>QRDG01000419.1:0-600000 GCA_012064385.1 Puccinellia tenuiflora
ATCATTCCTTGTCATCTAGTACAACCTGCCCGTTCTGACAGGTAAAAATTGTGTTTTTCAGGACGTAGGGCTGAGGGGTTTGACAAGCAAGAGGCAGATGAAGATCATGCTGCGGTGGATGAGGGAGAAACAGAAGCTCAGGCTCATCTGCGACCATGACGGACCTCACAAGCAATTCCTCTACACGACATGGTTCACCAACCCCAAGAATGCGCCGCAGAGGCCCAAGGGGGAGCTTCCCAAGCCATGACCGCGTTCATCTCCAGTTCCTTGCAGTCCCACCACAATGCTCTGCAAGTTTACGAATGGATGCTAAGCTTGTTATTGTTTTAGTAATCTTGATGAATAGCTTCGTTTCCTCAGTCGTTAATATCTGAAGTTGCCCTCTCATCATCAAGTGCGGGTTCCTACGAAAAGAATTAGTTGATGCGCTCTTTGTCTCTTGCTCGTTTCTAACCTTGTTCAGCAATCTCTACCACTAGGCTTTTTCACCAAGACCAAATGAATCACATGGGTAAGAGCATCTCTAGCAGATCCCGTAAAAGAGGAAAAACTTGTAAAATAACGGCTGTTTTTTTTGCGGTTTTGTGTGGAAAAAAATGACCCTAGATGCTTGACCGAACCGTTTTTTTTTTTGGATCAACCTTAAAATGAGCCTCCAATACCACATATTGCTCAGTATATGGGGTTAGGGGCAAGTTTTTCAATTTACCATAAACAACCAGGCGGGAAGTTTTAGGTCGGTGGTGCCTTCCGCCCCCGAACCTACGTGTGAACTTGACCAAATTCCGGCAAATCTCAACTAGTTTCTAATGAATTGCGGACGACATGACCTTGCCTCTCCATGGAGCATGCTCCTGCTGCTCCTCGCGGTGGATGGAGGTCAGAGCTAGGACGAGACAAGGGGCAGGGGCGGTAGGCCTCGTGCGGAGCTAGAGCCGCGTCGTTGCCGAGAGCAGGGGCAGCACCGCCGCGCGAAGCAGGTGTGGGGGACCGCGAGCTAAGCATGGGAGCAAGGGACGGCGGGGTGGACGTCCGGCCTTGCGCGGCTGACCTCGCTAATGTGAACATCACATACTAGCTTGCGGGCGTCCCCACCATAATCTTCATGGGGGTGAGCTTTATCACTTTCATCCGTAGGCGCGTAAATAACGTTCATATGTATACTCCCCTCCGTCCTAAAAAGGATGTCATTTCTTTGTCTAAAGTTGAATGTATCTAGACACTATTTAGTGGTTAGATAGATTCAAATTTGAACAAAGAAATGACATCCTTTTTGGGACGGAGGTAGTACATTGTATCACTAAATCCATATGTGGTTTGTGGTTTCCACCTTCACCTTCATCGATGAGTGGAGACTCGTCCGATAAGATAGAAAACTACTGATCTAGCCTGATTTGTGTATCGACACCTGGGTAGTGCACATCTGCGAGGAGTTCTCGGGGTGAATGCTTTGCGACTACTATGGAGGACACTACCATGGTTTTGCGGGTGGTACAACTCTCAAAATGATCAGCTCTGAAGATTGTGAATAAAACACCATTTCACATCCAGTGCGAAATTCCACGCTCCGACCCTTACTGGTTGGACCAAACACCAATAAATTTGTGTTGTTCATTAGTTAGGCATTGGTTAGACCAGTCATCGAAGATGAAAATTTTATTACTATATGTCTCAAGAAGGACATGGCGACGTCGACGGGAGTGTTTTTTTTTCTTCTTGAAGGCATTATTACGGAAGAAACAACTTAGTCGTAGATGTTAATTTCATATATGTTCCATGGTTCCTCCATTGCAGTCTATTCTATATGCTCTGTTTCGTTTTTACCTTGTTGAATTGCACTAGATTCCATACTATTATGGATGTGTGTATCTAAGAATGCAGAGAAAATGAAGATGATTGGAGCAAGACCCCACATGTGGTTTGGTTTATCGGACATCTAAGAAATGGAGTAGTGTAGCGGTCATATTTTTAAAATTCAAAAACCACAATTCAAAGTTTCAAAAAATCCTGAAAAAAATCTTAGAGGTAGACAATGATTATTTCTACTACTATGCAATATATCAATCCGAAATATTTTGTATTTTGAACTGTGTAAAAATGACAAATTTCTGAATCTGAGGTGGTGAACAGCGCAAGATTCAAAATTTTCCATATTTTATCAGAATTTATCATTTTTGTGTAGGCTGAAATACAAACTATTTCGGGCTGAAAATTTGCAAGACTATAGAATATGTCATTGTGAACATCTAATATTTTTATCAGAATTTTTTGAAACATTAAAATATGAATTTTAGAAAATTATTAAAGAAAGAGCTCAAGCTCCGAAGTGACTTTTCAAGCTGGTGGTCCCTATTTTGTAGCTAGGTAGAATCTCCTGTATACTAGTATATGTCAAGGTTCCAAAGAGCATGGTTGGGATGTGGAAAAAAATCAGATTAAAAAGGTCGGGGTAATTTTCATTAGGCAAGTACTTGTACGATAGCAGCTCAATTATAGCATGTGCAGATTAATCAACGGCTTGTGCATAATAGGCACCGAGGGGGACCTCACAAGGAAGCCGGCCACCATAGTTTGCTAGCAGCACCCACCCTCATCCATCCTTCTGGCCGGCCAGGATATCCCTTCTCCCCCTCCCTTTGTAGTCTGTTGCCTGGCCAACGCATGGAGGCGAACCAAGACCAGGAGAAGGCTGCGGAGAGCGGCGGCAGTGGCCGGCGGGGACCGGTGCGAGCGGTCTGCGTCTTCTGCGGCAGCAGGCCGGGGAACCGGCCCTCCTTCAGCGCCGCCGCTCTCGACCTTGGAAAGCAACTGGTGAGTTAGCCGCGCAGCCACCTTGAACCCAGCATAGTACATGCCGTCGTGTCTTTCTCTCCATCCATGACTGGTTCTCTAGCAATGCAGGCTTCCAGTCGATCTCCACCGTTCCTGACTCCCCATTTCCTTCCTCATCTTTGCAGGTGGAGAGGAAGCTCGATCTCGTCTACGGCGGCGGCAGCGGCGGCCTGATGGGCCTCGTGTCCAAGGCCGTCCACGACGGCGGCCGCCACGTCCTCGGGTAATATAATCGCATCTGTTTCCTCGACCTCGATCCCTATAGCTAGCTTCCATGGATGTAGCTTCTAGCTAGCTAACCCGATCTGGCTGGCCTCATCTGACTGTGCAGGGTCATCCCCAGCGCTCTCCTCCCCGAAGAGGTAGTGCGCGAATCTCTTCTGCTTCCCGTACAGCACCATTACATGTCCTGGTCTGATCTATCTGAACAAAATGCCGCATGCGCGCGCGCGCTCGATTAAAGTTACAAGTTTCTCTCTTTTTTCTTACGGAGCACGCATATGAAACGTGTTTTTTTTGAATGTACTATGCGCGTACGGGCCGTCGTTCATAGGTGTCAGGGAGACGTTGGGAGATGTGAAAGTGGTGAGGGACATGCATGAGCGCAAGTCAGAAATGGCAAAACACTCCGACGCCTTCATCGCCCTGCCAGGTACGTACGTCACACACTGCTCCTCCTTAACTAGCCACAGTACTATACCACTCAGCTCGTGCATAGCTATAGTGTACTTGTGTGTAATTAAGCAGCTTATAGTATAATACTTGAAGAACAGGCCGGTTCTTGCGTTGCTATACTCATTTCTTGTGTTAAAGCACAGGCGGTTATGGGACGATCGAAGAGCTGCTGGAGATCATAACGTGGGCGCAGCTGGGGATCCATAACAAACCTGTAAGCTGGCTTGTCGTATTTAACTGCCATTTTTTTGCATTATTATTGCATGCATGTATTGCCAGAGCCAGTAGCGTACTGGTGTCTCATATGTAGATATTTGTTGGCATCGGCATTAGCCAGAGATCGATATGTAGGCCCTCGTGCCCTAATTAATCCTCACACCGTTTCTTGCTTGCTAGCTCGATAGAACTCTGATTTCCCGATCGACGAAAGCGATGCGTGACTAATCACAGCGAATGGTTGGTGTGATCCGTTGCATTAGGTGGGATTGCTCAACGTGGACGGCTACTACAACAGCCTGCTTCGCTGTTCGACAAGGGCGTCGAGGAGGGCTTCATCGACGAAGCCGCGAGGAACATCTTCGTCCTCGCCGACACCGCCGGGGAGCTGCTCACCAAGCTTACGGCAGCCCGTGAGGACGATGACGACGGTCAGAAGGGCGCGGCGGCCGCCGGCGTCAAGAGAAAAAGAAGCTAGCTAGCTAGCTGGTCGACATCGGGCTTGTCGTCGTCAAGACAAATCCGCTTATATATTTTCCCTCCTCTAGCTAGCTAGCTTATTCCTTATTGTTCTCTTCTCTCTAAGTAGTCTAGTACGTTTTCCATTCTCAATCTGCTTGTTATGGATGTAACGCTGAGCGTTCCCTAACCCTGGTGGTATGGAGCAAAATGTCGTGGTCAGCACCAGTGTAGTACCAAGTAGAAACGTACTACATAGCACGCTCTAAACCACTGAGAAAACGTGTCTGTACTTTCTCCTACTAATATTTTATGTTTTCTATCTATCATCCGTGCACGGTGCACGTCATGTGAGCAGCACACAAAGCGCTGTTTCTTCAAGTACTGTAGTACATGTTTTCGTGCATGCTGCAAAGAAGAAATAAAATGATTGGTTTACCAGTAACTTTTTTTTTTTGAGAACCTAACATATTATTTCTAGCCGAGCCTACCACGGCAAGTTGATTGGCCACATGCGCGATCTAAAACGCCCCCCCCCCCCCCCCCCCCCCCCCCCCCACACACACACACAACAGAAATCGTACATCCGCTACTTGTTTTCATGTTGATTTGGACTTTGAACAAAAAGACAAGCGTTCTTGCTAACGGGTGAAGTGTTAACTTTTGCTATATGAGTAAGTAACTTTTGCTTTTGCCAAGAACTTGTAATATTTAGTATGGATGTTCGTCTAGGTTGATCCGGTGACTCCACATTTTCCTATCTAGATTTCGTTTGTAGTCGTTGTTCTTTTTTGTTTGGTACTCCTTTCGTTTCTAATATATATAAGATGCTTTTGCTATTTCATATGTTGACTAGATGCGAAATTAAATGAGTGAACATACACACTAAAACATGTCTACATACATATAGATACATATGAATTTGGTAAAGGCTAAAACCTCTTATATTAATTAGGAACGGAGGGAGTACCTCAGTACTGTACTCTTGTTCTGTTACAACCCTAGGAGTGTTAACAACATCCATTTTAATTGCCTCTTTAAAAGTACAAGAAAATACCAAAAGTGTAGTGCTCAAGCTATATCACCAAAGGCACGGCCGCTACTATCTCCATCCCTATCGAAGAGGTGATTCCATTGTCACGATCGATTCCAAGCTTTGTTAATTATAACTCTTAAATTTCGGTTTCATCTGAAGTTTATTGAGAACAATTCACCAAATTCCTCACGTGTGTCGAGGTTTCCAATATTTTTTAGCAGTAGCTTCATCTCGACATTCCACACAAATTTCATGTTGTATGTTTTCATTTCGAGCAAAAAAGTAACCACGACAAGGACAACCTACAAATATTATGGTTCACATTCATGTCTCTCTCACCTTCATCTCTCTTTATAATCTTCTCTTTGGGTCAAAGTTTCGTCTTGTGATGTGTCTATGCATGGAAACGTTCACGTTGACAAGGTGATTCCAGTATTGCAATCGTAGCTCTCAAAATCTCGTGTTTACTTTCGAAGTTTATCGAGTTTCATATTCTTCAAATTCATCGTGCACGGTCGATCTTTTCTAACTTCCTTAGCTTCATCTCGCTGTTCCACAAAGCTTTTGACAAGTTCATGTGGTGGCATTGAGAAAAGAGGAGGTACGTAAGTCTACCATCTCCGCAAAAGTATAGATAACAGTCCAGTTGCGCACAATCAACACCAGACATTTGGACCAACCGAGCTAAAAACATATTAGTCTTTTGAAAAGCCACTACATTGCCAAATGAAGCCTAAGCTAGAGTGGTTAAGACCTCTTTTTTTTTTTTTTACGTCTATAGAGGTTAAGTCGACTTTTTGTGAGCTACTCACATCGTCCCACAAGAAAAAACATGTTGCAATTATGTATTGGCGCCCGATCGATTCCGATATATATTTGGGGGGGGGGGGGTGAAACATGATATCCATTTCGAAATGTGCAAAGTGAGTGGCATGCATGCTCATACAACCCGCATAATTAATTTAATTCTCAGTCCACTCGCGACTCATATCCACCACAAAATCACGATGTAAATCAAATGGGTCGGAAACTTTTTTCCATAAAAAGGAGGTACGCTTTTGGCATACTCCGGAAACAAAAATCTTAGAGGGTTGAAACGTTTTCCCATAAAAAGGAGGTGAGCAAAACGGGATGATACAGACGACGACGAAAAGCCATCCGCCCACAGCACAGCAGGTAGCGCCCCTTGGATCTTCCGACGCACACACCGGCAAGCAGTGAAGCGAGAGTGGGGTTTCTGCTCCACGCCCGGCGCCTGCGTCTGTGTCTCCTTGCTTGGTTGGCCGCTTGCTCCGGGGCCGGCATACATGGCCCTCCCGGCTGCTGGCGCTGCCTGCCGTCCCCGGCAATTTTGGAGACCAAATAATTGATTACTCTTTCACGTTCACGTGAGGTAGTAGAGGCTGGCTTCTCCTTGAAACTTGATCCGTGTATTTCTCATCGATGTAGACTTGATTGATCGATCTCGTAAACTCCTTCGCGGTGGCTTGACAGCTAAAGCAAATCAATCTCCTCGATCTGGAGATTGAGACGAGGCTTGCAAAAACAGAGTACGACTCTAGCCATCTCGGGAATTGGCACACCAACAAAAACAAACGGATCTCGCTGGACGCGACAACGGAGAATGCTCAAACGAATAAACTCTCAGATCTCCTAGATTGGATCAATAAAGTGCACGATGCCGCAAGACTGCGGCTGTTGATCCAATCGATGATGCTGCCCCGGAGCGTAGCGGGAAGTCTTCCGATACAGCGGATCTTAAAACCTCAAGCTTTGATACCAATTGTTATAAAATAGCGCAGCGAAAAGTAGATAAACAAAGAATAAGAACACAGATTTTTACGTGGAAAACACTTATGGAAAAAAACTATGGCACGCACGAAGACGTTTCACTATAATTGGGAGGAGTATTACATACACGAGAGGACAAATCCTTCTCGACTCTACCTCTTTCTCTCTCTAATCTATGACTACCTGGTACTTTATATAGGGGGAAACAACTCTCTTTCTTAACGGACACGAAACAGAGTTATAGTTAAACGCCGTAATCCGGTAGGACTCCATCTATTACAACAGATAAATGAAATTCGGGACACAATAAAATAACATAGGCAAGAGCGGCGACCCGGCCCCTTTCTGCTGGCGGCCGGACGGTCGCCCCGGCCATACGTACCTTGCCTCCACTTAGGAAATCCGTGCGATGCGATTGGCGAATGGTGAGGCTCAGGGCGGCAGCGTGGGGGAAATATTCAGGAGCATAAACATCATAGTCCCAGTTGTGCTATGAGAGAAAGAAGATGGTTTGAAGATGCTTATGCAGAGGATGTTAGAGTCTCTCTGTTCGGGAGTTTCCTCCGGCAGCAGATGAGAGAGCTGTCGTTGAAGGTCCTCAGATTTGATGGAGAGGCAATCTTAAAGCTGAGCTCGGTGATGGTTACAAAAAATCTACATCTCAGTTTAACTAAACCTCAAGTGCATGCGCCAATCAGATCTTCGGGAGAATCGCTGGGATACTATTGGCAAGCATTTTTACTGAGGCCCTAAAGGCTGTAATCGTGGTTGCGCGTCAGGGTTCTCGCCTGATCCGTCATCAGAGTCCCTTTACAGTCTTCCTCATCTTCTGTGTGCGTCATTTTCAGCCTCTTTTAGTTATGTGCAGCTAGGCATATTTACCTCAAACTCTGCTTACCAGAGTCTTGTACTATGTAACTTTGTGCTTTAATGTTATATTGTTCTGAGTTTTCAAAAAAAAAAAGGGCGGCAGCGTGCGGGCAGGCGCCTAGCTAGCTTGTCTTCTTCCGGGCACCGGCCTCCGATTATTTGCGCCGAGAGCTCGACAAGATGGACAAGAGGGTTCGTGCTGCTGCCCGCCGGTACGGTGCGTACGTACTGGGCAAAGTACGTACGGCGCTGTACTACGGTACTAGTACAAGTGAGACGTTCGCGTCACTGCTTCAGTCGCCTCTGACCATCATAGCCTCCCAGCAGTGCACTGAGCTACTAGCTGCTACATGATCTCCAACAGTTTGTGAACTCTGGAAATTAAGATGTAGTACAAGTAGGCATATATACACCTAGGTAGGAGCCCAGGAGGCGATGAGCATTCCACGAAACGAGTTTACGGTGCCATGTGTTAAACTACCGTATATATCTGTTAGTTTTGTTTTCAAGATAGAGAGTCTCCTCTCCGATTTCCATTATCAGAAACCCAATAATCTTTGTTACAAGACAGCCACAAAAGCTGAAAAGAAGAAGAAGAAGAAGAAGAAGAAGAAGAACATGGCACAAAGGAGACTAGCAGCCCGGCCCCCTCGGCCCAGGAGATAGAACAAGCGAAGACCAACCATTCACTCTCCACGGGGAAAACTAAAACGCGCCCACAGATACTGCAAAACATCTAGTGAACACACATCCAGAGGCGTCTAGATTTTCTCAAAAGCACCGAGCAGGTCCAAAAACCACATTTTTTCATCGGCTCTCCGCAATCAACAATCTCTCAAGTCGCCATACATGATCACCTCTAAAGACTTCACATAGTTTTACCCCCCAACCTTATTGATTCTTGTTTTGGAAGTTTTGCCTACATTATAGATCAGGATTTTAGCCAAAGTCCAACAATGTGCATTATAACATATGGGTCAGGAATAGACCTGGCCATGGGAAGCCCGGCTCGTCCCAAAAATACAGGTCGGGCTCGGGCCTGATTTTTTAGCCTAACGGTCTGGTCGAGCCGTGCTCGGGCTTGAGCAAAACACGATTTCTGCTGTGATCAGGCCGGGCCACTGGGGCCTAGTTGGGCTCGGGCCCAATTTATGCGGCCCGACAACCGCATAGGGCCGGGCTCGGGCCTGGATTTTCTACGTCGGGTTTTTTCTAGGCCCGAGCCGGGTCCGGCCCGAGAAATGGCAAGGCATTGTCAGGAACTCCCTTATTTGTTGAAACATGCATCAGTTTGGAAGTTCCAAATTGTCCAAGAGATCGCAGCCACACAAACCGTGACCATCAACTTGTCTTTTTACTAAATCTAGGAGGCCAGACAGTGAACAGATCATGAATTGAATCAGGTACTGGCTTCCAATTAAAAGAACACCTCATCACGCTCCAAGTTAATCTAGAAACAGAGCATTGTAAGAACAGATGGTCTGCAGTCTCATGACTACAACAAAATTGGCATCCTCCGAGCCCATCCATCCACTTCTTAGCAAAATATCCTTTGCCAGGATTCGTTGTCAACTCTTTCAAAATCTATCAGATTTTTTTTATTTTTGCGAAGCCCTGAATAGGACTTATTTTGGATTCAGAGTTTGCATGTTAGTAGAGAACAACAGCATCTACATCCAGATTTTTTTAGATTCTTTGAAAGCCAAAATATGATTTTTGAATTTTTCAAAAATATGTTTTTTTAGATTTTTTAAACCCATTCCCTTTGGGTGTGTTCGTTTCTGGAACCGCGGGGGACGAAATGGAACCATTCCATTCTGAGGGCATGGAACGGTTCCGACCCCGTGTTCGGTTCGGAAAATTTCGAGGAACGGAACAGTTCCATTTTCTGTTCGGTTGGGAGAAAAATGGAGGAACGGAATGGCATCTTTTTGGTTCAGCTCACCTCTTTCATGTACATGGTGAACATACCTCCCGTTTCTAGCATCAGAGCAATAAAAATTTCTACAACACTTCCTTTGTATCTTTAGCAATAAGCAATAATCAAATATATATCACAAGAAGAACACATATATGGCAGCAAACATGAGACAAAATGCATACAACCAGTCCAAGTTCATACACGTTAATGTCATATTAGAGATCCAAAAGCAGTCAATAGAGTTCATACGGTTCATATTACAGGACATCGAATAATAAAGGTACTTGTTCATACGGTTCATATTACAGAAGCTACTTGAAGTTCATACAATCATTTCAGATTATAGAGCTTCCCAATGGTCTTCTCCACGTACCTAGACACCCAAACCAACTTGTTGTCTTTTTTAAGCGACATGAACGCTTTTGCAGTCTTTGGATTCTCAACAAGATAAGGATAGTAGTGAACAATATCATCCTCATCGAATCCCTTGATTGCACTCAAAACATCCCACAAATCATCAGGGACACCATCATCATCTCCACCAGATTTTGCAAGAGCTTCAGCCATCATTTTGAAACCATCTTTGAGAGTGGTGACTAAAGGATCATCTTCAATATCCACAATCTTACCCTTCTTTTTTGGTGGTGCTTTGGCAGAAGACTCACCTACATTTGGTGAAGCTTGCTTCTCGGTTTCTTCTTCAACATCAATAGAGAAAGCATCATTCCCTGACTTGGCATATTTCCCCGTAGCCGTGTTTCCCCCAAAAATGGTTTCCATTGCACGATAGTGCTCAATTGGGTTATTCAACAAGGGAATATCAGATTTGTTGTTCTACAAAAAAAAGAACAAATGATCAACATATAACACATGCAAATAGTGCAAGTGAGTAGCAAAAAGTACACAAATGTTTAGGGAACAAACTTACAATGCAATGCCCTGCATAGTGTTCATCGCTGAGCCTAATGGTGCAAGTATCCTCATCCCATAGAGCTCCACTCAGGTTTTTCAATTGGACTAGCCTGCCCCAAACCTTCCTCCACTTCTTAAGATGGTTGGTAACTTGGTCTCCGGTTAAAGATAGCTTGAAATTTTCATTCAAAAACTTGGCACATTGGTTGTAATGACAGGTCTTGAAGCCACATGAAGTTCTTTGGCCACTAGCCACAAGGTCAGCCAAAAAACCTAGATGCGAGGTGGGCATGGCATTGTTCCATGCTACCACCCCTCCCTTGGTTCTCTTGCTTGTCTCGGTCATGCTTGCCTCGGTCATGGTTTCAACGCTCTCCATTTGATTGTGAGCATCACAAACAAATGATACCATTGCAATAAGAGTACAATTCTGTCCAGCCACCAAAATGGTGTCAAATCATGATTTTGAGCATCACAAACAAATGGTTTCATTACAATAAAAGAGTACAAAGGTAGCACAACTCAATACACGGTTTCATTACATAGATAGCACTACAAATACATGGATAATGCAACACTCATTGACCATAGTAGGCCTGCTTATCCGCCCACATCTGGTTAGCCATTTGTTGCCTACCATTTACCATGTCCCTATGGTCTCTTGCTTGTTGGCTTTGTGACCGGATTGGTTGTGTGGTCCAATTCACCTCCGGTACAATGAATTCATCAATTCCTTGTGATAGTGCATAATTATGAAGAACACAACAAGCTACAACAATTGGCCCATAACTTATACGTGCTCTTCTCTTCTTTTTTATAGCCCGAATAGGTACAACAATTGCAGCAAAAACTACAAAAACAACAGCTCCTCTAAGCATCTTTTTCCTTTTATCCGTCATCTTGCCCATCTACAAATGCATTCATTCTTTCTTAAATTAACAATTCCATGGTTTATGAACAACATATCACAAGATTTCATCAAATTAAAATGCTGCAAAATAGGACAGCACCACACATAGCAAATTTCGGAATCCAATCTGCACAAAGAGGGGCATTTGAGTCGGATTTTTACCTCACTGCCGCCGGTACTGCTTGCCCCGCCTACCCTGCTTGCCCCGCCTCGCCTGGAAACCGTCGCCGCCGACCCAGCAACCAGCGCCGCCGCGGAGAGGGAGAGGGGGAGCCGAGCCGTCTGAGGGAGAGGAGGAGCCGAGCCACCTGAGGCAGAGGGGGGGACGTGCCACCGGCGAAGGAGATGGAGAGGGGGAGCCGGGCCGCCGGCGATGGAGAGGGAGAGCTGTGCGCGATGGGGAGGAGAGGGAGAGGATAGGGTTCTGTGGTGGGTGCGGCGAGAACTGTCTCTGTGCGTGGGAGGTGCTCGTTAACAATCGATTCCGCGCCGTCCGGCCGATTCGGGCGGATGAGTGCGTTCCGCATCTCGGGCGAATATTCCATCCCGGGGGACTACTCAGTTCCGTTCCGAGGCTCCAACCGAACACTGGAACGGGTCCTAGGGACGGAACCGACCCGTTCCGTTCCTCCTAATTCGGGAACTGAACACACCCTTTGATATCCCAATCTGTCACTTTGGGGTCTCCGGTTCGAGACAATAACAGGTGCATACAACTAGTAGATAGGATCCAAAACATCAATTATATTCATGAAAACATAACATGTTCAGATCTGCAATCATGACACTCGGGCCCTAGTGACAAGAAATGAACACAACTAGTTGTAACAACGATCATTAACACAAATTATAGATACTAGGCATCATGCCCTAACAATCTAACAAGCTACTACATAAGCAATCTCATCCAATCCCTACTATCCCCTTGTCTATAGCAGGGAATTACTCACACATGGATGGGGAAATCACGGATGGTTGATAGAGAGGTGTTGGCGGTGACGACGGAGGCGATCTCCACTCCGGTAGGGTGCCAAGAGAGCGATTCTGGTCCCCGAATTTAGGTTTCGAGGTGGCGGCGGAGGTCCGAAGCGTTTCTGGAGAAATCGTCCGGGGGTCGACGTTTTAGGTCTGGAGGAGCTTATATCCGGAGGGGCGTCGGGAGGCGAGCTCCAAGGGCTAGGGGCATCATGGGGCCGCGACCCATGGCCCACCCATGGCTGGAGGCCGCCCCTAGTCCTGGGGGTCTCCTCCACGAGCCCTCCTGGCTCCATGGCTAATTTCTTTCGAAACTCCATTTTCTATTTTTTCTGGAATTTTCTACGAAACTTTATTTTTGCTTAAAAACATGACTTATTCAGATACTTGGCCGGCCTCCACACACGTTCAATACTTGGTCGGCCTCTCCTCAACGGCCACATGACCAAGCCAAACGTGCATGCATGCCTACCAGATTACATGACTCAAAAAAAATTAACAGGATTAGTTCCAACAATACGCGACGTCGGGAAGCCAGGAACGGTGCTGGGGGAGGAGGGGGGGGGGGGGGGGGGGGGGGGGTTCACCGCCGGGCGACATTGAGCCCAGCCGCTTGTTGTTACTAGAGGACTGCCGACGCTGGTGATCCATCTAGTGGCGAGCACTGATACGTTGGCCACCGCCGTGGCTATGGCCTCAAGCACCGCTTTTAGATGAGCCGACACTGGAGGCCATCAGCAAGACGACTGAGATGGCTAGGAGACCGAGAGAGTGTGGAGCGGCTAGGGTTGGGAGAGATACTGAGATTGAGAGCGATTGGAGTGGGGTCTCTAGGCTGTTTAGAATGGGCAACAAACTTATTGGAATGTCCGCGTGGGATGAGCCTTGATCGGCAACAGAGGATAATAAATAATCGTTGCCAATGTGGTTCACACTTTAGACTGACGAAACAGTGAACATTCAGTTTTTTCTCATCCCATTTCCAATACCAGCGTGATATCATGACCGCTTCCTGTTCTATTTATGAACCAAACACATTCAACTCCAACTGAGGGATTGCCAAGTGCCAACTACATTCTTACAACATTACCTTAAAAGTATTTAGAAGATCTAGAAAACCAGTCATCAGTTTATCATAATCAACACCAATTCATGTTCGCTAATGAGACTGAATATCACATATGACACCATAGTAATAACTAATAATTTACTCAGTTGGCCCAATATAACCAAACAGGAATATGAATGCTAGTATGACTTAATTAGTTGATACTTACTCTCAAAACAACTTAGCTGATACTGATTGCTCTTGCTACTCTAAACCTGATCGTCAGGATCTGCTTCCTCTATTTCAGGGTTTTACCGAGTGCCAGGGGCATCGCCGTCGTCGTGCATTGGGCCCAATAGCTCGGCAAATGTGCACGCATAGAGCTGGTTCTCTTCGTCGGTAAGCATCGGCAACGGCAAGTCGTCATCGTCGAGCATGGGTAACCAGCAGGGGCTCGCGGCCGACTGCATCTCGCACAGCACCTTGAACTCATCATCCAGGTAGCCCACCTCAGCAGCCGTCGCTGGCACTGGCAGGGGTGGAGGCAGGAGCATCTTCAGCAGCTGCTCATTCGAGACTGCAGGTCCTGGATGCTCGGCATCCTGCTGCTGCGACGTTGGCAGGTTGTGCCCGACGGCTGCTGGCTCTGACACCGTCGACGGTGCTAGCAGGGCAGACAGAGACGGGGCCATAGGCAGCGTATTGTCCCAATCGGCAAGCTCGAACTCGTTGACGCCCTGCTGCTGCGGACACATAGACGTGGCAGTTGCCTGCAGTGAGGGTGCCATCAGCGATGCAGGCGGTGAACCTGTTAACGCCATGCAGCCTGCATCCAGCTGCCTAGGTGGGTTCGCCCAGCTGCTTGGCCCCGGTGCCGACGGCGCGGCGGCGAGCGCGTACTGCTGGTAATAGTCATGTGGCTGCCCAATGCTGGCCTGCGCCTGTTCCTCCGACTTGGGCGAACCGTTTGATGAGGTAGGAACGTGCTGGCCTTCCTCATCCTTCTTCTTCTTCACCTTGTAGAGGCGATACAAAGCCAAGTCCTCGAACTGCAAGTCCTGTATAAAGTAAAAAGAAGAAGCTGCTGTAATGTAATGCTGCTCTTTGGTTTCCTTGAGGTGGATCTTGGAGGGTATGAAACTTGTAATAACAGGACAACTGACAAACTGTACGTCAGTTTCATGATGAGTGAAATTGGGAGCTCTGTTCCTCCTATTATCGATCGAAAAATAGACCAAGGTTTTTACCTGGGTTACTTCTAACGTTCTATTCCTGTTGGGTATAAAGTATCAACAACAGGGCCAATTCATAACAGCACATATTTCGTAACAGCACATATTTCGTGTGATCCGTCGACTCGATCGAGTATTTCACTTGAATATAAACGATCACTATCCGTGGAGCGATGCTTACCTTCTTCTTGCGTCCACTGATGTTGGGCCCAATGATCTTGGTGTACTCGTGCATGCCCCACCCGGTGTTACCCTCCTTCTTCTTCTTCCCCTTCTTGTAGAACACCATCGTGAGCTCATAGCCATGGGTGATGCTGCCGCGCGTCATGGCGCTCACCAGCTTGCCGCCCCCCGAGGCCGTCCACCCGCCGTCCTTGGCGACGCGCACCGGCCGCGTCTTCTTGCCGCCTGGATTGAGGAACTGTCTGCGGCTGAAGAAGTAGACGAACCCGGCCTCCTCGTGCGCCTTGTACTTCTCTGCTCCACCCATTCGATTTCGATGACCACGGGTTCATTCGATTGAAAGCGCCCGGTCGATCCTCACGTCAATGTTAGTGTAAGAGAAGGAAGAACTAGTGGAGGTGCGTACCGTAGAGCTCGGAAGGGTGGTAGTCGAGGATCCTGACATCGTCGTGGAAGATGTTGGGAAGCGGGTAAGGAAGGGGCCGGCCGGCGAGCTTGTCGTCCAGGAGCCGGACCAGCTCGGTGTCCTTTGGAACGAAGTGGTAGCCCCGCGGGAACCCGTGCTGGTTCTTCCCATCGTCCTCGACGGCGACGATCTCCATGACGAACACGGCCGCGCGGATGCTACCTGAACCGATCGACGGTTCGACGAGGTGGTGCCAGAGTCGAACTCCGCGACGGACAGATCCTAGTCTCGACGGGGCGTGTAGTTGTAGGTCCCGGTGGGATTTTTGGGCGGGGAGGGCTGGCTGCGTGCGTGTTTGATTCGATTTCGAATCTGAGTCGGTTCGAGTCGAAGCCGGACAACCTCGAGAAATATCTGACGGATGTGAGGAGGAATCCCAGAGTTGGGAAAGGACCGGATCAGCTGAGTATATATCTTCTTCCGAGAAGGTTCATCGGAGTCTATATCATAAGTAATTCACAAGATTAATTTTGGTCATCTCAAGTTTCTGACGACGACGGCGTTTGCATCTTGTTACTTCATAGGAAATGGAGCTGAAATTTTGAACAACTGTGTACATCGTTGAGATCACTGGCACCACATATCTTGTCGGATCCAAAATTCTGAAACCAATGTGACTGACGGACAAGGTGGTTTACCATCTCATCTACTGTATGTTGTATACTTGTATGACAGCAAGTGAACTTCTGTGGCATGACATGGAATGATGGAAAAAGGGTCGTGGAAATAAACATCTCACAACATGCTGCTACCTTGAGACTCTTGACAACATTTGAAAAATATAGACTACTGAAACCATTCCAATGAATCCAGCAGATAACACAGACGGTTGTTATACAAAAGATGGGCATACAACACCTCTAAGATGCCAGTACTAATACAAATAATATGAAACCTGCTAAAATGTATCCCTCACACGAGGAGCAAAGACACATGCGCAAAAAAAACATAGGAGATTATTCATATCTAGAAAGATAATGTAAATCATTTGACAAGAAACACATAATATTGGAAAAATCCATCTTTGGGCTTTATTGGGGAATCCAAAGTAAGAGAGCTAATGGGTAAGGCCCGCCCACCCACCGAACCCTTAGCCCTTACTTCAATTAGAGCAACATACGGATGTGCAGAAGCATCTAAGAGCAAGTACAATAAGGCTGACTCAGCCGGCTGTAGCACATTTCATCTCAACAAAATCCTATGTGGAGGAGTGAGAAGGGAAGAGAGAGACTAGAGCGGGTGCTACATGTACAGCCCTGCTATATCATGGTAAACGAGAACCAAGAGCCAGCATGCAGCTCGTGTGTGAGCTTTTGGCCGGCGTTTGCCTCCCTACGACAATCACGTGCGTTTCTCTATCTCCCCCCCCCCCCCCCCCCCCCTAGTGAATCATGTATTTTTTAACAAATCTGGCCTCTTTGTGAAATTATTGCCCAAATCTGGCCTCCGGGTCGGCACCAACGAGGATGGCGCCGACCATGTGCAATCATTTGTTATTAGTTTCAAAAAACAACCAGATTTGGTAAAAAAATACGTGAATCATTTAATGCTATAGCTGATTTAGTAGCCAATCTACAACCAAGCTATTATATGAGCAGACTTTTTAAGAAGGCTATAGGTGACATGGAACTACTATATAGCCGACAGCGGGCGTTTCTATTGTTCTTGCTCTAATAGCGATTCTGAGAATCAGTTTGGAATGAATGATATACTTTTTTTCCTCACTCATCTTATTAAGGGTTCCTTTGATTTGAAGGAAAGATGAAGGAAACGTGTAGGGTTAGGAAAATTTCCAAAGTTGGCACTGTTCATCCCTTTGATTTGTAGGAAAGGTGCGAAGGAAGAGTGGAGGGAAATTTCCTTCGTAGGTGACTTTGAAGGCAGAATCCACAGGAAATGAAACATTCAGTCAGAGCTCATTTTTGGAATCCTTTGCACAAGGAACAAGAAAGGATTACACCCGCCACCCTTTGCTATTCCTTTTCCCTTCCTATTCCCTTGGCTTTCCTTTCCTTTAAATCAAAGAGGCCCTAAGCCTTTTTATTAGCCCGCTTAGCTTCCGTGCCCAGATAGACTTTGACTATACTATAAAAGAGGGCTAGAAGGAGTTGACTTACTTTCAATTCCTAATACAACAAGAGCTTTTTTTTAATGTAGCATTTCTACCTCTATAGGAATTCCCATCTTAACCGAGAAAGGGTGCATCCCACCCCATCTAAAGTAGCCTGAAGTTCGTTACTCTACAATCCAGAGCAGTCCGAACATGTACCGCTATCTGACGGACAAAGAATGTCGTATACTTGAGTGACCCCCTTTTCTGTGACCACCACCAAATGAAAAAGAAGAGGTGAGATCACCCTGTCTCAATCCTTTGTAGCTCTTAAAATATGGGCCAACCTCACACACACTTTGCCTCCTTCCACTGCTTGTCTATACTAAATAAATCCTGCAAGTGTTGACAGTTTCAGCATCTCCGGTAAGAAAGAGCTCGATCGGATTTTACTGTTTGGTATTGAAAATGAGATTTAGGTATAGCAGTTGGCGCATCTGTTCTAGTTGCTTGGGGACGGTTTATAAATCTTTAACTTCCCACAAATGGAATGAGATGTGGGTCCATGTAAATAATCGAGACCTCGAAAACAACAACGTTCCTTCCCCATATGGAGTTTGGGACCCAAAGGCCTCATCAGGGATGTCTCGAGTCTGTAATAACAATTACCCTTCGCTTGTCATCATGCTGACATTTCTTCATCCAACACTCCCATGCATCTATGGTGTGAATAAACACGTTATATTTGAAACTAAAAAGTCTTTTGATATTTTGAAATAGTAGAGCGTTCATTACAAATAATGATGTGGCATACAGTAGCCTGGTGGCCAGAAATAGATAATTCTAGATATGTGCTTCTTAGTAAGGAACAAAGATAACGAACTATAATGACGCATGTTGTTATTGACAGAGTGAAACTCGATCGACTTAGAAATAGCTAACTCTCACTCCACTACTACATGTATATATAATACTCCCTCCAATCCCTTTTATGTGTCGCGAGAAAATAACTAACTACGTACAACCGTATAGCACAGGTTACGACACTTATTACGGATCAGAGGGAGTAGTACCTTGCCATTGTTCGGTTATGACAATATTGTAATTTAGCACCACCGTACCAAAGTTAGTACACATTATGGAAGCGTCCGGGCAGGTCCTTCAATTAAACTGTGGTTATCAGTTTTATTTATCTAGTTGACGCTGTCAATGTATGTTGATTTTAGCAAGCTAATATGTAAGTGTGTGAAAAAATATTTCACGAACTCTATCTCATATTATTTGGAGAGGTAAATATGAAATCTGCAAGCTAACTCACATTGTGTTAAACATAACAGATTTCTTTGATATCAACCATTTGGCATTACGACAGATTAAGATAATCGCAAAGTGTTTAATATGTTATTTAATAATGTGGCATATAGTAACCTGGTGGCCTGAAATAGATAATTTACATATAGGTTTTGAGGTGGAGATTTAACTCTAATTATCTTGGATGGTACCGAGCAGGGTGTCACGTCTCCGGTCGAGTGACGCTATTTTTTCTTTTCCTCCCCGGCTGCAGCTTGAGAAGAAGAAGTGGAGGTGGCTCTAGTGAGGCCAGGATCTTTGGGCTGGACCGAAAGAGGCGTAAAGGCTACCAATCGACCACAGGGGGGCAAGAAGAATGCATCGAGTGAATCAGGAGTCACAAAGAGGGCTAGCAAATACAAGTGACGTGGATACTTTACACATGCAAAGTTTACAAAGATTAAAAGTACTTAGTGAGGATGAACATTATACATATTGTAGATTATATATATATTTTTTATAGATTATATTTCTCAGGATCAGTCTAATAAAATTCCTCCTGCAATATGGATGATGCAACGTACTACCTCCTTCCCAAAATAAGTGTCTCAGATTTGTCAAAATATAAATGTATCTAGACATAAAACACGTATAGATACATTCATATTTGAAAAATCAAAGACACTTTTTTTGGGAAGGAGGGAGTAATTTCTAGGGCCATCACATAGATGTAGTAATAATATTACATCTTGCATGGCCTCGCAGCATGCCTGTCCATGTGTAAAATATAAAGTGTCCTTTAATTTATCAGATGTAGTTCCTAGTTGGTAGCCCGTTTTCTATTGATGGCAGAGAAGGTCCAAAGCAAGTTCCATACTTTCAATACCACGGCCACCGGGTAGTATAGGATATGGATGCAATCAGTGTGATCATTCAAATAATTGGATGCAATTAATACCAAATTAATTTGACCACAAATGTTTTATGCAAATAAATATGGAGTAATAGTTTCTTGGATTTAGCTCGTCGTTCAAACTTGAATGTGTCTAGATAAGGATGTGGACGTAATAATGTAGAATATTTTAATGGTTCTAAATATGTACGTGAATAACAACACATTTTCAGTTTCAAAAGAAGATGTTAATGTAGTCGCATAGGATAATTGGCTAATAATTAATACTATATTTAAACTAGCACCTTTTAAATTGTGTATGTTAATACTTGCCAAAGATTTATAGGATGTGTGTCTACTCATATAGTAACTGTTGTATATAATTTTCTAGTCAATTTCTATCTATATATGGATAGAGGACCTCAAACTTCACTATATGTTATGGAAAATCACCAACAAAAATCTCATACACTATTGTATAAATGTCTATGACAAGTGGACCCAACATGTCCATACAAAAATGAAAAAAATTATTAGTGGATTTCCCGAGAATCTACGCAATGATTAAGCTCCTTTGAGTGATATTGCTATTCACAATAATTTTCCTTCTATATAAGGGGAGTACATCTCCTCCTATCTCACACTAATAAGTCATTAGCCAACGGTAACCGTAAGTATCTAACTTTTTCTAGATCCTAGTGTTACCTACTTGTTGTAGTAAGTTGCTTTCAAGTAGTTTGTGTTAGTATGCTGAGAAGGGATAGGAGTTTGGGTGTCAATCCCATCGATAACCGCAGAAATCATGACATCACTTTCTACAAGCGACGTGGTCGTTTGTTCAAAAATGTTAGTGACCTCTCCACCCTCACCGACGCTAGGGTTGCTATCATCCTAGAGACAGAAAACGGAAAGATGCACTCATTTGGTACTCCATCAGCCGAGCCCATTGTTGATGCTTTCTTATCAGGAACAACTCCATCCATCGATGGGGAAAAACAACCGAGGTTGCAAGGCTACAAAGTGAAGTGGTTCGCTTGGACAAGGAGAACACAATAATGGATAAGAAAAATCAAATATCCATCCAACATAAGAAGAAGATCCAAGAAAAGAATCCAGGTATGGCAGCAAACCTTCTCTTCTCGGAGGAAGAAGATCTTAGCCTAGAAGATCTTTACAAACTCTTCAATGACCTTTCGCGGGTCAAGGAGGACATTCAAATTCGGCTGCATCCATTGCATCATGGCCAGGAAGCCAATATTGGCGGTCAAAGCGTGACAAGAAACATACTACCATCAGCAGGCGTATCATATGATCACTTGCAAACGACTCATCCATTGCTACAGTCGTCATTGTCACACCATCCTCCACAACGCCAGTTGCTTTCGGTTCCATTACCATCACCACCAGAACAAAATTTGGCACCACTTATTCCTACGAAGGTACCACAAATTGTCCATACTATGCCATTAGCTTTGGCGTCGTAGTTGACATCCTTACTAAAATTGTTTTCTAATCCGATACAGGACCAACCTCCACCACAAGATCTGCACCTTCCTAACTACACAAGTCCTTGCAACACGGTGCAACCACCGCAGAACTACACGGGTCCTAACATAACCTTCACGCATAGTGTGGAGGACTCTACACTGTTGGTCAACTCTAGTGTCAATTATTTTGCCATCGACGGTGTCGTGGGGTTGTCACGGCAAGTCCTTCCTTTGGGAAGGTGAGTTCTGGGGCCATTGATGCACGAAGTACGTAGGAGAGGTTAATCTCGCCTAGGGACACAAATTTACCCAGGTTCGGCCCCTCTTGACTAGAGGTAAAGACCTACTTCCTGCTTCTCTTTATTGCTCTAGATCTGATATCGATTACAGGGTTCCGGCTCCTCTCTGGAGAGTCGGCGACTTGGTGTCTCTCTTAAGGCTTAGACTTCTAAGGTCCAGGTCCCCGCTTATAAAGGTTGCCGGGTCCCTGAACTTACAGGTTACACCGAGTCATACTAGAACGCGGAGTCCTACTCTACGTCTTGGTCTTCCAAGTTAGGGCTCCGGGTTGTACTTGGACTCCTTGCTGACGAGTCCCTTCTCCATCATGGGCCTTGGTCGGCTTGTCTCCAGTCCAGCCCATGTGACTTGATGCTTGACTCGGCTTTGTCCTTCTTGGTCTTGGCGGGTCTACTTTCTGGGTCCATGGGCCTACGTACCTATAAAGTATCCCCCCATCAGTAGCCCCCGAATTTATCTTGGGCACAGCTTTGCGGCTTCCTCTGACTCCTTGGGTCGACTTCTTGGTTCGACTTCTTCAATCTAAGTCATCAACTCAGAAGTCGCCTGCTGCTAGCTCCAAGATGAATTCCTGCGTAAAAACACATCACACATATAAAATGAGTCCATTCTCATCCTTTGTTCAAGCCACCACTCTTGCCGCTGCATTAGCAGGCCGAGTTTGTTATGACTCTTGTGAACAAGGACTAAATAGCTTGACTCTCACTGTCACAGGACTCGCCATTCTGAGACAAGCCGGCTCCTTCCACTTCTGTGACTAGTTTTTCTCTATTATGATTTCCTGTCTGGCTTTTAGCCGCTGAGTCGTTATCACCGAATCGTTATCCACAGT
Source organism: Puccinellia tenuiflora (assembly GCA_012064385.1). NCBI lineage: Eukaryota > Viridiplantae > Streptophyta > Magnoliopsida > Poales > Poaceae > Puccinellia > Puccinellia tenuiflora. Next base: position 22,381 of record QRDG01000419.1, read on the forward strand.
TTTTACTGCGGACCGTCACTGTAACTTCTCTAGGGTTTTTACCCCTTTATAAATTGCGAAGGGTTAGGTCTCAAAACCTCACTTGCCCCTTCAGCTCAAATCCCCCCTTTCTCTTTGCGCTCATATCTTCCCGCGCTCAGCACACACCGCCCGCTCGCCATGGCTCCCAAGCGCGCAAAGGCTGCTCCCAAGGCCAAGGCTCCCTCATCGAGCAGGACAGTAGACATCGCCGCCGCGGCCGCCGCCGCCGCCAAACCTTCATCGAGGCGATCGATTTCCGCGGATTGGGGTGGATCCACGGTTACTTCCGAGCAATTGAAGACGCACCGGTCGACCGGCCTAATTCCATCCAATGTGAAGGCTCGGGCCCCAGGGGATGAAGTAGTGCCCGCTCCCGCGAAGGATGAGGTGGTGATCTTCACCGAGCATCTGTTCCGCGGGTTCACTCCCCCCGGTAATCTTTTCTTCCGCCAACTCCTTGAACTCTATCAGCTACGGATTCACGACTTGGCCCCCAATTCCATCCTCACTTTATCCAATTTCGTTACTTTATGTGAGGATTACCTCCAAATCAAGCCCGATCTTAACCTCTGGCTGGAGCTTTTCTACTGCAACCCTCAGCCCGAAACTTCTGGGGGCCCTCTCCTCCAATGCGGCGCCGTCGCTCTTCAACGGCGCCTCCACTCTGTCTTTCCAAAGCCAGTTTTTCCTAACCGCATCAAAGATTGGCAAAAACTTTCTTCTACTGCAAGGATACCTCCCCTGCAGGTGAACCCAAACTTCCTCTGTTCTCTGAGGATCGCCTCAGGGCGACTCCCCTTATGAAAGCTAGGTGCTCAGAGGCCGCCCGGCCAAGAGTCGAGTCCTTGATTACTCGGATCCGGGCCCTCCTATCCCACAATCTGGAGAACATGGACCTAGTCCGCTGCTGGACAACCTGGAGGATCCAGCCCCTGAGTCCTAGAACCCGGCTCATTTGCTCATACACTCGATGTGCGGGTGATGACCTCCGCGTGACGGAGCAGCTATCCGATGGTCCTGAGCTCGGTCGGCTCATCAAAAAACTGACTGGGCGGCCTGTGAAGGACCAGGAACATTTTGGGCTCCAGCCCTTCTGCTCCACCAACCCAGCTCCCGAGGTAAGCTCTAAACTTTACCTCATCTCTTAACTCGCTCTTGCTTGTATTGCTTACTAACTCATTTTCCCTGACTTTCCTTGCAGCTCACCGACTCCTTCTGGAAGCCGGCCTCTGGAGCTGGCACTGAGAGTAAAGCTGAAGCTGAGGCTGAGGATGAAGCCGAGGTTGAGGAGGAGACTCCTGTCACAGAACGAACTGCTGTGGCAGAAGACACTGATGACGATGACGAGGAGTCCTCCCAGGAGGCTCCTGTTGAAGATGATGTTGATGATGAGGAGTCCTCGCCAGAGGCTCCTACCGAAAATGTTGCTGAAGAAGAGTCCTCTCAGGAAGCTCCCATTGCAGAGGATACTGATGAAGACGAGTCCTCTCCAGAGGCTCCCGTCACTAAACAAACTCGCACCACCCCCGGGGCTGCTGCTGCTCAGCCCTCTTCTTCTGAAGAGTCCTCAGCCAAAAGCCACTCTTCTTCCTCCCCAGCTTCCCATAACGGGTCTCGAGAGGCTGTTCCCAAGGTACCACTTTCACGAGTCCTTGGGTCCACTCGCTCACCTGCTAAGCCTGAAGAACATGTGCAGAGTGTTGTTGCTGCTAGGAAGAGGAAGCTGCGTTCCGACGGGCCTGCAGAGACTCCTGAGCCTCTGCCTGTTTCGCACCAAAGGAAATCAGCTTCTCCTCCCAACAAGGACGACTCCTACCACTCAGGCATGTCTATGCCATCTTCAGACTCTCAGGCCTCCTTGGACCTGGAAACCAATGTTGGGTAAGACTCCTCTGTTTACTCTACTTGCATTCAAATAGCTTTTGCTTTTTCCCTTTTCACTAGATTTATTGCTGACTTCTATCTTTGTATGTTTCAGGGCTCGGCCTTGCGTCAAGGTAACCAAGCTCCCAGGCATGACTGATGTCACATCTGGTCGTGGACCTGTCCCTCCTTCGGCTTCTCAAACAACAAGCACGAGGACAGGTCCCTCCACTGCTGCCTCTGCTGGTGCAACTACGGCTCCCATCATTCCCGAGTCCCCTTCAAGGACTCATGCGGCGACTCCACAGATTGTCCAGCCCTCTTCTAGGACTAATACTCCTGACGCTGCGCCTCAAGATCAGCCGGCTCCTTCTAAGGCGACTCCTGCAGCTCCAGCAAGTATCAAGACTAAGTCATCTATTGACTACAGCCGACTTCGGGTGTCCGATAACATGTCCTTCTCTGAAGCCTATGCTGAAGCGGTCGACTTGAACGATCAATCTGCCAGGCTAAAGGACGATGAACAAGCGGCTCTTAGATCTCTTCACATGATTCACACCGTAAGCCTTTTGACTTCTGCCCTTTATGCTTTCTAGCATCCTCCTATTCCAGTAGCCCCCCAAGCACCTGTCTGCGGTGACTTGTGACTAGGATAGGTGCTTTGCTTTAAAATTGAGCTTAACTGCTGTGTAGAAAAATTTGCACACTGTAGCCCCCAAGCACCGAGTCCTTAGCTCTACTAGGACTCGGGGCTGCTGATTTGCTATCTGTCGTGTTCTTGAACCAAAAAACTTTTCCACGAGTAGCCCCCAAGCGCCGAGTTGTCAGCCTGCGACGACTTGGAGCTAGTAATCCATGTAAATAATCTGGAACTTAGCTTATAGATGAAAAATTTCTGTTCTGCGAGTAGCCCCCAAGCGCCGAGTCGTTGACTTGTGACGACTTGGAGCTGATGACTTGTTGACTAGGACCCATGCCTGCTGGTTGTAAGAGAAAAACTGACTCCTGAGTAGCCCCCAAGCGCCAAGTTGTTAACTTGTGACGACTTGGAGCTCATGAGTTCTCTGCTTGACTAGTAAAGCTGACTTGCAAATATTTGACTTGTGATCGCAGTGCATTATCTCCAAGATGAAGAGAGATATGAAGGAGCTTGAGGACCAGGCAGCTGCTAGTGCCAGTTCTGCTATAGCTGAAAAAGAACGCTCCCTTCAACTTGAGAATGATCTGAAGGTCTTATCTGCTCAACTGGAGCAAGTGAGGAAAGAGTCGGCTGATGCCAAAAGGGTTGCCCAAAAGGCACATAATGACCTGAAGGCTGTCTTTGACACCTGCCGCAAAGGCATTGGGGCCATGTGCCAACATATATTTGGTAAGTTTGTAACTTTTTGCTTGCTTCCTTTCTGCACCTGTCTGAACTGCTTTTTGACTGACAATCATTGATTTCTTTTCTGCAGGGGCTGACTCCCCAAAACTTAAGCTGCCCACTAGCAAGCAATTGCATGAGATGCTGGATTATTGCCATGGGCTGCAAGAAGGAGCCCGTGCTGTGGTCAAGTATCTGAATGCCAAGGGTAAGTGCCCCAAAGAGCCTGAACGTCTGGTGGACGAGTTATCCAGGGCACCAGGTTATATGCGGCTGTGGAAGCAATCTTCTTTGAGGAGAGCATCCATCAGGATCCTTGCTCTAGCCCATAGCTATTACCCCACTGTTTTGGAGCCAGCAATGCTTACTATGGGGAAGCCAGAGCAACATGAGGATGGCAAGCCCTTCACCCAAGATGACTTCAAGGCTGAGGAGAAGCTGGTGCGGCCATATGCTTGTGAAATTGCCAACAAGATGGACCCTGAGGTATGGGTTCATCACTATGACTTGGAGAACAAAAGGGTTGCTCCAGAGACTCCTGAAATCGTAAACTTTGGCCGCCCCTCACAGGACCCAGCTGGTGTTCCATCCTCTTCTACTGTGCCGAGTTCTTCGTCGCTGGCGGCTCCTGTTCCTAGTGCCGAGCCCACATTGAAGACTCCTGCTGCGCCCACTCCTTCAAGAGCTATCTCTGGAGACGCCCAGAAACAAGCAGAGCTGGCTAAGCATATGAAGAGTCCCAGGGGCACTGGTTTTCAGACGAAGAGAGTCGCCACCAAGCCTCCTGTGAAACCGGCTCCTACCTCTGCTGCCCAAACAAAAGACAAGTCTCCAGTAAAGAAGGACTCCCCGACTCCGGCTGAGAAGTCGACTCCTCTGGAAGACCATCCCTTGAACGACTTTTGATTACTATGTAATGATGTACTGTTAGTATTTAAACTTTGTAATGATGCACTGCTGGTGCTTAAACCTTGTTAGGTCTTTTGAACTACTTGTTCTGAAGTTGTGCCAATCGGCTTATGATGACTTGCTTGTTATGAGATTTGATATGTACTATCTATGCAAGTCATTTTGTGGTTCTTATAACCCGTCTAATTATCCACTGATGAATAAGTAGGCCCTGCATGACTTCTCTTACAATCTGTGCTGACAGGCTCTTGACAACTCATGTCCTTTAAGATTCATGAGAGCCGGAGACAAGCCATGCCTGTAGATTAGTCATATTGTGCAAGATGCATCTAACTTACCAGCGAAAAAATTAGGAAAAGTTTGGCTACTATGCCAGGTTCAAGAGTCTAAGCTTGGACTTTTTTCACTGAAAAGCAAGCTCCCAAGAACCTGATGATCAAAGCTAAAGAATAAGGCGCACTCACTGGGTGACTCGACTAAAGGACTCATATTCACAGAAGTCGGCTTTATTTCATTGATCATAATAATTTGATTACATCTAGGCATGGCTCACTGGGCTCTTTGCCTTTCAACTCATAAAGCTATTACAACTTAAGTATAATAAGGACGCAACTGAGCTATGTTCCATGGCCTTTTTGCCTCTGCATAGGGATCCAGCGTATGAGCTGTGTCAGCTCCTTTACTTTCACTTGCCGGCTCTCGTACATCCATTAGATAGTACGACCCATTGTGCAAGTTTTTGCTTATGACGAACGGTCCTTCCCATGGTGGAGATAACTTGTGCATCCCTTCCCTGTTTTGGACAAGTCGAAGCACTAAGTCGCCTTCCTGGAAAGTCCGAGTCTTGATTCTGCGTGCGTGATATCGCCGCAAGTCTTGCTGATAAACTGCTGACCTCTCAAGGGCTAACTCCCTTGCTTCCTCAAGTGCGTCGACCGAGTCCTGGCGAGCGAGTTCATTCTCTGTCTCGACGTAATTGGCAACTCGTGGCGAGTCATGCAACAAGTCGCTTGGCAGGACAGCTTCTGCTCCATACACCATGAAGAAAGGTGTGAAGCCAGTTGATCTGTTAGGAGTCGTTCTTATACTCCAAAGTACTGCTGGCAGCTCCTCAACCCAATACCCGGCGGCTCTTAGCAAAGGGACTTGGAGCCGAGGCTTAATTCCCTTCAGCAACTCCTGATTTGCCCTCTCTGCTTGTCCATTAGACTGTGGGTGTGCCACTGAGGCTAGGTCGAGTCTGATGTTGTTCTCGCCACAGAACTTGGCCATCTCTCCAACTGATAGGTTGGTACCATTATCTGTAATGATGCTGTGAGGATATCCGAAGCGTGTTGCTATTTTCTTGAAAAATCTCACTGCTGAAGCTCCGTCGACTCTGCTGACGGGCTCGACTTCTACCCACTTGGTGAACTTGTCAACTGCTACTAGCAGATGGGTCTTCTGACAGGGCGACTTTGAGAAAGGACCCACCATATCAAGCCCCCAAACTGCAAACGGCCAAGTGATAGGGATAGTTCTGAGCTCTTGGGCTGGCACGTGGTCTTGTCTTGCGTACCTTTGGCATTCATCACAGACTCGTACTATCTTCTCTGCGTCCAGATGTGCTGTTAACCAAAAGAACCCATGCCTGGAAGCTTTTGACACCAAGGATCTAGTGGATGCATGATGACCATAATCACCTGCATGAATCTCTTGCAATATTTGCCTGCCCTCTTCTGTAGACACACACCTCTGGTAGACTCCGGCGACACTCCTTCTGTACAACTCGCCGTCAATGACTGTGTAGGACTTGCATCGTCTGATGAGCTGTCTCTGTTTGACTTCATCCTGTGGGAGTTCACCACTCAGGAGATATGCAAGGTAGGGCTCTGTACATGCTGGTGTTGCTCGTACTGCTGCCACCAGTGCCGACTCTATATCTGGGGAGGCTAACTCCTCTGAGGGCAACTTGACTGATGGATGGTGAAGTTCATCCACAAATACATTTGGTGGAACTTTCTCTCGACGAGAGCCGAGTCGTGATAACGCATCTGCGGCCTCGTTCTTGCGTCTGTCAATATGCTCCACTTGATAACCAGAGAAGAACCCGGCTATCTGCTCGACTGCTCTTCTATAAGCTGCCATGTTTGCATCCTTCGAGTCCCAGGTTCCAGATACTTGCTGGGCTACGAGATCCGAGTCTCCAAAGCACCTAATACGCTTGATGTTCATCTGCTTGGCCAGACGCAGACCGTGTAGCAAAGCCTCATACTCTGCCATGTTGTTTGTACAATCAAAATGCAGCTGAAGGACATATGCCAACTTATCTCCTTTTGGTGAAGTTAGAACCACGCCGGCTCCTGAGCCCTCTAGCTGTCTGGACCCGTCGAAGTGCATTGTCCAATATTTGGTGCAGGGTGAACTCGGTGAGGATGTGCAATCAGTCCAATCGTTGACGAAGTCGACTAAAGCTTGAGACTTGATTGCTGTCCTGGGCTCGTATGTGATATGGTAAGGACCCAACTCGATTGCCCACTTGGCGACTCGACCTGTTGCATCTCTGTTGCGTATGATATCTGCTAGCGGTGCTGAACTCATCACTTTGATTGGATGCTCTTGGAAATAATGCTTAAGCTTCCTACTTGCAAGGAAAACTCCATAGACTAGCTTCTGCCATTGAGGGTACCTTTGCTTTGACTCTGTGAGGACTTCACTGATGTAATAAACAGGTCTCTGCACTGGATACTCCTTTCCTTCCTCTGATCGTTCCACAACTACTACTGCACTGACCACCCTTTCGTTGGCAGCCACATATAATAGCATGGGCTCCTTATCTGTAGGAGCTGCAAGTACTGGCGCTGATGATAGAGTTTTCTTCAAGTTCTCAAAAGCATCGTCGGCTTCTTTGTCCCATATGAACTTATCTGACTTCTTCAGGAGTCGGTAGAGAGGACCCGCCTTCTCTCCGAGTCTTGAGATGAATCTGCTGAGGGCTGCTACACAACCAGCGAGTTTCTGGACGTCCTTTAGACAAGTCGGCTTCTGCAGATTGTGAATAGCCTTGATTTTCTCTGGGTTTGCTTCAATGCCTCTCTCTGAAACAATGAAGCCAAGGAGTTTGCCTGCAGGGACTCCAAAAACACACTTGGTTGGGTTGAGTTTCATCTTGTACTTGCGCAGGTTACTGAAGGTTTCTGTCAGGTCTGCTATCAGAGAGTCAGCCTTTTGAGACTTGACAACTACATCATCCACATAAGCGTGAATATTTCTTCCAATCTGTTCCTTGAAACAATTCTGGATGCACCTCTGGTATGTAGCTCCTGCGTTCTTGAGTCCAAAGGGCATTGTTGTGTAACAAAATGCTCCAAAGGGCGTGATGAAAGACGTTTTCAGCTCATCCTCTATGTTGAGTCTGATCTGGTGATACCCTGAATAGGCATCCAAAAAACAAAGTAACTCTGACCCTGCTGTGGAGTCAATGATCTGGTCGATACGAGGCAATGCAAACGGGTCCTTAGGGCAATGCTTGTTAAGACCCGTGAAGTCGATGCACATCCGCAACTCTCCTGTTTTCTTTGGTACTAACACTGGATTGGCCACCCACTCTGGGTGAAAGACTTCCTTGATGAACTCGGCTGCGAGGAGCCGAGCCACCTCTTCTCCGATGGCCTTCCTCCTGTCATCATGAAACTTGCGCAAACCTTGCTTAACTGGTCTTGCGTTAGGGTTAACATGTAAGATGTGCTCGGCGAGTTCTCTCGGGACTCCTGGCATGTCCGATGGCTTCCATGCAAAGTGTCGGAGAACTGTCCCAGGAACTGGGGGTGTCTCGAGGAGGATCGAGTAAGGGGCTGAACACGGAATCAAACAACCCTCAACATGCTCCGGCGACGGTGCTCGTCGGACTCGCTGCGGGACAACACTGCAGAAAGGGAACACTCGGTCTTACCCAGGTTCAGGGCCCTCTTGTGGAGGTAAAACCCCTACGTCCTGCTTCGGTGTATTGCACTGCTTGGAGAGTTCACAGTACAAGGAGAGCTTGTCGAGCTCGAGGTGGCTAACAATGGCTACTTGCTAGTCTTCAGATCTAGGGTTTGGTCTAAGCTCCTAGACTCCGAACTAACTGAAGATCGAACCCTTTGCTTGGGCATGCTCCCCCTCCTTTTATAGGCGTCTTGGACCTCTTCTGCCCAAACATTTGGGCGGGAAGGGTTACCACACGGCGACGACGGAGGAGGCGCGGTGCACGATAAAGGTGGAGTCCACCATATAGGTAAAGCTCGTGCACGCGGTCCACGGCAGGGGAACGGCGTCACCAAAGCCGAAAAGGGGCACCGACCAGCTGGACGGTGGGCTGGCGCTTGCCGAGGTGGGAGGTGACCCACGGTGATGTCGTCCTTGGAGCGTAGCTGCAGACGGTTCCCTTATCACCAAAGAGGCAATACTCATTGTCCGCTTTGCTTGGCTCCGCTTTGTTGACTGCTTTATACATGTAAACAGCAACTGCTGCGTCGTCGTCATCGCACGTAGGCACGCGCGTCACTCTGCACACGGCGCAGAGCCCATGTGCGCTCTGCCGCGGGGGCAGAGATGGCTTCACGAGGAAGGAGCTTCACGAGGCGAAAAGCCTCGCCGAGCCCTTCAGCTTGGTCCTTAGCAGAATCGCGGGCGGCGTCGAAGACGCCTTGTCGAGGAGTGATTCCTCGCCAAGGGAGAGAATCCTTGGCGAGGAGAAAAACCCTTCGCGAGGGGAAAAACCCTCGCGAAGCTCGCCAGGCTTGGAGAGCCTGGTCCTTAGCGAAAATCATCCAAGGAAAACCCGCGGGCCCTGGCAGGCCGGCCCGTGGTACCCTGGTTTCCACTGTGCCGACACAAAGACGTCCCGGTTCTCACGGATGAACTCGACGAGCGCGCTTTCCTATTTATCAGAGAGGTGTGCCCCAATGGTGAACTGCTTGGAAGAATCACCAGGGGTAAAGTCGACTTGCTTTGTGTCCTGAGCTGACTTGAATTTCATCTTCTCCTCTATGGCCGGCTTCTTAAGGACCGAGTTGTCCTCCGGGTCCACGTTCGCCTTGTAAAATTTTAGCTCCTCTTGAGCACAAGCTGTCTCAGCCATAGCTGCATCACCTAGTTCACACTCCAACGCCATCTGTCTGCTGCCATTAACTGTAATGACTCCTGCTGGACCTGGCATCTTGAGCTTCAAATAAACATAGCATGGTCTGGCCATAAACTTAAAGTATGCTGGTCGACCAAAGAGAGCATGGTATGGACTCTTAAGATCCACTACCTCAAAAGGCATAATCTCTGAACGAAAATTCTCCACTGTGCCGAAAGCAACCTCAAGGTAAATCTTACCAATGGGTTTGGCCGACTTCCCTGGTACAATTCCATGAAAAACTGTCTCAGTGGGTATTAGCTGCCTATCTTGCAGCTGCATTCTCTTGAATGTGTCATAATATAAGATGTTGATACTACTTCCACCATCCATGAGCACTTTATTCAATGTGTAGCCCCCAACTTGAGGTGCCACTACCAAGGCTAGCTGCCCTGGGTCGTCGACTCTTGGTGGATGATCTGCCCGACTCCATGTGATGGTTTGCTCTGACCACCTGAGCCACTGTGGAAGCGCCGGCTCCACTGAATTGACAGCTCTAACCTTTAGTTTCTTGGCACGTTTGGACGTGCTTGTTGTGAAGACATGATAACTGCCACGACTCGGGTTCTGTGGCCGAGTTGTGACATAATACTGCCCATTGTTGTCGTGAAGCTGCTTCGGGTTCTGCTGGAACCCGCCCTGTTGGTTACCTCCTCCCTGAGGTTGGTTAGGGTTATTGCCGGCTCCTCCACCGTGGTTGCCGGGTCCTCCATCACCATTGTTTCCTCTATATCCATTGTTGTTGCCTCTATTTCCTGGTCCTGGGAGCCTAGCACGCTGCAAATCCACGCACTGTCCCAAGGTGTGACCACACTTGCCGTTTCTGGCGTGTTTAGGGCATGGACTCGCCAGAACCTCCTCTATGGTCAGCCTCCGTCCCTGATACCCTTGAGAACTGTTGTCCTTGCGTCTGACCCCAGTGTTTGTATTAGCCACTAGGTCAGAATTGTCCCCATATGGTCGCTTGTTACCTCCCTGATTCTGGTTCTGACTTTGATTCTGGTTCTGACCATTGCCACCTTGTCCTTTAGGTCCTTCCTCCTGATCCTTGGTTTTGTCTGTGGCAGCGTGCTTATTAGCACCTGCCATGATCTTGCCAATCGTAAGGGGAACACCTTGATTCAGGCTCTCCTTCATGCGACCCAGCTTCCAGCTCAAGGGATTGTAGCTGCATTTCTCTCCATTGCCATTAGCACTGAAATTGTTGGGAGTCCTTACGATGAGTTGATGATCTCCGAGACCCGCCTCATCCAATGCCTTGCAGACTCGCCCTTTCTCTGAACACACCGCTCCAAGTCCTCTATGGTACTAAGCTTTTTGCATGTTCCCTGGAAGTTCTGTATGAAAGCCAACTTCAACTGCTCCCAAGAATTGATTGATCTAGGAGGCAAGTTACGCATCGACACTTTGGCTGCTCCCTCCATCATAAGATACATGAATTTGGCACACAGATTACCTGTGGCATTTCGGATACTCATCGCCATCTCATATGTACCCAACCAAGAAGTCGGGTCCATGTTGGGCTCGTAATTGGGAACTTTGCGCGGCTCCTTGAAGTCGTTGGGGAAAGACTCAGACCTGATGGCATCTGACAGGCACTCTGATCCTGTTAGTGAAGGAGATGTGCCAGGAAAAGTCACCTCTGTGTGCGCCCGGGTTGGCTGAGGCTGGTTATCTGGACCAGCTAGGGCTCTGTCCCTCTCAGCTTCCCGTGCCCTGGCCGCCTCCCTCTCTCGTCGCTGTCTTGCCTCGTCAACCACCAATTGAGCTCGTGAGGTAGTTGGTATGATAACCCTGTTCCTTTCTTGCTCACGGCGCCTTGCGCTTGTAGAGTTGGCCGGGTGAGACTCGTCATGCCGACTCCTCGTGCCAGAGTTGAACGGTGTCGAGTGCAGCCTACTTGCATCTGGAAACGCTGGATAAAGAGCTTGTTGAATCATTGCTGTCTTCAGCATTTCAATAGCACGGCGGGTCTCCTGTCCCGCTGCTCCTTCTGGTATCTCAATGTTCTCTAGCCTCATAGTTGTAGCATGAACGTTGTCCATTGGGTTAGAGTCAGTGGCGGATCCAGCTCCATTTTTCAGGGTGGTCCACTAGTAGAATTGTTCATAAAAATATCCTTATTTTTAATTTCTCTTCTATGATATAAAGGCTATATGGAAATTTCAGGGTGGTCCGTGGACCACCCTGTCCACCCCCTGGATCCACCACTGGTTAGAGTAATGTCCTTCTGGCGTACGAAACCTGCCAGGTGGAGGTCCCATACCACCTGCTGATCCTCCTCCGACTCCTCCTTCAGGTGGCGGTCCGTTGGTACCGTTGCCGCCGGGTCCTTCTGGTGGTGGTGGTGGTGGTGGTGGTGGTGTTGCTCCTCCTGCGCCACCTCCCGCAGCTGATGAACTCCCCAGCCTAGCTCCTGCGCCTGGACCAGTGGGTGTGTTGAACAAAGCAGTAGGGTTGACAATGACTCCGCCACGCAGGCGACTCCTCGCCCTGCGATGCTGAATAGAGGTGAGTTCCTCCTGACGACTCCTTACAACCTGGGCCTCGGTCTGGATCCGGGCCCGCTCTTCTGCTAATTTGCAGTTTGCTTCGTTGATTTCCGCTAGTTGCCTCTCCATCGCAGCACGTGCGCTGGCTAACTCGGCCGCCCGTTCTGCTGCGTTGCTTGCATTGATTTCCTTTGTCAGTAGACTTGGATCAAATTGATTTCCGCCGTTCCCAGACATGTAGACTCCAACGACGCGGGCGCGTACTGGCGACTCCACGTAATCCTCCTCTTCAATTCCATACCCAAGCCGATCCTCGAACAAGGGCAAGATAGACTCTAAATCGGCGTCGTAATCTGGCTCCATAAGTGGCTCCGCCAGCGACTCCTCTTCATGGTTGACAGCAAGTTGCTTCTTTGGCTCGGTGATGATGCCGACCTCTGATGTCCCGACCAACTCCTCGCCGTCGGACTCGACAACAGCTGTTGGTTCTGATACTGATTCCGCCGAGTCAGCGCGAAGACCCGACGCGCAAACCATGCCGACGAACACGTTGATCCCTCAAAAAACAAACTGATAACCCTCGTCGACTTCCTCCATCTCTGGAGTCCAGCCTGAGTCATCGATCTCGGTTTCTCCATGCTCATCAGTGTAGACTCGCCCGATGGCGAGTTTCTCCATGGCCCGGCGAGCGGCTCCCACGATCTCGACTCCACGCATCTCCTGCCCCACGGTGGGCGCCAACTGTCATGGGGTTGTCACGGCAAGTCCTTCCTTTGGGAAGGTGAGTTCTGGGGCCATTGATGCACGAAGTACGTAGGAGAGATTAATCTCGCCTAGGGACATAAATTTACCTAGGTTCGGCCCCTCTAGACTAGAGGTAAAGACCTACTTCCTGCTTCTCTTTATTGCTCTAGATCTGATATCGATTACAGGGTTCCGGCTCCTCCCTGGGGAGTCGGTGATTTGGTATCTCTCTTAAGGCTTAGACTTCTAAGGTCTAGGTCCCCGCTTATAAAGGCTGCCGGGTCCCTAGACTTACAGGTTACACCGAGTCATACTAGAACGCGGAGTCCTACTCTACTTCTTGGTCTTCCAAGTTAGGGCTCCGGGTTGTACTTGGACTCCTTGCTGACGAGTCCCTTCTCCATCATGGGCCTTGGTCGGCTTGTCTCCAGTCCAGCCCATGTGACTTGAAGCTTGACTTGGCTTTGTCCTTCTTGGTCTTGGCGGGTCTACTTTCAGGGTCCATGGGCCTACCTATAAAGTATCCCCCCATCAGACGGCTTTGTTGGCTATGATCCATGGGGTTATCCTCTGTCAGATAATGTATACCACAATGGACTCCTAGGGATGGATACTTCCTCGGGATATAATGGTACCAATATAGGCCAATCTTCTACCGAAGTTGATGGATCGCCCATTCCACTGCCAGAGCAGTCTAGCTTCTAGCGGGAAGGATGTCGATATTCATGCACTTATAGGGGGCTTTGCCTAGATGCTAGTTCACGCTTCCATTTAAGTGATATATCGAGTCAAAATCTAGTTATATTTACATTGGGTATTAAGCGTTTTAAGGTAATAATAATTCATGTTCGATGTTTTAGGTCTTGGGCCATGAATAATATTGTTTCATATGTGTGACCTTTATCTCTGTATCGATGTGTTTACGTTATTATAAAAATGGTCAACAAATATATTGTTGAGACGTGCATGGTGAGCATGAAGCAAGAGGAGCATGGATTTAATTCCCCTCTCGCCATATTGTAAGATAAACATTATTTACTAAACTAAATACATGGATTATGTTCAGTTAGTTGGTTAGATGGCACGAGACTACTAACAATAATAACAACCGACTAAGACATGCATCAAATATATTGGTTTTTCTAACTAGATGCCAACACCCGCTTGCCATAAAACTAGAACCTGATAGAACTCTAGAAGCATGAAGAACACACAAATGTTCCAAAATATCATACATGCACAATTACCAACATAGAAAAGCATCCTCAAATTTAGTGCTCCATGAATATATTGTAAAGTGACTTCTGTCGGCATAGTGGAAACCAGGGTACCACGGGCCAGCCTGCCAGGGCCCACAAGACCCTTTGGATGATTTTTGCTAAGGACCAGGCTCTCCGAGCCTGGCAAGCTTCGCGAGGTTTTCTCCCCTCGCGAAGGGTTTTTCTCCTCACCAAGGGTTCTTTCCCTCGGCGAGGAATCGCTCCTCGACAAGGCGTCTCCGACGCCGCCCACAATTCTACTAAGGACCAAGCTGAAGGGCTTGGCGAGGCCTTTCGCCTCGCGAAGCGCCCTCCTCGTGAAGCCATCTCCGCCCCCGCGGCAGAGCGCACATGGGCTCTGCGCCGGGTGCAGAGTGACGCGCGTGCCTACGCGCGATGACGACAACGCCGCAGTTGCCGTTTCCATGTATAAAGCAGTCAACAAAGCGGAGCCAAGCAAAGCGGACAACGAGTATTGCCTCTTTGGTGACAAGGGAACAGTCTGCAGCTACGCTCCAAGGACGACGTCACTGTGGGTCACCTCCCACCTCGGCAAGCGCCAGCCCGCCGTCCAGCTGGTCGGTGCCCCTTTTCAGCTTTGGTGACGCCGTTCCCCTGCCGTGGACCGCGTCCACGATCTTTACCTTTATGGTAGACCTCACCTTTACGGTGCACCGCGCCTCCTCCTTCGTCGCCATGTGGTAGCCCTTCCCGCCCAAATGTTTGGGCAGAAGAGGCCCAGGGCGCCTATAAAAGGAGGGGAGGCACGCTTGTGCAAGGGGTTCCAAGATTCCAGAGTCAAAAACCCTAGATCTACAGACTAGCAAGTAGCCATTGTTAGCCACCTTGAGCTCGACAAGCTCTCCCCTTGTACTGTAAACTCTCCAAGCAGTGCAATACACCATAGCAGGACGTAGGGGTTTTACCTCCACAAGAGGGCCCTGAACCTGGGTAATACCTTGTGTCCATCTCTGCAGTGTCGTCCGCAGCGAGCCTGACGAGCACCGTCGCCGGAGCACATTGTGGATTGTTTGACTCCGTGTTCAGCCCCTTACACGATACCTTGGAGACACCCCTAGTTCCTGGGGACAATCTCCGACATTTGGCGCGCCAGGTAGGGGGCTGAGGCGCGTCTTCATCCTCGACACAGCCATGGCCGGTTCTCGTGCCGAACGTCTCGCTCGCCGGACGGCTAGCGCCGCCACCGCTCCCGCAGGCCGCCCGCGTGGCCGCCCGCGTGGGGGCTCTGCTCCGGAGCGCCGCGTCGACCCCGAGCCCCGCGTCGAGCACCCCGACGACGACGACATCGACCACGCTGAGGACGACCTCGGCGAAGAGGAGGCCTCCTCCCTGCCCCCGTCGCGGGACCGTGCTGCCTCCTCGCTGGGCCGTCCCGCGCCCAGCCCAGCGACTGCGCTCCTCATGGCGCAGGAGCTGCTGCAGTACCGCCCCACGCCGGCGGCCCAGGAGGCCTGGCTCAACCGTGTTGCCGAGCTCATCGGCGCCGCTCGCGCTGCGGCGCCTGCGCCGTCTCGTTCCCTGGTTCCTTCTGCGCTCGTGGGGGACGTGGCGCACGGCGCTCCTCCCGCGCCTCCTCTCCAACCCACACCCGCCCCGGCTCCACCGGTTGCACCGCAACCTGCTCCAGCGGGGGCTCCTCCTCGCGACGGCCGCGCTGCGTCGCACGCGTCGTCGCCGCATGACTGCCAGATCGTGCAGCGAGCCCCTGAGGACGCACGCGTGAGCATCGAGCGCGGGCAAGAACGCCGCAACCGCGCCGTCCAGGACATCGCCACCGCCGGGCGCCACCTCCGTGCCACTCTTGCCAACGGCACGGTCACCTACGGCACGACGGCCGCGTTCACTCGCAGCCTTCGTCGCGTCGTCTGGCCGGTCAAGTTCAGGCCGGACCTCCCTCCGCGCTACGACGGCAAGAACAACCCCCTGGAGTTCCTGCAGCTCTACTCTTTGGCCATCCAGGCCGCCGGGGGCGACGACAAGGTCATGGCGAACTGGTTCCCTATGGCCCTCAAGGACTCTGCGTCCTCATGGCTCACCAACCTCCCGCCGAGTCCATCAACTCTTGGGAGGAGCTCTGCCGGTGCTTCGTCGCCAACTTCAAGGGCACGTATGAGCGCGGCCTCACCTACAATGACCTCCGCGCCGTGCGTCAGAAGCCCGGCGAGACCCTCCGCAAGTACATCCAGCGCTTCAGCCAAGTGCGCAACAAGATCCCCAACGCCACCGACGCACAGGTCATTTCGGCCTTCCAGGCTGGGGTCACAGACGTGCGGATGCTCGAGAAGCTCGGCATCCACGACAACATCACCACCGTCGTCAAGCTTTTCGACTTGGCGGACAAGTGCGCCAAGGCTGAAGAGGGCCGCTTGTTCGTCAAGAACGAGCCAGGGGACCCCGCCGAGGGGTCCAAAAAGAAGAAATCCTCTGAGAAGCGCAAGACTACTGCGGTCCTCGCGGCAGAGCCTGACGCCAAGCAGTCTCGCCAAGCTGCTACTCCAGCCGCAGGACCTGAGAAGAAGGATGATCGCCCTTTCTGCATCTACCACAACAGGCACTCTCACGCCACCGAGGACTGCTTCGACATCAAGAGGCTTCGCGAGGCTCGCGAGGCCGCGAGGCAAACGGAGGCCGCGGAGGCCGCGGCGGAGGCCGCAGCGGCCGCGGGGGGCGACGCTGGAACAACAACTACAACGACAACTACCAGCAGAACCCCCAGGCCAACGCTGCCCAGCCCGCAAACGACAACCTGCCTGCCGAGGCTGACGAAGGCTACCAGGTGCCTCGCGGGGCAGCTTGTATCCTTGGCGGGGCTCAGGCCCCTCGCTCCAACCGCCACTTCAAGCAACTCGCTCGCGAGGTCGCGGCAGCCCTCCCTGGAGTCGAGGCCTCCAGGCCCCTCAAGTGGTCCCAGTGCCCCATTACTTTCGACTCCGGCGATCACCCCAAGTCCACCTCAACCGTTGGCACCATCCCGTTGGTCTGCACCCCCACCATCAACAATATCGCCGTCTCTAAGACGCTCATTGATGGGGGTGCCTGGCCTCAACGTCATCTCCGTCGAGACATTCGAGAAGCTGCAGGTGCCCTACGAGCGGCTCATGCCTACCAGGCCCTTCTCGGGAGTGACAGAGGGTCTTACCACCCCCTTGGGGCAGGTGAGGCTCGCCGTCACTTTCGGCACCCAGGCCAACTACCGCACCGAGCTGATCGACTTCGACGTCGCGCACATCGGCCTACCCTACAATGCCATACTCGGCTACCCCGCCCTCGCCAAGTTCATGGCGGTGACCCACCACGCCTACAACCTCGTCAAGCTCCCTGGCTCGGGTGGCACCATTGTCATCCGCGGCGTGGTCTCGGACGCCCTGTACGCTGCGCAGGCGGCCTACAAGGCTGCCGCGGTGGCGTCACCCGCCGACGAGGACGAGGAACCCCTCCCGAGGCCCCCCGCGAAGAAGAAGCAGCTGTTCTCCAGGAGAAGGCCGCGACAAAACAAGTGTCTCTGGAGGCGAGTGGCTCGGGGGCTTGCGTCGCCATCGGCGCCAACCTGCCTCCTAAGTAGGGGAGCGCGCTCCCGGAGGAGCAACACTTCGTCATCAAAGAAGAAAAACTCCTGGCCACGCCAGTGTAATGAACACCTATTTCAGGTCATTCTGAACTTTTGCGCATCGCGCCAGCATGTTTTGCGACTTCGGCAAAGCTGTTATTACTATTTATTCTCGCTCGTATGATCCCTCCTGTGCATCTCACGAGCGGGGGCTAGCAGGGTGCCATGCCACGGGAGCATCCCGGCAGCGCCTAAAACCCAAGGGATCCGAGCTCTGAACTTGCGGGTCAGCTCTCATGCATGTCAACTCCCAAGGAGCTCTGAACTCATGGGCCAGCTCCCGCGCACGTCAACTCACCAAGGATCACCAAAACCTTGGTGCCCGTCTCTCCTCGCGAGACGCACATGAAGGAACCTACGAGCACCATAAGATGCTTTAGCTATCTATTGCTTGTGGATATGCCTATTTCTCCAAGTGCAGGAAAACAGGCCCTACAAGCACCAAGCACCCTCTCCAAGGCAACAACGCCTCGCCAAGGGCACCAACACCCTCTTCAAGGCGAAAACGCCTCGTCAAGCTAAGTACAAGAACTTGGTAGAATTTCCTCTTGCTGGTCTTTGCTCCTCGAGTCTCTTTTCTCTCTCCCACGCCTCATGGGCTGCTTGCACGTCAAAGGGGAGCCCCAAGCATCGCGCTTCGCGGAGCTCTTACTTCTTGAGGCCTCACTCACCCCCCGGACTTGTGGAGCACTGACTCGCACATACCGAAGCGGCGGTGGTGTAGCGCTAAGAGAGGGTCCTAAGACGTAGAGCGAAAAAGACATGAGGAGGAAGGACAAAGGTTTCCCGAGGGACATTCACAAGCACACTCAAATATAACTTGACAGGTTTTTACAAAGTTTACAATCAAAATGGCTAAGATAAATGTGCCCTTGGCACGTTCAGCTACAGGAAGGAGTTCAGGCCATCGCGCCTCCCGAGGTCCCCGCTCCATCCGCACCAGCTCCTGCTCCTAGGGCACCCCCCTCGCCGTCGCCTTTGTCTTCATCGACCAAGACTTGGTCGAATTTCTTGGCATACGCGATGGCGGCCTGCTTGGCGGTCTCCCGCGCCTTGTCGCTGATGGCGCGCGGTGGCACCATCACGTCCTCAAGATCAAGTGAGGACTGGAGCCTCACGAGGTTGCTGAAGACGTTGGTGACGGCGACGACGAGGAGGTCGCGACTCTCCTCCACGACGCGCTTGTCGAAGCTCTTCGCGACCCCTTCAAGCTTTCCGAGGAACTGCTCGAAGAAGTGCGAGTACGAGGTCTCGTCGTCGGTCGCTGCGGAGAAGGAGGGGACGTCGATCCTCAGATCTCTCCCGACGGCGCGCACGCGGCTCACCAAGCTCTGGAGAATGCTTTGACGCTGGCGCGTCATGAGCCGGTCAACCTGGCGCTGGTCTCGTGCCTGCTCCACCAGGGCCGCGACCGGCCCCACCTGCTGCCGGAGCTCGTCCAGGTCCCTCTCCAAGGCAAAGGCGTTCCCCTCGGCGCGCGCCTGGGCCTCCCGAGAGACCTCGAGGCAGGAGGTCAACCTTTTCTCCTCCTGCTCAAGCTCCTTGACGCGCTTCTCGAGCTCCTTGCGCTTGGTCTTGAGGCGGTCCTCGTGCTTCGCGACCTTCTCGTCATATTCCTTTGAGAGGTTTTCGCGGACGAGCTTGACCTTGAGGTCAGCCTCTTCTTGGAGCCTCTTATGCTCCGCCGCAAGGTTGGCCTCGTCGGTGGCCACCCGACCTTCACGCTCCTCCAGCTGCCCCTCGCGGGTGGCCTGGTCCTTCGCGAGCAGCTGGACCTGCTCCTCGCGCCGCTGCAGCTCCTTCTCCTGGAGGGCAAGCTCTTCCTCACGCCTTTTTAGCCCGGCCTCGCGGGGCGCCAGCTGCCCCTCGCGGGCGTCCAGCTGCTCGCGGAGCTCGTTCAGGCTGGCCTTGGCGGCCTCGGTGTCGGCGGCGAGTTTCTGCTTCGCGGCCGCCAGCTCGTCGTGCTTGGAGGTGGTTTCCGCCTCGAGCGCTTCCCTGGCGGCGTCAAGCTCCTCCATCACCTCCTGCGCCTCCCGCTTGACGCTGTCACGGGTCTCCTTGGCGAAGCGGAGGGCCTCTTGGCGTTCCGCCTGGGCCGCCGCATCCCACCGGCGACACACCTCCACCCTCTCGAAGAGAAGGGCCCAGGCTTCGCTGAGCCTCGTTTTTTCCTCCGCCAGGGCGTCTTCTTCCCTGGCGAGCTGCTCCTCCAGCCCGTCGAGCGCTCGCCGCGCCCGGTTGAGGACGATCCGGCGATAGGCTGCTTGGCAATGCGGCGCTTGCAGCGCCAAGGAGACTCCCGCGCTGCTGCTGGGAGTAGTTCCCTCGACGCTTGTCGAGGCGCCTAGGGCATCCTGCCCCGAGCTTGTAGCGGCCGCCTCTGGTGCGACCTGTGGGCTTGTGGGGGCGCCTTCTTCGGCGCTCTCCTCGGTTGCCCTCTGGGGGCTGGGCGCCTTTTCGCGCTCAGTTTCGGCGCCAGCGGGCTCCGGCGTCGCCACCGCCCCCTGCTCCACAGGGGCGCCTCCGGCCCCCTCTGCAACGGCCGCGTCCGCCGCGGCCTCGGGTGCGTCAGCCCCTCTCGAGGAGGCCTCCTCCTCTGGAGGCGGCTCCATGACGATGTCCTCGTCCACGGCTTCCTCCGTCTCCTGCTGAGCTGGAGGAGTCGCCGCCCTGGTTGGCGACGCCGCCGCCTCTACCGTCTCCTCCTCACGCGGTGCTCCGCCACGGGGGGAGTCGCCGCCCGAATCGGCGACAGCGCGGCCTCCTCGGCCGCCGCCGCCTCCGCGCGGTGCTCGACCGCGGAAGGAACACCTGCCTGTTGCGGCTCGCCAGCCGCAGGCGTCTCCGCGACGACGCTGGTGGCCTCTCCGACCTCGCCGAGCCGCCGTCTCTTCGGCTCTGCGGGCTGCCTGAAAGGGAGCCAAATTGAAGATCCGTCAAGAGGTTTTCCTCCAGCAGATGTCGAGGGAAAAAGAAGGATAAAAGACTTACTCGCCGGCCATCACCCACACCCTCTTCTTCGCCTTGGGTGGCTGGGCGTGGCTTGCTCCGGTCTCCTCCCGAGCAGCTCCTGTCTCCACGCGAGGGGTGTCCCTCGCGGTTGCAGCCCTCCTGTCGTGGACCGCCTTGGAGCGGGGCTCGCAACGCCCTCTCCTGCCGCCGCTCGTCTCCTCCTCCTCGGCGCGCTGGGAGCGGACGATGCGGAAGGCGTCCTCCTCGTCGCCGGAGGAGAGCACCTGGAGGTCCACTTCGGCGTGGGCGCTCCTCGAGGATCCGGCGCCCTCGCCGACGGGGTCAGCGCCCCTTGAAGCCTCGTCCTCGCCAAGGGGGTCCTCGCTTCTCGAAGCCTCCTCCTCGGCGGACTCGGCCTCCTCAGCCTCAGGAGCCTCATCCACGTACTCCGGCTCCGCCGCCCACGGGTTAGGGCGAGGCCCGCTGTGCCCCGCGGGCACAATCCCCCACTCGTCGAACGTGGGCATATGTGAGCGCTGCTCCGCGATGCTCTCCTCGGCGAAGACGATGAGCGGCTTGGCCGCCTCTTTCTTGGCGGACGGGATCTCCGGCGATGTGAAGAGAACGTTCATAATCTGGCGGAGCACATCAGGCTCGAAGCCGTCCCTGCTTAGCCGCATGGCGTCGTCCTTGCCGTCGTATCGCCACACCGGCTCGGCGTGCTGTTGGAGGGGGGCGATGCGGCGCCTGGTGAAGTCCTTTGCCACCATTTGGCCGGTGACCCCTGCGTCGCGGATGTGACGGATGTACACGTACACCGCGTCAAGCTTCGAGCCCCTGAAGTCCGCGCTCGCCCAGCGCGCCCACTTCCTCGGCGGCGCCTCGGGCACCTCCAGGAGAGGGTGTGTGGCCTTGGCGTCGACGAAGAGCCACTTCTCGCGGAACTTGTCGACCTTTTTCGTCACCTTGGTGACGGCGACCTCGCCAAGCCAGGCGATGGGGATGTAGTTGTCGCTCCGGGCGTCGACGATGCGAAAAGAGACGCATCCGAGCCGCTCGCCCTTGGCGGAGTTCCGAAGAGAATAGAAACTGCGGAAGAGCGCCACCGAGGGGCGGATGCCGACATAGGCCTCGCAGAAGTGGGCGAAGATGGCAAGGATGAGGATGGAGTTGGGATGAAGATGAAGGAGTTGGATCTGGTACGTCTCCAAGATCGCCAGGAGGAAATCAGAGAATGGTGGTACCAGGCCGGCGTAGAGAGTATGAAGAAAGATGGGGTAGAAGGTGTCGGTGAGCCTGCTACCGGCCGGCCTCAGTTCGGTGGCGCCGTGCTCGTTGGTTTTCGCCGCCGCCAGGTGGCGCACCGTCGCTATCGTCGCAGCGGTGACACGCGTCTTCGGCAGCGCTCCCTCGAGCGCAGCAGCGCGCGCCATCGCCGCGGACGTGCCCGCCCGCGCCGTCGCTGCCGAAGAACTCGCCTGCGTGGTGGCCTTGCCCTTCAAATCAGTGGCTGCTCTCTTGGGGGCCATGGTCGCCGGAGAGGAAGAAGAGTGCTCTGGAGTTTGGAGCTCTCTGGAGAGTTTGGAGGCGTGGGGAGAAGTGTGCGGAGGAGTTACGGGAGAAGTAATGGGCGCCGCCTGCGCGCCCAGGCTTTATTGACCAGCACTCGAGTCGTGGCGGGCCCCGCCACGTCGCCCGTTGGAGCCGAGGAGGTCGTGGCCGCGGGCGCAACCGCTGCGTGACACGTGTCGCGGCCCTGCCAGGCATCTTTGGCCCCTCGACGCTTCGCCTTCGTCATGGGCCTCGGCGTGCCCATCGCGGGCCCGGGGGCTACTGTCGGCACAGTGGAAACCAGGGTACCACGGGCCGGCCTGCCAGGGCCCACAAGACTCTTTGGATGATTTTCGCTAAGGACCAGGCTCTCCAAGCCTGGCAAGCTTCGCGAGGTTTTCTCCCCTCGCGAAGGGTTTTTCTCCTCACCAAGGGTTCTTTCCCTCGGCGAGGAATCGCTCCTCGACAAGGCGTCTCCGACGCCGCCCACAATTCTACTAAGGACCAAGCTGAAGGGCTTGGCGAGGCCTTTCGCCTCGCGAAGCGCCTCCTCGTGAAGCCATCTCTGCCCCCGCGGCAGAGCGCACATGGGCTCTGCGCCGGGTGCAGAGTGACGCGCGTGCCTACGCGCGATGACGACAACGCCGCAGTTGCCGTTTCCATGTATAAAGCAGTCAACAAAGCGGAGCCAAGCAAAGCGGACAACGAGTATTGCCTCTTTGGTGACAAGGGAACAGTCTGCAGCTACGCTCCAAGGACGACGTCACTGTGGGTCACCTCCCACCTCGGCAAGCGCCAGCCCGCCGTCCAGCTGGTCGGTGCCCCTTTTCAGCTTTGGTGACGCCGTTCCCCTGCCGTGGACCGCGTCCACGATCTTTACCTTTATGGTAGACCTCACCTTTACGGTGCACCGCGCCTCCTCCTTCGTCGCCATGTGGTAGCCCTTCCCGCCCAAATGTTTGGGCAGAAGAGGCCCAGGGCGCCTATAAAAGGAGGGGAGGCACGCTTGTGCAAGGGGTTCCAAGATTCCAGAGTCCAAACCCTAGATCTAAAGACTAGCAAGTAGCCATTGTTAGCCACCTTGAGCTCGACAAGCTCTCCCCTTGTACTGTAAACTCTCCAAGCAGTGCAATACACCATAGCAGGACGTAGGGGTTTTACCTCCACAAGAGGGCCCTGAACCTGGGTAATACCTTGTGTCAATCTCTGCAGTGTCGTCCGCAGCGAGCCTGACGAGCACCGTCGCCGGAGCACGTTGTGGATTGTTTGACTCCGTGTTCAGCCCCTTACACGATACCTTGGAGACACCCCTAGTTCCTGGGGACAATCTCCGACAACAAGTACTAGAGGAGGTAGATGCATCATTGTTTAGAGCAACAAGGCAAAGCAAGTAATTTCATCACATGATGTACCAACATTCTTAGTGGATGAACTAATGGACTAGCACATGGCAATATAACATTATTAATTAAAGTTGTGCTAATATCCACATGAGGCTCACTTGATGTTACCTTTGTAGTGATGGCCTCATGAGCTAACTTAAGAACAAGCATAGGATGCTTAGAAGTTCATCATTAGAGCTAGATAGCTTTCATGATTTTCTTCCAACTTCCCATAGGATGCTAGAAGATTATCATTAGAGCTAGATAGCTTTTCATGACTTGCTTCCAACTTCTCATACTTGCTAGTTAGCAACTTAAGTTGAGCCCTTAGCTCAACATTCTCCTTCATAATAGATGCTTCACAAGAAGTGGAGTTAGTAGCACAAGCATCATTAACTTTAGGAGTAGAAGAAGATAACTTGGCAAGCTCATCATTTAATCTAGCATTTTCATTTTTCGTGACTTTATATTTAGCATGAGCATGGTCACGTTCTTTAATGATTTTAGCAATTATATCATTATGAGACTCCTCGATAGATTCTAGTTTCTCCTCTAGAGAAGCACGAGTCTCTTGCTCTTCCTCAAGAGCATCTTCTAACAATGCTTTCTCCATAGCATCATCTCCTTCAATCTTTCATAACCTTTTCTTCAAGGCTTGCTTCCAAAGCCTCAATAGTTTCCCCGCGTCAATTAGCTTTTCCATAATTTCAAAGAGGATAGCTTGAGCATTTTTTATTTTTAGGGAGGGCTTTAAGAATCATAAGACCTTATTTTGAAGAAGGGCATTAACTTATTCCATATCATCTTCTTCATCATTATTATCATTATCATTATCATTATAATTATCATCACTAGAAGAAGACTTAGCCATAAGGCAATGAGTGATGGATGAAGAAGAATAATTAATTTTTGAACTACTCAAGTTCAAATCTTGTTCCAACAATTAATTGGGTTTCCTCTACACTAATATTCATGCAAGGGTTAGAGGGAACACAAGCATTTTATTATTGGAACAAGATAAGCAAGCAGATCATCATTAGATTATCTAAGCAATTTTTGGATGATATCAAGGACTATCAACACTAGCATGTATGACATTTGAAGTGCTATGTGTGTTTTGGTCCAAAGATGAGGCGTTGCAACAAGATAGAGATAAAAGATCATCATAATAAGAGCTCACTATCAATAGTGCAAAGCCTATCACTACTCACCATCACATTGGAATGTGGCTTACCACATTTTGGTGATGAAGTAGACGAAGACGAGAGCTCGTCACGGCCGGAGGTGGAGGAGAGAAATCATCCTAAATAGAGTTGGACACTCCATATTTGTCTTGAAGCTTCGTCCAAAGCTCATGAGCATCCCGGAGAGGCAAGATTGACTCAAACACTACAACACTCACAATTTGCAAAACTCATTAGAGGCTAGAGCATCTAGATATAAGTTTTTCTTATCCTCTAAAGTCGTACTTTCGTAATCCTTTGGAGGAGAAAAACCTATATCTAAGATACGCTCAATATTGGGGTCCAAGACCCGTAAGTGACTAAGCATATGAGTTTTTCCAAACATTAAAATTTGTGCCATTAAATCTAAACAAGAAATTGTGCACTAAAACTCTAGACGACATCTTTACTCTCTAGGCGGTAAAGCCAAACAAGAGAGACGAGGCTCTGATACCAATTGAAAGAACAAACAATGTCTTGGATGTCGCCTAGAGGGGGTGAATAGGCGATTAACACATTTTCTATTTAGGGGCTGATAATTGCGGAAATAAACTAGGTGTTTAAATTAACAAGCCAACAACCTAAAATTCTAGGTTTACCTAAAGTGCACCAACAACTTATGCTAAACAAGGCAAGCAACAAGGTGATAGCTAGAGATAAACTTCAAGCACGAAGGCTATCACAATGTAAAGTGCATAAGTAAAAGCTCGGGTATAGAGGTAACCGAGGCACGCGGAGACGAGGATGTATTCCCGAGTTCCCTAGTTAAGGGAGTACGTCTCGTTGGAGGGGCGTGAGCTCGCCACAAAAGGCCTACTCAAGATGCCACAAAGGCCTCACCCTATTCTCCGATGAACCGCACCCAAAGGTTTGGTTCACCTTCCACTATCGGAATCCTTCGGGGCGGATTCCGGAGCCCTTACAACTTTTTGGCACACACCCACAAATCAATTGGGGGCTCCCAAGCGTGCCGAAGCTTCACAAGCCGAAGTCTTCACGGCACCGACACCGTCTAGGGTCCAATGACGCAAGTAACAAGCTCCCAACCTTCAATCCCACGAATCACCGTGGGGAGCACAACCCGATGCAACAAATGCAAAAGGGGAAGATCACACCAAGTGGCCAAATCCTTCACCCCCAAAATCCCAAAGCAACTAATGCTAGGAGGGATTAGGAGGAAGAACGGAGGAGAGACACCAAGAACTCCAAAATCTAGATCCAACGAGATTCCCTCACTTAGAGGAATTTTGTTTGGTGGAGTAGTGGATCTAGATCTCCTCTCTTGTTTCCCTAAATTGGGCAAGAATCATCGGACGGAAGTGGAGGAATCGAGCTCTCAAAATGTTGCAACAATGGTGAGGAGAGAGAAAACGAGCTCGCAAAACGTTGGGGAAGAGACCCCTTTTAGGGGGCCACAAAAGTGACCGTTGGGAAGAAAAAAAACGTGCAGCAGGCAGCCCGGCATGGGGCCGCCCACCCCGGCCAGGCCGGGAAACGAACTAGCGAAGCAGATCGAAGGAACAGCAAAGGAACCAGCGCACAGGCAGCCCGGCCTGGGCACCCGGGTGGGCAGGGCAGTGGCCGAAACCGGCCGGCCTTCCCCCGGCCTGGGCCCCAGGCAGTGCACGCGGGGGCCGGCAGCCCACCCGAGCCTCCCGGCCTGGGGCCGGCCTCGGGCCCGGCCAGGCCGGCTGGCCTGTTTTTTTTTCTTTTCCTTTCTTTCTTTCTTTCTAATTTTCGTCTAATAAAAACTCCGAGAGGAAAACGCAATAACTTTCGCCCACGAACTCCTTTTCGATAATCTTGGACTCATTGGAATCGTCACAAACGAGCACTACAAAATACGCAGAGAAAACATATGTCCAAGATATATTTATAAAATAAATGGGGAAAGGTAAAAGCTCCCATTTGCAAATCGGAAATGCAATAACTTTAACCACGAAACTCCGTTTCGATAATCTTGGACTCGTTGGAATCGTCACAACAAGCACAACACGATTGTGCAGAGAAACATCATAGTCCAAGAAAATATATAAAATAAATGGGGAAAGGTTGAACCTCTATTTTGAAAACCGGGAAAGCCGAATCTTTTGCAAATGAAGTCCGAATGAAATAAAACCAATTTGTTGGAAAGAGGACGACAATGCAACCTTTGAAAATGGCAAACAAGTAATGGGAGATTTTGCAAAGAAATGGAATAGATAAATCTCCCGCACGGATGAACCGGCAAAATCTCCAAACCGATCCGCAATAGAAGACGCATATGAAAACCGTTTTCGGTGAACTTGCTTTGTCATGACGAGCACGACAAGCACCAAGACCACACCACGATTAGAGACAAATAAGAACCAATAAAGATGATTGCATGGATGCAAGGTTTGTGCTCTCTATGGCGATACGATCACGATATTCGGTCGAGAGCCGTCTTGATAGTACGGTTATCTATCCTATAACCCGGTCTCTCACTAGAACATCATGATACCGGTAAATAGAAACCCTATCAAGAACATACCTTTGCCTTGCGCTTTTAATCCACTTGAGGTCGATGAAGCGATCTTCATCTCCTCAAGATGCACCATCTTTCTTCGATTGCGCTTCGGTGAGATTCACATGTAGCTCCGCCATACACCAAGANGCGTCCCCCTTGCCGTCGTATCGCCACACCGGCTCGGCGTGCAGCTGGAGGGGGGCGATGCGGCGCCTGGTGAAGTCTTTTGCCACCATCTAGCCGGTGACCCCTGCCTCACGCATGCGACGGATGCACTCGTACACCGCGTCAAGCCTCGAGCCCTGAAATCCGCGCTCGCCCAGTGCGCCCACTTCCTCGGGGGCCCCTCGGGCACCTCCAGGAGAGGGTGTGTGGCCTTGGCATCGACGAAGAGCCACTTCTCGCGGAACTTCTCCACCTTCTTCATCACCATGGTGATGGCATCCTCACCGCGCCAGGCGATGGGAATGTAGTTCTCACTCCTAGCATCGGCGATGCGGAAGGAGACGCATCCGAGTCGCTCATTCTGGGCGGAGCTCCGGAGGGAGTAGAAGCTGCGGAAGAGCGCCACCGAGGGGCGGATGCCGATGTAGGCCTCGCAGAGGTGGGCGAAGATGGCGAGGACGAGTATGGAGTTGGGATGAAGATGAAGCAGTTGGATCTGATACACCTCCAAGATCGCCAGGAGGAAGTCGGAGAACGGCGGAACCAGGCCGGCGTAGAGAGTGTGGAGGAAGATGGGGTAGAACGCCTCGGTGAGCCTGCTGCCGGCCGGCCTCATCTCGGTGGCACCATGCTCGTTGGTGTTTGCCGCCACCAGGTGGCGCACCTTGGCTATCCCCGCCGCGGTGACGCGGGTCCGCGGTAGTGCTCCCTCAAGAGCAGCAGCACGCGCCATCGCCGCCGACGTGCCGGCCTGCATCGCGGCTTTGCCCTTCGGGTCGGCGTTGTTCCTCTTGGGCGCCATTGGTTGCCGGAGAAGAAGATGAAGACTCTGGAGTTGGAGCGCTCTGGAGAGATTGGAGGCGTGGGGAGAAGTGTGCGGAGGAGTTATGGGGGAAGTAACGGGCGCCGACCGCGCGCCCAGGCTTTATTGACCAGCTCCCGAGTCGTGGCGGGCCCACCACGTCGCCCGTTGGAGCCGAGGAGGTCGTGGCCGCGGGTGCAACCGCTGCGTGCCACGTGTCGCGGCCCTGTCAGGTATCTTTGGCCCCTCGATGCTTCGCCTTCGTCCATGGGCCTCGGCGTGCCCGTCGTGGGCCCGGGGGCTACTGTCGGCACAGTGTAAACCAGGGTACCACGGGCCGGCCTGCCAGGGCCCACAAGTTTCTTTGGATGATTTTCGCTAAGGACCAGGCTCTCCAAGCCTGGCGAGCCTCGCGAGGGTTTTTTCCTCGCGAAGGGTCTTTTCTCCTCGCCGAGGATCCTCTCCCTCGGCGAGGGATCGCAACTCGACAAGGTGTCTCCGACGCCACCCGCAATTCTGCTAAGGACCAAGCCGAAGGGCTCGGCGAGTCTTTTTGCCTCGCCGAGGCTCCTTCCTCACGAAACCATCTCTGCCTCCGCGGCAGAGCGCACATGGGCTCTGCGGCATGTGCAGAGTGACGCGCGCGCCTGCGCGCGATGACGACGACGCCACAGTTGCTGTTTCCATGTATAAAGGAGTCAACAAAGCAGCACCAAGCAAAGCGGACAACGAGTATTGCCACTTTGGTGATAAGGGAACCGTCTGCAGCTACGCTCCAAGGATGGCGTCACCGTGGGACCCGTTCCGCCTCCACAGCGCCAGCCCGCCGCCCGTTGGGCGGCGTCCTTTTCCAGCTTTGGTGACGCCGTCCCTGCCGTGGACCGCGTCCATGGCCTTCACCTTTATGGTGCACCGCGCCTCCTCCTCCGTCGCCATGTGGTAACCCTTCCCGCCCAAATGTTTGGGCGGAAGAGGTCCAAGACGCCTATAAAAGGAGGGGAGGCACGCCCTAGCAGGGGGTTCGGTTTTCGGAATCTGGGAGCCTAGAAACCCTAGATCTGAAGACTAGCAAGTAGACATTGTTAGCCACCTCGAGCTCGACAAGCTCTCCTTGTACTGTGAACTCTCCAAGCAGTGCAATACACAAAAGCAGGACGTAGGGGTTTTACCTCCACAAGAGGGCCCTGAACCTGGGTAAGACCGAGCGTTCCATCTCTGCAGTGCTGTCCCGCAGCGAGTCCGATGAGCATCGTCGCCGGAGCACGTTGAGGGTTGTTTGATTCCGTGTTCAGCCCCTTACTCGATCCTTCTCGAGACACACCCAGTTCCTGGGACAGTTCTCCGACAGCAGTGCCAGCCCACCGTCCTGGCTGGACGGTGGCTTTCCCAGCTTTGGTGACGCCGCTCCCTGCCATGGACCGCGTCCATGGACTCTCCCTTTATCGTGCACCCGACCTCCTCCTTCGTCGCCATGTGGTAACCCTTCCCGCCAAGATATTTGGGGGAAGAGGTCCAAGACACCTATAAAAGGAGGGGGAGCACGTTCAGGCAAGGGGATCCGAGGTTGGAGTGCTGTTCTAGCGATAGCCATTGTTAGCCACCTCGAGCTCCCGAAGCTCTCCTTGTACTGTAACCTCTACAAGCAGTGCAATACAACCAAGGCAGGACGTAGGGGTTTTACCTCTCCAAGAGGGCCCTGAACCTGGGTAACGTCGTGTGTTCATCTCTGCAGTGCCGTCCCACAGCGATCTCGACGAGCGCCGTCGCCGAGGCACGTTGAGGGTTGTTTGATTCCGTGTTCAGCCCCTTACTCGATTCCTTACCTAGTGAGAAACACCCAGTTCCTGGGATAGTTCTCCGACAGAGGAGTATGTCGAAGCACCTCCATATCCAAACCAAGTTAAGGAGAATTTACTTATTGCTGTTACTAACAAGAGTAACAGAAGATGTTCTCAGCCTTATGAATAGGTGGAAGTCAACAGTCAAATTTCGGTTATCAAACAACTAAATTAAGAAGATCCTATTGATGTCTATTTATGTGAAGATGCTACTAAAGTTATTAAATGCAATTCGGCCAAGGTTGGTAAGCCTGTTATATCATGCTCTATTGGGACTTCAAGTTATCATGGCTTGTGTGATATTGGAGCAAGTATTAGTGTCATTCCATATTCTCTTTATCTTGAAATCAAACCTGATATTGGTCCTATCACTATGGAAGAGACAGGTATGACAATTCAACTTGCTAATAAAGATTATATTAGTCCATTTGGAATTGTTAGAGATGTTGAAGTATTGGTTGGCAAAATAAAATATCCTGCTGATTTTATTATGCTTGGTTTCCCTCAAGACTCATTCTGTCCTATCATTTTTGGTAGACCTTTCTTACACAATGTTGTTGCTGAAATTAATTTGCCTAAAGAGAAAGTGTTTATTAAGTCTGTAGGAGAAAAACTTGCATTCAACTTTTCTAAATTTGCTGATAAACATTCAAAGAAAGAGCCAATCTCTCGAGATATAATTGAAACTCTTGCTCATATAGCTGTAGCTTCATCAGACGTGGTAGAACGTTATATGCTTAATCAAGATGAACCATTTAAAGATGAAGAAAAAGATGTTTTAGAACAAATACTTTCACATCAACCACCACAATTACAATTGCATATCCCACCTGATAATTTAGGAGTGCTACCACCACCTAAAGGAGATCCTAGCTTTGAATTCAAACCTTTGCCTAAAAATCTTAAATATGCATACTTGGATGAAAAGAACATATATCCTGTTATTATTAGTGCTAACCTTTCAGCTGAAGAAGAAGGGAAACTACTTGATGTGCTTAAAGCTCACCGACCAGCCATTGGATACTCTCTTGATGATCTTAAAGGTATAAGCCCAACTCTATGTATGCATAAAATTAATTTGGAAGAGGATGCAAAACCTGTTGTTGAATATCAATGTCGTCTCCATCCAAAAATGAAAGAAGTGGTAAGAAAAGAGGTAATAAGACTTATTGAATCTGGCATCATCTATCCCATAGCTGATAGTAAGTGGGTTAGTCCTATTCATTGTGTTCCTAAAAAGGGTGGAATGACTGTCGTTCCAAATAATGAGGATGAACTTGTGGCTCAGCGTACTGTTGTTGGTTATAGAATGTGTATTGATTACAGGAAGTTAAATAAAGCAACTCGTAAAGATCATTACCCATTGCCATTTATTGATCAAATGCTAGAAAGGTTATCTAAACACTCTCACTTTTGCTATTTAGATGGTTATTCAGGTTTCTCACAAATTCCTGTTCATAAAGATGATCAAGAAAAGACCACTTTTACTTGCCCATATGGTACATTTGCTTATAGGAGAATGCCGTTTGGTTTGTGTAATGCTCCTGCTACTTTTCAAAGATGCATGAATGCTATATTTGCTGATTATATTGAAAAGATAATGGACGTTTTTATGGATGATTTCTCTGTGTATGGTACTTCCTTCGATAATTGCTTGTTCAACCTTAACAAAGTTTTGCAGCGTTGTGAAGACCAACACTTAGTTCTTAATTGGGAGAAGTGTCACTTCATGGTAACTGAAGGTATTGTCCTTGGGCATCGGATTTCTGGAAAAGGAATAGAAGTTGACCCAGCAAAGATAGAAGCTATTGAAAAGCTGCCATACCCAAGGGACATCAAAGGTATAAGAAGTTTTCTTGGACATGCAGGTTTTTACCGGAGGTTTATTAAAGATTTCTCCAAAATATCCAAACCTCTAACCAATCTTTTGCAAAAGGACATTCCTTTCTCTTTTAATGATGATTGTATTGAATCTTTTAATGTTTTGAAGAATGATTTAATAAGTGCTCCTATTATTCAACCTCTAGATTGGAAATTGCCTTTTGAAATTATGTGTGATGCTAGTGATTATGCAGTTGGGGCTGTTTTGGGCCAACGTGTTGATAAGAAACTTAATGTTATTTATTATGCTAGTAGAACACTTGATGCTGCTCAAAGGAATTATGCTACAACTGAAAAGGAATTTTTAGCAGTGCTATTTGCTTGTGACAAATTTAGACATTATATTACTGATTCCAAAATACTGATCATTCTGCTATTAAATATTTAATGAATAAGAAAGATGCTAAGCCTAGACTAATAAGATGGGTACTTTTATTGCAAGAATTTGATTTACACATTGTTGATAGAAAAGGGGAAGATAATCAAGTAGCTGATCATCTTTCTAGAATGGAAAATACACCTGATGATCCTATTCCTATTAATGATAGCTTTGTTAATGAACAACTTGCAAATGTTAACGTCTCTAGTGCTAAAGCTGCATCTCCATGGTTTGCCAACTATGCAAATTTTATTGTTGGTAAAGTTTTACCTCCACACTTCACTTATCAACAAAGAAAGAAATTCTTTTATGAACTTAGACATTATTTTTGGGATGATCCTTTCCTCTATAAGAAAAGTGTGGATGGTATTATTAGACGGTGTGTACCTGAGCATGAACAGCAGGCTATTATAAGAGATTGTCATGACAGTCCTTATGGAGGGCATCATGTAGGAGATCGTACAGGTGCAAAGGTATTACAATCTGGTTTTTATTGGCCTACTCTATTTAAAGGTTGCGCTGAATATGTTAAATCTTGTGATAAATGTCAAAGAGTAGGAAATATTGGTAGGAGAAATGAAATGCCTATGAATTAATCTTTACCACTCGAGCCATTTGATGTGTTGAGTTTTGACTTTATGGGACCTTTCCCAGCTTCAAAGACAAAGCATACTCATATTTTGGTTGCAGTGGATTATGTTACAAAGTGGGTGGAAGCAATTCCAACAAAAATGGCAGATCTGTAGCGCCCTCGCTTAGAAAAGCAAGACCGCATCGTGAAATATGCTATTCCCTGGATCGAGTACGGATAGCAATTCACAAATAGATGTAATATCATGCATCAATGTCAAATAATTATTACATCGCAAGATCCATAAGTAAAATATTCTTTACAAATTGCATAGCCAAAGGCTAGCTTGAATGCAAAGTTTGGCAGCGGAAACATAAGTAGCACAGAGAGCTTCATCATCTTCATGTGCCACTGGCATTCATGTTGGTTGCAAGCTCGAAAAGGTAGACGTCCTCACTCGTCATCGTAATAACCTGCAACATTAACGTTGCAGCCCAGGGAATTTGGGTCAATACCTTGTGACAGGCCGGCAAGTGAATACTATGGTGGATTATAAAATGGCAAGACTAAAACTACATGCTCCTCTGGCTGGTGGGGTTGAAGGCTATTGCATAAAGCCAATTTTGTCCTACTTTTCACAAACATTATATTCTCAACTTTTCAATATAAGACACACCCATGGAATGCATCCAAGGTCTCATATACCCGAGTTCACCCATCAAATTTTATTCTGAAATTGGAATGAGGAGATTTTCCATCGACATCCTTGTCCAGCTGCTCAGAATTGTCCGTAACCGGGGACACGGCTATGATCATAGTTTCACACTCTCGAGAGGTTGTGCACTTTCACCACAAGACTTCATCAACCCATTCTGACCTTGACCTTCTTGAAGTGAAAAGGAAAGGTGAAGATGAAGACGAGACCTTTTGGAAATGTTCCCCGGTTCCTCTGGGCAGACCCATACAAGATAACATCCGCTGAGAACTGCCGGAATCGGGGCCTATAACTTACTTAGTCAAGACAGAGCCATAATACCAAGTGGCTGCACTGGAAGCAATCTAAACTTGGAGTGACTTAAATCTCTTTGTTCCTGGGTGGCCGTTCGCAAGTGCACGTACTTAGGTATAACCATGGAAATGGCCCTGAGCAGCCACTCAACTTTGACCACCAATAGAGCAAAACCAATTGCCACCCAGGTAGTTCATTAACTTAGTAGAATTTTTATCCTTTCTTACTACAATAAAACATTTCAGCATAGCAATTCTAAATCTACCAAGTTAATGGGTTCCTAGACCAATAGGAAAAGGAGGTATACTAAACAGGTCTGCATAGCAATATAGTAGTACACCTATCATGCATACTACTGAAATAGTCTACAATGCATATATAATAAAATAGTAGGTCTTTCATGAAAGGGTGTATGCACTTGCCTTTTGGAACTTGTCGTTGCTCACACACTCTTTTTCAACGTAGCTCATAGCTCTCCGTTCAATCTATGCAATACAAACAATTGACAATAAGCAACAATACAACAATCAAAAGAAACAAACATAACAACAAACAAAGATAGAAACAAACAAAACTAGGTTGGTGGTCCAAGCTTCAATACATGATCCCATATGCAAAAAGAATCAATGCATTAGGTTTGGGGTTTGCCATTTGGTCACGGTTGGTCTCAATTCAAATTTGAACATTCCAAATTTGAATAGGTTGAAGGGTTGTTTCACAGGTTGTTGGGATTGGTCTTGATCTCTCTGGACAGGGACAAGTATTTTAAGAAGTTTTCTAAAAGAAAACAATTTAAAAGGATTTATAGAAATTAAACTATACCAGAAATACTCCAGTTTGAATCTCTGATTAAGAAATCTTTTTAAAACTATCAAAAAATTATTTATAACAGTGGGATCATGTCATGTATGTTCCAAGGTTTCCAGAAATATTTTATTTGCAAAATTTGGACTTATAGATTTGAAATTATGTCAAATTTACTCAAATGACTCATTTGAAATTTGAATAAATTTGGTTTTGTTACAATGAAAACTAACAGTGCCAAAAGATTCTAAAAGTCCAGAGCTTTTCAAAAAGATAAAGTTTGTTAAATTTGGCTAAAGGGTTAAAAAGTTATGAAGGTTTGAAGTTGCAGGGGTTTTTCTGCAAAACTGACAATTCGGGTTTAAACCAGAAAATAGGCAGGTGACGTGGCGCTGACGGGGTGCTGACTGTGCTGCTGATTGTGCGCTGACGCGGCTGTCCCTGACTCGCTGGTACCCTTTCGGTGGATGGTTCTAATCTGCACCGTCCGATCTAGATCGGACGGCCAAGAACGGATCGGGCGGTGGTGGCGGTTTACCTCGCCGGAACACGATGACGGCGGCTCGGTCGTGGACGGTGACGACGATGCGGTGGTGCTTCGGGCTCGGGGAGGCGATGACGGATTTCAGGAGGACATGTCGGAGATGATGGCGAGGTTTCGTCGTCGAGAGCGTCCTGTGGCGGCGAGGAGGCGTGGCTGGAGTGGTGCGAGCGTCGGCGAGCGCCGGGTGCTGGACGGACAAGTCGCTCCGGAGGTGCTAGTGCTCGGAGAGGAGGGCGATTGGGTGCGGCATGATGAGGCGGAGATGATGGAGCGGTTGGCGGCGTCGATTGCCTCCTGGAACGGCGTGTCAACGCGGATGGAGTGGCGGCGCGGCGTCGGTGACCGTCGGATCGAGCTCGTGCTCGACGATAGAGCTGCGGAGAATATAAACGGAGGGGTCAGCAAGGTTTGACTCAAGATTAGGACCAAAAAGGGGAGGCGGGAGCCTTGGTCTTCGCCGGAATCGACCTCCAACGGCGGCGGACGAGCTCCACTCCGGCGAGCTTTTCCGACGGCCTGGCGGCACGATTCGACGAGAGAGGAGAGGGCAAAGAGAGAGGAGAGGGTGGGCTTCCAAGGGACGGGGTCGGCGAGGCAATTGGTGCCCTTAATCGCGAGCAATCAAGGGGTAAATCGATCGGGAAGAAACGGCCGTGGCTTCGTTGAAGACGATGACGTCACGGTGGTCCCACTAGTCAGGTATTTCCCTTTTTCTTTTTCCTTTTTCTGTTTTCTTTTATAACTTTTGATTTAGGCCTCCAAATCAAGTCAAATAAATTTGTAAAATTTTGTAAAATTCCAAATATTCAAAATAAACATTTAGGAACTATTTTTGGTCAAAAAAATTACCAAAATACCCTTTTGGTCAAATTTGCCTTATATGGCTATTTGGTGATTTTCCAAATTAGGGTTTATAAATATCTCAAAATATTTAAATAAAAATCAGGGAATAATATGAGTAATATCATTCAAATTGATAACTCATTTTCATATTAAGATAATTTAAGATAAAACATTTTTATAAAACAAATCTTGGAAAAGTATTTAAATTATTTCCACAAATGAAATAGGGTTTAGAATATCCCCATATTATTTATTTTAAAACCATAAACCAAAGGGGAAAAATACTATTTGAAAACCCCATTTAAATATTTTATTTCCAAGACTTTAAAATTGAGATTTGAAGATAAAGGAATATTTAATTTAAAATATAACATTGAAGATGTCAAAACAATCTTCTATAAAAGCTTTTCTTGATTTTGGAGACTTTATTTAATTATTAACAAAAGTTTTAAATTTTTGTGATTTTTAAAACATTCCAAAATTTGGGATGTTACAAACCTACCACCCTTAAAAGGAATCTCGTCCCCGAGATTCGGAGAGGCTAGAAAGAAAGATGGGTTTGGGACAACTAGGTTTAGACAACTGGGTGGGCTACCACCCTTAAAAGAAACTTTTGTAGGCAGTCTTGAACTCTTTCCTTCGGGCTAGGGTCCATCGGGTTAGTCTTTAGGTCTCACTGGAGTCAACTATATCTTACACTCATGAAGTGCTCCATCTCCAATAGGTGGGTGTCTCTTTAGATAACTTCGGATACCATTCTCTTTAATATGGCTTGACATATTACATCCTCATCCATGTGATGTCTCCGGAAATATTTCTTCTCTAAGCTGGCATCCTTCAGTGCAAACAAAGCGTCAATTCTAACGAAACTCTCATGGTGGGTCAAAACTTTCATTGCTGGATCTCTTCTTCTTCACAAAAGCTGTGGTTTATCCTCACCGAAAATCTTACGTTTCAGCAACTTTTGCCTCACATAGGGTTATAATATATTATCCTCCTATGGATCAGGCTTATCAACGTCGTCTCTCTTATAGGTATGTCACTCAGATTTACCAATCCAAATAGTGAGGGGAATAACATGAGTAGTAGGAATGGTGATCAGTCCATCCTGCACCCGTATCATTTCCTCAATATGTAGATAGGTGAATCACGTAAATTATCTCTCGGGCATCCTCACTTGTCTAACAGAAAGTTTCCCATCTGCAAGACAACCTGAACTAAACTATCGCTCCTTCAAACTATGGGGTTACGAAAACTCCTACACAGGTTAGCTCACACTACACTTTTCTGCTATCCTTCTCCTTGGGGAAACACACTTTCCATGTCGTCTTTGCTTGTCCATTTCAATGTCATGTCTTCATCCCCGATTATGACAAACAGGCTTCACAACAATGGCTATTGTTACGTTTAAGTTTTGGTATAAGATAGTCGGTACTAGTTTCATTCATCCTCACATAATATGGTTATTACTTCGACATTACATCACCCTTACATCATAATACTTATTCTTCCACTTACATATAACTAGTGACATTTATTACATCCTCAGAACATTTCCATTTACCCTGGTCCTTCTTCCTGGCTAGACTCATGAAAACTCAGTTGGTTTCTTGGCTTCTTGATTTAAACTGATATCTGATCCGCTTCTTTTCTGGTGTGGTGAGTGTGACAGCTTTACTAGCATGATCTATCTGACCTTCATACCTGGACATCCAGTCCTTGCCTATGATTATATCCAAGCCTTGCAGGTCTAGCACGAACAATTCGCTTGGAAACTTGTGTGTCTCAATTTCCAAGGTCATGTTTTGGCATACCGCGTTTGCTGGCCTCTTCCTTTCTATAGAGCTCACTCTGATGGGTCTTCTAAGTCCTCGATTGGGTATCTTATTTCTACTCACAAAGTCTTTTGATATGAATGAATGTGTTGCTTCGGTATCAAAAAGTACCAATTCAGGATAGGAGTTGATCAACAATAATTCAATCACTGGGTCTGGTTTCTTGAGAACTCTCTCGATGTTTATTGTAACATCCCAAAAATAATCCCCTTTTAATTGCTTTTGCTTGTTGATTTTGTTTGTTGCATAATCATGAAATCATCATATTTGTTTGTTGCATTTGTGGCTTTACAAAATTCAAAAAACAAATAAAATGGGTTGTTATTTTATGTCACTATCATATGCAACACTTTAAATAATTTGCAAAACCAAAATAATAAAACTAATTTTATTTTGGACAAGCAATTAAATTGTTGTTTGGAATTGCTAAATCACAAAATTATTTTGTGGGAAAAATAAACCTTAGCCTTATTTTATTTTCCCTCTTATCCTTATCTCTCTCTCTCTTCTATTTTTCTCAAAAAAAAATGAAAAGAAAAACTAGAAACCAGGCCCGGCTTCTTCCTCTCCTTTTCTTTCCTCCCGAAACCGGCCCAAGTAGGCCCAATACCCCTTCGGCCTACTTTTTCTTCATCGACGTCGCTGTCCGCCCTCGCTTCTCCTGCCGTCGCCCGCGTCCGCGCCGCGCCATGCCACCTGCGCTCCACCTTTTCCTCCTATAAAGCCACCCCAGCGCCGCACCTCTCTCCCCTAGAAACCCTAGCCTTTTCCTCCCTCGCGCCGCCACCTCTCCCCTTTCTTCCTCCACCGCTCTGCTTCTTCCTTCCTTACCGAGAGCACCCGAGCCATACCACCTCACCCAGCCGGAGTAGCACCGGAGCAAGACGCCATGGAGGGAGCCCCGGGGTAACCGCGGAGGAGGAGCACGTATACGTCCTCGACACGCGTGGATCGGAAGCAGAACGACTACTCCAAGGCCTGCAACGACTACCTCCCCGGCAACCTCTTCTTCCCCGACGCGACTACCCCTGCACGCCGCCGTCGTTCCCTTCGCCGATATGTCTTCCCCGACGCTTGGGTGAGCCTCCGCCGGCGGGCAACCTCCTCTTCCTCTCCCCTCTGCTCTGGACGACGCCTTCGAGCGCATGTCGCCGGTAGCCGTAGGGTGCTGTCGAGTGTCGACCACGCACGCGAGCTCGGGCTCCTCTGCCTCGAGCTACACCTGCACACCCGCACCAGCTCGATCGTTGCACGCACACGCACCTGCATCACACGCGCACGAACGCCCTGGATGCGCCGCCTGCTTCGGGTCGTCGCCGGCATGCCGCTGCCGACGCCGTCCTGCTGCACTGCAAGTCTGAACCTTGATCTTGTTTTCAGTTTCAGTTAACACCTGGATCTCACCTCTTAGGCCACCAAAGCACTCTTCAGACACGATCCGCTCACAGCCCAGTTGGTCACCGTTTCCTCTCACAGGCCGATCGATCCAGGTATCGATTCCCAGATCCGGCGTATGAACCCACCCCCTTTTCTTTTTTTTCTTCCGGCCTGACAAGTGGACCCCTGGACCCACATGTCAGTCTCTGTGTAGATGAAGCTCCGGTGCAAAAACAAATCCCAGATCCAGATCTGATCACTTTGCAAGTAGCCCCTGTTTTTGAAAATCTTTGCAAACTAGTCCCTGCCTATATATAACTCTATCCTGTTTTTGCAATAATTAATTAACACCTGTTTATTTTGTCAAAAACTGCAATAAAAATATGTTTTCAACTCAGAAAATTGTAATCTGTTCAAATATAATTTTTGTTTAATTTTTGGAATTAATTTAAAATGGCTAAAATAAATAAATCTG
Organism: Puccinellia tenuiflora; assembly: GCA_012064385.1. Classification (NCBI taxonomy): domain Eukaryota; kingdom Viridiplantae; phylum Streptophyta; class Magnoliopsida; order Poales; family Poaceae; genus Puccinellia; species Puccinellia tenuiflora. The sequence goes on from QRDG01000419.1 coordinate 61,922, forward strand.
TTGCTAATTAATTAATATTGCAAAATTCATAACTTTTGTTTTACAATTCCAAAAATTATGAATTTTATATCAAATTAAAGCTAAAAATGTAATCTGTCTAAATCTAATTTTTCATGCATCTATTATATATTAAAAGTACATGATGGGCTCACCAGAAAAAAGATAGAGCTGCTAGAAATTCCCACAATAATCAGAAACATCTGGCCATTGATTTAGTGCAAAATTAAACCACAACCAATAGATTTCCAACGTGACCCAAGTTAAAGAAAATTACCCACCATTGCCATTATGAAAAAACCCTTTCACCTTACCCGTTCCTAATCTCTCAGGTGCAATTTATTAGACAACATTGCGTGTAGGAGCGGCCGCCGGAATCTCAACTCTAATCATCGGCCGGATGGATCCGCTACAATCTTGGCGGCGTAAGTCAAAGCGACGTAATCCAGACAAGCATGATCCACCGCCCCCAACTCAAGTGATGAAGCCGATTGCAGCTCAAGTACTGCATATCCAGGATTTTGAGAACCAGTGCCCTAATCGGGATTGACATGCATGCAATTGACTCCCGTCGGGACATGGATCGGTGAGGAATTTTGATATGTCTACTTCCCTGCACCTCTTTGTACTCCTTGAGTCCTTGGACGCAAGCGATCAGGAGGGGCAACAGCGAGAGAGAAAAAAAAGGTAAACAACTATTATTTGGATTATGGTGTGTCCGGCAACAATTTGGCAAGCTGCAGCTGTCACAGACAACTGATACATGGAAAAAGCTGTGTTTACATGGGATGAGCTGTGGTCCGCCCTAACCCAATCTTCGCAAGATTCCAGGTGAGGTCCTACTACTTAATTATTAATATAGTTCTAAATTATACATACGATTCAAGCAAATTAATAGTGGCCCTTGCTGTGTACCAGATTTTGCACGGCATAGTATGAGATTCTACGAAATAAAATTTCTGAAAATCAAATTAGTTTACCAGCTTTACATGTAGGATTTTGTAAGGTTAAAGGTTTCATGTCGAGACTAGCAATTTTCTCCCTTCACAAGTCTTCATATTCCCTATTACTTTTGGGTATGTATTGTACAACCAAGGTACGTACACGCATGATGATTTAGCACATCGCGATTTTATTGCGTGCGGAATACAGAACTGCATGCATGTCATTCAGTTTGCTTCAGTACCGCCATGCACTTTGATTGATATGGTGTAAATACCCAAAATTAATTGCTTCCCGGTAGGTGGAAATCACATTTTAACTCTAGGATGTTAAATAAAAGAAGAGTATTTTCTACTTACACTATAAGCAAAAATTAAATCTAGATTGATTTTCACAAATGTGACAGCGACATAACCCAAAAATGTGTCTACAACATAACCAATAGCTTTCAATAAATCTGTTATATATTAAAGGTACGTGTTGGACAACCAGAAAAAAATTAATAAAGGCATTTTTGTAGCGTTGGATGGCACATCAGACATGATAATATAATAAATATCCTTATCTTGAATTCTTATTCTGTATTAGTTAGTTGTTTTTTTGGATGTACGCGTGTAGGTATTTTTGTAAAGATTTCACGTACTTTATGGATGTCGCCTGGAATTGATGATTGTAAGAAGTCTGCTTTAGAAGCTCACAATATCAGATTTTCTTAGCCTATGTATAGGATTAGTGTGTTTTTGAGTTCTTAACTCTTATTATATATAATTTTTTTTGGCAAATTAATGAACATTACATTATGTTGTGCACTTTTGGAAAAGCCAAATCCGAATACATCATGCAGTAAGTCTCATATATAGCCTAAGTTCCATGATCCGCAACAAGAATGAGTGCAGTTTTCAGTTATATAATGTATATTGGCTCTTTAAAAAAAATGTATTAGTTTGCTTTGATACGTTATTCAGCTGCAGTGCCCTTTGATTAATAAAATAAGATAGTATCGTGTTTGCGTGCATTGAGGCAGCCATTATGGAGGTATCGTCATGCTCAGCTGCACGCATCATATCTGTACATGAAAGAGCGGCAGGAACAGCTTGGGGGCATTACATTTGTTTGATCGACTTCATGTGCCGCAACTTCCTGCCGGGCCGGGCGTTCAACAAGGAGGTTAGGGTCTCTTGGAACTGATCATCCACTCAGTCGTAATCGTTTTTCACTCTTTAATTAGTAATTTTGGTAGTAGTTTTTCTCGTAGAGGTACCGACCAACTTGATGTGTTTTAAAGCCCATTAGGTGTATATATGATGTGCACCTAGGTATGCTTCTTAATGCATGCCCATAGTTTTTTTTCAGGTTAGGCCTGTCCAGCTTGAGTTTAGGAGTTTTCATATACCTTCCGATCATGACAGATTCTCTTAATTTTGTCACATACGGGACAAGTGTTCTTTGGTTTCTAACAAATCACACGTTGTTCAACTTGAAATTAAGAGTTTGTCTGCATACTACCATATCATGTCAAATATATGCCATTTACGTATTCAGAAAATTAGACACTCAAAATCAAGTATATGGTAAATTGACATATGTTTACCTATCCTTTATAAATTGTCCTTAGTCGACATCTTTAGATAAACTCTGGAATTCCTTGAAATCTTAATTAAATGTACGACACTCTATCGCTACAAAATGACATCGAGGTTTGAGAAAGAGTTGTAGGAACCAATGCAAGTGCCATTACTGTATGTCCCGTTTTTATCTTGATTTCCTATTACTTACCTCGCCTCATTGTTTGCAGCCGTTCCATGGAATTAAGACAAGTGTGCATAGAATGAGGTCTCTGCGATTTTGCATTAGTTATTTATTTATATCTCCTTTTGTTTCCTGATTGAACCATTAGCGTATCTTCGATATAACCAAAAAAAATTAACCTTTTGATACATTATGCTATGAAAATCAAGCATCAGCTTTTGGTATGCGCACATGAGAGTCTTTCCACTACTGTTATATGTACACTTGCAAATGAAGACTTATTGATAAAAGTTTGTTCATTCGAGGTTGAGATACTTGGTATAATGATATACACACCAATAAATTCTAACATGCATATATATGTTTCTATTTTTGTTTCTATAAGGTATAGAAAAATCCCACAATATATAAGCTTTATTTAATATTAACACTATCAACTACTCCCTCCTTTCCAAAATAGATGACTTTCATTTGTCTACATACGGATGTATTTAGACATATTTTAGTGTGTAGATAAAAGGCGTTAAAGAAAAACGCTTCTTGGGAGGCAACCCATCTTTTACTTTCAGTTTGCTTTTTACTTTTGTTGAGTCTTGAAGTTGTTGCCTCTGTAGCAACTTCATTGTATCTTTTTCTTTTGGTTTTTTGTGCAAAGTTTAGCCTCTAATGTATTGAAAGTGCGAGGTATTGTCTTGCTGTCCAGAAACAGATTTCTATCCTTCACTATTCGGAAATCTAAAAAATCTCTGAATTTTATCTTTCTCTGAAATTTGTAGACAGCAACCCTGATACTTTTATCTATCTTTCTTTAGTTTGGAGTTTTCTGATTTGATCTACAGAAGTGCCTTGAAAATTCGATCTTTATAGACTATTCAGATTTTGTCAACTTCTGCTTTTATTTTGTATTCATCTCTTTACCATCGTCAAATGTGATACTCTTGGGGAGGAGTTCCACATTGAGGCTTAGTGAACAGTAGCTAATTCCTAATGAAGTTGTTTGTAATTTGTCATGAGTTGAATACATGTGCATTTTTTATTTATGAGCACTAACCCTCTAATCAGTTTATGAGAAGTTTTGTATGAAGGGAGTTTTTAAGTTACAAAGGAGAGGATAATGAGGAAACTGAAGATGGATCAGAGCTCAAGCTTGGGGATGCCCCCATGGCACCCCTCTGAATATCAAGAACCATCAAGCATCAAAGCTTGGAGATGCCCCTAATTACGTAATTTACACTTTGAGTAGGAAATTTATGAGCAAGTTTGAATTTTCGTATGTTGCTCACTTAGATAAAAAAGATATCTAGGAACATGAAAAGCAATAGTTGCAGTACAAATATTTCATCATTTCAGTCACGAAAAATTTGAGTTCTCATTTTCTAAAATCGCTCATAAATATAGCCAATGGGCTTTGAGTAGTCTTTTGGACCAAAGAACTTTCATAGGAATTTTCTTAGAGTCAAATCCATAGACATTTATCTTATTGTGGTGCTTTTTTTTTTACCAAAGTAAGGAAATTATAAAAAGTTACATGAACTGATTTTTGTACAATGTAATTTTCACAATTTACAACAACAAAATAAACCTCATAGAGATTGTTGGTGTCTTACCGTAAGATTTAGCATGTCATGACATTTTAATTCTAAGGTTTTTTAGTTTTTGCTTTTAGAAACATGTTCCAAAAAAAAGCTACGAAGGTTGGCATGTAGTTCTGATTCGTTTTGTGGTAGACCACAACAAGCGTCACGGGAATAATGAACCAAGAATAATATTACAGAATGTAGTATGGATAAATACTTATGTTTTTTAGCATATTTTTTAAGATGAGTGCACATTAAAGGTCATGAAGAAAGAAGTGTAAAATGTTCACAATATTTAGTGCGCTCACTTGTGACAACATGAATATTGTTTTTTCTTCTATTATTTTATAAAACCTTAATTGTTTAAATCTTGATTGAAACCATTGTTACTATTACGGTGTTCACGCAAATGGAAAACCAATGTGGTCCCTAGAAGTTATTAAACTTTATTCTTAGAAACTTATCAAGACTAATAAAGTTGTTGCCCGCGCATGTGCGCGGGCCACTATGCTAGTTCAATAAACAATTTAAATTTCGGGATAAATAGAAAAACCATTAATTGAACTTTAAAAATGCTTTAATTGCATTAGATGTTTATAATATTGCAATGAGCTACTTTAACTTTGCCTAATAAAATGTTTAACACTTAAATTGCTGCATAATTAAATTTGTCATGTCATCATGCTTGATTGAATGCATTTGTATTGATTATGCCTTTGTTATGTTTTGGGGTTACCGTAGACGACGACGTTGCTGAGTACCCCGACACCTCCGAGGATCTTGCCCAGTACCAGGCTACTGAGCCAACAGGCAAGCAGCCCCTCCCCAACTTTCTCATGTGATGCCTATTCCTGTCTTGCATGCTTTAGGACTTCCGTTCTGTTGTGTCTTACGATTCCTACTAGAATTGCATAGCCTGATAGAAGTCCAGTTATTCCTGATATGCCTGCCTATATCCTATGCTTGTTTCCAGTTACAATCTACTAGCATGCTTAGGAGTTGATTGTGGTCTATCACATGTTTAGCTGGTATATCTTAATAATTGAAGACTTGCTATGTGGGAATCACTTTATTATATTAAAGATAAGGCACCGGCGGAAGGCCAGCTATGGTGATTTGTTCTGCTAGTGTCGCCTAGGAAAAACCGTTCTTTTCCGCTTATCCAAGAATGAGCGCCCTACCCACACGTGGGAAGACTTATGGAACCCCCCGCAACTCAGTACCGGATCTGCTATATTGGTTAGGGAGCCACAAACTAGTTCGGGCGTTTACCATTTGGAGCATAATAATAATAAAAGATGAATTAAAACTGCATATAGGTTTGCGGCACGTGGCGTTTACCGCATGTTGACGGAGGAGCAATCGTATGAGTGTTACCTCCCGAGACCGTCCTCGCAACGTTTGGGCCCGCAAAGGAGTTTCGGCCGGGCTCCCCACGTGGATCAGTCTCAGATAGGTGGCTCTCTATCCAATGTAGTAGTGAAGGGGAAGGTCGTGTTGAGATACCTTTTGCCTCTGTGGCGTGTGGTTGATCGAACGTGTATGGTTACATTTGGGCACCCCTGCAGGGTTAAATCTTTTCGAAAAGCCGAGTCCGCGGTTATGGACGACTTGGGTAATGTGCTGGCTAAAAAGATCATAGACATCACCGTATATCTTAAATAGCTAAATTGACTAGTAAATAGCCATATTCCAATAATAAACTTGCTAAAACTTGATCAACGTGTGAGTGTCCGGACTTCTTCCTCGTGGGAATATGATACGATGGAGTTGTCTCAGGACGGGTATTGCTTGGTGAGTAGTTTAGCCAAGTAGCGCAAGCGCTCTCTTCCCTTATTCTAATTAGACGCAAGTTGTAGCGTGTCTTCTGTAGATGATAGGTGCTGCTGCTGCAAGTCCACATACAGCCTTTCAACCCCAAAGCATGTGCATCGTACTTCTTTTCCTCTTGTGCGTTAGACTTGCTGAGTACCCCCGTACTCATACCATCGGGTGTCCGGTGCCCGTGTTTTTCACCGATGCAGGAGCGACAGCGGAGTTCGACGATCCAGATGGTGGCTACTTCGTAGAGTTCGACGCTGACTACGACGAGTAGATCGAGATCCTAGGCGGCAGCCTGAGACACCGTGGGCGGGTTCACCTCTTTTACTTTTCCGGCCTCTGGCCTTTGATGTAGTCTGTACTCAGACGAGTGTTATGCTTCCGCTGTATTCGGGATGTATGATCCCCCGTGATGTAATAAAAGTATTTGAAACTAAGATTATTTATCCTTTTGTGTCGTACTTGTTCTTGTAATGATTTCCAAATTGTGGTTCCGCTTGTGAAACGTGGTTTTCGCTAAGTGGGGCTTACATTTATGGAAAACACATGTCCCTTTCGGAATTGAATTGGCTTGGTCCCATTACAAATCTTCTTTTCCGGACAATTTCTAGAATAGTGTCCCATATTTTTGCATTTGAAACACTCCACCTGACTGAAGTCCTTCTTATTTGATTTGGGGTCGGAATTCTGACTACTGTTTTCTCCCAAAATGTACTCATCTCCAAGGTCATAAACCTCTTCAGTATGGACGGGGCTATGGTGGTCATGGTTGATTTGATGGTCATTTACTCCTTGAAGGCCGTATTCATCAATACCATGACAATGGTGGTTATTGTCTTCATGATGGTTGAACTCAAACTGAACATGTTCGCCATGGGAAGTGCACCATTCATGATGTGGTTCTGAGTGATGCTTTTCCAATTCAAGCTTTCGCTTCTTGGTTGCAACTTGCTTCATTTTGTTCTCCAAGACTATAGCTTGGTCAACCAGTGACTGGTAGTCAGGGGTATAGGCAACAGTCAAAAGAATGGATAGTTCGTCATTTATACCATTTAGAAACCTTTCTTTCCTCTTAGTATCTGTATCAACATCATCTGGTGCATAGCGCGACAGATTATTGAACTCATTCATGTATTCTATTACGTTTCGGTCGTCTTGTCGGAGATCGAGAAATTCTTCCCTCTTCAGCTTCATCACTCCTGATGAAACATGTGCAATACGGAATCCTTTTTGAAATAAATCCCATGTCATCTCTTCAATGGGGTAAGTGATCTGGTAGCTGTCCCACCAGTCTGCTGCAGGTCCTTCTAGTAGGTGTGCCGCGAATCTAACCTTCTCAGCATCTGTGCATCCGATGGTCACCAAATCCTTGTTCACTGATCGTAGCCAATTGTCGGCCAAAATAGGTTCTGCAGTTCTTGAGAACCTTTCCGGTCGAAGTTTTAAGAATCTGATCAACATATCCACTTGAGTAGGAGGTGGTGCTGGAATGTCCTTGTTGTCTTCCTGGTTGTGGGTCATCAACTGATTCAACTGTTTCTGTGCATCTAGTAACTCTTGTAGTGTAGGCATCACCGGGTTGTTGAGATTTGGCTGGGACATCTGTTTAGTTTAGCATGGATGAGTAGAGATAGAGGGATACTAAGGGAAGTACTACCCCTAACCAGCAGAACAAGGCAATTCAGCTTACAAACCACATCTAGCAAGCATCAATCAACAGTAAAACAACCAATAGAGATAAAAACAACTCCTCCTACTTAATTTTCGAAATTATAGTTTGGATAACAAACAAACACAACAAGGTTTTTCAAAATAGACACGATAGTACTGCCATACCACAATTTGGTAAGTCAATACAATATTACTATAACGCTATTAGGGTAAAATGGTGGTCTAGTCTATCTCTTCCTTCAATGCTTCAAGATTCTCTTCTATTTCTTTGAGTTCGTCGAGGTACTTCTAGATGTTGTGAAGTCAAGATTTGAAGTCTTCGATCAAGGCGCTTGATGGCTTCTCATAATTGTCATGTTGATCTTCAACGTTGTAACGCCCCGACCCCGGAATTATACAGAGAGGCTATGTAGTCAACACAACCATCAATGTATAAAACAAAGATCGAGACTTGTGGAACAGAACTGGCACAAAGCATGACTCTACGACACAAACATTTATATAGCAACTCATATAACGAGAAGAATACAAATATTACAAACAAAAGGATCACAGATCCAACAATTCAACAAGCGGAAGCGGGTAGTGTTGTCTAACAACAAGAAGCAAATATGGCCTAAGAGGCCTACAATAAACATCATCCCAGCCAGCTTGTTCCACGGTCCCAAGCTGCCACCTGGGAACCCCAGACTAGTAGTCGACGTCAACGAAGAACCCACCTAACTGCTCGGTGTCGTCCTCCTCTGAAATACAAAATCATAGAGGCAGCAAAGAGAGACTGAGTACGATGTACTCGCAAGTTTAGTAGGGCGATATAGGCCCAATGACTGACGGAGGCTCTAAAGCTATTTATGTATTTCTTTTGCATAAAGCTAATTTTAATAAACCGAAATATAAAGTGACACATGGCATTCGTCTACTCAGAATATTTTTATAAAGGGGTAAGAGAGTAACACTTTCATCTTCGGTTCTCGGCGAACCTACTTGCAACCATCACCACTCATCTCACACAAAGGCACTCCCTCGACTCACCCTCGAGGAAATGGACCTTTATCACAAGTTTATTATGCAACCTCTAGCTGCCATATCAATTAGGTTAACGTTGTCTATGATCTTATATCCGATACCAAGATTGTCCATAACCGTGGACACGGCTTTTCGAAAAGATTAACCCTGCAGGGGTGTACTAATTTACCCATTGGTACCGTCCGGCTCACCTGAGTGGCCCTCTTCCGGGGAAGGCCGGCAAGCGGGCGCGGTTAAACCTTTACCTCACGTGAGAATATCCAAGAGTCATCTGTGGCCACAGGACAGGCTCAGCGCTCTCAGCGCCCTGCCCCATCGCCACGCCCTAAACACAAATCCTCATCAACATCATCTTTCCACTCACACGCAAATGGAAAACCGAACTAGAGGACCCTTGGATACGCCCGCATAAGTTATTCGGTTAGTAAGGCGCCCATACACCCACCAATGGCAGCACGCTCGTCTTGGTTCAAGAGGTAAAGAACTCACACCTAGGGGCTAGAGTGAGGCAAAACACCATCCCCGATGGCAACTCACCCAAGCCGTCTTAGCATTTTAATTAGCATCACATTCATCCACCAAGTCCGCATCATTCCATCTTCAACAACAATTATGGAAATAAACAACGGACACAACTAGTATTGCAACTAAGCATGTCTAAGCATGGATAAGCATATAACCGACAATTATAATCCGTATCCGGCCAACACATCAACACTAGGGTTCATAGGTAGGGATACATGTGATTGGCTCGGGGAAGAGACATGCATTCATAGGATTCTATATATTTACCAAAAGAGACATTTGGACCGCATGCAATATTATGGTGGATAAAATAATTTGATAAAGCATAGGATGCTAGATGCCAAGAGGGTTAGGTTATCTCTTGCCTTGCTGCCGGGTAGCGTAGTATTGCTCGTCGGGGTAGGAGAGGGAACCCTCGACTCCGGAATCTATCGATACCCAAAGAAATACAAAGCACACATAAATCACAAGAACACAAGATGCAATGCTCAATCACATGATGACATGTCAAGTTGATGCAAAGATATCATTATATAAATTAAAAGCAAAATTAAATGAGGAGCCAAATAATTAGTGCAATTATTTGGAAGCAACCCCATATTTATCTTAATGGCCACATTCCTTATCAAATATTAATTTATTAGAGAGGTGGCTCAATTATGCATGAACATGACATGAATGGATAGGTTTCGTTCTTCCGATCATTTTGGTATTTTATTTGTAATTTTCGGAGTACCGAAGAATAATTGACAAATTAATTAAATAATTGAATTTAATTCATTTGATCAAATTATAAAATACATCACATAAAAGTTGGTGATCATGACATGATAAGTGTATGGTTTGATAGCCTTTGACATGTTGATCACTTTGATATTTAATTCATAATTTTTGGATAAGTATTTAACGAGTTATGAAATTTCCCAAATTGTTATCATTTTTACCCTTTTAGGGTTTCCTAATTATAGGGAAATTATTTTGCTCAAGAGGACATGATAAAGTTACCAACTGATAGGTTTTGTTTTGCTGAGCAATTTGATATTTAGTTTGCAATTTTTGGATGCATATTCGAAAAGATATAAAAGTTTTAAATTCAGCTAGAAACAAAAAGGGAAAATCCTTCCCCTGGCAGGCCGGCCTCAAGCCGGCCAGGCCGGGGTGCAGGCCGGGCAGGGACCCGAGTGGTCCGGCCCAGAGCCGGCCCAGGCTGGGCAACTGGCCGGGGGTGTGGCCGAATCAGCCGGCCTCGTGCCGGCCCAGGCCGGGGTGAGGGCCGGGCACGCATGCGTGTTGGTCTAATCCACGACCGGCGCGACGCGGCGCGGCGACCGGCGGCTCGGCCGCGGACGGATCCGGTGAGGGAGGCCGAACGGGGAGCGTGCATTTTGTCCTTCGGATGCGTCTCGACGAGGGCGACCGAATGGTGGTGGTGCCGCCGTTTATTGGTCGCCGGAGCGACGTTTACGTCGGCGACAGGCGGCGGCCGGCGACAGGCTATGGCGCATCGACATGCTAGGGAAAAAGGGGAGGGGCGGAGATGTCCAAATGGACGGCGAGCTCACCAGCAAGGTGATGCCGTGGACGGCGAGGCGGAGGAGGGACGGAGTCGACGGCGAGGAGCTCGGCTAGGTGCGGCCGTTGCCGGAGAGGGAGGAGACGGTGGTGTCGATCCCGCGCTTCCGGGACCGATTCCTCCTAGCCGAAGAGAGAGGACAATGAGGCGGAGCGGGTGGCGGCTTCAGCTCTGGCTCCGGTGGCCGGAGACGACGGCACATGCGACGGCGGCGAGCGGCGGCATCCTGTCGATCTAGGGTTAGGGTTCGGTGCAGGGGGTCAAACGAGGGGGGGGAGAGAGCAGAGGGGCGCGGGGTGCCCCTTTAACCACGCAGGGGGGCCATGGCGCCAGGGGGGAGCGAGGGGAGGCCACGGCGACGACGTGCTCGTGGCGGCAGTGTTTCCACTGTCGCCACAGGAAGAAGGAGAGAGAGAGAGAGGCTGACTGGTGGGTCCCCCCTGTCAGGGATTTATTCATTCATGTTCCTCCAGAATTTCCAGTAGCATTTTGTATTTAATTGAGGCATTTAAACAGTTTCAAAAATTCTGGAAAAATTCACAGAGGCTCCCCATAACATTTAGCACCTCCACAAAAATTGGTGTGGACAAATTAAAAGTTTTGAGCAACATTTATTCATAGGGTTTGAATAAGGCAAAATTTAATAATTGCCAAAATGTATTTAGTTGGAGTATTTAAACATTTCTAAAATATGTGAAAATATTCAGGGAGGCTCCCAACAATATAATGAAGCTCCCTATTATTTTATTTGGAACTTTGAAAGTTTAACTTGGTTTCAAAAATAGGAAATGATTTGAACCAATTTTTAATTCTCAATTGTAAATCTTTGCTTGGCAAGAAATTGCCTTTGACAAATATTTATAAAAATATATTCTTGGAACTTCCTGGACCATTTGGAAATTCCAGAATAATTTGGTTTTGCCAGATTGAGCCATTGCACTTGGTTTGGAATTTTAGGAAGTGTTTGCTTCCTTTTAATGTTTTCCATTGTTTGCAATATTTAATTTAGCAATTTAAATATGTATGCCATGATGCAATGCAAAGCAAAAAGTGAAAATTTGGCCCATATTTTAGGGTACCAAATCTGGGCTGTTACAATTCTACCCCCCTTACAAGAATCTCGCCCCGAGATTCCTAGAGTAGGAAGAGGGAGAGGAGGGAAACATGACAACTCTTAACTTCAATGATCTTCTGGATCCCACGATGATCTCCCTTGTTGCATAACTTAAGATAGTAAGCATGACATGTCGAGGCGGCGGAAAGAACAGAAGATAGCTTACGGTGACGGTTAAGAGGAAACTTGCCCAAAACCATAGGCCATTGAAGGAACAAGGAACGACTTGACCAAACAAAGGTCAAGCTGAGGATAGGACAACCGATCACCAAGACTTCACTTCAAACCACCCGTTGGGTAGACCGTAGAGATTTGGCACCGTGAGGAGGAAGGCGTCTTCTGGACTCCACACTTTTGATACACAAGAGATTCCATAAGATTGAGGATTGGGCCCTAAGGTGACTGATGAAATGACCCAATGTCCGTGTGATTTGGCAAACCTTGATTTCACCGAGGTGGGAAGAATATAGCATTGGATCCACAAGTAGCTAGAGAGGTAAAACCTCATAACGAGATATTGCCACAAGATAGAGGAAACAGAAGGGTCGACCGATAGATATTTAACAACTCCGTGGTGATGTTCTCCTTGAGGTTCTACATATCACACACATGCTTCGGAAAAGCCCTCATTCGATCCTCAAGCGAAAGTCGTACTTGAAGATAGAGATCGGACCTTAGGGGGAAAAACTTCTAGAACCAGTTACCCATGATTCTCATGGATAGCGGTTGATTTGAAAGAGCTAGGAGATTTAGTCAAAAGACCTTCCGGTGAGGTGCGTGAACCACAACACCGGACTCATCGGATTTACTAAAGGATCTAGTTCATGCTCTTGGTAAACCACCAAGCATCAGTTCTGCTTGAGGTTCAGAGTTGGATATGTGTGCAGATACTTCGGCCTAGCAGGTATGGAAGGAGTTTGCGGGAGTTAGCCGCAATGCAGGGTAACTAGATTTGCAAGACCTAGGCTATAGCGTCAAGCTCCAGAACTGACAAAACTGTGGCAAGAGGGTTGTTGATGCATAGCTCACCCATAAGGACGCTGGGGTCCTCTTTAGCTTCGTCAGCAGAGGCGTTAGGGCACTCCCAGCAGTAGTGACCCATCTGGCCACAGGTGTAGCAGGCGTGTCTCCCGGGGTTGTCTACCCTCTGGCGCTTCTTCCTCGGGGCGTGGATGGCATCCTGAGCGATCTTATCACGGGCATCCTTTAATGCGTCTACTACGACTTCCATAGGACACTCAGCTGGAGGATGATCATTCCCTTCGCATAGGTAGCAAGTGGCACTAACGGTTGGGCAACCGCCAAGTGGATGCTCGTTGAAACAGTGCGGGCAACTGCCGTGGCATTGACTCGCCTGATGTCCACCCCTTCCGCACTGACTGCACCCTTTCCTTGTGGTGCTCCTCTCCTACCGGGGTACCGAAGGGGGCACTCCCTGCACAGATGACCGGGTTCCTTACAGATGTAGCACTTGCGTTTGTCTATCCCATTGGTGTCCGGCCCTCTAACTCCGTTGAGGTGCTCACAACTTTTCTTGGGCAGATCTTTAGTTGTATGGGATTTATGCCGATCAACGGGTGTCCACTGATCCCATGGAGTGGCTTCGTTTTGGTAGAGCGGAGGATGTTGTGCCATTCTGTAGATTGGACAAGGACGCAGTTAGTATCTAACTCCGATGGATAGGGTAGATCATTAGAGTGCTTCCGGATGTAGGTATTGAATTAACATCAGGGTTCAACAGAAAAGATCTTGGGTTAAAGATCAGCTTCATGTACTGGGACCCACAATAGCATAATGCCCACAAGGGTGACAACCCTCATGAAACATTACACCGGAGCCCTAGCACAATCCGGGACCTCGGTTCAAGATCTTGGGCTAAGGCAAGAAATATCTTGACGAACCACTATACTTTCTTTCTTCATGTTTTAGGATTTGGCAGAGGAGTAGCTATAACTAGTAACTAGAGGTAGGAACCCAACCCCGTAGATCCTAAAGATTTAGAACTTTGTCGATGATCAGAAGAACCGTTAAAATCAAATAGAGGTAAGATGACACCGAGATCAGAGTGAATTGGATAAGGAGTAAAAAGAATCCTAGGAGGGTTTTCACAACTCATTTTTTTGGTTAAAAATAATTTTCAGGAACTAGACTCGACATCGACCAATAGAAAGGGTTTCCTACAGGCAGTCCTGCTCTGATACCAACTTGTAACGCCCCGACCCCGGAATTATACAGAGAGGCTATGTAGTCAACACAACCATCAATGTATAAAACAAAGATCGAGACTTGTGGAACAGAACTGGCACCAAAGCATGACTCTACGACACAAAACATTTATATAGCAACTCATATAACGAGAAGAATACAAATATTACAAACAAAAGGATCACAGATCCAACAATTCAACAAGCGGAAGCGGGTAGTGTTGTCTAACAACAAGAAGCAAAATATGGCCTAAGAGGCCTACAATAAACATCATCCCAGCCAGCTTGTTCCACGGTCCCAAGCTGCCACCTGGGAACCCCAGACTAGTAGTCGACGTCAACGAAGAACCCACCTAGTCGCTCGGTGTCGTCCTCCTCTGAAATACAAAATCATATAGGCAGCAAAGAGAGACTGAGTACGATGTACTCGCAAGTTTAGTAGGGCGATATAGGCCCAATGACTGACGGAGGCTCTAAAGCTTTATATGTATTTCTTTTGCATAAAGCTAATTTTAATAAACCGAAATATAAAGTGACACATGGCATTCGTCTACTCAGAATATTTTATAAAGGGGTAAGAGAGTAACACTTTCATCTTCGGTTCTCGGCGAACCTACTTGCAACCATCACCACTCATCTCACACAAAGGCACTCCCTCGACTCACCCTCGAGGAAATGGACCTTTATCACAAGTTTATTATGCAACCTCTAGCTGCCATATCAATTAGGTTAACGTTGTCTATGATCTTATATCCGATACCAAGATTGTCCATAACCGTGGACACGGCTTTTCGAAAAGATTAACCCTGCAGGGGTGTACTAATTTACCCATTGGTACCGTCCGGCTCACCTGAGTGGCCCTCTTCCGGGGAAGGCCGGCAAGCGGGCGCGGTTAAACCTTTACCTCACGTGAGAATATCCAAGAGTCATCTGTGGCCACAGGACAGGCTCAGCGCTCTCAGCGCCCTGCCCCATCGCCACGCCCTAAACACAAATCCTCATCAACATCATCTTTCCACTCACACGCAAATGGAAAACCGAACTAGAGGACCCTTGGATACGCCCGCATAAGTTATTCGGTCAGTAAGGCGCCCATACACCCACCAATGGCAGCACGCTCGTCTTGGTTCAAGAGGTAAAGAACTCGCACCTAGGGGCTAGAGTGAGGCAAAACACCATCCCCGATGGCAACTCACCCAAGCCGTCTTAGCATTTTAATTAAGCATCACATTCATCCACCAAGTCCGCATCATTCCATCTTCAACAACAATTATGGAAATAAACAACGGACACAACTAGTATTGCAACTAAGCATGTCTAAGCATGGATAAGCATATAACCGACAATTATAATTCGTATCCGGCCAACACATCAACACTAGGGTTCATAGGTAGGGATACATGTGATTGGCTCGGGGAAGAGACATGCATTCATAGGATTCTATATATTTACCAAAAGAGACATTTGAACCGCATGCAATATTATGGTGGATAAAATAATTTGATAAAAGCATAGGATGCTAGATGCCAAGAAGGTTAGGTTATCTCTTGCCTTGCTGCCGGGTAGCGTAGTATTGCTCGTCGGGGTAGGAGAGGGAACCCTCGACTCCGGAATCTATCGATACCCAAAGAAATACAAAGCACACATAAATCACAAGAACACAAGATGCAATGCTCAATCACATGATGACATGTCAAGTTGATGCAAAGATATCATTATATAAATTAAAAGCAAAATTAAATGAGGAGCCAAATAATTAGTGCAATTATTTGGAAGCAACCCCATATTTATCTTAATGGCCACATTCCTTATCAAATATTAATTTATTAGAGAGGTGGCTCAATTATGCATGAACATGACATGAATGGATAGGTTTCGTTCTTCCGATCATTTTGGTATTTTATTTGTAATTTTCGGAGTACCGAAGAATAATTGACAAATTAATTAAATAATTGAATTTAATTCATTTGATCAAATTATAAAATACATCACATAAAAGTTGGTGATCATGACATGATAAGTGTATGGTTTGATAGCCTTTGACATGTTGATCACTTTGATATTTAATTCATAATTTTTGGATAAGTATTTAACGAGTTATGAAATTTCCCAAATTGTTATCATTTTTACCCTTTTAGGGTTTCCTAATTATAGGGAAATTATTTTGCTCAAGAGGACATGATAAAGTTACCAACTGATAGGTTTTGTTTTGCTGAGCAATTTGATATTTAGTTTGCAATTTTTGGATGCATATTCGAAAAGATATAAAAGTTTTAAATTCAGCTAGAAACAAAAAGGGAAAATCCTTCCCCTGGCAGGCCGGCCTCAAGCCGGCCAGGCCGGGGTGCAGGCCGGGCAGGGACCCGAGTGGTCCGGCCCAGAGCCGGCCCAGGCTGGGCAACTGGCCGGGGGTGTGGCCGAATCAGCCGGCCTCGTGCCGGCCCAGGCCGGGGTGAGGGCCGGGCACGCATGCGTGTTGGTCTAATCCACGACCGGCGCGACGCGGCGCGGCGACCGGCGGCTCGGCCGCGGACGGATCCGGCGAGGGAGGCCGAACGGGGAGCGTGCATTTTGTCCTTCGGATGCGTCTCGACGAGGGCGACCGAATGGTGGTGGTGCCGCCGTTTATTGGTCGCCGGAGCGACGTTTACGTCGGCGACAGGCGGCGGCCGGCGACAGGCTATGGCGCATCGACATGCTAGGGAAAAAAGGGGAGGGGCGGAGATGTCCAAATGGACGGCGAGCTCACCAGCAAGGTGATGCCGTGGACGGCGAGGCGGAGGAGGGACGGAGTCGACGGCGAGGAGCTCGGCTAGGTGCGGCCGTTGCCGGAGAGGGAGGAGACGGTGGTGTCGATCCCGCGCTTCCGGGACCGATTCCTCCTAGCCGAAGAGAGAGGACAATGAGGCGGAGCGGGTGGCGGCTTCAGCTCTGGCTCCGGTGGCCGGAGACGATGGCACGTGCGACGGCGGCGAGCGGCGGCATCCTGTCGATCTAGGGTTAGGGTTCGGTGCAGGGGGTCAAACGAGGGGGGGGAGAGAGCAGAGGGGCGCGGGGTGCCCCTTTAACCACGCAGGGGGGCCATGGCGCCAGGGGGGAGCGAGGGGAGGCCACGGCGACGACGTGCTCGTGGCGGCAGTGTTTCCACTGTCGCCACAGGAAGAAGAAGGAGAGAGAGAGAGGCTGACTGGTGGGTCCCCCCCTGTCAGGGATTTATTCATTTATGTTCCTCCAGAATTTCCAGTAGCATTTTGTATTTAATTGAGGCATTTAAACAGTTTCAAAAATTCTGGAAAAATTCACAGAGGCTCCCCATAACATTTAGCACCTCCACAAAAATTGGTGTGGACAAATTAAAAGTTTTGAGCAACATTTATTCATAGGGTTTGAATAAGGCAAAATTTAATAATTGCCAAAATGTATTTAGTTGGAGTATTTAAACATTTCTAAAATATGTGAAAATATTCAGGGAGGCTCCCAACAATATAATGAAGCTCCCTATTATTTTATTTGGAACTTTGAAAGTTTAACTTGGTTTCAAAAATAGGAAATGATTTGAACCAATTTTTAATTCTCAATTGTAAATCTTTGCTTGGCAAGAAATTGCCTTTGACAAATATTTATAAAAATATATTCTTGGAACTTCCTGGACCATTTGGAAATTCCAGAATAATTTGGTTTTGCCAGATTGAGCCATTGCACTTGGTTTGGAATTTTAGGAAGTGTTTGCTTCCTTTTAATGTTTTCCATTGTTTGCAATATTTAATTTAGCAATTTAAATATGTATGCCATGATGCAATGCAAAGCAAAAAGTGAAAATTTGGCCCATATTTTAGGGTACCAAATCTGGGCTGTTACAAACGTCTTCGGAAACATTTCTGAGTTATGGTCATCTATAAATAAGATAAGATAACTTAGAAAGCAATTAGTTGAGAAGGTTACAAGAAGATATTAGGAAAGATTTAGACAAGGAGAAAATAACTTTTGTTCCTATGGTCATTCTTATTTCTAATCCAAACCTATGGTTTTCGAGCCTACAGGCAACATTACGCTCTGATACCATCTGTAGCGCCCTCGCTTAGAAAAGCAAGACCGCGTCGTGAATATGCTATTCCCTGGATCGAGTACGGATAGCAATTCACAAATAGATGTAATATCATGCATCAATGTCAAATAATTATTACATCGCAAGATCCACAAGTAAAATATTCTTTACAAATTGCATAGCCAAAGGCTAGCTTGAATGCAAAGTTTGGCAGCGGAAACATAAGTAGCACAGAGAGCTTCATCATCTTCATGTGCCACTGGCATTCATGTTGGTTGCAAGCTCGAAAAGGTAGACGTCCTCACTCGTCATCGTAATAACCTGCAACATTAACGTTGCAGCCCAGGGAATTTGGGTCAATACCTTGTGACAGGCCGGCAAGTGAATACTATGGTGGATTATAAAATGGCAAGACTAAACTACACGCTCCTCTGGCTGGTGGGGTTGAAGGCTATTGCATAAAGCCAATTTTGTCCTACTTTTCACAAACATTATATTCTCAACTTTTCAATATAAGACACACCCATGGAACGCATCCAAGGTCTCATATACCCGAGTTCACCCATCAAATTTTATTATGAAATTGGAATGAGGAGATTTTCCATCGACATCCTTGTCCAGCTGCTCAGAATTGTCCGTAACCGGGGACACGGCTATGATCATAGTTTTACACTCTCGAGAGGTTGTGCACTTTCACCACGAGACTTCATCAACCCATTCTGACCTTGACCTTCTTGAAGTGAAAAGGAAAGGTGAAGATGAAGACGAGACCTTTGGGAAATGTTCCCCGGTTCCTCTGGGCAGACCCATACAAGATAACATCCGCTGAGAACTGCCGGAATCGGGGCCTATAACTTACTTAGTCAAGGCAGAGCCATAATACCAAGTGGCTGCACTGGAAGCAATCTAAACTTGGAGTGACTTAAATCTCTTTGTTCCTGGGTGGCCATTCACAAGTGCACGTACTCAGGTATAACCATGGAAATGGCCCTGAGCAGCCACTCAACTTTGACCACCAATAGAGCAAAACCAATTGCCACCCAGGTAGTTCATTAACTTAGTAGAATTTTTATCCTTTCTTACTACAATAAAACATTTCAGCATAGCAATTCTAAAATCTACCAAGTTAATGGGTTCCTAGACTAATAGGAAAAGGAGGTATACTAAACAGGTCTGCATAGCAATATAGTAGTACACCTATCATGCATACTACTGAAATAGTCTACAATGCATTTATAATAAAATAGTAGGTCTTTCATGAAAGGGTGTATGCACTTGCCTTTTGGAACTTGTCGTTGCTCACACACTCTTTTTCAACGTAGCTCATAGCTCTCCGTTCAATCTATGCAATACAAACAATTGACAATAAGCAACAATACAACAATCAAAAGAAACAAACATAACAACAAACATAGATAGAAACAAACAAAACTAGGTTGGTGGTCCAAGCTTCAATACATGATCCCATATGCAAAAGAATCAATGCATTAGGTTTGGGGTTTGCCATTTGGTCACGGTTGGTCTCAATTCAATTTGAACATTCCAAATTTGAATAGGTTGAAGGGTTGTTTCCAGGTTGGTGGGGTTGGTCTTGATCTCTCTGGACAGGGACAAGTATTTTAAGAAGTTTTCTAAAAGAAAACAATTTAAAAGGATTTATAGAAATTAAACTATACCAGAAATACTCCAGTTTGAATCTCTGATTAAGAAATCTTTTTAAAACTATCAAAAAATTATTTATAACAGTGGGATCATGTCATGCATGTTCCAAGGTTTCCAGAAATATTTTATTTACAAAATTTGGACTTATAGATTTGAAATTATGTCAAATTTACTCAAATGACTCATTTGAAATTTGAATAAATTTGGTTTTGTTACAATGAAAACTAACAGTGCCAAAAGATTCTAAAAGTCCAGAGCTTTTCAAAAAGATAAAGTTTGTTAAATTTGGCTAAAGGGTTAAAAAGTTATGAAGGTTTGAAGTTGCAGGGGTTTTTCTGCAAAACTGACAATTCGGGTTTAAACCAGAAAATAGGCAGGTGACGTGGCGCTGACGGGGTGCTGACTGTGCTGCTGATTGTGCGCTGACGCGGCTGTCCCTGACTCGCTGGTACCCCTTCGGTGGATGGATCTAATCTGCACCGTCCGACGGATCGGGCGGTGGTGGCGGTTTACCTCGCCGGAATACGACGACGGCGGCTTGGTCGTGGACGGTGACGACGATGCGGTGGTGCTTCGGGCTCGGGGAGGCGATGACGGATTGCAGGAGGACACGTCAGAGATGATGGCGAGGTTCTTCGTCGAGAGCGTCCTGTGGCGGCGAGGAGGCGTGGCCGGAGTGGTGCGAGCGTCGGCGAGCTCTGGGTGCTGGACGGACAAGTCGCTCCGGAGGTGCTAGTGCTCGGAGAGGAGGGCGATTGGGTGTGGCATGATGAGGCAGAGATGATGGAGCGGTTGGCGGCGTCGATTGCCTCCTGGACGGCGTGTCACGCGGATGGAGTGGCGGCGCGGCGTCGGTGATCGTCGGGTCGAGCTCGTGCTCGACGATAGAGCTGCGGAGAATATAAACGGAGGGGTCAGCGAGGTTTGACTCAATACAGGGAGAAGATTAGGACCAAAAAGGGGAGGCGGGAGCCTTTGTCTTCGCCGGAATCGACCTCCAACGGCGGCGGACGAGCTCCACTCCGGCGAGCTTTTCCGACGGCCTGGCGGCACGATTCGACGAGAGAGGAGAGGGCAAAGAGAGAGGAGAGGGTGGGCTTCCAAGGGACGGGGTCGGCGAGGCAATTGGTGCCCTTAATCGCGAGCAATCAAGGGGGAAATCAATCGGGAAGAAACGGCCGTGGCTTCGTTGAAGACGATGACGTCACGGTGGTCCCACCAGTCAGGTATTTCCCTTTTTTTCTTTTTCCTTTTTCTGTTTTCTTTTATAACTTTTGATTTAGGCCTCCAAATCAAGTCAAATAAAATTATAAAAATTTGTAAAATTCCAAATATTCAAAATAGACATTTAGGAACTATTTTTGGTCAAAAAAATTTACCAAAATACCCTTTTGGTCAAATTTTCCTTATATGGCTATTTGGTGATTTCCAAATTAGGGTTTATAAATATCTCAAAATATTTAAATAAAAATCAGGGAATAATATGAGTAATATCATTCAAATTGATAACTCATTTTCATATTAAGATAATTTAAGATAAAACATTTTTATAAAACAAATCTTGGAAAAGTATTTAAATTATTTCCACAAATGAAATAGGGTTTAGAATATCCCCATATTATTTATTTTAAAACCATAAACCAAAGGGGAAAAATACTATTTGAAAACCCCATTTAAATATTTTATTTCCAAGACTTTAAAATTGAGATTTGAAGATAAAGGAATATTTAATTTAAAATATAACATTGAAGATGTCAAAACAATCTTCTATAAAAGCTTTTCTTGATTTTTGGAGACTTTATTTAATTATTAACAAAAGTTTTAAATTTTTGTGATTTTTAAAACATTCCAAAATTTGGGATGTTACAAGATCATGCCACAACAATGAACATGCTCAAGGACATCATCTTCCCCAGGTTTGGTGTTCCCAGGTTTTTAATTACTGATGGTGGTTCTCATTTCATACATGGTATTCTTAGGAAAACATTAGCAAAATATGACGTTAATCATAGAGTTGCATCTCCTTATCATCCTCAAACAAGTGGACAAGTTGAATTAAGTAACAGGGAAATTAAACTCATTTTGGAAAAGACAGTGAATAAGTCTAGGTCTGATTGGCCACTTAAAATTAATGATGCATTATGGGCTTATAGAACTGCTTTTAAAAATCCTATGGGAATGTCTCCTTATAAAATGGTTTATGGAAAATCTTGTCATTTACCTGTTGAATTAGAGCATAAAGCTAGATGGGCTATTAAACAATTGAACTTTGATTTTAAAACTGCGGGAGAGAAGAGAATTCTTGATTTAAACTTACTAGATGAATGGAGGAACGAAGCTTATGAAAATGCTAAAATGTTTAAAGAAAAAGTTAAGATTTGGCATGACAAGAGAATTAAGAGGAAAGAATTCAAAGTAGGGGATCAAGTTTTATTATACAACTCTCGTTTCAAGTTTTCTGTAGGAAAGTTAGTTTGAAAGTGGCAGGGACCATTAGTCATACATGAAGTGTACCGTTCAGGAGCTATCCATTTCTACGGTGACATGAAAGGTAAACCTCTTGTAGTCAATGGACAACGTCTTAAACATTATATTGCAGGAAAGAGCTTCGTCGGAGTGGTGGAAAAGTTTAATTCGCAAACATCGGAGGAGGTAATTGAGAGAGATCTTGCAGTTTCAGCAACCCAAAATCAATAATCGGTAACTTTTGTATTGGGAAGTTTCTCGGAATTGCGTGAAATTTTACGAAAGTCATTTTTTATGGAAATTAACGTGTGGGACAAGAAAATTGGAAGGAACGGAGACCCGAGGAAGGAAAGAGGGGGTCCCACGCGGCCAGATTCTTTGGCCGCGTGGGCCCACTCCTTTTGCCCCTCGGAGTCCCGTTTCGTCTCGTTTTCGACTCCGACGCTTCGTCTTGACCTAAAAACCTTCAATATATACCCCCTTCCGTCGATCTAATCTCGCACCGAGCATTTTCGAGCGATCTTTGTTTTTGTTGTTTCTGCCTGTCAGATTTTAGCTATGTCTTCGGGAGACTCCTACCAATGCTCCTCCATGGACGATGATGATGATGAACTCGAGGGAAACAGCCCCACGTCCATATGGAGGAGGAATAGGAAGAGGAAGGACTACTCCGATGATGAAGACTGCGAGGAGGAGATGGAGAAAGAAGAATACAAGCCCTTCGCCGACATCACTCCTATTGCAACAACACCACCTTCTCCCATCCCTGTTGCTGGTGTAAGGGCGGACGTGTCTCTTGGGAACAAGAGGCAGTCGGCGCGCATGAGCACAGGAGGGAAGGTTCCCAGGCATGCACTTGCTAGCAAAAACGTGGTTTCTACTCTTATTGACAGGGAAGTTCAGCATGCCACCCAAGAGAACTACCCTGGTGAATGGGATCGTAAGATCCCCAATGTAAAAGTACCAAGCCCGGAGTGGAAGCCTAGCAAGAAGACGGTGGAAAAGGATCTCATGGAAAAATTGGGAAAAGCTACAAGCAAGTTTGAGGAGGCCTATAATTTTATGATGAGCATCGTTGGAGAACTCGAAGATAATTATTATGAAGGCAGGAAGGAAAAGAAATAAAGAGGCTCTAGCAAAACGTCAAGCTTGGGGGAGTTCAACCTAGTCTTTATCTTTATTAGTTTATCTATTTGTTTAGTCATGGTGTGTTTTCTTTTATCGTTTAGTATCAATCTCTTTTAGGCTTGTGTGAGCTCATAGAGCATTATCATGTATCCTCTTGTGGTTTATCAATGAATATTAAAGTATGGTGTCATTCATGGGTCTCTTGTTTTGGAGATTTATGGGTAACACTCATGCAAATGAGCGTGGCATGTTTAGAAGTTTCAGTCACATCTTGCCTTGAATTTAATTAACTTGATGTGTGTTGGAAAATTGTAGAATTATCCCATTATAGAATAAGTAAAGAGAATGAGTCAACATGACTTGAAAATTAATAGTTTAAGGTCGAGATGCAGTCTTGTAGAATAAAGAGTTAAGAAAGTCAATTAAAAGAATATGAAACACTATTTTTATACTCTAGTATATTTTGAGCAAATTAATGATCATGGATATTTTAATACTTATGCTCTTGAAAAGTGAATGAAAAGGAGGGCACCCGAGGATTCGGCTAGCCATGGAAAGTGTGAGATAAAGGTTGTATTGAGCATAAGAACTTGATTGAAATATCCATGACTAAAGTTTGTACTAGTTACTAGTGAAGCAAGGGGATAAACAATATCATATCTATCTTTTTATTTGTCTTCTTTTAACTAGTTATTCAATAAGAGTTTATCTAGTCTTTAAATTTCAGCAAAGTATCAAATATTATAATGCTTGCCACAAAGAACAAAAGCATGTGAAAAGTAGTATGATCCAATTGTCCAACATACAATGGTTATTTGCTTTCAAAAGTAAGGGGTGATTGCTAGAGCTTCTACTTATGTTGCCCTTATGTGTATGGGTTTTAGTTCATTAATCTTACATTGCAATTGAATATGATGATGATACAATGCCCGTATTTATTTTATCAACCATAAGTCCATTGATGCATGTGATGATCTATGTCCTTACTTACTCGAGGACGAGTAAAGGTTTAAGCTTGGGGGAGTTGATACGTGCATTTCATATCATCATTTATACATCTTATATCATCATATTAGAATGTTATTGGCACTGTTATATCATTGTTTTTGCATGTTTTAGATGATTTATGGGACTTTCATACAAGTCCCTATTTTTGGTATTTAATTTCTGGGAGGCGGAAAACCTCCTTTTTCTTGTTTTAATGTTTCAGGAGCTACAGGGACCCAAATGGAAAAAGGAAAATTGCACAGCTGGTTTTTCATCGGGGGAACAACAGAGGGAAGAAGAACTAAGCGAGAAGAACCACAAGGCCCAAAAGAAGGGGGCCCACACGGCCAGATTCTTGGCCGCGTGGGGCCCACCATATGGAGCCTCGGGCACCTCCTCGCTCGGAGCTTTTTAGCACATCATCGTCTCGCCAAAAAAGGAACGCCCTAATTTTTTCAAGTCCATCCGAGGAGCCGGCGGCAGCAAAAACTCCTGATCCCCTCCGAGGGGGATCAGATCTTGCTGCTCCGGAGCTCTGGAGGAGGGGGAAATCATCGTCATCACTTCTCCTCCTTGGTGTGGGAGGAGGCCTCTACATCATCACCATCACCAAGATCAGCACCATCTCCATCATCATCTCCGTGATCCACTCCGTCCCCCTCGTAGTTTGAGAGTTGCTATACCCTAGATACTTGTCTTGTGCTCCTATTAATGTTTGTGATTGAGTACTTGTCATTATTTGGAGGTGAAGTTATATTTTCAGATTGTGTTGTACCATTTATGCCACTGAATATTATCATGTTTGCATGTTGTGAGTAGTTCCCGTATGTTCCTGAGGGCATAGGATGAATTGGCAATGATTTATATATGACATGTGTTGGTATTTTGTCTAGTGTTTATCTTTTTATGTAATTCTATGATGGTGTTGTGCGAACATCGACTGCACAACACTTCACCTATATGGGCTCATAGGAGAACACCGTAGTGTAATGAATTGAGGGAGACTTAGGAGGACAAGTAAACCTAAGACCGAGTCATGAAGTTACTTTATGGGGAATTAGTATCGGGGACCTTAGAGTGTAATGCTATGGTGGGACTTTATGTCTTAATAATTCTTGTGCAGTCATTTACTTTCCCACATGATCCATCATAAGGCGTTTAGTTTATTCATTTAGCTATGCCTAACAATGACTCCGTCCAAAGAAGATTAAAACTTGACAAGATATTCAACGTGTTGTTTAATAAATCTCTATGAACATCCATGCCGTCCTCGGGAACGTTTTCCACATATAAGACACACATCACTTGAGTTTGTCCTCTTGCCACATAGAGGATTGGGCTTTCTCTCTTTGAGAGCTTTCTACTTTCTACCATCTATCTTAAGCATTTTTATTCTTTTGCATTTATACAACCAAAAATCCCAAAAACACTTGCATCTTTTATTGTTTTATTTATCATTTTTGCTAACCAATACCTTCAGCTCCTCGTGGGTTCGACAACCTTTTCTAATCGAAAAGTACTACAATTGATCTTTTGCACTTGGGAGTCATCAATGGGTCAATGAACCCAATGTCATAGACATTATTTCTTTTAAATTCAAGCATCTTCATTCTGCATAATAGCGTATAAAAGAATATAGCTAGTCAGGATAATATATTACAGGCGATGAACGAGCGGAGCTATAGACTTAATTAATTACAGAAATAAACCACTTACAAACAATAGCAACCGAGGATAGATTTGTCGAGGGCGCGCTGATTGTATAACTGAAACAATTCGTTCATTTGAATATATATCAAGTAATCTTTGAAGTGATGATCCTTTCTAACGTCCGCCGAAAGCCATTCTTTCGAGTACTTTCTTGTTACTGTCATGTACCAATTGTGCAGCATTCGCATATTTGTTGATAGATGTGTTTCCTCCACATGACTGACCAGAGGCTGCCCTTTGACATACTGCTGTGCCATCTCACACATTGGTGCTTGTTCATAGCCTAACAGTTGACCAATAGACATACCAAATGCGTCAGCATTTTCTTTGGCCTGCGTTACAGTTATACCCATTTGTCTAGCTGCATTTATGGCTCTAGGGTCCAATAATTGGAAGTCCTTATCCATAACGGCTCTGAATTTGTTGTCGATATCGGAAGAACGCACTATGAGCGGGGGGGGGGGGGGCGATTGATGTTTCTGTTCTCCGAGCTGGGGAATTTGTTTCCCGCTTTTTGCACTTGTTTTTTTCTTCTCAGACTTCAATCTCATTTGCTTAATAAGTTCACGGTCATAGTCTGATCTTAGATTCATCTTATATTGTGCTGGTTGCTCAAGAAATTCCTTACCCCACTTTTTGGCTTTTTCAACATACACCGGCTTTGGATCGGGCATTTTCGGTGCAAATGGGTCTTGACTTGGGCATCCACTATCGCTTTGTTTTCCTCAACAGTCATGTCATAAGGTCTCTTAGGAAGAGGCTTTATTGGCGCGGTGGGTATCCTCGACTGATTTGGAGTCTTTCTCTGAGTAGTACTAGGGGTGGCCATGTTCTTCCGCTTTGGCCCCTACTGACGCGCTGGAGGTGGACTAGGGGGAGGCGTCGGCAGACGCACTGGAGGTGGACTAGTGGGAGGCGTTGGCTGACGCGTCGGAGGTGGACTCGGGGGATGCATTTGCTGAACGCGCCGAAGGTGGACTAGGGGGCGGCGTTGGCTGACACGTCAGTGGCCTTGGCGCCGAGCCTAAAAACTTGATGTATTCTTTTGCCATAGAATGATATGGCGCTTGACATCTCATAGTTTCGTTTCCCCTTCAGGTGTAGCGATGTCAATCTCTAGGTCCTCATACCCCTCCACTAGGTGATCCACCGTGACACGAGCATACCCAGCTGGAATCGGATTCCCATGGTGGAGTGCTTCAGGTAGACAAGGTAAAGAAGTGCCGACCGCCACCTTGAAGGACATGTTCTTCATTGGTTGATGTAGCTCACAATGTTTCATCTCCCCGACATCATCCACGGGGTAGCGAGGCATCGATGCATCATCCATCAGTGCATGATCATCAGCCCGGACCTCGGCCGTGGAAGCCACACTGCTTCTCCGCTGGCTATTATTATTATCTGCAGAATCTTCTTGCAGCTAAGATGACCTTTGCTGGCTAAGTGCTTCCACTAAATTCTTCATCTTCGCTGGGCCCGTTTCTATCCGCCCGATCCGATCTGCCTCCCGATGCTTCTTTCTCTGACGGCTTCTGTAACTGTCATTGTATTCGGGAAACCCTTCCTTCCACGAAACACCAGCGCCTTTGCCTCGTGTTGTCCTGGTTTTTTAGGATTCTTGAGGGCGCAGGAGAGCTCGTCGTTCTCTCTCTCGGGCCAGAACAATCCCGCTTGAGCATTGGCCATTGCTTGAACAAGTGCTTTGGAGGATATTAGAATTTTCTCTTCAAAAATTGTCGCCCCTGTTTTTGGGTCCAACGTTCCCCCATGCCCATACCACCAGTGCTTTGACCTTTCGGGCCATCCATCTGTACCTGGAATGATCCCTCTACCCCTCTGTCGTGGGGTTGTGACGGCGAGTTCTTCCTCAGGGAAGATAAGTTGTGGGGCCGTTGGTGATCGAAGTACGCAGGAGTAGTTAATCTCGACGAGGGTACACAGCGTTTACCCAGGTTCGGCCCCTCTTTATGGAGGTAAAGAACTACTTCCTGCTTCGGCTTTATTGATATGACTTGATCTCGATTACAAGAACCTGATCTCGCTAACTCGAGATCCGGCGACTTCAATCTCTCTGGGGTCTTGTGTTGCGGGTTCACAGACTTGTCTAGGGTTGTCGATCCAAGGTCCAGGGCCCTCCTTATAAAGGCGGTCGGGTCCCTGGACTTACAAGTTTACACCGGGTCACCCTTGGACACAGAGTCCTACTCTGCATCTTGGTCTTCCAGGTTAGAACTCCGGGTTGTACTAGGACTCCTCCTCGACGAGTCCTTCTTTTGTCATGGGCCTTGGTCGGCTTGTCTCCAGCCCAGCCCATGTAACTTGAAGCGTGACCCGGCTTTGGCCTTCTTGGTCTTGGTGGGTCTACTTTCCGGGTCCATGGGCCTACCTATAAAGTATCCCCCCATCAGTACCCCCCGAATTTATCTTGGGTGCAGTCTTAGCGGCTTCCTTCGACTCCATGGTTCGACTCCTTCGTCCGACTCCTCCAATTTGAGTCACAAGCTTAGAAGTCGCCTGCTGCTAGCTCCAAGATGAATTCCTGCATAAAGAACATAACACACATATAAAATGAGTCCTTCCTTGACCTTTGCTCAAGCCCACCACTCTTGCCTTTGCATCAGCTGGCCGAGTTTGTTTTTTGAATATAAAGGACTGTGAGGCAAAAGCCCCACAGCATTTATTCAAAGCAAGAAAGAAATACAGAATATTTACATGTTGAGGGAAAGAGCAAGAAAAAACCCTACCTATACAAGCTAATGTATCAAACAACAAATTACATGAGGCTGCCTATCCAGGCCTTTAGAGCAGAGTGGTGCTTGGTTTTAATCCTATGCTCAAGCATGGATATATCATGAATAAACTCCCTCCTCCAAGCAGCAAAAGAGGGCCTTTTGGCTTCAAAGATTTTTCCATTTCTCTGTTTCCATATGTTCCAGGCTGCTAACATCATTACCTCAGTGAAAAAAGGCTTCTTGAAATCCGATCTTGCCCTGGAGACAGCAGTTTGCAAGTCGTCACTGAGAGTCCAATCTATCTGCAAATAAGTCCAGATTCTATGACTAAAGTTGCATTGGAAAAACAAGTGCAGCCTATCCTCATGATGTCCACCAGGGCAGAGTACACATGTAAAATCTGAGGTCACTTGCCAATGTCTTCTTTGCAAAAGATCCTTCGTATTTAATCTGTCATTGAGGAGCAGCCAAGCAAAGAACTTGATTTTCATCATGCAAGAAGACTTCTAAATCCACTTTGACACTGGCAGGGGGTCGAGATGAGCATGAAGATGCTTATAATACCTTGCTGCAGAGAAATTAGGCCCCCAAGGATAAGACCATTTGTCAGCATCAATAGCCAAGGGGTTCATTGCCATCTTAGTAGTTAAGTCCTGGAACTCTTCATATGCTTGACTTGACAAAGGAAGATAGAACATAGGAATATAACCTGGGATATCTAAGCGAGAGGGGCTCAGTAGACCCAGCAAAAACCCAAGAATCCTCCCAAAATAAGAAGGAGTTTCCTTTCTAGGTGAATAGTAGCAATCAGCCGAAACTTCTCCACCAGTTTCATGATATCACGCCACCAAAAGGAGCCACATAGATTCTGCGCATGGGGAACACTCTCCTCATAATGTGCACCCCACACCAAGCTTACCCAGGGAACATCAGATATGTTATAGAACTTATGGAGGTGTTTTAATAGTAGAGCCTCATTCTGCTTTGGGAAATTGATTATTCCAACTCCACCTGACTCCTTGGGCTTACACAACATATCCCAGGCTGCAAGAGACTGCTTTGGAGTATCAGAGTTCCCTCTCCAAAGGCATTGCCTCAACACCCTATCCATTTGCTTCACAATCCCTACGGGCAACTGTAAAGAGCACAGAAAATAGATAGGCATAGAAGCCAGGGCTGAATTCACCAACTGTAATCTAGCACCTTGTGAGAGGAAAGAGGAGGTGGAACATAGCCTCCTCTCCAGCCTGGTGACAATTGGCATTAGGTCAAGAATTTTAGGCCTAGTGGTTCCAAGTGGCAGACCAAGGTAGGTAAAAGGCAATGAATCCACCTGACAGCCAAAAGCAGAAGCTAACTGATTAATTGTATCCACAAGCACATTGATAGGAACCATACTCGACTTGTGATAGTTCACCTTCAAGCCAGTAGAAATAGAGAACTTCATCAGCATCTCTTTCATTACAAGCACTTGTTTGAGATCAGCCGGCATGATCAGTAAAGTATCATCTGCATATTGTATTATAGGGTAATCTTCATCATTAGTTATAATTGGTAGTGCGATATCCCCTTGGTGCATCAAATAATTGACCACAACCTGAAGCAATTCAGATCCAAGCACATATAGCAAGGGTGACAATGGGTCTCCTTGTCTGACCCCTCTTCTGCATTGGAATTGCTTACCTGGTACACCATTTAACAAAATCTGAGAGGTACCAGTAGACAAGATATTCCTGACCCATCTTAGCCACTTTCCATTGAAACCCATACACTCATAACACTCAGGATAGCTTCATGTTCAATGGTATCAAAAGCTTTTGCAAAATCTAACTTCAAGATAATAATTGGATTCTTGGAAGCATGACAGAGATGCAAGTAGTCAAAAGCCCAGGACACACAATCCTGAATGGATCTGTCCTTGAGGAAGCCATACTGGTTCTTGTGAATACATCTGAGAATGTGTTTCTGAAGCCTATTAGCTGCCAATTTGGTTAAAAACTTGAAGCACACATTTGTCAATGAAATAGGCCTGAAGTCATTGACATCCTCAGGGCTATTGACTTTGGGAACCAAAGTGATATATGACCCATTGATACTCTGCAAATTTATCTTTTCCTCCTGGAAATCCCTTGCTAACTTATAAAAATCATCCTTGATTATAGGCCAACACTTCTTAAGAAACAGTCCATTGAAACCATCTGGCCCAGGTGCCTTATGGGCTGGCATCTCTTTCACCACTAAGTTCATTTCATCAGTTGTGAAGGGTTCAGTTAGGATATCAAGGCCCTCTACTTCCTGATTAACCTTGGTAGGTCAAATTGCATCTCAATCCCATCAGACCGTCCCATTCTATCCTTGTAACAAGACCAGAGCATACCAGCCATTTCATTGTGATCAGATACTGTCCTGCCTCCTTCATCTTTTAGCATGGCAATGGCATTCCTTCTATATCTGGTAGTTGCCATGGCATGGAAGAACCTAGTATTATCCTCAGATAATTTGATCCATCTCACAGTACATCTGTTTCTCCAATACCGGCACTCAATCAGTAACAATTCCTCCAGGTGTAACTTCACAATTTTCCTGAAGTTAAATTCTGTGATATATAGGGGCCTCATCTCTTCGAGCTCATCCAAGATAAGAATGACCTTGTTGCAATTCTGAATCAAGATCTTTAACTTAGACAGGATAAATGCCACTTATTAACACATATCGCAAAGACTTGAAATTGTCTGCCATGATAGCTGCACTAGTCTACTTTTTGGAAATCTTATTCCATGAATCCTTCACCACATCCATGAAGCCTGGCTGGTTAACCCAGAAACTTTCAAATCTGAAGATATTGGCTTTAGGGATAGAGGTGCTAATGTTCACAACACAAGGACATGATCTGAAGAAGACTTTGCAAGGGGCAACACAATAGTATTTGGATAGACAGAGGTCTAGTTGGGGGAAGTAAAAAACCAGTCAAGCTGTTCAAGTAAAGGCTGTTCCTGCATATTAGACCAAGTGAAAGATCTACCTTTTAGAGGTAGTTCAATGAGACCCAAATGCCCAATAATGTCATTGAAGAGAAACATTCATTAGCATCCCCTCCTGGCTTGTTTCTATTTTCCTCTGAACGTATAAAGTTAAAATCACCAATCAAGAGCCAGTTACTCATTATAGGTATTTGGAGGTTATAAAGCCAAGACACAAAATTCTCTCTTTTAGCACCATGACAAGGGCCATACACAGACACCAGAGTCCATGTCTCCCCATTATGAGCAGATGTGAACTCAATAATTGTGCCAAAGGGGGTTATTTGCACCAATATACCATCAAAAACAGAGGAGTTCAACATGACCAATATGCCTCCAGATGCACCAACAGATGGGCTATAAGCAAAATTATCGAAGCGCTTAGGGCCAAATTTTCTGATAAAATGATGGTCAATATATTCACATTTAGTTTCTTGCAGGCAGATGATAGAGCATTGACTTTCCTCAATTTTTGAACGCACAGCAAGTTGTCTATCTTCCCCATTTAAGCCATGCACATTCCAGCATAAAATACACCAGTTTCTAGAGTGTACATTCATTAATAAAAGTCTAGAATATAAAGTGCATGACTGCCACTAGCATAGCTAAGTGGCCAAAATACAGACCCAGCAGTAGACAACTGACAAGATAAACCCCAGAGATAGGTACCATAACAAGAACAGCCAAACAAAAGAACACAGGTAGCTGCTCTTCTCACACACTGATAAGAGTTAGTTGCCTCCATCAGAACCCTTTGCATTTGCAGATGTGGAGGAGGAGGCCTTAAGCTTGTCCTCAGTGAGCTTGCTAGCTTCAATTCCCAAAGCCTCTCTGGCCTGCTGCATGACAGCAATAGGAGTCTCTGGGATCAGGGCTTGCCTTTCTGCACGGTATGGACTTTTCTTCTTTCTTGTCTGCTTCTTACTCCTTTTCCTTGGAGTAGCCTAGACAGAAGAAGTGGGCCGGAAGCAATCCCTTTTTATTCTACTACGTGTGCAATGCCTAACAGTGTTGTCAACCACAGGAGTTGCAATTTTCCTGGCTCTGCTCCTACTTCTGGTCACTGGTGGTGCAGAGAAAACAGGGGCCGGCAGAACCTGATTATCAGCAACATCAAAACAAAGGGCACGAGCAACTGGCCTCTTCTTGGCTGAGAGAAGAAGCCTCTGTTCCTTGGGTTCCCCTGCACCATGCTTGTCGAAATAGCAACTAAACCGTCCTTCAAAAGCTATATCCCAAGATCTCTTAATCAGGAACACAGATGTAATAGCAGGAAAAGTGATGGATCTTGGAATAACTTTAGACATCAGAGTGGAGATCATAGGAAGAAAATTCCTTTCCCAAAGCAGAGAAGGAGGCAATGCTGGTCCAAAGACTGTGTGTGCCATACCAATATGAATAACCTGCTGTGGCTACTGCTGTGCCTGGACCAGATTAAGCTGCTGTTCTACTTCCATAACTGCATAGGCTCCAGAACTATTTGAGTCAATAGAGGGATCCAAAACAATAGATCCATGGACCACTTCCACAACCTGTTGCTCCACATGCTGCTGGGGTTCATTCTGTTGTTGCAGGTCCTCCCCCTGCTGCTGCTGCATTTCCTCATGCTGCAGTGCATCCCAACCAATCTCAGGGAATTGTGGGAAGACAAACATATTTGGATTATTCACCATGTTGCCAGGGAGAGGATGTGGATTGCCATCAGGAGGCATGGGGTCCTCATCAGCGGGTAGGACATCAGCAAACTCAGCACTTAGGATGTAGCATGGAGCCGTCCATGTTTCCTTTAAGATCCAAGATCAGAGTAATGCCCAAAGACAACATCACGGGGAACTTGAGCAGGGGAATTAAAAGCAGCATAAACTAAAGTTCTATCTTGCACTGCATCATCCTGGTGCCAACTAATGAACTTGCCAAAAGCAGCAATAGCATTGGTAATATCATACTCATTCCTGTAATCTAGCGGCACCCCTAGCAACATCAACCAGCCCCTGCGAAAACCCTGAATAGACCTATGAATCTGCTCCCGATTATCGTGATTGACAAATGTGACAAAGATGTTGTTCTGCAACTGATAGGGGCCATGATGCACTAGAGCAGAGAGAGCGGCAGGGCTCCGTAGCTCGTACATCCCAATCCCAAAAGGCACGAACTTACAGATTCAACTGGGCGCTGCAGGTGCTGGATGATGAAGAGTCTGACCTGCTCCCTCCAATGAGCCTCATGGTGGGTCGGCTGCGTCGGCAGCAGGGAAGCAACACAAAAGGCGCCGTGCCGACGCGGCGGTCTGACAGAGGAGTTGTAGAAGGTCCGGGAGAGGCGCGTAGGACCACCGTCGATGATTTCGTGCCCAAGCGGGACAAACCGACCAGGGTCTAGCTCAAAAGCGGCCATGCAGGCCTCTCCGGTCAACCCGATCGATTGTGACGGCGGGGGAGAAGGGTTTGGTGGCGGCGAGCTCGAAGTCGTCGAGATTGGGGTTTTAGGAGACGAAGCGGCAGGGAGGGGAACCTCTGTGGCGTTAATGAACCGACCGGTATCTGAGCTTCCCCTTTTAGGGACCCAAACCTGATTTTTCTTGTTATTAAAACAGGTTTTCCGATAGTGTCCCAACTTGAAGCAACTCCGACAACGAACTCGATTAGGACAAGCAGACGTGTCATGACGCATAGAGAGACATCGGCCACATTTCCAAAATCTGTATGCAATATCATCCACCACTTCTTCTAGCCCAGTAAGCCCCTCTATCGGCCCATGCTGCAATTCCGACTCAGCAGGCTGGCCCAATGCTTCTTTGTTTGAAACCGCAGTTTCCGCGCGCAAAGATAGGGGTGTTTGTTCTACTGAAGGATCATTCCTCTGTAGGTTTTCTGTAGTCTCACTAGGAACAGCCTTGTCCTGGATGAAGTTGAAAGGTTTGATGGAACCAAAGGTGATAACAGGAGAGGTGACAATTTGGAATAAGTCCACAGGTTTATTAGCAATTATACACTTGGGGTCCTGATAGCCTTTGCAAGCTTTATACTCAAGAGGGTCAGCAAAACTTAATCGCTTTCCAGTGTTCCTTCTTCACTTAATGATGGACTTAGGCGTTGCCAATTTCAGCGCTTGAATGCCAAGTTGTGCTCTTTTCTTGGATGGACTGACAATGGTCCATTCTGCCTCTTCTTCACGCTGCCATCTGATGAATTCATTCTTCCAATTGGGGCCTCCACGTCCCCAAAGGTGGAAGAAACATTTGAACTGCTTACACTGAAAACTCTTCAGGTTGAAAACCTTAAAGCCAACCTGTTTACCAGAGATAATAAAAGAGAAAACCCTATCTCGGAGCAGAGAATTTTTTAAAGAATGACAAGATCCACCAATGGCTGACTCTAGAGCAATACAAACTGAGTCAGGATCCAGCTTAAAACATGCACGGGCAAAAGAGACCACCATAATGAAGTGTCCAGTATCATGAGACGGATGGACTGTAGTGTAAAGCTTCTTTCTAATCTCCTTGGCAAAACCAGTGCCATAAGAGAAATCAAGACCCATAGAGATAGACTGATGAACAGATATAGGCCGATCATCAGTTGGTTCAGATCGCTGCTCAACCATTGCCAGATCTGATCCAGCGACGGAGGGAACTTGGAGTAGCGCAGAGGCAAGTTCCTTGCCCCGATCACGGGGGGAGACTAGGCAATCACCAACTAGGGCACAGTGTGATGGAAAAATTACCTCAGATCCAGGAGAAATACGATCATAGGGATGAAGATGCCTGCCAATGATCGCCTCCCCTTTAGCATTCCTTAAGACTAGCCAGTCCCGATGAGTCCAAAGATGGAGAGATCCATCGTACACCTTCATGCGGCCTCGGTCCAGATCCTTGCCAGTGGAGTACGTCACCTTCCATTGCCATGAGGGCTCGATCCCTCCAATCCAGAGGGGTTTTGTGGGTTGCGGGGTAGACATTGGATGAAGGGGAGGAGGTTGAACGGAGTGGAAATGGTGTTGGATGGCCGGAGATAGGAGATCGCCGGCGGCTAGGTCAGGAGGGGTGGGAGGGCGGCGGCATGGCTTTGGAAATTACTTTGGCCAAAACAAGTATAGGTAACACCTGGAAGTTGCTAAATAACCAGGATAAACATAGCGAACCCTTAAGTCTGAATGTTATAACAATTCAAAGTAATTTACCAACCTAGTAAATTATGAACCTAACTAATCCTTAAACCCTAATCACTTCAGTTAACCAAGTATTCGGTAACGCGAAGCTATACTTGTGAGTTTAGGTATTTTTGGGTTATTTACGATGCATCTCATATTTATGCATAATAGCATCTTGCAAATGTTTCCAGTAGTCTTTACCCGGACTACTTTGTTATTTTCAGATCTCTGTGTTCTGACGCAAACCCTAGAACCCCGAAGGACATTAACTGCCACCTCTATCACAGGCAAGTTCATCACTTGTTCATACCTTTTGAAATATTTGTTAAGAATCTATTTGCAACATACTATTATACTATCTATTCAGAAAAAGAAGCATAAATTCTATTTTCATAATAATATGACTATTTGGTTATCAACCTGAGTGGTGATATCCTATTATGGCTGGCAAATGGAACCATGGTAAGCGATGATTGGTGAAGGTTCCATTTGCAAGGGAACCTCTGCAGAGCATAAATTCTATTATATTATCTAGGACTTAAGAACCAATGCTGTCAGAATTCTTGCGCCGTAAATGACGCGTTAACTATAAGGCTTGGAATGGGACGGGAAATGTCATATGTGACCTTCTTCCGTTCGCATGTAAACGGGCAGCCAGTGCCGTACGCTGTAGATCTTGCGAGACTACATGCAACATGTGTGGGATCCCTTAATTCCCACGATTCCTGGTGTATATGATGGTCTGCAAGGGGAGCCTAGGTAGTTCTTCCTTGCGAGGTTGAATATAAGGGGTGATCCTGCTATCCATGAATTGGGTCGGCATGCGGGGTGGTAGAGAAGCACAGTGAATGGCTTGGATCCAAAACCGGGCCCCACACCAAAGGAAGTGTGGACGGGAAAGATCACCCGGTTGTGCAACAAGGTGTTGATCTCTTATGGGCAAAGTAATGCACCTCTGTAGAGTGTAAAAAATTGTGACATGTTACTCTCTATTCCGGGAAGGAGTCGCGAACGTTGCAGGAAAGGAACTCCATGAAGTTCTAGCACCTGTGAAGGATGACGGGCATAGTTTTAGAATAAAATGTACCTCTTGAAGAAATGTTTGCAAAAACCTTGCATTAGCTTGTGACTCTTTTGAGTCTAAAGCAGTAGTTAGTGCATCAAACTTCCCACCGTACATAATAAACTTGTTGGGTAACACTGGTTACTCACCCTTTTTTCCATTTGACCCCCTACATGGAATTTTGGAGCCATCAAAGGAGTTGACGGTGGTCCACCATGACATCGAGATCTTCATCAAGGACTCAACCGCTACTTCACCAACAAAAGAACGACGACAACTATGGCAATGCAGGAGCAATGACAGCGATGTCAAAAAGATCACTCTGCCAATGAAGGAGACCTCGTCTATTGGAAGGAAGAGTACAATTTTGGATAAAGATATTCCAGATGGAGTAGATTAAGGCTGTGACAACAGCAGTAGTGGATTAGGATTTAGAGCTAGAGTTAATCTCCGGCTTAGTGCTACGATTTGGATCTTTTCTGGATTTCATTTGCACGAGATGTTCCTCTATGCATCGAGGAGGTTCTCGAAGTTTTGTATTGAATAGTATTGTAATCCTATAGTGTTACATTGGACTTGCTATGTTTCTGTTGTACTACTCTGAGGGATGTAATATTCACATATAAGTCCTTTTGTGAGTGTTATGTTAATGACTTGCGCATTACATCATGCAGTGGTGTGTTGGGTCACCGCAGTCTTGGATTAGAGGACAATAACTCAAGTCCTAGGCGACACTAGCAGAACAAAACACCACAATTGGCCTTGTGCCGGTGCCTTATCATTATTTATTATTCCCATCACCAAAACATTATAGATTAATGTCGCAACAGTGGAACACGGGGTTCCCCTGACGCGCTCAAAGTGGGTCCACCGCCAGTGGGCCCACCAGGAAGGCGAACCAAGCAAGGATCCAAGACTGGCAGATGGGCCCCCCATCTGCCCCACGGCAACCAGGCAAGGATGGCATCGACAACCATGACTACGGGCTGGGGTACCTTCCAGGGTCACCCTCAACCTGGCAGACGACACGGAGGTCCCGGGGACCCGGACGCCCGGCAGGAGGCCAAGCTCATCCCCGGGATCCAGCCTCCGAGCGAGCGAAGAGGATTAGCTTGCCACCTCCTGCAGGAAGCTCCTAGAAGACTTGGGTGCCAAGAAGATGGAGGCGCCGCGGGGGGACACGGTCGGAAAAGGTGTCAGCCTTTGTTCGCTCGCCCTACAAAAGGTGGGCGACCGCACCTAACGCCCCTCAGAAGAATACTTGGACAAGAAGAGGCCACGTCGCCCCGTAAGAAGAACCCGGAGGGGTTTTCCAGCCTAAAACCCCTCCGCCCCCAAAGGTATCCTTGTGGGATCCCCTTACCCTATAAAAGGAGGACCAAGGCACCTAAGGGAAGGGGGGAGGAGGAATTCCAGAGGGTCGGAGGCTAGGCTAGGTAGCGCACCAGATGAGAGTAGCATAAGCGAGAGGTGATCTCCTCCGGGACAGGATCTGCTCGTCTTCAACCTCTAGCCAACACCTCTCGGGTTCTCACCCGCAACCACCTCTGTAAGCTACACCATGATAAACTACTCAATCCAGACATGCAGGAGTAGGGCTTTTAGCCTCCGGTCGGCCTGAACCTGGGTAACTCCCTATGTCCCTATGTTGCTTGCCGGTACGTAGATCGGAGGTCTCGACGAGGTTCTCCCGGAAGCAGGCGTCTCCTAGTGTCGTGGTATTATCGATTCTAGCCGCGGCAGGGGTGCCATCGAGCTAGGTAGAGAGAGGGGTTTTGGAGACGTGGGGTAATCCGGTGACATAGAGACGAGTTTACCCAGCTTCGGATCTCACGTCGGTGGCGAGATCCTACGTGCTGCTATAATTCACTATAAGGCAATATCGCCGAGTTATAGTGGATTGGAATTGAGAGCGTATGTGCCCTAAGGCGTCCCAGGGGCCGGCTTATAAAGGCGTCCACACCTTGGGCTTAAGGAGGAAACCTAACCGACTAAGAATAGAGTCCTACTCTAATCCGGCTTGGGCCCTGCCTTGTGGGCTAAGTCTTCCGTAATGCAGGCCGGCTTCTAGAGTCTTCCCTTAGCCGGATGGGCCTCCTGCGCTTCAGCATACTGGGCCGCCCGGTAAGCCGGATCCGGCTTACCACCACTTTGGGCCACCCTGGTCTGCTGGCTTTTAGTCTTCTCTGTGAGGACACCTGTTCGGCATAACCCCAACAGTAGCCCCCGGAAAGCTTCAAGGACTTCAGCGGCTGGATTCAATCTTCCGGTAATATGCTGTCCGAGAAATTCGTCATCCGTCTTCGGTCTTGGAGCATTCCCAGAAACCTGAAATCATGTCGAACAGCTTCGTCCATTTTAACTGTGCCGGCTTTGTATTCCGAAAAAACACTTGAGCGTGCAACGACACGCGTCCGCTGATTTGACAGTTACGTCAGACCCGGCAGTGTGAGTGGAGGAGCATCTTTGAATGCGGGGCTAGTTTCCGTTTTTCCCGCGCTGGAACCGAGGCGTCGGAGGGAAGGAAACGACTCCAACGGCTTGATCCCGTGACGCGTGGCAAAAAATCCGGCTCCTGACCGTTGCACAAATCTCGGCGCAGTGCTATAAATCGCGACCTCATCGTCTTTGCCGCGATCATCACTCCTTTTGCAACCCTAGCCCCTTCTCTCCTCCAGATCTCATCTCTCTCCCCCGAGCTCAAATTCCTCCGTTTCTTCCACGAGATCCATGGCTTCAAGCGCTCCAGCGGAAGACGCAACCGCGGTCGGCCCGGCTCCGCCGATGGGAGGAGCCACATCCGCGGCCGCCGCCGTTGTCACCGAGCCATCCGCCACTGCTCTTGCATCCTCAACAACTCCGGTGAGCTCCTCCGCCGTATCAGGCCATGATACCGTGGCTTTGGCGAAAGCCGCAGCCGATGCCACATCCACCATGGCTTCGGCCGCCACCGCTGCTGACGCTGTCGTAGAAGACACAAATGTCGGCGAGAAGGAGGAAGAAGAGGAAGAAGCCGGCAGCAACAAGGGCACCGCCACCAACCCGACTCACAATTGGGGTTGTTCGGTGGTGGACGAGATTGAGCTGAAGGGAATGGAGGCGGACGGAGCCATCCTTCCACCCTCAGAATCAGCGCCGACTTGGCGATCCGGCTTAGGCGATCCTTGTCCCACTCCCATCAATGACGAATGGGTACTTCTCTCTTCCCATGTCATTAGGGGATTCTCCTTGCCGCCGTCGGCTTTCCTGATAGATCTCTTAGATC
Source organism: Puccinellia tenuiflora (assembly GCA_012064385.1). NCBI lineage: Eukaryota > Viridiplantae > Streptophyta > Magnoliopsida > Poales > Poaceae > Puccinellia > Puccinellia tenuiflora. The sequence continues at coordinate 102,345 of QRDG01000419.1, forward strand.
ACTACGGCCTCCAGCTCCACAACATAACCCCGAACAGCCTGCTGTACATCTCCGGCTTTGTAGCGCTGTTCGAAGGATACTTAGGCATAAAACCTAGGTTAGACTTCTTCGAACGTTGCTTCTTAGTCAAGAGGCAGACCGTGAACAAGGAGCTGCTGGTGGCCGGCACGATCAGTTTCAACTACCGCCGGGATATCGACTGGTACCCTCAAGTGCCAATCGTTGATTCGGCTAAGGGATGGGCGTCCACATTCTTCTACTGCAAGGACGTGGCGACGCCAAACCGGCTGTAGGGGCTAGCCCCTTTCACAGATGAAGCCGGCACGCCGTTGCCCTCGTGGAAGAAGAAGCCGTCAGGTGTAATACCGACGGAACATGCCGCCCTCCAAGCGAGGATTGCGCAACTGACGTACGGCTCTCCTCCCTTGACTGGGGAGGACACCATCATCTGCTGGATGAAGAGGCGAATCCAGCCTCTCCAACATCGTGCTCGCCTTGTATGCGAGTACACGGATAATTCTGATCCCATGCGGATCAATGAGAAAGACCTGGAGCAGAGCCTCTCTGAGGCTCGCTTCAACAAACTCATCAAAGCCTGGCCTGGAGAAGGCCGGCAATATGAAGAATCATTGTCGATGTTTACGGCGACCAACCCTCCCCCAAAGGTACTTTGACTAACCAAAGCTCAATTCTTTGAGAGATTCGGGTTTGCTTTTGTCGGACTAACATGCAATATGCCAGATTTCTGGAATCACCGACATCCGCCCTGCTGGGAAGTCGTCGTCCAGCAAGGCGTCCACACGGCCCGTCTCCATTTCCTCGGCTACTGCGGAAAGCCGGAAGAGGAAGGGCCAGTCGACCACAAGCAGCGCTAAGTCGGCTGCAGACGACGACGCTCTTGCTAGGCTCAACATTCCCAGCAAGAAGTAAGTCAACTGACAAATCTCCTCCTTTCTTTGCAGTAATGCCGGATTTGCTAAATTTCGCTTTTCACCTTTGCAGAATAAAGAAGGGCGCTCCGTTGAAAATAAAGACGGTCGCCACGAGGAAGAAAGCCTCTCCTGCCATCCCTCCATCAACTCCATCAATTCCAGAGCCGAACCCAACAGAGGAGGGCACACGCACGATAGTGCCAGCTCCTGTTGGGAGAGCCGGGGTAATTCCCCCCACACAATGGACAGAGATGACGGGGAAAGTGACTGAAACATCCTCTCCAAGGGCTGAAGCTCCGGCTAATCATGCCCCAACCTTTCCCCCATCAAAGCCGAAGCCTTCGACGAGGAGGGGCGTATCAAGCCGGAATTCATGAGCCGGTTCATGAAGGCACCTCGGCTTCCCCGGAAGAAGGGAACAACCGTCCGGGACGATGAGCCGGATCACACCAAGGCCTATGACACCTTTGATGTCATAGAGATTCTTGAAGATCAGCAGAACTACTTTGCTGATAGCTTTGAGGCCGGCATGACGCTTCTCCGCGAACACTACCACGTAAGATACCTTACCAGTAGCCCCCGAGCACTATGCCGGGTTAAGTTATTAAAACTAGCCGTCATAGTGATCCGAGTTAATGCGCATGCACACACTTAGCCCCCAGTCATGAAATGTCGTCATGTAGCCACCTTAATTTGTAAATATAGATTTAGGCTTTTAGCGATTCCTTACGCAGATCCATCGAAACATTGGTGCTGAAACCATCAATTCTTTGGGTGTGCGAAATCAGGAGATGCGCCGGCTCAAGACTGAATTGGCGAACAAAGACGCCATCATCGAAGGGTTTGAGGCAGACTGGGTTCAATACCAAGGTACAGATGCCGAATCTTTAGCTTTGAGTTCCAGGCTTTCTTTTACACTGCTGACATTTTTGTCTTGCAGACGCCATCGTCAAAGCCAAAGAGTTTGCCGAGAACGCCGGCATTGTCGACCGGCTCCGCAACGAAAATATTGAGCTGAATAAGCTTTATCAATCGATGTCTGCGAAGCTGGAGACAACTAAGAAGAATCTTGCCAAAGCCGAACAACTTCTAGAATCAGAGAGGCAGAGCCACAAGGATACCTTCAATGAAATCCAGGACCGGCTTAACAGGCGCCTTGATGAATCGCTGGCGATCGACAACCAGCTTCTGAGTAAGTTTTAAAATAACTTAAACTCATTGGTTCTTGTCTTAGCCGAATATAATTGAACTTCGCCTTTTTGCAGCTCCGGCGGGTTACGGCCATGAGCTAACGGCGGAAAATCGTCTTGACCAGATTCTGGAAGTAGGGGAGCTCATCCCAAAGATTATTTCTTCGGGAAAAGAGCTAGCCGAGAAATTCTTTCCCGGCAACCCCGAGCCCCCGACGAACCTTGCCAGCTTAGAAGCTGAACTGGCCGAAGCGGCTTCATTCTTCGATGAACGGCTTCGATCCAGCGCTCGTGGAGGTGCCAAGACGGCCTTGGACTTGATGATGGCCCATTACCCGGAGGCGGAAGCCTGGCGTGTGGCGTCCGGCTTCCCTCTGGAAAAGGAGGATGGCACACCCCTGGACGACCAAGATCGCAAGATGATCCTTCGCTCCGTCTCCGGCTATGCCAGCAAGATTGCCAACATGGTCACCTTGACCACCATCTTCAAGGAAATGCCGTGCCCGCCGACTCCTGCTCAATCAGATGATGACAATGAGGCGGCGGGAAAATCTTCATGAGCCGAACTTGCTCGCTGAGCTGGCCATCCTGAAAATGTCATGGAAACATGTAAAGCCGTCTAAACAATGTAAATGTCTATAAATAACTTAGCCTTTTGCTGTATATTAACCAGCTTTATATTTTGCAAACTTGCAATTTTATGCCTCAGTTCAATCTAGCCTTGACACCTTAGCCTTTAAGCGCCAGCAAACCTATGACGAAGCTAACTTGCTGAGCAACAGGGTACGTGATGACCAATCTGTTTAGACTCAGAACAAGTGCCACCTTTCGGTGCCAAAACGCTTTGAAGCAACCCGGCCCAAAAAGCTAGCAGACAAACATTAATTTGGCAAAACGTTGATTTTTCATCACCTTAAGGCGGATTCAATCATGAAAGAGTTTACCAACGAGAGCAACACAGGCAATTTCGGGTAAACAGATAGCAACAATAAGATCATAGGGAAATAAAGGATGGTACAGATTCTCGAATTCGACATGAGAGAAACCAATTTTTATTTCATGATCACATTGACATGGTTACAATAGAATTTGCTAAGTGTAAAAAGGACGTAGCTGAGCGATATTCCACAGACGTTTCGTCTCATCTAAGTCGTCATCTACATGCCTTTTCCTCTTACGACCTTTCTTCCCGGGATCTTTCTTTGAATCCCTTAAGTCGATGAGGTAATATGACCCGTTTTCAGAACTTTGCTGATAACGAAAGGCCCTTCCCATGGCGGGGATAATTTGTGTTGCCGGCTTTGCACAAGCCGAAGCACTAAGTTGCCTTCTCGAAAAGATCGATTCCGCACTCTACGGCTCTGGTAGCGACGTAGATCTTGTTGATAGATGGCGGATCTTTGGAGAGCTAACTCTCTTTCTTCTTCGAGGATATCTAAGCCGTCTTGACATGCTTCTTCTGCGTCTTTCTCGACGTAGGCTGCGACTCGAGGCGAATCGTCGATCATGTCGGATGGGAGCACCGCTTCAGCACCATAGACAAGGAAGAAAGGGGTGAAGCCGGTTGATCTATTTGTGGTAGTACGAATACTCCATAAGACCGCCGGCAATTCCTCAACCCAAGTGCCGGCTGCTCGATGCAAAGGACTTTCAAGCCTCGGCTTAATACCTTGCAGAATAATGCCGTTGGTGCGCTCTACCTGTCCATTGGATTGCGGGTGTGCCACCGATGCCACGTCGAGTCGGATTTTTGATCGGCTACAAAACTTCGATAGCTCACCGACGGCAAAGTTTGTGCCATTGTCAGTGATAATGCTATGCGGTATGCCGAATCGAGTGGTAATCTCGATGATGAACTTTGTGGCTGTAGCTCCGTCGAGTTTCTTGATGGGCTTGGCCTCCACCCACTTCGTGAATTTGTCGACCGCCACCAGCAGGTGAGTTAAGCCTCCTCTTGCCGTCCTGAAAGGTCCCACCATGTCGAGCCCCCAGACCGCGAACGGCCAAGTAATAGGGATCGTTCGGAGCTCCTGAGCCGGCAAGTGAACCTGCTTTGCGTAGCGCTGACACCCTTCACAAGTCTTGACGATGTTGATAGCATCCTCCTTAGCCGTCAGCCAGAAGAATCCATGCCGAAACGCCTTGGCGACTAACACTTTTGCCGCCACGTGGTGCCCACATTCGCCGGAGTGGATTTCTTCCAGGATTTGCCGTCCTTCCTCTGGAGAGACGCATCTTTGGAAGATGCCGGATGTGCTCCTCTTGTAGAGTTGTCCGCCAATAATCGTGTACGCCTTTGCTCGACGCTCAATTTGACGGCTTAGCACCTCGTCGTACTTGGGCAGTTTCTTATTAATCAAGAAATCAATGTAGGGTGTGGTCCAATCTGGGGTTACCAAGCACACCTGAACTGATTCTGCCGACAAGGGGTAATCTTCGTCGCCGCCTTTGATGGACGGCTTGTGTAGGTGATGGAGAAATACGTCTGGTGGCACTGCCTTTTTCTTGGAGCCTATTCTGGCCAAGGCATCAGCGGCTTCGTTGTCATCTCGGGAGATATGTCGAACCTCTAAGCCGGCAAAACATTGGCCGAATTCATCGACTGTTCTTCTGTATTCCGCCACTATGGGACGTTTTGTGTCCCAGCATCCATCAAGTGTAACAGCCCTAACTTGGTTATGAAAAATACCAATAATTTTTCCACTTTTTGCATTCTTATTTGCATCATGGCATCTCTTTAAATTGCTTGTGTTAACAAACAACAAATGGGAAGCCAAAACTTCCCAAAACTTTTACTTCTTGAAATGCAAACTACGGTGCAACCATTAACATGACAGGTGACCATATGGTTCAACAAGTTCCCTAAGTTCACCCTAATGCACAAAAACCAAATTGATGGGTTCCAATTTGTTTCCAACTTCCTTAGGCCCTAAAGTGTGGTTCAACGCTCTTGCTTGTTTGTGAGCCATGCCACCTTGCTCAAAAGTCCAGATAAACGTATGGTGAGCTGTTTTACCTTGTGGAGAAGCTCCCAGAATTTTTGCATATTTTCTGGAATTGTTTTGGTGCCCAAATAAAACCTAGCCTTTCTGCCAATTTCTGGTCATTCGGAATGACCCGGATTTTTCCGGATCAATTCCGGACCAGTCGGAATTTTCCGGACCTTTCCGGAAAATTCCGGATGAAGCACAGTGGCGACCATGCGCACTGGCGCCATGCCGCTCGACGCCCACCTGCTCCCCTCGCGCGCCATGCCGTCGTGGCCCCCCTTGAGGTCAAAGCCGCACGCCGTGACGCCCTCGACCTCACCTGCTCCTTTTCCCCTCTGTCCTCTCTCTCTCGTCCCCCTCCCGAGCTCCCTAGGAAGCCCTCCATAGTGCCGCCACCATCGCCGTCGATTCGCCGCACTTGGAGCTCCCCGGGACAAACCGACGCCACCCTCTCCTCCGCCTCGACTTCCTCTCCTTCCCCACCGGCGGAATCGAGCCGGGAAGGCTCGAATCAACGTCGGCATCCTCAACTCCGACCGCTTCTCCACCGCCTCGCCGAGCCGATTGCCGCCGTCCCCGCCTGTCTCCGGCATCACTGAGCCATCCCTCGTGTTAAGGGTGAGCTCCGCAACCTTCTAGGCCAAATCCCGTTGCCCCTCTCCCTCTCGTGCGTGCTCGCGCCGTGCACACCCGCCGCCGCCGTCGTTTTTCTGCCCAGGATCGAGCTGTCCGGAATCGCCCGGATTATTCCGGATCGATTCCGGGTCGACCTGATTTTTCCGGACATTTCCGGACGAATTCCGAAACTCTAACAGAAGGATTTTGAGGTAACCTCGGATTTGGCTCGGAATGAGCCCGGATTATTCCGGACCATCCGGAATATTCTGGCCAAATCCGGATAAATTCCGAACCATCTGTAAAACTTGAAAACCAGATTCCTTCAACTTCTTTTCTTTGAATCTTGCAAATGTTATACCAATTTGTTCAGTGTTTCAAATGCTATCTAAACATGCTAGTACCACCTCATGACAACAACTTGCTTTTCGACATTACTCTTAAATTGGATAAGAGATATAAATCCAAATAAGTAATTAAATGAATTAAATTCAACTACTTAATTATTTTGCTATTTATTCTCCGGTACTCCGAATATCACGAATGCGGGTACCAAAAAGACCACAAGAGCAACACCTAGTTAATCGTGTCATGTTCATGCATATTGAGCCACTTATCTAATAATGAGATAATTTATAAAGAATGTGTTCACTAAGATAAATATGGAGTGTGTCCAAATAATTGCACTAACTATTTGGAACTCCATTTAATTTGTTAAATAAATTAAATGATATCATCTTTGCATCAATTGGACATGTCTTCATGTGTTTGCGCATTGCACCTTGTGATCGTGTGATTTATGTGCTCTTTGTGTTTCTCTTTTGGGTATCGATAGATTCCGGAGTCGAGGGTCTCTCTACTTACCCCGACGAGCCGTACTACACGTCCGGGCAGCAAGGCAAGAGATAACCTAACCTTCTTGGCATCTAGCATCCTATGTTTTATAAACTTAATTTATCCACCATAATATTGCGTGCGGTTCAACATGTCCTTTTTGGTAAATATTAGAATATCCTATGAATGCATGTTCCTCCCCGAGCCAATCACATGTATCCCTACCTATGAAACCTAGGGTTGAAGTGTTGGCCCGAGATAAAGATAGAATTAATGTGTTCATATGCTTAGCCATGCTTAGTTAAATATTTTAGTTATGTCCGTTGTTTATTTCCATAATTGTTGTTGAAGATGGAATGATGCGGACTTGGTGGATATGTGGGGTGCTTAATGAAAATGCTAAGAAGGCTTGGATGAGTTGCCCTCGGGGAGGGTGGTTTGCCTCATTCTTGCCGCCTAGGTTGAGAGTGCTTTTAGCTAGAACCAAGAACCGAGCGTGCTTCCATTGGTGGGTGTATGGGCGCCTTACTAACTGAATAACTTGTGCGGGCGTATCCAAGGGTCCTCTAGTTTGCTATTTCCATTTGCTGTGTGTGTGAGTGGAAAAAGAAATGATGAGGATGGTGGTGTTTAGGACGTGGCGATGGGGCAGGGGCTGAGGCTGGGTAAACTTGCCCTGTGGCCACAGATGACTCTTGGATAGTCTCACGCGAGGTAAAGGTTTAACCGCGCCCGCTTGCCGGCCTTCCCCGGAAGAGGGCCAACTAGGTGAGCCGGACGGTACCAATGGGTAAACTAGTACACCCCTGCAGGGTAAATCTTTTCGAAAAGCCGTGTCCACGGTTATGGACAAACTCTTGGGAAAGGCGGATTAGCTCATAGATAACTTTAACCTAATTGATATGGCAGCTAAAGGTTGCATTAATCAACTTGTGATAAAGGTTCATTTCCTCGAGGGTGAGTCGAGGGAGTGCCTTTGTGGGAGATGAGGGGTGATGTTTGTGAGTAGGTTCGCCGAGAACTGAAAGGTGATAATGATACTCTCTTACCCCTTTATAAAAATACTCTGAGTAGACGAATGCCATCTGTCATCAATATTTCTGTTTATGAAACTTAGCTTTATGCAAAAGAAATACATATAAAGCTTTAGAGCCTCCGTCAGTCATTGGGCCTATATCGCCCTACTAAACTTGTGAGTACATCGTACTCAGTCTCTCTTTGCTGCCTCTATGATTTTGTATTTCAGAGGAAGACGACACCGAGCATCTAGGTGGGTTCTTCGTGGACGTCGACTACTAGTCTGGGGTTCCCAGGTGGCAGCTTGGGACCGTGGAACAAGCTGGCTGGGATGATGTTTATGTGTAGGACTCTTAGGCCATATATTTGCTTCTTGTTGTTAGACAACACTACCCGCTTCCGCTTGATGAATTGTTGGATCTGTGATCCTTTTGCTGTGTAATATTTGTATTCTTCTCGTTATATGAGTTGCTTTATATCTTGTGTCGTAGAGTCATGCAATGTGCCGGTTTGTTCCACAAGTCTCGATCTTTGTTTTATACCTTGATGGTTGTGCCGAATACATAGCCTCTCTGTATAATTCCGGGGTCGGGGCGTTACATCAAGTTGCTGCACAACCAGATCCGAGTCGCCATAGCAGAGGATGCGCTGCACTCCCAACTCCTTAGCCATGTGAAGACCATGGAGGAGAGCCTCATACTCTGCTACATTGTTGGTGGCATTGAAGTGGATTCGGAGGACATAACTGAGCTTATCACCCTTAGGCGATTTTAGTACTACTCCAGCCCCCGAGCCTTCCTTCATCTTTGAGCCATCGAAGTGCATTATCCAGTACTGAGAATCCGGCAAAGGTGTGCTTTCCATCGCCTCTGTCCAATCTGCAACAAAGTCGGCTAAAACCTGAGATTTGATGGCGGTCCTCGGCTTGTACTGGATGTCGAAATCTGCTAACTCGATGCCCCATTTGGCGACTCGACCCGTTGCATCGGCATTGTTGATGATTTCCCTTAGTGGAGCCTTGCTGACCACCATGATCGTGTGATCTTGGAAGTAATGTCGTAGCTTTCTGGAGGCAAAGAATACACCATAGGCTAATTTCTGGTAGTGAGGGTAGCGTTGCTTTGAATCTGAGAACACCTCGCTAATGAAATAGACGGGGCACTGATCCGGCCATTGCTTCCCTTCCTCCAGGCGTTCAGCTATAATGACGGCACTTATGACGAAATTCGTGGCTGACAAGTATAGGAGAAGCGGCTCTTTTTCCCTTGGAGCTGCTAAGATTGGAGCATGTGTCAATGTATACTTCAGCTGAGCTAGAGCTGCCTCTGCTTCCTCTGTCCAAACAAAACTGTCCGACTTTTGAGGAGCTTATACAATGGCAACGCTTTGTCGCCCAGCCGGCTAATAAATCGTCTTACAGCCGCGGCGGAACCCTGTAAGCCGTTGTATGTCTTTTAGACAAGACGGCCTTTCGAGAATTGCCTTTATCTTTTCCGGGTTAACTTCAATTCCTCTTTGGGAAACAATGAAGCCCAGAAGCTTGCCTGCGGGTACTCCGAAGACGCATTTTGCCGGATTAAGCTTCATCTGGTACTCCCTTAGGTTTGCAAAGGTTTCCGACAGATCGGCGATAAGATCGCCGCGCTTCTTCGACATGACCGCTATGTCGTCGACCTAGACGTGAACATTGCGGCCAATCTGCTTGTCCAAACACCGCTACATACACCTTTGGTAAGTAGCACCGGCGTTCTTTAAGCCGAAAGGCATTGTGACATAGCAGTAATTGCCATATGGCGTAGTGAAGGACGTCTTGATTTGATCTGACTCCTTCATCTTAATCTGATGGTAACCCGAATAAGCGTCCAGAAAACATAGCATCTCTGAGCCGGCAGTTGAATCAATGACCTGATCGATACGCGGTAAGGCGAACGGATCCTTAGGACAGGCTTTGTTTAAACCGGTGAAATCAATGCACATACGTAGCTCAGAGGTATTCTTCTTTGGGACTAGCACGGGATTTGCCAACCAATCAGTGTGGACAACTTCACGAATGAATTTGGCGGCTGTGAGCCTTAGGATCTCCTTTCCAACCGCCTTGCGCTTCTCAGTTCCGAGTCGGCGGAGGCCTTGATTGACCGGCTTTGCATCCTTGTTGACTTTTAGGGAGTGCTCGGCAAGTTTCCTCGGGACACCTGCCATGTCAGATGGTGACCAGGCAAATATGTCCCGGTTCTCACGGAGAAACTTGACGAGCTCGCCTTCCTATTTGTCATCGAGGCCGACACCGATGATGGCCTCCTTTGTCGGATCATCCTTTGAGAGCTTGATTTTCTTGGTGTCATCCTTTGGCTTGAAGCTTGAGTCGACCTTAGAGGACGGCTTTTCAGTCGCCGGCATCTCATCGGGACCAATTGTTTTCTTGAGATCCTCCAACTCTTCCCTGCAGATTTCTTGTTCAGCATGGACGACCATTGGAGCCCTCGCATTCCTTGGCTTTCTTGAAGTCTCCCTTAACTGTGATGCTGCCATTGGGTCCCGAGCATTTTCAGCTTGCTGTAGATGTAGCAGGGCCGAGCCATAAACTTGGCGAAAGCCGGACGTCCAAAGATTGCATGATATGCACTTCTGAAGGGAACCACCTCAAAGAGACGTCCTCAGTCCGAAAATTATCGGCTTCACCAAGGTGACCTTCAGGGTAATTTACCCCATCGAGGAGGCTTGTCGTCCCGGCACAATCCCATGAACCTTCACAGTACTGTGGGTGAGTTGTGACTCGGAAATACGCATCCTCTTCAATGTGCGGCATAAAGTATGTTGATACTGCTGCCGCCATCCATGAGCACCTTTGTCAACTTGTACTTGTCGACTATTGGGCTGACGACTAAGGCGTAGGTGTGCTTTGCAGGAACTCTATCCGGGTGATCGCTGCGATCCCATGTGATGGGTGTGTCGGACCAATCCAGATATAAAGGAACTGCAGGTACCGTAGCGTTGAGTTCTCGCCAGGCCGCTTTTCTTTGCGTGAAGAATCTGTTGCCAAGTTGACAATGAGACTTTCGGCATGCTTAGGGAATTTGCTGCCTTTTTCTTTGGAGGCGGCGTCATCCGACTCTTAAGCAGCTTCCTCCTTCTCTTTGTCATCCTTCCTGGACTTGCGCTTGTTCCTTGACTTGCCGGCTTTGGGGTCCTTGGCGATGTCTCGATTGATGTGACATTGCTGGAGCGTGTGGGAACTTGTTCCATCTGGCCTCAGATGATGGACACAGGGGCTGTGTTTGATGTCGTCATACTTTACCGCTGGCGGCCGGGACGATTGGTTATTTGGCGCTTCTTGCCCTGCCACTTGCCATTGCTTGAGCCACCCTTTCCAAAGGCGGCAGCGACTTCATGAGAAGGGCCGGATTGGTCTTCAATCTTCTTTTCCCGGACTCGCATCGGCGGTTTTCGGCATCCTCCCTGTTGTCATCATCAGTGGCGGCGTACTTGTTTGCACAGGCGAGTAAGCCCCCCAAAGTCTCCGACTCGTCGCTGTAGATCATGAAGCGAAAAGTCGTCCCCTTCCTCAGAGATTGCTTGAAAGCATGGATCGCCTGAGTTTCTGAGACGCCTTCGCAAGCGTTCTTGATTTCACTCCATCGTGAGACGAACTCACGGCTAGACTCGTTCTTTTGCTGCACGCACCGATGTAAGTCGAAAATCGACTTTGGGCGCTTATATGTTCCCTGGAAGTGCTGGATAAAAACACGCTTCATGTCACCCTAGGTATGAACCGTCCTTTCCGGCAAACCTTCAATCCACATGCGTGCCGTCCCAGTCAAAATCAGGGGCAAAAATCGCACTGCGGAGTCGGCGCTGCCTTGATATATGTCGCAGGCACTGACGTAATCTGAGAGCCAGGTCTCAGGATTAGCCGTACCGCTGTACTTCTCAACCATCTTTGTTACGTTCGACAAAGTGGGAGGTAGAATTTGCTCTCTGATTGTTCTGCCAAAACACTTGGGGCCGAGGTATTGGGCATCTCTGGCCGACTTCCTCTCCTCGATTAGGCTTCGAACATCATTGGCTGATGGCGTTTTAGCAACCGACTTTTCTTGTCTTGATTCTTCCCTGTGACGGCTTTGGCTCACCCGGCTTGCGCTACGCGGAGGGTTGGAGTCCTTTGCCGTCGTGGAGGGGGTATGTATTTGGAAGGGTTATCTCCCTCTTTGCGCGGAGAGGAGGCGGTGGTGGAGGTGGCATATGACCTCCGTTATCCTCCTTTCGGGGTTGATTTTCCCCTTCACGTCATCGCTCCTGGCGGGGTGGTGCCGCCTTTTCCTTGCGAGGGTCCTCCTTTCGCTCGCGGCTCCGATGTCTTTCCCGACCAGCCTCCCGATGGCGAGAAGAGCCAGTCCGGGATTCCGCACCTCTAGGCTGCTTGTCCTTCGGGTCCTTGCTGCCTTTGTTGTGGCTGCTTGAGCCGGCCGGGTCATCGTCCAGGTCTGCAGGGGCAGCAGCCATTGGTTTGTTGGCAGTTGACTTGTAAAGGCGAGAATCGTCAACAAGCCGTCCTGTTTTGACTTGCGAATCGTTTTGCTGCTATTGTGCAACCTCCAGTAGATAAGCTGAATACTTAAGCCGAGCGTCACGATCCAACGATTTCTCGAACCTGACCTCTTGGGCAGCCTCCATGTTTTTGGCTGGGGTATTGAAATAACACAGATTTGTCACCGGGTCACGTCGGTAGTGGTACTTCCTCCAGACTGAATTTACATGATCGGCCTCCCACTTGCTGCGGAAATCCAACCTCTTATGCAGGTTCTTATCACGAGCCGGACGGAAAACATCGTCAGCCCCCTTTTCTCTCTGCTTTTGGATGAACTCTGTTTCCTTTTGTGACTCAACTTCACGCTCTACTATCTGGGCGGCTTGCTCCTCAAGTAGAGCGCGGCGCTTCTCAATGTCGTCCAGCGATGCGTTCGNGGCCACCCTGGTCTGCTGGCTTTTAGTCTTCTCTGTGAAGATACCTGTTCGGCATAACCCCAACATCGAGGGTTTAATATCGAACTCTCGGGGAATCAGTAGTGAAAGATTTATCTTTTTATCCTTCTCTTGAGAACCTACAAACAAAATAAATTGTTTTGTGCCCTCAACCTCACCAAGTGGTTGTCAAGCACAAGGTGTGAGAATGATATGAAAATAAAACAAATGCAAAACAAGAAATAAATATGCAATGATGATAAATAAATATGCAAGGATGGTGGAAACAATGATGGATGATATTTTTGGGTTTTCTATTGTGAATGCAAGATATAAAATTATTTTTATATTTTCGGATTTTTAAATGGCAGAAAATGGAAAATGCTTATAAGTTGTTGGAAAGGTGTTTCTTATGATTAAAAATGGACCGGGTTCATGGTTTCACAAATGCACTCTCTCTTTAATAAAGTGGTAGACAATGGAACACTAGAATTGACATATGAGATTGTAACAAAAAGGTTTCATGACAAGTTACTAATTATATGGGCATCACATCCTAACATAGAGATCTTTTGTTAATTAATCTCTCTTATACTCCACCAAGATGTGAATTAAATCTTAGCACCTCAGTAATTATGATAAATCAGAGTATAGCTTTAAGTCTTATGACGTGAAGTTAAAATAAGAACATGCTAGATCTAGTCATGGAGAAGTGGCAATGGTCACACCCACACCTCCGGTAGCATGGTATTTTTCTTTATCCCTAGTGAGGCAACAAAGTAAGGTAAAAATACCCAAGTGGATCGCGGAACTTCTCTCACTTTCACCGCACTAGCCACCCCCTCATTACTCCAACTAATGCACACGTTCCCCCACACACGCTCTCATAAACATGCTTGATCACAACAAGTAGACAAGAACGGGGTACATAATATGCATCTACTTTCATAATTGAAACAAAATAATTGCAATCTCAAACATATATTAACTCATAAAGAGATCCACCACAAAGGAATTACATAGATGACCGTAATCATGTTCGGCAGCTCATACGGTGCTAATTAGTGAAGCTCGAAGAGAGGAGAGATACATAAGTTACTTCCACAAACCCATAGTCCAGGGGTGGACTACTCCCTCTTCATCATGGAGACGGTGGAGATGTCGTTGGGGGATATGGAGACCATGCCGGCAGCGCCCCGTCGGAGTTTTCCCCCTCCAATCTGCAGCTCCAGGTTTCTGTTTCGGTGTTTCTGTGTTTCGGCGGCGCTCCCTTCTGGAAAATGCTGGGGGACTATTTTTATAGTCGTTTTTAGGTCAAAAGGAAGCTTCGGGAAGAAAGATCGATGGCAACGGAGCCACGAGGCCCAAAACAAGGGGTCCCACACGGCCAGGGAATCTGGCCACGTGGGCCTAGGTGTTTTGGCCCTCGGGCCTCTGTCAGCACAGTGGAAACCAGGGTACCACGGGCTGGCCTGCCAGGGCCCACGATATTCTTCAGAAGATTTCGGTAAGGACCAGGCTCCCCAAGCCTGGCGAGCCTCGCGAGGGACCTCTCTTCCTCGTCAAGGGTTTTTCCCTCGGCAAGGGACCTCTCCTCGAGAGGGCATCTCGGATGCCACCTGCAAATTCTGCTAAGGACCAAGCCGAAAGGCTCGGCGAGGCCTTTTTCCTCGCGAGGCTTCTTTCCTCTCGAGGCTAGCTCTGCCTCCACGGCAGAGCGCACATGGGCTCTGCACCCTCCGCAGAGTGACGACCGCGCCAGCGCGCGGTGACGGCAGCGCCACAGTTGCCATTCTTATGTATAAAGGAGTCAACAAAGCTGCGCCAAGCAAAGCGGACAACGAGACTTGCCACTTTGTTGATAAGGGAACCGTCTGCAGCTACGCTCCAAGGGCGATGTCACCGTGGGACACCTTACTCGATACCTAGTGAGACACACCCAGTTCCTAGGACAGTTCTCCGACATTTGGCGCGCCAGGTAGGGGGCTGAGGCGCATCTTCAACCTCGACACCGCCATGGCCGGCTCTCGCGCCGAACGACTCGCTCGCCGGACGGCCAGCGCCGCCACTGCTCCCGCTGGCAACCCGCGCGGCCGCCCGCACAGAAGTGCTGCCCCGGAGCGCCACGTCGACCCCGAGCCCCGTGTCGAGCACCCGGAGGACGACGACATCGACCACGCTGAGGACGACCTCGGCGAAGAGGAGGCTTCCTCCCTGCACCCGTCGCGGGACCGTGCTGCCTCCTCGCTGGGCCGCCCTGCGCCCAGCCCGGCAACTGCGCTTCTCATGGCGCAGGAGCTGCTGCAGTACCGTCCCACGCCGGAGGCCCAGGAAGCCTGGCTCAATCGCCTTTCTGAGCTCGTCGGCGCCGCTCGCGTCGCCGCTCCCGCGCCATCTCGTTCGTTGGTTCTCTCTGCACGCGCAGGGGACATGGCGCACGGCGCACCGCCTGCTCCTCCTCGTCACCCCGCGCCCACTCCAGCTCCACCGGCTCCACCGCAACCTGCTCCAGCCGGGGCTCCTCCTCACGACAACCGCGCTGAATCGCACGCGTCGTCGCCGCACGACTGCCAAATCATGTAGCGAGCCCCGGAGGACGCACGCGTGAGCATCGAGCGCAACCAGGATCGCCACAACCGCGCCGTTCATGATGTCGCCGCCGCAGGGCACCACCTCCGCGCCACCCTCGCCAACGGCACGGTCACTTACGGCATGACGGCCGCGTTCACTCGCAGCCTCCGTCGCGTCGTCTGGCCGGTCAAGTTCCGGCCGGATCTTCCTCCGCGCTATGACGGCAAGAACAACCCCCTGGAGTTTCTGTAGCTCTACACCTTGGCCATCCAGGCCGCCGGGGCGACGACAAGGTCATGGCAAACTGGTTCCCCATGCCCCTCAAGGACTCCGCGTCCTCGTGGCTCACCAACCTCCCCGCCGAGTCCATCAACACCTGGGAGGACCTCTGCCGGTGCTTCGTCGCCAACTTCAAGGGCACGTACGAGCGCGGCCTCACGTACAACGATCTCCGCGCCGTGCGCCAGAAGCCTGGCGAGACCCTCCGCAAGTACATCCAGTGCTTCAGCCAAGTGCGCAACAAGATCCCCAACGCCACCGACGCGCAGGTCATTTCGGCCTTCCAGGCTGGGGTCACGGATGTGCGGATGCTCAAAAAGCTTGGCATCCATGACAACATCACCACCGTCGTCAAGCTCTTCGACTTGGCGGACAAGTGCGCCAAGGCTAAGGAGGGCCGCTTGTTCGTCAAGAACGAGCCAGGGGACCCCGCCGAGGGGTCCAAGAAGAAGAAATCCACCGAGAAGCGCAAGACCACGGCGGTCCTCGCGGCTGAGCCTGACGCCAAGCAGCCTCGTCAAGCTGCCACTCCAGCCGCGGGACCTGAGAAGAAAGATGATCGTCCCTTCTGCATCTACCACAACAGGCATTCCCATGCCACCGAGGACTGCTACGACCTCAAGAGGCTTCGCGAGGCTCGCGAGGCTCGCAAGGCTAACGAGCGGCAGCAGGGCCGCGGCGGCCGCGGGGGGCGACGCTGGAACAACAACAACTACAACGACAACTACCAGCAGAACCCCCAGGCCAACGCCGCCCAGCCCATGAACGACAACCTGCCTGCCGAGACTGATGAGGGCTAACAGGTGCCTCGCGGGGCCGCTTGCATCCTCGGCGGGGCTCAGGCCCCCAGCTCCAACCGCCACTTCAAGCAATTCGCTCGCGAGGTCGCGGCAGCCCTCCCCGGGGTTGAGGCCTCCAGGCCCCTCAAGTGGTCCCAGTGCCCCATCACTTTCGACTCCAGCGACCACCCCAAGTCCACCTCAACTGTTGGCACCATCCCGCTGGTCTGCACTCCCACCATCAACAACATCGCCGTCTCTAAGACGCTCATTGATGGGGGTGCCGGCCTCAACGTCATCTCTGTCGAGACTTTTGAGAAGCTGCAGGTGCCCTACGAGCGGCTCATGCCCACCAGGCCCTTCTTGGGGGTGACAGAGGGTCTCACCACCTCTTTGGGGCAGGCGAGGCTCGCCGTCACTTTCGGCACCCAGGCCAACTACCGCATCGAGCTGATCGATTTCGACGTCGCGCACATCGGCCTGCCCTACAACGCCATCCTCGGCTACCCCGCCCTCGCCAAGTTCATGGCGGTGACCCACCATGCCTACAACCTCGTCAAGCTCCCTGGCTCGGGTGGCACCATCGTCATCCGCGGCGTGATCTTGGACGCCCTTTACGCTGCGCAAGCGGCCTACAAGGCTGCCGCGGTGGCGTCACCCACTGACAAGGACGAGGAGCCCCTCCCGAGGCCCCCCGCGAAGAAGAAGCAGCTGTTCTCTCAGGAGAAGGCCGCGACGAAGCAAGTGCCTCTTGAGGCAAACGACTCGGGGGCTAGCGTCCCCATCGGCGCCAACCTGCCTCCCAAATAGGAAAGCGCGCTCGTCGCCTTCCTCAGGGCAAACTCTGACATGTTCGCATGGACACCGTCAGATATGTCCGGAGTACCGAGGGAGGTGATCGAGCACCACTTAGCCGTGTGTCCAAACGCACGCCCCGTGAAGCAAAAGGCGCGGCGCCAGGCGCCAGAGAAGCAAGATTTCATCGTCAAGGAAGTAGAGAAACTGAAGAAGGCCAGCATCATCAAGGAAGTGGTCCATCCCACTTGGCTCGCCAACGGTGTGGTCGTACCCAAGCACACCAGAGGAAGCCGCCTCTGCATCGACTTCACCGACCTCAACAAGGCCTGCCCCAAGGACCAGGATCGACCAGATCGTGGACTCCACCGCCGGCTGCGCGCTCCTCTGTTTTCTGGATGCCTTCTCTAGTTACCACCAGATCAAGATGGCGAAGGAAGACGAGGAGAAGACAGCATTTCTCACCCCTTGTGGTGTGTTTTGCTACGTCTGCATGCCCTTCGGCCTGAAGAACGCCGGCGCCACTTTCCAGCGCCTCATGAGGATCGCCTTGGGGGCTCAAATGGGGAAGAATGCAGAGGCCTACGTCGACGACATCGTGGTCAAGACTCGCGAAGAAAACACGCTCATCCAGGACCTCGAGGAGACTTTTGCCTCGCGCCTTCGTCCACCTGCAACTCACACGCAAATGGAAAGCGCAAATCTAGAGGATCCTTGGATACGCCCGCACAAGTTATTCAGTTAGTAAGGAGCCCATACTCCGACTAATGGCAGCATGCTCGATCTTGAGTCTAGAGACAAGAACTCGCACCTAGGGGCAAGAATGAGACAAAACACCATACCCGATGGCAACTCATCCAAGCCTTTTAAGCATTTTAATTAAGAAACCAACAGTAACCACCATGTCCGAACATTCCATCAACATCAAATATTATGGAATTTAATCAACGGACATAAATAGCATTCGACTAAGCATGGCTAAGCATATAGATACAACAATTATATCCTTGTCTCAGGCCAACACATCAACCCTATGGTTCATAGGTAGGGATACATGTATTGGTTCGGGGAAAAACATGCATTCATAGGATACTCTAGTATTGACCAAAAATTGACATAGGAACGAATGCAATATTATGGTGGATAAAATAAGTTTATAAAACAGTAGGATGATAGATGCCAAGAAGGTTAGGTTATCTCTTGCCATGCTGCCGGGGCGTGTAGTACTGCTCGTCGGAATAGGCGAGGGAACCCTCGACTCCGGAATCTATCGATACCCAAAACAATAACAAAGGAACAAATAAATAACACGAATGCAAGGTGCAATGCACAATCACATGATGACATGACAAGTTTATGCAAAGATATCATCATTTAATTTATCTAACAAATTAATTGGAGTTCCAAATAATTAGTGCAATTATTTGGAAACAACCCCATATTTATCTTAGTGACCACACGATTTATAATTTATTACATTACAAAAGATGTGACTTAATATGAATGAACATGACATGATTAAGTAGGTTTTGTTCTTCCGATCATTTTGGTACCTTATTTGTAATTTTCCGAGTTTCGATGAATAAATAGTGAATTAAATAATTATTTGAATTTAATTCTTTTAATCAATTTAAGAATAACTTCAAAGGAAAACTTTGTGATCATGATAAGATATTAGCATATTTTGATAGCAATTGAAGTGTTGATCACATTGATATTTTATTCACAATTTTTGGTTAATTAATTAACAAGTTATGATTTTCCCAATTTTGATATTATTTATGCCATTTTAGGAATTCTTAAATAAACAGCAAGAATATAAATTCAAAGGACCATTACAATTGTTCTAACATTTAGAGTTTGTTTTTCTAAACAATTTGATATTTGATTTGCAAATTTTGGAGCAATATTTAAATAGATATCAATTATTTAAATTTGTTTTATTTCCAAAAAGGAAAATTTATACTCAGACAGGCCGGCCTCATGCCGGCCAGGTCGGGCAGGCTCCCCAAGGGTCCAGCCTTTGGCCGGCCCAGGCTGGGCAAACGGTCCGGGCAGGCGCCCGAGGCCTCCGGCCTTTTGGCCGGCCCAGGCCGGGAGCACGGCCGGGCGAGCAGGGCACGCGCGCGGCCGGTCAACGCCACGACGGGCGTGGCCGACGCGGTGACCACGCGTGGGGCGACGGCGAGCGCGCACAGCACAGGCGCAGGCGAGCACGTGCGGGGGCGGGGAGGGAAGCGTTCGGTGCGGCGTGTCACGGGAAAGCTGGTGGCGGCGCTACGGACCCTACGGTCGCCGGAAGGTGCTCCGGCGACAAGCTATGGCGACGGTTGGCGGTGCCTATCGGCGGCTACGGCGCGAGCACCAAGCCGAGGGGGGAGGAAGAGGGGAAAGGGGACGGGGAGCACCGCGAGCTCACCCTGAGTAAGATGGAGCGGACGGCGAGGTCGGGGGGAGGCCGGGCGGCGACGCGAGCTTGCTTGACAGCGGCGACCCGAGGCGGAAGGGAACGGCGACGATGGCTTCGATTTCGGCTACCCCGCACCGATTCCTTCGGCGTGGAGGAGCAGCACGGTGAGGCAGTCCTGATGGCGCGCTTGGATTGGTCCCGGGCAGCTCGAAGCAACGGCAATTTGATGGCGAGGCAGCGGCGCGCGCACGGCTTCCTCGAGCTAGGGTTAGGGTTCCGCGGGGAGAGAGAGAGAGGGGAACGGGAGAGCAGGGGGAGAATGGGAGCAGGTGGGCGTCCGCGTGTGGCTTTGACCACCAGGGCAGCGTGCAGAGCGTGCGGGTGCGGCGTCGGCCGGCAGGGCGGCAGTGTGCCGGCCACTGTCGCCACAGTGGAGGAGGAAAGGGAAATTCGTGAAAACCCCCTGGTGATAAAATCTTTAATTACAATTTGGTCCAGCACCCATTTTAGGGATTTAATTGAGGCCTTTAAACATTTTCTAAAAATCTGCAAAAATTCATGTAGCTTCCCTTTAACATCTAGAACCTCCACAAAAATTTGTGTTGCAAAATAAAAAGTTTTGGACAACACTTGTTCATAGGTTTCAATTATAGTCATTTGTGATGATTTCCAAAATGTATTTATTTGGAGCACTTAAGCTTTTCCAAAAATAATGAAATTATTCATGGAGGCTCCCAATATATTTATGAAGCTCCCCATAATTTTATTTGGAATTTTTGGAAAGTCTAATTTGGTTTCAAAAATAAGAATTGGTTTGCACCAATTTGAATTCTCAAATTAAAATCTTTGCTTGTCAAAATTGGATTTTGACAATTGGTCATAATAGGTAAACTTGGAACTTCCTAGACAATTTGGAAGTCCTAGAATAAGTTGTTTGCCATTTTGGGCAATGCATTTAGTTTGGGATTTTCTTTTTGGGAAAGGTTTTGCTTCCTGTGTTTTAATTTCCAAGTGTAGCTTTATTTAAATTTAGCAATTTAATGGATGCCATGATGCAATGTTGCAAAGCAAAAAGTGAAAATTTGGCCCATATTTTAGGGTACCAAACTGGGGCTGTTACATTTTCTGCGTGTCCCTAGACGGCGGCCCTCCCAGCCCTTAAATAGTGGGGCTGGGTCTCGGGAATCCGCTACCGACTAGGGTTACAACCGACCTTGGTTCTGCCTAGTCTTGGGCTTGTTTCCTTCGGTATGGGCCTTCCCTCCGGCCTTGTCCCGCGGGCCACGATGATGTTTGAACACCAGGTAGCCAAATCGTGGGGCACCCGAAGGGTACACCCACGTCAGTATCCCCCGAGGACCTTATAGACTTCAAAGAGTCTGTCAGGGACTCCATCCTTAGTCAGGTGTTCAAGTAAGGTTGTTTTCAACATTAGATATTATGCTTCATACCCGTTTCGCAGGGCGCTTTAGTCGTGGGATGCTTGACATGGCAGGCCTGGTGCACTCAACAGTATCGGGACCAGTTAAGTGCTCTTGGGCACAAACTCTACCAGCCTACATCAGACTCGAGTCCCCGGGCTCGAATCCGGAAGCTTGTCCATTCGACTCCGATCATTTTTGAGGTCTTACAGAGTCGAACTGAGCTTATAGGGTACCCAACGCGTCCGTCGGGATTTTCATCACGCCTGTTGGCGTGGCACAGTTGTCAGGTACCTCAGCTGTTGCTGTCAGTCCCGACCCTACACGACGAATCGGTGGGACTTACCTTTGCACGGTAAATGCAGCATCCGAGGGTCAGCTGTGTTTGATTCATCTCGGGAATTTTCTTTGTTTTTGCTCGGGTTAGACCGGAGTCGATAACCTTTCGAGTGCCCTTTAGTCTCTCAATTATCGGGTGCGCGGCAGCGCTCCCGATGGGAGTAGCCCCCGAGATTATGCTGAATTACTTGTAATTGGGGATAATCTCAACCCGCTGACCATGTAGATTACTCTGAGAATTTTTTGCTCCTGATGGGAGTGATATGGAGTTTTGCGACATCTTAGTCGAATGCCTCAAGGGCCCGACACTATATTAGGTCGGGTGCGTTGTTGTGAAGAATTTGAATGAAAGCTGACTCTGGACTGCGTCATTGACGACGTCATCGGCGTGCTCACCGCAACCGATGCACTCTGCCGCTTGGCCTGCCACGAAATGACCGGACGGGTCGTCACGTCGATTTGACCACACGTCACGGTTTTTTCGCGGCGCAATGATGGTGGCCTCCTCGTTTCCCTTGCATAGTGGGCGATACAGCCCACGGCGGTTGCCCTCCACACTTGCCGCGTGTAGGGTTTGATCTTTGCCGTTCCGCACAGTGCGAAAATCAAGGGCCAAGATCACTCTGCTTCGGAGGATAAATAGGGATGTACGGGAGACGGGTGAAAAATCCCCATTCTCACTACCCAGTTCATCCTTTCTCTTGTGCCCTGCAGCTGTCCTCCCAGTCAAAACAGAGAACAAGAGAGCCTAGTTCATCCTCGCGCCACCATGACGAAGAGGACCAGCGGCAAGAGGGCTACCGTAGCCGCCGCCGCTGCCGCCACCGCCGATGCCACCGCGGTGGGCGATCTGAAGAAGGTGCATGGCAACTGGCAACGGTCCTCCGTGACCGAGCGCCAGCTTGAGGTGATGCGCCGCGACGGCTACCTGCCGTCGCCGGAGAAGATGAAGGCACAGGCTTTCGGCGACGAGGTTTCCCCTCGTCCCCGAGACGACGAGCGCGTCTGCTTCATCGACTTCGTGAACAGGGGATTCGCCTTCCCTGTTCATGAATTCTTCCGCGGCTTGATGTACGCGTACGGCGTACAGCTGCACGACTTCACCCCCAACGCCGTGCTCCACATCTCCTGCTTCATCGTCCTGTGCGAGTGTTTCCTTGGGATACACCCGCACTGGGGGCTGTGGCAGCGGATCTTCACCGTGAAGCGCAACGCCGGCGCTCACGGCGTGTATCCTGTGGGCGGCTTCGGGATCCAGACGCGTGGGGACATCGACTACTTCGACCTGAAGTAGCTCGAGTCCGCGCAAAACTGGCGGAAGAAGTGGTTCTATGTCTCCGACACCTGCAAGCCAGGGCAGTTGTACGGAGTGCCGCCGTTCCAAGGTGGCGTCGTCATGGAGAAGAAGAAGTCGTGGTCGCACCGACCCGATGTCCGGGAGGCCAAGGAAGCGACTCCGTTATTGTCTCGGGTGGCCACGCTGTTGAAGACCGCGGGCAAAGAGGTGAACGGGGTGCACCTGATCGCCATGTTCATCAGACGGCGCTTCCACCCCATCCAAGCTCGGGAGCATCCGTTGTACGAGTACGCTGGCGCCACAGATGCGACACGCGTATCCGCAGAGGAGCTCTCACCGGGCGAGGTTGAAGCTCGAGTGTGTGCGCTGACCATGCTGAAGGTTGACGAGACGCATGTCCTTGACTCGCCCGTCGTCCCCTTCAGTGTAGATAACCCTGTGCCTGAGGTAACTTCGTATTTTTACCGCCTGTTTTTGGATTTTTGGTTCCTTTTCTCAATCTTTGTACTGTTGCCCTTTGAAGGGGTTTTCCATCTTTGTTAGCCTGCCACCGCTGCCCGAGAGTCGGGGAACATCTGCTGTCCCGGACCTTCGGGTGGATCCTGATGATCGGGACATCTCTGTCTCCTCCGCTATGTCACCCAATGACACAGAAGGTGCGGACAGTGATGATATTCCACTGGAGACCCGCCGGAAGCGAGTCCGCCACGCCGGCTTGAAGCTGCCCGAGAAATCGCAGCCGAGGGCTAGTGCCGACGACTCCGGCTCGTCGTCGCCTCCTACCCGCACTGGTGACGAGGCTGCATCGACGCAAGGCTCCGCGGACCCTCCGTCGAAAAAGGCTCGTGTTTCGTTGGACTTCTTCAACCCCGACGTCCTCCTGACTGAGCTAAGCTCGTAAGTCAACACCTTGCCTCTTCTGTTTCTTTTTCTGAGACCTTGATGTTTTGTACTTTTTGGAGTAATTCGGCTGTCCTTTCCAGCGACTCTTCCGGTGAGAAACATGCTCAGCCGGACATGGGCAAGCAAGAGGAGGAGTGCGAGAGCGCAGACCCTGGTTCAAAGGGTACCATGGCTCCTCCACCGCCGCCCGATCGCGGCGCTGCGGCGGACACTTCTACGGCGGCTGCCCCTGGTGATGACCTTGTCACCATCGTCAGTGCTCCTCCGTTGGCGTCCGTCGAGCACGTAAGTCGTTTTACTCTTTGTTTTCCGTTGTCGGGTGCGCGTAAGCACTCCCGATGGGAGTAGCCCCCGAGTCTATATGCGACTATCTATAGTCGGGTATAGACTCAAGCCACTTTCTTTGATTTTGTCTTGTGCTCTTTGTATGGTTGGGTGCGCGTCAGCGCTCCCGATGGGAGTAGCCCCCGAGTCCATATGCGACTTGGCACAGTTGGGTATGGACTCAGAAGCAGGCATTTAACTTTTTCTTTATGCTTTTCGCAGCCGGTTACACGCGACCTGCTGGGCATAGGCCGCCGCTACGCCTCCATGGAAGCAGAGATTGCCCGGCTCAGCCAGCAGTCCGCTAAACTGCGAGGTAGACTTCTCCTGTTTGTTCAGCTTAGCTTTTGCATTGTACTTCTTCCTTATTGTGTACTATTTGCATAATCTCTTGCACGGGTCCAGCGCGAGAGGGATGACGCCGCGATGCAGACCTCCGAGTTGAAGGGGAAGGTTGACTCCGCAGACGTTGCGCTGCAGTCCTCTGAGAAGCGGGAAAAGTCAGCTGCCCAGCGACTTGGGGCTGTCGCGAACTCCTTGTCAGGTTCGCCTTACGTCCCGTCCTT
Source organism: Puccinellia tenuiflora (assembly GCA_012064385.1). Classification (NCBI taxonomy): domain Eukaryota; kingdom Viridiplantae; phylum Streptophyta; class Magnoliopsida; order Poales; family Poaceae; genus Puccinellia; species Puccinellia tenuiflora. The sequence goes on from QRDG01000419.1 coordinate 126,566, forward strand.
ATATTCTTTGTCTTTCCGTTGTTCTTCCTTTTTGGTGAATTTGTCCTTCTGCATTTTTGGCCAGCGTACCTGGGCGCTCTTGCGGGCAGCAGCAGCCAAGCTCTTCCCGATGACCTGGAGGGTGCTCTTGTTGCCCTGGAGGGTGTTGGTGTCCAGACAGGCAGCCTCCTGCCAAAGGCAAGAAATGCGTTGACCTGCCTCCACGGTAGTGTGTTTCCGAAGGCGCAGCCTCCGTCTTCCTTTGACGAGCTGGCGGAGCTGTTTGGCCCGGATGCGACAACCATCGCGGACTTTCGCCGCGAGCACACGGTACGTGGTTCACAGACCACTCACCTTATGCTGCTGGGGCACGGCTTCGAGGGTGACTTTGACAAGGCTATGTCGGGTCGTCCTCGCGGACCCAATGGCAAGTCGCTGCCCCTTGGTGAATTTTCCATGAGGTCCCGCGAGCTGGCGCAGAAGCTGGCGGACACCATGGAGAAGGAGGCCGCCAAGCGCTCCGAGAAGGCCAAGAAGTCGACCAGCTCGCAGCCGTAGATAATTACCGTAGTTATTCGGTGGAACTTGTATAAAAACTTATCTGCTTATCCCTTTTGTTAACTCTGTAATGACTATTGGCCCAGGAGCCTCCAGTGATATTCCCTTTCCGCTTTTTCTTGAGGATCTTTACTTCTTCCGTCCAGCCCCCGAGTCCCTTTGTAGGGCTGGGGCTAGAGTGCCTTTTTTCAATGCTGACTTGACTGTGTGTCCTTATGTTTCTTCCTTTGCTTTTGAGAGCAGGCTATCCTTGGCAGTACTCCTCCATCCGCTGGTACTGTTTCTGACCAAGTTCTAAGCTCCAAATCTGCTGCGACGACACCGGGCACCCGCAACGCTGACGAGTACCGGTATTCGGTGCTACAAACTCGATGTGCTAGGCTGGAGCAGGATTTACGGGCCACTCGAGGTGTCCTTGCTATTTTGCGGTCGAAGCAACCTCGTCCCAACGAACAAGAAGCTTTCTTGCTTGGAGTGTTGGAGAGGGTGAACTCTGAACTACTCTGTAAGTTATTCAGAAGCCCCCGAGCCGTCAAGCTGTCGATTTCTTCGCGTGTTTAGTTGCTATCTTCTTTTGACAGGTGCCCAACTGGATGCGCGGGCTGAAGCTGACCGAGTAAACAGCCGACTCCGGTCTGTTGCTGAGATAGTAGGGCGGGACACGACCACCTTCTGGTCTGACAGCGCTCGGAGTTGCGTTCTGGTTCTGCTGCAAGACCGCGTGCAGGAGGTGGTTTCCTTTGTTGGATCCTGCAAGTCTGCCTTGTCGCTGGTGCACAAGGCTCTGTTTCCTCTGGACGCACAGCCGCCAGGACTTGGTGCTCTTCTGGCGAGGTTCCGCAACGGCGAGGCTGCGCAAGGGTTTGTTCACGCCCAACTGGTCAGTGGCGCCATCTATGCCTTGGCCTTTGTTCGCAGACGACACCCATACATGTGTCTGACGGGGATAGATGAAGTTCCTCCGCTACCTGACGGCGCACCTACGCCAATGGAACACCATTACCGGGTTGTAGAGGGCGTGGCTATTGGCTTGGTCGACAAATTGGAGCATGACACCGAGTTGCAGCTTGAGCATGTGACCTTGCAGGTTCCGAAATCAGAGCCAAGGGACTAGCTCCGCCCCTTGGGCGAATACCTTGTAGGATTCGAACAGTTTGCTTGTAAATACATTGTATGTCAAGCCTTTAGCTCTTTGAGTTGTGCTGTTGCTATTTGGCGGTACGACTCCTTGTTATCAGGTTCCCTTCCGCGTTTTGTTGTGCTTTGGCCTTTACGGCGCAGCCCCCGAGTATCGGGTGCCGATCTGGTTTTTTTTTCGTTGGCTACACAACACAGCCCCCGAGTATCGGGTGCCGCGGAGGCAATTTTCCTTTGTTTGGACTAACTCGACGGCGCAGCCCCCGAGTATCGGGTACCATTCCGGAGATTTGTTTTTAGTTGGCCGTACGACGCAGCCCCCGAGTATCGGGTGCCGCCGAGGCGATTTTCTTTGTTTTTGTTTTAACTCAACAGCGCAGCCCCCGAGTGTGAGGTGCTGTTCCGGAGATTTGTTTTTAGTTGGCCGTACGACGTAGCCCCCAAGTATCGGGTGCCGCGGAGGCGATTTTCTTTGGCGTGCTGTATATCAACTCCGAAGATAGAAGAACATTGCACCTTTATTATGGGAGACATAGTCTCAAAGATTACATCGGTGGCTGAAGAGCCTTATTGTCAGTTGTGCTACGCATAGAAGCGTCGCAGATGTGCAGCGTTCCACGGGTTGTGCGAGAGCTCTCCGTTCCTTGGATTCTTCAGGTGGTATGCTCCTCCACCGATGACCTCAGCGATGATGAAGGGTCCCTCCCATGGGGAGGCGAGCTTATGGATCTTCTTTTGTTTGAGTCGGAGCAACAGGTCACCTTCCACAAATGACCTGGTTCGCAGTCGACGGCTATGGTAGTTGCACAAGCTTTGCTGGTATGTTGCGGTGCGGGCGAGTGCGATGTCTCGCGCCTCATCCAGCAAGTCGACGTCGTCTTCGAGCGCTTCGTTGGAGTCATCTTCATCGTATGCTACAACACGAGGTGCGTCAAAGCGCAGGTCGTGAGGTAGGACTGCTTCTGCTCCGTACACCATGAAGAATGGGGTGTACTGGGTTGATCTGTTTGGCGTGGTGCGCAGGATCCATCGCACAGGGGGTAGATCCTCCACACAACCACCCGCCGCACGCTTGAGTGGCACGAAGAGGCGCTTCTTGACTCCGCTGCAGACGAGGCCGTTCGCTTTTCTACTTGTCCATTGGACTGCGGATGAGCGACCGAGGCATAGTTGAGCTTGATCCCTTGTTCCTTGCAGAAATCTTGGAATTCTTCGGCGGTGAAGTTTGTTCCGTTATCGGTGATAATGCTATGCGGCACACCGAAACGGAAGATGATGGACCTGATGAAGTTGACGGTGGTTGTTGCCGCTGCGTTTGTGATTGGCACAGCCTCTATCCACTTTGTCAACTTGTCGACTGCCACCAGGAGGTGAGTGTGTCCGCCACGCGCAGATTTCCTTAGTGGTCCGACCATATCGAGCCCCCACTGGGCGAACGGACACGCCAAAGGGATTGTTTTCAGCTCCGAAGCAGGTGCGTGAGGCTTGGTGGCGAACTTTTGACAGCCGATGCATCGCCTGACGATGTCCTCAGCATCATGGAGCGATGTGGGCCAATAGAACCCAGCCCGCAAGGCCTTGGCGACTAAGGCCCTGCTGCTGGCATGGTGCCCACATGTGCCGGCATGGATCTCAAGGAGGATAGCCTTGTCATCCTCAGATGCGATGCACCTCTGGAGGATGCCTGATATCCTCCGCTTGTAAAGCTCTCCGTTGATTATTGTGAATGCTTTGGCACGGCGAGTGATGCGCCGTGCTTCGACTGTATCTTCTGGGAGTTCTTGTCGTAGCATGTATGCCAGGAATGGTTTCGTCCATATGGGCTCGACGAGGAACACTTCGACTGGGCGATTTGCCGAGTCGGGTGCCTCGGAGCTCGAGGCGTCAACCTCAGGCATCCCAGTTGCTGGTGTAGAGGGGGCCGCAGGTCGCGCCACCTTGATTGACCTTTTGTTTATCTTTTCCAAGAAGACTCCGGGGGGCACCTTAGCTTTCAAGGACCCGATGTTTGCTAAGGTGTCCGCCTCTTCGTTGCTGTTGCGCCCGACATGACGGAGCTCGCAACCGTCAAAGTTGCCCTCCATGATGTTATACAGGTTCCTGTAGGCAATCATGTTGTCTGTTGCGGCATCGCACTCCTTCATGGTCTGCTGTACGACCAAGTTGGAGTCGCCGTAGATCATTAAGCGGTTGGCGCCGCACTCCTTTGCCATCTTCATCCCATGTATTAGGGCCTCATATTCAGCTTCGTTGTTGGATGGTTTCTCGAAGTCCATCTGCAGGACATAGCGCAGCTTGTCACCTTTCGGTGATATGAGGATAACACCTGCGCCTGCCCCTTCATTCCTTTTTGAGCCATCGAAGTACATGGTCCAAGAGTTCGACGTATCGGGTAACGAAGGCAGCTGCATCTCCATCCACTCGGTGGTGAAGTCGGGTAAGACTTGTGCCTTGATTGATGTTGGGTGTTTGTATGTTAGGTCCAGAGGACCTAATTCGATGCTCCATTTGGCTACCCTGCCGGTTGCCTTGGAGTTGTTCAGGATGTCGGCAAGTGGTGCCGCGCTCACTACCGTGATCGGGTGCTCTTGGAAATAATGTGCCACCTTGCGGAAAGTCATGAATACACCATAGGCAAGCTTCTGGTAGTGGGGGTATCTTTGCTTGGAGAGAGACAAGACCTCGCTGAGGTAATATATGGGCCTCTGCACTCCATGGACTCTTCCTTCTTCTGCACGTTTGACCACCAGCACTGTACTGACCACTCGTTTCGTGGCAGCTATATAAAGGTACAATGGCTCCTTCCCCTGGGGAGCTACCAGGATCGGCGGAGTCGACAACATGCGCTTGAGGCTGATGAATGTTTCTTGAGCTTCTGGTGTCCACTCGAACCGATCTATCTTCTTCATCAACTGATAAAACGGGAGCGCTTTTTCGCCTAACTTGCTGATGAATCTACTGAGTGCAGCTATTCGCCCAGAGAGCTGTTGGACCTCCCGAAGCTTTGAAGGCTCCGACATCTTCAGGAGTGCTTGTATCTTCTCCGGATTTGCTTCGATACCCCGTGCGAATACCAGGTACCCGAGCAGTTGCCCGGCTGGAACGCCGAACACGCACTTCGTTGGGTTGAGCTTGATATGATACTTCTTGAGCGCGGCGAATGTCTCGCGCAGGTCGTCAAGGAGCGTTGCTTCTTTCTTGGTCTTGATGACTATGTCGTCAACATAGACTTGGATGTTTCGTCCGATTTGCTGCTTAAGGCAGTTCTGCATCATGCGCTGGTAGGTGGCACCCGCGTTCTTGAGCCCTAAGGGCATTGTTGTGTAGCAGTAGACGCCGAAAGGGCATGATGAATGATGTTTTGTCTTCGTCTTCCTCCTTCATCCGGATCTGGTTATAACCTGAGTAGGCGTCCAGGAAGCAGAGGCGCTCGCAGCCTACCGTCGAGTCGACAATTTGGTCGATACGTGGCAAGGGGAAGTGATCCTTTGGACAACACTTGTTTAACGAAGTGAAGTCGACACACATGCGGAGTATGTCTGTGTTTTTCTTCGGTACCAGTACAGGGTTAGCCACCCAGTCTGATTTCTTGACCTCTCGGATGAAATTGGCTGCCAGGAGCCTGTCGATTTCCTGCCCGATGGCAAGACGCTTCGGCTCGGCGAAGCGGCGCATAGTTTGTTTGACGGGTCTTGCGTTAGGCAAGATCTGTAGTTCGTGCTCGGCGAATTCCCTGGGTATGCCCGGCATGTCGGCTGGACACCAGGCGAACATATTCCAGTTCTCACGCAGGAACTCGACGAGCGTGCTTTTCTATGCAGGAGGCAAGCTTGTCGAGACGAGGGCTGTCTTCTTAGGGTCAGTCGGATGTATCTGGTGCGCCCTTGTGTCGTTGGTCGCATTGAAGGACGACTCGGACGGTGATTTTTTGCCCTCAGGGAAGAGGGTGCGATCGTTGGTGAGCGCCAGCTCCTGGAGCTGCTACTGGGCTCCAAACGACTCAGAGATCTTGTTGAACTTGCGGTCGCACTCGTCGGACCGCTCGAAGTCGCCATTGACGGTGATGGTCCCATAAGGTCCTGGCATCTTGAGCTTGAGGTAGGCATAATGTGGTACTGCCATGAATTTAGCATAAGCTGGTCGCCCAAGGATGACATGGTACTGCGACTTCCAGTCCACCACCTCGAACTCTATTTTCTCCTTCCTGAAGTTCTTTGGCTCGCCGAAGATGACGTCGAGCGTGATCGTGCCCACGGGGTACACCGGCCGCCCCAGCACGATTCCGTGGAAGGTGTTGACCGATGGCGCGAGGTTAGCTGTTAAGATGTTCATCCCACGCAGCGTATCGGCGAACATGATGTTGATGCCGCTGCCGCCATCCATGAAGATGCGGCTCATCGCGAAGCCGCCGATCTGGGCGTCGAGAACGAGGGCTGCGTGGCCTGGCCGTGGCACTTGTGGTGGGTGGAGACCACCTGAGGTACTCCGGTAGGGTCGGTGGTGATTTGACTACGAGGTGCACCTGCCTCGTTATTAGCTTCGGGTCCCGGTTGGAAGGGCGTCCTTTCTGTATCATGAACATGCGCCCGACAGGTTTCGGGTAGGGATCTTCGCCTGCTTGGGGTTCCTCGACGCGTGGTTGGAGCTGGATAGCTCCCGCCATATGTCGTGGTGGGGGCAGAGCTGGAGGAGGTGGCGCTCCGATGGCTGGCGCACCTGGTATGATTTGCGCCTGCTGCTGGTGGAGGCGTGTGTACTGCGCATGCAGTTCTTGAAAACCCTCGCAATCCTTCATGAGGTGGGAGGACGTGAGGTTGCCATGCTCGTCCCTGAACATATGGAACCTGCAAGCCCCTTGCAAGGTAGGGGGAGGGCGCGGCACTCGCCCGTTGCGCGGCTGGCGCGGTCGCCACTCCTGCTTGATGTTTTTGTTGTCCTTATAACCGGTTGTTCGGCTGCCGCTTTCATAGCGACTGCTGTCACGGTTTTTTTGCTCGCGGCTATCGGGAAAACCCACCGCCACGAGTTCTGCACCTTCATTTTCATCATATGCTCTCGACTTCCGCTTGCGGCGGCGGTCGCTGCTGCGGTGACTCCAGTGGCCTTGGTCGCCGTTCTCCACGGGTGTGCCGTTGCGCTCGTTGCGTATAGAGTCTTCTCCGTCTGCCCACTCATTAGCAATTTGCATGAGGTGAGCGATGGTCTTTGCCTTTACTCTTCCGAGCGTCTCCTTCAGCTCGAGTCGATAGACGCCTCGGGTGAACGCGTATATCGCGTTGTCTTCTGAGATCCTCTCCGCCGAGTTACGGAGGAGGGTCCACCACTGAATGTACTCGCGCAGCGTCTCGTCCGATCGCTGCTTGCAAGCTCGAAGTTCTTCGAACGAGCCGGGTCGTTTGCATGTGCCAGCGAAGTTGCGGATGAAGTCCTCGCCGAAATCTTCCCAGCAAGTATATGCTCCCCGCGGCAGGCTTTTAAGCCAGGCTCGGGCAGACCCTGTGAGCATCAGCTGAATGTATTGCATGGCCGTAGACGTGGAACCTCTCTGGCAGGTTACTGCCGTGAGGTAGTCCTCCAGCCAGGCGGAGGGTTCTTGTAGGCCATCATACTTTGGGGTCTCAGATGTTAATCTGAAACCCTTTGGCATCCTTGTCTCTCGGATACGGCGACTGAAGCACAGTGCTCCGCAAGGTTCGAAGTCTTCTTCGGAGTCTGGGTCGTCGCTGCTCGTGTCGCGTGCAGCCCGCCTCGAGCGGTTCTTGTTGACCTTGTTCTGCATGATGACATTGCGTGCGTCCTCACCTTCCGTGAGGTGATATCGGTCTTCTCGTCCGCGAGTTGCGCGATGCCTTCGATCGCGGGTGGCGCGGTTTTCGCGGTCATGAGCGGCACGCTCATTGTTTACGCACACGATGTGATCCTCCTGATCGCGAGCAGTGCGATCGCCAAGGTGGTGAGTCCGCGGTTCATGCCGTGGGCTTTGTTGGCGCCGTGGAGGCGCGTTGTTGGTAGTCGCTGCAGATGCGGTTGGTTGTGGTGGTTCTTCTGGTATCAGCTCCGCACCCGCCATACTGACGAACTTGATTTGCTGGCGGTGCAAGGCCGTCCGAGGGTCGTCCTCCGGTGGTTGTGTCGCTTGCAGGTACGTGGCCACCGAAATGAGGGCGCCGGTAGCTGTTTTGGGGATTGGTATTCCCCGGTCGTCCAGAGACATGAAGGAGTCCTCCAAGTTTCGAGTGACAGTAGTCCTTGCCCTCTCCGGCATACGCAGGTAACGAGGCCGATCACGGGAAGGTTGAGATCGCCCCGATGACTGGACGGATAAATCCACCCGTCGCGCGCTTGACAGGCTAGCTTGCCTTCTTCTTTCCGCGAGGAGGCTCTCCTGCTCCTTTAGCTTGATGCCTTCCTGCCATAGCAGGTACTGGTAGCATTGCAGGTCTTCAGCCGTGGCATCCGCTACAGCCTTTATCGCTTTTTCACCCATAGCTTGGGTGATGTGCAGTTGAGTTCGTCCGTTTTGCAGGGTTACTGTGAATGGGTATGCGCGTGGCTCGGGTGGAGCGCTTGGTGATGCTGTCGTTATGATGGCCGTTCCCGCGGCTGGCCCTGCGGCTGGTGCCGCGGGTGCTGTCATCAACACTTGCATGGGGAGGATGTGCGGAACCTCCTCCGGGTCCGAGTCGTCTCCAAAGACAGACTCGAAATCTTCTTGATTTCCGCCAGCGAAGTCCGAAGGGCTCGATGGTGAGGTCGATGAGGTATAGGGCACGACTGCCCACTCAGTCGTGCGCGCGAAAGTGGTGGTTGGCGATAACGATCGCGTTGTCGCAGTCGAGAACGATGCGATCTCCTTGGGCGAATTGTCTGAGGATTCATCGTCGGAGGGCACGGCAGAAGCCGATGCAGCCGATGACGGGGCGGACTCCACCACGCCAGTCGATGAAGTAGTGGGTGTTGTTACCGTAGGGTGCGGTGCGTCCGTGAGGAGGAGAGTGCCCCACTTGGTGACGAAGAAGCGTAGTTCGCCGAAGCTTACGTCCACGCCTGCGTGTAGATCCGCGAAGGATGGTCGCGTGACCGGCGAGTGCGGGCTGAATCCCAGAGAGCCGAAGAAGATCGACGATTGCAAATCTGGCGAGTCGCCGGTTGTCGATGATGAAACCGCCGAATCCGTAGATCCAACACCAGTCTTTCCCACAGACGGCGCCAATTGACGTGGTGTTACCACGCCAAATCCCTCGGAGGTCATCCTCGGGTTGAGAGAAGAGGAGAAGATGGTGGTGTTGGTAGACTCGTCGGCTGACAAGCGTGGTTTACCCAGGTTCAGGCCCCCGAAGGTAAAAGCCCTACGTCCTGCTTGTCTGGTATTGATTGATGAGGTTACAGCCGAGCTACAATGGCGAGATCGAGAGATGCGATCTTGCTAGGGTTCTGGTGGCTAGTTTTCTGCGTGTCCCTAGCCGGCGGCCCTCCCAACCCTTAAATAGTGGGGCTGGGTCTTGGGAATCCTCTACCGACTAGGGTTACAACCGACCTTGGTTCTGCCTAGTCTTGGGCTTGTTTCCTTCGGTATGGGCCTTCCCTCCGGCCTTGTCCCGCGGGCCACGATGATGTTTGAACACCAGGTAGCCAAATCGTGGGGCACCCGAAGGGTACACCCACGTCACCATCCGATCCAGCAATCTCCAGGCATGAGACACCCAGTGGAGTTCGTCGGCAGAGCCTTCCGAAACACGACCGTCTAGCCAGATCGATGGGGATAGGCATCCGGCAGATCTTCATCTTGGCGCTAGAAGAACCCTAGGACCACCGCCATTATTCTTCAGCCTCGCAAGCCCCGACGCCGCGAGGCCACTCCCAGCAGAAACGACATCAATGGAGGGTAGACCATTGCCCAGCACTAGATCGCCGGCGTAACCAGTGGTCACAGCCAGACCACAGCCAGTTCTGGCCGGACCCGACATCCCCAGATCGACGCAAAGGCGAGATCGAGGCATCGGGTCCCAGCGCCCCGAGCAGAATCGATCTAGACGCGGAGCGCCAGATTGGCCGACCGTCGGCGGCGCCCCACCATCTCCACGCCTCCACTCTGGTGGGAGACTCAGGCGCCGGCCCAAGACCGCACCGCCCTATGCCCGCCGTCAGCCTCCCATCGCCCCCATGGGACACCACAGCGGCACACCTCTACTACCCCCCGTCGGCGACGGGATAGGCGCTGCCACCACCGCGGCGGCGGCGGCAGGGATCGGGGACGAGGAAACTATCAATCACAATTAATGACACAATCCTTCACCATAATGGCCTGATTATAGAATATCTCAGGCTCCAAATATGCTAGGCATATTCGGTGGCCTAACACACTCCATTACCACGTGGTACCCGTTTTCCACTCCCATACCACAGATATGACATGTTGGAACTTGGTTTGGGAGCCGTTTACTACGGTTTTCTTGGACTGCCGGAGCAAACTTCCACATGAAAACTCTCACCTTCGGAGGAACATTGTTATTCCAAATGCTTTTCCACAGCATGCAATACCCATTAGTGCTCGAGCTGTTACTAACGTTGATAGCCATTTTCCTTGAGAGCAAGTTTGTAGGCAGTTCTAACTGAAAAATTCTCAGATTTCTCATAATGCCAGGAGACGAAGTCTTCATTTTCACTTTTTGGTAGCCTGATACTCAGCACTTAATCCACATCATGGGGCATAAATATCTCCCTTACCACATCTTCTTTCTACTGCAGTTTATCATGATCAATGCGATCTTTCACTTTCCTGAGACGAGACTTTTTAATATTTCTAGTAACCTTGAATTTCCCTCTTGGGATCCAGTTATCTCGCCAGATTATTATCTTTTCGCCATTTCCAATTTTCCACACAATACCTTTTTTCAACAAATCCAGTTCATAGTTTATGCCCTGCTAGCACGGGGAAGGTTTTTTTATGAAAGCGGTATTCGTGAGCTCACCCGCAGGGTAATATTTATCCTTCAATAGTCTGGCACACAGGCTGTCCGGGAAGGCAATAAGGCACCATGCTTTGTCTTGCTAATAGTGCTTGGTTGAACAGTTTCAGGTCCCTAAATCCCAAGCCACCTTGGAATTTTCCTTTAGTCATGTTTTCCCAGCTCGTCCAGTGAACGTGTCTTCGATCATGTTCATCACCCCACCAGAATTTTCTCACCAGTTGCATCAGTTCATCACACATCCCTACAGAGAATTTGAAAACGCTCATAACGTGTATCGCTTGCATAACTGCCTTAATTTGTGTCTCTTTTGCAGCACTTGAGAGATATTTTTCCGACCAATCAGACATTTTCTTTTTATAAGTCTCCTTGATCGGAAAAAAATTCTTCTTCTTCATATGCCCTTCGGGGACTGGTAGTCCCAGGTATTTTCATCGAAACAAGTGTTCTGAACATTAAGTATATCCATGACTGTTTTCGTGCTTTCCTCTGTAACTTTGAGCTCTATTACGATGCTTGGAAAACTACCTCCAGTAGTTTCAGGTAGCTATCATGGTAAATTATTTCAGCCGTACGATTACAATCTATCACTCTTAAATGATTTCAGCCGTCTAACCATTAAGCGAATAATCAAGTATAATAAGTCAGGGGTATGATGGTCATTTGTCCACGATTTTGTTTCGTCCTTCTCGCTCTATCCGCTCAGCGAGGAGCGACGGCGCCTCTCCTCCACACAGCTACAGCTCTGAGAGGGCGTGGCGGCGGCCGCTGAGCCTGCAGGCCACCCAGGCATGCTCCTGGTGCCGGAGATCGAGCGCATCGTCAAAGACCTCTGCAAGCGCCGCCAGACCCTCGAGGACAGCTGGATCGGAGCCGCCGGCATCTCCCTGCGGGATTCGATCTGTTGGCCACCTCTCTCCTCGCCTACGGGAACGGAGGGCACCGTCCCCATCTCGGGCGAGGGATCCGCCCCCTCGCCGGTCGAAGGATCGATTGCCGCACGACGAGGCCCCCTGCGGACAGACTGCGAGTCAAGCGCCCCTCGACGCCAAGGTCACCGGCCCGCTGCATTGGCCACGTTAACGCCCTCCGCTCCGCCCTCTCGTCCGTTGCAATTGTGCGGCTGCTCGGCATGCGTGGTTTCTTTGCGTGCCATTATCCGACGTGCTGCTACTTCATGTGCTCTGCTTGTTTGTCCTTGGAGTTGGAGTGAGTGTGAGTCAGCTAATAATTGATCCAAACGTGTAGTCAATCTTGGTCAGTTGATTGCTATAGATACAGAGAGTATGCCCACTGCCCGTAATAAACTTGAACTAGCAGCTGTGAGTTCAGTTGATGTAGTTCAACATTCAACTTTCAGAATTTTAGATTACCTTGTTTGTTTGCTCTTCTGCACATTCTGCTAGTGGTTATAACTGTTTTTTCAGTACTCAACAAATAACCTGTAATTACCAAGGTTCCGCATATGTTTCACTGAGTTGTAATCAAAATACTTTGTGGTTGGGATGCTTTGTTTGTGAGGAATAATTCACTAATTGTCTCATGTACTTTGTAAAATTATTTGTTCAGTTGAGAAGTACTTAACTCATTTTGTTTCATTGGTAGTTACCTTATCCTGTAAAAAATATAGCTCTACATGGCAAGTGGCTTTTTAAGTTACTTACCGAGGATGGTGTTTGGCAGACACTTCTCAGGAGAAAATACATTGGCTCAAAGGCCTTGTCTCAGGTGTCCTGGAAATCCGGGGATTCACACTTTTGGGTGGGCCTAATGGAGACAAAGAAGAATTTCTTTCGCTTTGGGGCTTTTAGTATTAAAGACGGAACGGAAATTCGTTTCTGGGAGGATAAATGGTTAGGTGATACCACTCTCCGGGAACAATAGCCGGCTCTATACAATATTGTACGTCATAAGAGTGTCACAATTGCGACGGTTATGCAATCCTCACCTCCCAATATGACATTCAGATGAACTCTGTTTGGTCCTTCTCTTATGATGTGGAATGCCTTACTAGGGCGGCTGGCCTCTGTTGAGCTCTCACAAGGGATAGACGAGTTTCGTTGGAAACTACAGTCGAACGGGCTGTTCTCTGTAGACTCAATGTATAGGCGGCTCCGATCCATTTAAGTAATAAAGCCCTTTATAAAAAAAAAAGGTGCAAAGATCTGAACTCATCACAATTTGCATGACCTGTCTGCTTTGAAATACCACTTTGTTCAGCCCAGTCTTCCATGAACATGCAGTTGCTCGCCTGCTTCTTTGTTATCACCACCTATCAATGAATTTGTACGACTCACTGATGTACCGTTAGTCCCAAACCAGCTAAAACTTCCAACTGGACCTAATCCATCATCTACAGACTTAACGAGGGTCATTTCTTTCTCAACGTTATACTGATATTTGTTTCTCTCTTCAGCATGGACTCAGTACCTTATGTTGAGCAAAAATCAAAACTCTGGCATGAGATCAGGAAGAAGGTCGGGGAAGATGGCGAGCAGGGGCGGCGCGTCGACGGAGTCCTGGGAGTTCATCATCAGGAAGGCGGCTGAGGTCGCTGGCGCCGGCGCAGCTCACGCGCCGCCCGCACCGCAGCTAGCACGGGCAGCGAGCGCGCACGCACGCGTCGCCGCTAGCACGCCCGGCCGGCGAGCGCGCACGCACGCACGCGCTAGCTAGCACGCATGTCCGGTCGGCGTCCGAGCCGACGGCCGCCGCCACGGGGATGTCTAGCGGCTCGCTCTCGAGCAGCAGGTGGACGCACTCCCGCCGGCCTTGCCTCGCGGCAAGGTGCAGCGCCGTGGTGCGGTGCCTCGCCGACGGCCGGGTTCGCGTGCATGCGGGTGCTGAGTGCGTGCGGGTGATGGAGGCCCCGATCTGGGGATGGGAATAATTACGGTGGGGTCATCGAGACGAAATTACCTAAATACCCTTTTACTTTTCATTAAAAATAAATCAATATTTGGTAGTTTCAGATTCTTTTTATTTAGTAGTTTCAGGTTCTTTTTATTTAGTAGTTTCAGGTAGCTCTTATTTTATCACCGTTCGATTAGAGCCGATGGACGGTTGTTAAAATTACCAATTACCCTAAAACTTGTATGTAACTTTATTTCCCAAAAGAAGAGATCATTTACCCAAACTGAGCAGTTGCCCTGTAGCTTTTTCATAGCGATGTAAAGTGTTTTTTTACTTCAGTTGCTTGTTGTTCTTCAGCCTTAAAAAACAGGAGACTATCATCTACAAAAAGCAGATGAGATATCCCCAGACTTCCACTGCCGATCTTCATATCTTGAAGCCTTCCTTCGTCAATGTTGTGTTGGATCAACTTTGACAGTCCCTCGGCAACTAGCAGGAACAAGCAAGGCGACAGTAGATCCCCCTGCCATAAGCCCCTAGATGGTTTGAATCTTTGCAATAGGCGCCCATTCAGTCTGACTCTGTAGGTGACATATTATACGCAAGCCATAGTCCATTGAACCCAGCTAGCATCAAAGCCTAATTTGATCAAAGCTCCTTCAAGATACTTCCAATCGACTCTATCTTAAGCTTTTGCAAGATCAAGTTTATAGGCACAGTACTCGCCCCTTTTGTCTTTATTTACTTGGATAGCATGAATACACTCAAAAGCAATAATGGCTTTGTCAGTGATTAATCTCCTCGGAATGAAGGCGCTTTGTGTTGGTGAAACGATTTCTTGCAGCAGTGGGCGCAGCCTATTTACCATACATTTTGAAACCACCTTATAAATGACGTTACACAGGTTTATCGGTCTGAAGTCGCGGAGAGCTTCTGGATCAGTTTTCTTCGGAATAAGAACTATGACCGTATCGTTTACCTCCCCTGACAGTCTCTCTTGTAAAAATGAGCCGGGAATCCGTCAGCACCCTGTGCTTTCAAGGGTCCTATTTGAAAAGGAGCATTGCTTATCTCATCATCGGAAAATTCCCTGCACAGATTCCTGTTCATTTCATCTGTAATTCTTGGTTGGACAAGGTTAAGGATCTCCTATGGTCCCACTCCCTGATCAGCTGTGTATAAGTCCTGAAAGAATTCAGCTGCCATTTCCTCTATGTTTTCCGAAGAAGACCCGTCATATTTTTACAGCTTTGTTATATTATTCTTTTTCTTTCTCCACGTAGATTTTTGGTGGAAGAATTTTGTATTTCTACCACCCTCTTTGAGCCAGTCGATCCTTGACCTCTGTTTCCAATATATTTCCTCCCTTTCCAATAAATCATTCATTTCCTTTTCTATTTCTTTTTTCCGCTTGTGTGTGTGTGTGTCTCTGGCTGTATCAAGTCTGTCGAGTTCTTTCCTCAGTTTCTCAATTCTGCATTAACACATCCCACTGTCCTTTTGCTCCAAGACTGGAGCGAGTCCACGACTCTCGATAAATTTGCTGCAACATCTCCTAAATCAGAAGGTTTCCGATGCAAAGCCCAAGCCATATCGACTTGCTCAGCTAGCTCAGCTTATCTCTCCCAATGGGCTTCATACCTGTGTATACGGCTAGGTGTCTTTGCAATGTTCTATTTAAACAAATTAATCAAGAGAGGACAGTGATCAGATCGAGGAGAGGTCAGGTGTTGCACTTTGTAATCTTTTTGGTTCTTTCTTTGCTAGATGAAGCAAATCGAAGATGAGGAACTCATGTTGCTACTATTGACAATGAGAAGATGAGGAACTGTTGTCTTTACATGGCTGTTACATGTGTTAATGCATTCTTGAGATGATGATCCCTGTGATGGAGTCAAACACGTTGTTGATTTTGAGTTAATGACCTCTGATGGATTTGATAGCTTTTTTTTGTTCAAATATTTATCTTGAATTTTTGAGAGATCTTCCCTATGATGTATGAGTGTATGACATGTACATGTCCTTGTTTTTGCTCTGATCCATTAATTGGATGTTAGAAAATATCTGTTACAATATGCAGTGAAATGTCAATTAGTAATTTAGTATCACCTGTTGCTCATTTGGTGAAATTCTACAAATATTAAGTTGTGAAATCCAATTGAACCAGACGTTATATTAAAATGGAAAACCAAACAGATCACGTAATTGTAAAAAATCCAATCCAATACAGTGTATCCCTATTATATCGTTGAAAATGTTATCTGTATCCAATCAAACACGTCATAATTACCTTCTCGCTGTAGTGTGCAAACTACACTGTAAGTAGTGATTTGAGAGTGTGGCGATTGTGGCCGAGCTCCAAGGGGGCTCGGTTTTCAAAAACAAATTGAATCCGCACTTTCTCGTTTAAAAAAAATCTAAAAACAATCATAGTTGTAGATAATATCTTGATCCACCACTATGAAAAAATTTAAGACCAAATTCGTATTATTCTGATCTACATAAAATTAACAAAACTTCAAAATTTCGAGACTATGCACTGCTCACCGATTCAGATATGCACATTTGTCTTCTTCCCCGGGTCAGAATACAACGAATTTGTTGCTGAAAACTTGCACAGTGGTGGATCGAGATATTATTTGTAATTATGATTTTTTAAATAAAATAAAATGAAAAAGTGCTGATTCAAATATTTTTGGAAACCGAGCTCACTGCAGCTTGACCTCCATTTGCACTTTCCGGTGATTTGAACACTATTCAGGCACTTATGGCTCTTTTGGTTGTAGGAGAAACCCCTCGAGAAATATAGGATTACATGATTTAAATAATTTTTTAGTGTTCCCTAAAAAGTTTTATTGTGCACACAAAAAACAAAGCAGATGAAATTAGTCAAGTGAAACTAAGCAAGATCTATAAATGATTCGGAAGTTGTTTCTTTGTGTCGAGAAACTAAGCAGAATAACCGTCTCGTCCGGCCCAACTAACTTTCCCTCCCCTTCTCCTCCTCGCTCGCCGGAGAAGGACATGAGACCGCCATCGATGATGCCGACGGCGTCGCGCGCCACTTCCGATAGTGTTTCCCGGAGCGTAGTGCTCCCCGTGCGCAGCGGCCGCGCCGAGTTGGGGACTCGGGCGATTCGCGTAGCGAGGATGGTAGCCGTGCCGGTGAGAAGAAGGCGTATGCCTAGGGCCGGCCTATAGGCCGGGCAAGAAGGCCGACTGTCCTTAGCCCCAAGAAGAAAAGGACCCCGAATGGTAAAGTATATAATCACCATGCTATTACCCATTACATAAAACTTACTTTTTCTAGATACATATGAAGAAAAAAAGTTCACAATACAAAATGCAGGCATACCATTTATACAAACTCAATCCATACATTTCGATATTATTAATTACATTTTGGGATAGAGCAGTATCTTAACATAATAAAATGGTTAATTTGTAGAATAAAGTATACACCACGGTTTTCTTGTGAAATAATAACAAACCAATGTGACTTGTGACAACAAGTTCAGTTTGCAAGCTATTTTCTTTTCAACGGTAGTCATGCATATTTATGAAAGTCTACGTAACTAGATTTTCATGTTTAATTCCACACAATGCATTTCATAAATTGGCGGAGAATTTGTCTACAAGCACGTCGCATAAGAGCATATCAAATAACAATTTTATATGCAAACATATTAGAATACACATTATTTTACTTTCATGTGTGATTACTTTAACGAATGTTATTTCAATACCAAGTATAGAACATACACACTTTCTTAAAGTTTTACTATAAAAAATGGTCTCGCTATTTCAGTTTATACTCTACAAATTTCTAGAAATATGCGTACTTAATCATACACGCATTAGGAAGTGCTATTGAAATATTTGCTCGATCGTACTCTTTACACAATTTTACCATGAATACCTATATATTATATATATTATGCAGTGTAAAAAATTAGTTTTAGAATGTACTTTTGTTATGTAAAGTTTAATATCCTGAGTGATATTCATTACAAATAAAAAACACGACAACTAATATTTCTATTTATATGGTTAAATTATGTAAAAAAGAAACAAAAAATTATATTTGTAATATTGTACCATGCTAAAATAAAATTTAGATAAGTATAAAAGTTTAGTAAGAAATGTATTATTTTAATTTGACCCGGGTCTAATTTTTCATTGGGCCGGCACTGCGTATGCCCCGCTGCTTCGAGCGCTCAGACGATCTTCTGGATGCAAATGATGTGGAGGTGCAGTGGGAGGAGCAGGAGGAGGGGGCGGTCGTGTGTCCTTCGGTGCTCGGCCACCCGATGTTCCATGACGAGCAGTGCGGCGACAATGAGATGAGCTCCTGGACCTCATCCGGAGGCTTTCTTTGGGACGAGGCGTTCTTTCAGGAGGTCAGTTTAACCATCTGTTGTAGACATCGGATCCGTGAGGACAGCCCGGCGCTCTAGCCGCTCGCCGCTTGAGGCCATGTCGAGGGGCGCGGCGGCACGACAGTTGTTGTGGCAGCGCCCGCTGGAGACGATACCGATGAGAGGGGCGTACTCGGCAGAGGCATGATCCTATACTACATGCTTCGACTTTGACGTGGAGATGGTGAGGAGGGCGGACACCGCCGCAGACACAGATGCGGGGGCTTCCTCGCCGCTCTCCTGGCCTGCGTGCACGGGCGTTGAGATGACTAGTGTCGAGCCCACGCCCACCAACTGCTCGACCAAATGGCTCCGCTCCCACACCTTCATTCTCTTAATTACTTAGTAGATTAGAACTATAGTTCAAATGATTCTGAGGTGACAAATTCGTTTTGGGAATAATTGTTGAATTTCCTGATTCGGTCTTTGATATTTAGTTGTTATAGTCGTGAGAGTTTGTGGCTTAAGAGAGAATACCAAAGCCTGCGATAAAAGAAATCCAAATTTGACTGCATTTTTCTTAAGAGAGAAGGCCCTGCTTCGAGACAGTCATTTGATAGGTTCTGGAATTGTGTTCAGGACAATCAGAAACAGGGCCTTGACAGTCTGATCGTCCTTGGAGTTTGGTCGATTTTGAATGACCGTATATTGAACAATAAGGCCGTCCCACTCCAAACCATGGTGGATAGGCTTACATCGAACTGCAAACAATGGTGTTTTGCAGTCGCCAAGGGAGCTGTTTGTTAGTAGGGTGTAGGGAGCTGTTTTACGGACACGGCGTTTCGGGTCGTATGTCCATCTGATCACACTATCGGGACAGTCCAGAAAGGCGTAGGGATCAGTTCCTGTCAGGGTTTGTCAGTCCCAGTGAATTATAGAAAAGCTCGTATAGCGTGAGTTGTACGCGCATTCGAGCCTGTACGTATTACAATAAATGCTCGATCAGAAGGCGGGTCGTGTTCAGTTTGTCCAACAATATTTTGTACTGGCGGAACGATAAGGTAGCAAAAATATTGTTCTGTTGGTACAGAATTTCGCTCCTTCACCCTATCTTCCACGGCCGTCCTCGGCAGAGAGTTGGAGCCCTTTCTTGCGTTGTGGAAAGGGATAGGCGAGGGGGTAGGCGGCGGTAGCGGCGCAGAACTGACACCTACCAGCGATGAGTTTTTGTGCGCCGTCGTCGGAGTCGGCTGATTGAAGGGCGCCGGTATCGCCATCCGCCTGTAGAACCATGGCATTCCTGCTAGAGAGGTAAGTATCCACGATCTCCATGCGATTTCCTGTCTGGTTACGATTTGGGAGAGAGCTTAATTTGTAGTGGGTGGATTACGCAGGCTAGAGGTTGGGGATTCGACGGACAACCTTGCAAGTATGGATCCAGGCTATTTAGTGGTGCTTAGAGAGGAAGGTGTGGTAGGCGTAGTGGCTGCTACGCCGGTCGAAAGGGGAGGAGGACATGGCGATGGAGTTCGCGACGCGGTTGGGCGGCAAGATCCTAGTCTTGTGCAGGAGGAATGCGAGCTTAGCGTGGTTGCTGGTATACATCAGGATGGTGAGGGCGACGAGGCGGATAGCGTGGGCCAAAATCATCTGCGTTCAAGGTGTATCTGGGCGTTGCCGAGAGCAGCGGTGGCCATTACGCGTTGTGCGGTCTACAGGAAACTCGGTCATGAAAAAGAGGCATCGTGTGGACGATGGTCCAGCGAGTTCAGAGCAACCGACTCTCAGGGTGAATCCTGAAGCACCGGGCTCGACAAAAAGGTTAGCACCATAGACTGTGTTCGTTCTCTATTCAACCAGTGTATTCTCATGGAAAACCAGTTTCACTTTAGTTTGTGTAGTGGGGCAATTAGTTAGTTGAATCAATCAATGATCAGAAGATCTGTTTTTGTAGAAGAGAAAAGCTGAATTAAATGTTATTCAGGGTTCAGGGTGGGAGGCAATGCTGCAGAGCGCACCCCTTGCGCCAATAGAGTGGGGGGGCGCTAGAGAATTCAATAAAGAGTTGCCCTGAGAAGAGGGGTGGCCACGTAGTCGAGCCGGCATTAGGCATGACATTTGATTCGCTTGGGGAGGCATACCACTTCTGCAACCTGTATTCTTGGGAGCATGATTTCGGCATCCGTTACGGAAAAAGCAGGTTCAACCCTGAACGGACGAAGACAATGCAAGAACTGGTATGTGGTTGCTCGGTAAGTTTGTGGTACTGAATTTATTTGGTTGAACTAAAGATAGATTCTCTTGTGGCGGAAAAATATTATATTCTGGAAAAGTACGAAAAATTGTTCAGGGGAAGCCAGAAGGGGAGAACACCCGCTCTTGCCGCTGTGAGTGCCCGGCAACGATCTGTTTGATTAGAACAAGTGACTATATAACAGAACATCATGTAACACACAACCACTCCCTTTCTTTCACGTACGGCGAAAAGGTCTTTTCGCCGTCTCACAAGCATATCGATGCATACATGAAAGATTTGGTTAGGCAGTTGAGGGAAAACAACATAAACGCCGGGAAGGTATATAGTATCACAGGGAGTTTTTTTTGGGGGGGGGGGGGGGGGGGGGGGTTGGTAATGTGCCGTTCACAAAAAGAACATTGAAAAAAAATGTAGACGTACTAGCAAGGACCAGGCTGATGGTGATGTTAGCAAAACAATGGAAGTGTTTGTCATTACTTTCGACACGACTTATAGGACAAACCTGTACGACATGCCATTTGGTCTGTTTGTTGGGGTGACCAACCACTTTAAAAGCATAATTTTAGGTGGGGTGTTGCTGCGCGATGAGCAAACCGAAAGCTTCGAGTGGGTTTTTACAGAGTTCGTGAGGTATGGGCGGAGAGGCACCGAAGACTATATTGACTGGTATGTTGTTTTGATAAATTAGGGTATTTTTTGTTTGACTGGTATCCTGTTGCACACTTAATGATTCTTTCATGCTCGCTGCAAATCAGAACAGGGCGATGGAGGTTGCAATACAAATGTGTTGCCTGGAACAGTTCACCGGTGGTGCAAATGGCACGTGGTGAAGAAGGCCAAAGAAAGTTTAGGCCCTTTGTATGGGAAAAAAGGCAAATTCAGAGCCGAGTTCCACAAAGTGATCAACCACATGCTGACTATTGATGAGTTTGAGGCAGCATGGTCATTGCTGATGGAGAAGTACAGTGTTAAGTCATACTTCTAACTCAGCTGTATGCAGTAAGGCACAGAATATACAACGTGAATATACAACGTGAATACATTGGACTATACTAGTGATGCTTGGGGATCACGAGAGAGAAGGGTGGTTCAGATAGTGTGATCATCTGGACATATGACCCGATACGGATTTCCGGCTGTTTTACTTTCTTTTGTCCTGGCCGTCTCTCGGTTACGGGTCTTTGTAACTTTTATTTTCCTTGATCTTGTACTAGTTTCTCTCCTCTCCAATGATATACATGCAGCCTTCTTGCATGGTTCGGAAAAAAAAGTCTGCTAGTATTTGTTTTTACCTTTATTTCTAGTCTTGACCGAAGCCTGAAATAAAGCAAATCCAAATTTTACGGGATTTTACTTGCTGATATTAGAGTTATGAAGTTTCTTACATAATGTGGAAATTTTGTTTGGTAAAATTCTCTGGCATCCCCGAAACCTTATAGAAAAACTCTCAGGTGCAATATAATAAATGTGTCCATATGTTAACATATCGATGCATTCATGCTACAGTTGTCTATCAATACAATTTATACATCACCGGATTTTGACTGTGAATAGTAAATAAGCTTATTCTTATCTGAGATTATCAAAATGTGAGTCACTGTGGGCTTTGCTCTTACTGTTTTCATTAAAACATTTTCGGCATAACTGCTTCCTTCTCAGTTACTGACAGTTAAATCTAACAGTCGCTTGATTAACTAGCCATGAGGTACATTACGACTACTATACACACGTATGACATCCTCTCCAGCTGTGAAAAGAGGCTAAAAGCATGCCCTTGCAGCTGATCTGCTGACAGATTTCTGTGTTTACCTTTTTAAGATCAAAGTACAGTGGCACATTCAGATTTTGTATATTGCTGGAAAATTAATATTTAAGTACATTAAGATTTTGGCCTTCGAATCATACTGAAATGGTTCTTCATTTGGCCTGTGATACACGGGATGTGGATATAAGTTCTGACAAAGGACTGGAATTTTTACACCGACAAAAATTGTGTTCATGCAACGGGGTTAGCTTTGCATATAGTTTATAGTACAACTGAATATATATCCCTTCGTCTGAAGTTTGCCATTTCATAAATACTGTCTTTAGACCATATTGATGCTCTGACTCTTAAACTTTCATATAAACATACATAGTACTGTGTTTACCATGTCATGTTTCTGCCTCATACCTGAGGTTTGATGTGAAGGACTGCAGGTTACTACTTTGCATGTCTGTAGTTCAAAGGAGTATCCGAAATACATACAAAAATAAAGAAATGTTTAGGAAACTTAATTTGTTATACCCACATGGTGATGGGTGTGTCCATCCTGCATCTGAAATCCTGTAGTCCGACGTGACATACTTTCACATCTATCATGGATGTTCTCATGTTTTTGTGTCACACGCATTTTCAGATGGACAGAAAGGATCTAAGTAACGGGGCTGTTGGCTGAAAAATGATAGCACCAAGTGGTTCCCAGATCATCAAAAGCATATTTTTCCATTTAGGTATGGCATTTCAAATGTTCGAATTCTGCCGTACATGCTCTAATAATCTGTTTACCAACTTGATTTATCACAATACTGGAAAGTGGTCATGAGGTGAGAATTGACAAAATTGACCTCGTGTTGTGTTGAAAGTTCAGCCAAAACTTCGACCAAATTTCTCAGTGCTATACAGTATGCACCCCGGCCGGTGGCTGAACTTTGGCTAGGCAAACGCCATGAGCCCATGAGTCTCGACGTTAAGAAGAAACTTCGCATGTCGATGAATGAAATGACGATGCAAGGTCAGCACCGTCTTCCCCGGTGTTGCGCTTCTGGAGCTTAACACATTTTCCTTTGGCGCTCAACTGCTTTGCTATGTAGGCCATAGTAGCCGGAAACAGGAAACGGTAGGCCGTCCCTCGATCTGGATTCGTCGTCCCGGAATCAGATTCGGAAACGTGATTAGGTACGGTAGGATTTGATGAGCGAAACGCGTCCCCGTCCCCATAGAGTCATTATGCGTCCATCGAAGCTGCCAGAGGAGGAAGCAGCACGCGGCGGCCCACCCAAGAGCATCTCGATTCGTTCAACCTGCAACCAGTCCACCACTCGCAGATGACGCAGCCACACGGCGAGGCAGAGGGGCAGCGTCTCCGTGTTCGTACCGGAGCCATCGTCCCCAAATCGATTGGATTGCGTTTCCTCCTTAGGAAAATCGTTCGAGGGATGTATACCCTCGCTGTCCCCTATCTTTTCCACCCTCCGACTCCCGTCCCCCGTTCCCGTCCCACGTCCCGGTCGTACCGGAAACATGGCTACTATGTTGTAGGCTGCTCTGGTCCTTCCCTACTCCTACTCTGACGGACACCGAGCGAACAACACAAAGTGCCGCCGATCGATAGCGCCCTCCTACTTCTTGCTTACCTAGCCGGCCGGTGAATGCCAGCGGCTCCTTGAGACCTTGACGGCGGCGCTGTACCAGGCCGGCCGCAATGTACATATGCATGGTCGAATCTCTATGTTACTTGTGAGTTGGTTGAAAAAGTTTGTACACCGAGAGTAGGACTAGCTAGTCCAACGCCAAAGACAAAGCGTTGACCACTTCTAGACACGGTAGCGCGGACCTATGAATCATCACCTTGTTGGCAACGGCAGGAGTACACGTGGCGCTGACATAGCCAAGTTCAGCGCCAAAATGGTTTTCTTTTCGAAAAGAGAAATAGAACCCGGCCTCTATTCGGAAATGGTTGGTTGGGAGTTAAATGGCCATTTTCGGATTATGATTATTTCTCACCGAACTTTTAAAACAAAGACAATTTGTTTCACTAATCACGAGTGTGTTGTCTTGTCCCCGAGAGTTGTCTGTGATCTTACTTTTTATTAGATCTTTCAGATGCCATCTTAACCGACATCACATTTATTTATGTTGTGTCAAAGTTTATCTAAGTAGAGGTGTGGCGGCAGCGCGCACGTAGGATCAGCCTGTCCATACTAGATTTGACTCGCCGTGACAAGTCCAGACTTACGCGTTTTATTTTGGATTTAGGCTTGTGCAGCTATGCTAGGTGTGGCTGCTGCATGCATCCTATCGATCGCTACAGTAAACATCTTCGCTATAGTAGTGTGGTAAAAGCATTGGCTGTCTTATATAATTTTAAATAAAGATGATTTGAATTGATACGTGAACTTTTCACCTAGTCACCTGTAACATGCATGTACAGACCGTTATCTAGCTAAAGTGTTTTAGTAATTTGATTATTGGTCACAAGGCTTTTAAATTTGTCTAGTAATTATACACTATTTTCTATGCTCCAAAATATTATAGTTGCAATTAAAAAAATCTGACATTTACTCCCAAAAAACCTATTAGGTGTATCGAATTAATATGATAGCTACAATAAAACTTTCTGACATTTGCTCTCAAAAATCCTGATAGGTGTATACAATTAATCTGGTAGCTGCATTAAAAATTTCGACGTTTGCTTTCCTATATCAAATTAATCTGTAGTTGCAATAAAAAATTTGACATTTTCTCTCAAAAAACCAGATAGGTGTAGCAAATTAATTCGATAGCTGCAATAAAAATTCCTCATTTCCTCTCGAAGAACTTGATAGGTGTAGAAAATTAATCCGGTAGCTGCAGTAAAATTCCGACATTTACTCTCGAAAAACCGGGTAGGTGTAGCAAATTAATCCGGTAGCTACAATAAAAATTCCGACATTTCCTCTCGAAAAATCCGATAGGTGTAGAAAGTTAATCCGGTAGCTACAATAAAAAATTCCGACATTTCCTCTCGAAAAACCGGGCAGGTATAGCAAATTAATCCGGTAGCTACAATAAAAATTCCGACATTTCCTCTCAAAAAACCCGATAGGTGTAAAAAATTAATCCGGTAGCTAAAATTAAAAATTCCGACATTTACTCTCGAAAAACCGGGTAGGTGTAGCAAATTAATCTGGTAGCTACAATAAAAATTTAGACATTTTATCTCGAAAAAACCCGATAGTTGTAGAAAGTTAATCAGGTAGCTACAATAAAAAATTCCGACATTGCCTCCCGAAAAACCGGGTAGGTGTAGCAAATTAACCCGGTAGCTGCAATAAAATTTTGACATTTGCTTTCGAAAAACTGGGTAGGTGTATGCTGTAATAAAAATTTCGACTTTCATCTCGAAAAACCCAATAGGTGTAGAAAACTAATCCTGATAGTTGAATCAAATCAAGCTGGTAGGATTTTTTTTTAAGCACGGTAGCTGTATAAAAAAAAAGTCTGACAAACATTGGCAAATATAGCAAATAGTGAGGAGGTACTAAATAATACAAGCAGTAATCGCACAAAGCCCAGTAGTAAGAAACAATAGCTAGCGATGGCAGATAACTGGTAGTACCAAGTGCAGTCCTACTACTAAGCTAGCTGTAGCTAGGAGCCTAGGAAAACAATAGGTTGCTAGTGAATTCCGGCCATACTCTTGATGCAGCATGTTCCTTTACGTGCACGGTAGAATGACGTCACACACGGTACGTAACTTTTCAGGTGCGGCATGTGCTCGTTCTACTATATCTATTGATCTATCGCGTATATCAGAACCGCCGCATGCGAGGCGCGTGGGTGCGGCGCCGCTGGATAGTGCGTCCCGCCATTAGTAAATACAATGTCACAATATAAATAGAAAGCTTTCCGTGAACCATTGATTGATAAGCTTTCAAGGTCCAAGCGCCAGCAATGTCGTGGGGGATAGATCCACTTGGGTTGCGCCGAGTCAATGGTTCATGCACCAAGGTCGTGAAGATCCTCTCAAGGGGGGAAATATGCTCGGCATGCATAGAAGCCCGACGCTGAGTGGCCTCTCTGGCCAAGGGTAACACCTGGCACATCCGCAGCAGAGCACAACTTCCGGAGTGGACAAGTGTCATCTTCATCTTTCTAGCAGAGCTTGAGCACCAGGAGCCGCCAAACCTTCCCATTCCTCCTCCCTATCTCCAAGAATGCAAAGAAGAAGGAGAAGGATTGCAGATCTCGCCTATGCGAGGCTCCTTCGAGCTTATTAATTAATCATAAAGCTCGTCGACTCTAGTTCTTAGTACGCGTCGTGTGAGTCGAATGTGTGATGGTGATATGTTTTTGGCAACATAACTTTCAGGCACAAACATAAATGCAATGGTAATACCAGATGTTTGTGCTTGAAAAAAAACGTGCATATTTACTCGGGTTCTCAAAATTCAAGACAAAGACAGACAGGAGAGATCTAGGTACTACATGTTCGAGTCAATCTGGGCCCTCCGTCAAGCACGAAGTTGCGGAGCCGTACGTGTTCCTGAGGGGAAAAAGGGCCGAAGAGAAAGGAAAAAAGAAAAAAAAAACAAGAAAAGAAATGATCGCTGCCCCCGTCACCGGCGACATCCCGGCCGGTGCGCCGCCTTCGCCTGCTCCGGCGGAGGAGGGCTCTCCGTCATACGGATCGGTGGTCCTGGGCGGCACCTTCGACCGCCTCCACGACGGCCACCGGCGCCTCCTCAAGGTGGGACGACAGCTGCAGAACATAGAAATTAACTGGAATTTCTTTTTCTGCCTTTCCTTCCGATTAAATATTTTCCTTCGGGTTTCTGGTATTGTTGGGCGGCAGGCCTCGGCAGATTTGGCGAGGGATCGGATCGTGGTGGGCGTCTGCACGGGCCCCATGCTTGCCAAGAAGGAGGTGTGAAATCTCGCCTTTATCCCCCCCAAAAGTGCTCTTCATTTTCCACCCTTGGTCGTCAGTTCTTGGAGTTCTGATGCTTCTTGGTCCCGTATGTAGTACGCCGAGCTTATCGAGCCCGTGGAGAAGCGCATCAAGGCCGTGGAGGATTACATCAAGGTTTGCGATGGTCTTGCCCCCTTGTTCTCTGTGATTTCTGGTAGGAGAGGCATAAAAATGATTGAGCGGATAAGTAGTAATGAGCTCGATTTGGTTGGGTAACTAAATCAGGGTGCTTCTTTGCTTTGAATATGAGTAAAAGGTTCAAGGTACTGATAATTATTGGTTGTTTTGGTCTGAGGAGTGGATCTGCAGTCATAGAGAGAACTTTGTACCTGTGAACCAGTATTTGTTCTTGTGCGTCTTGATGCTTTCGATGGGCATTTAGAATATACAATGAGTTACTTTGAAATGAAGTTCTGTGGCATTTGATGACAGACTGGTTACGATATGCTGTTTTACTTGCTAGTATTATCTTGTTTTATGGTTAGTAGAGAATCTCCTTGTACTAAACAGCTCTTCCTAGTTATCTAATAGTTCTCTTTAGTATTGGAACGGTTAATTTTATAAAGAGTTTCTGGAAAGTAAATTAGCTTGTACTTCGATTTTGGGTAAAAGTGGTTTGTCAGCGTTGGGAACAAGCACTTGTGGACTCTGAACTTGTAAGGGTTATCACTTGTCAGTTTCACATCGAACATACAACTTGATATAATGATTGTAGCTCCATGCGGGGTACCAGGAGGAGCTACCAAAAAAGTAAAATGTGCATGTGTTTGTTGTGTTTTTTCTAGTTATACGGTATAACACTTTCAAAAAGCTCATGATTGATTTGTTGTGAAATGCAGTCAATTAAACCAGAACTGATAGTACAAGTGGAGCCTATTGAGGATTCATATGGCCCATCCATTATTGATGATAGGTTGGATGCCATTATTGTCAGGTATGTACATTTGCATAATCGCTTTTCTGGCATTTAGCTATTGATAACTATGCCATTTTTGTTTGTTCATGCATGTGATATTGCCAAAGTTAAAAGTCATCCTTCCACTAACTTCAAAACTATGCTGAAAACACCTAAAATATATCGATATTGAACTTACATATATACAGTTCAATATTGGACTTCAAAATATGATGTGTCCTAATCGTGTAAAATAGTCATTGTTTACTTTAAGCTTTGTTTGCTGGGCCTCATTTGACATGGCATTGTTGTTTATATTTAGTAAGGAGACAATAAATGGTGGACTTGCTGTAAATCAGAAAAGAGAAGAGAAAGAACTACCACTGTTGAAGGTGTGATCATATGTTCTATTATAGAGTACCCTTTCTTATATAAATGAACCTGCTAGTGGGTGGAGCATATGACCGAACTGATGAGTTGATTTCAGGTTGAGGTTGTTGATCTTTTATCTGGAGATACCGAGGGAGAAAAATTGAGTTCATCTGCTTTAAGAAAGCTCGAGGCAGAGCAAGCCCACCAACAGAAAGCAACAATAGCTAATCAGGAAGGTGTTTAGAGAGGAAAACATACTAGAATCCTGTTAGGTGCATACACAAATCTGAAGCGGTCCCCCTGAAGCTTGTTATGAACAAAAAGTAATCAGAAATAGCATTGTGGTTACCTTTTTGAATGAATGGTCTTCAAACATCGGTCTATGGTCCTGTAACAGTATATTACTCCATCTGAATGGCATGGCCTTACAAACTCGATGTTGGTAAACTGGACTAACCAAATGTACACATATTTTGTCCTGGCGTTGCCATCTGAATGTAAAGTCGCCTTGTGGTCATTTGGAATAATAGAACTCAAAATTAATTCAGTGTTTCTTATGTGCCATATTCATGTGATGAGTACTTCCTAAGAACTCATGCAGTATACTGTAGCAGTTGCTTCATTCTGCTCCAGTGTTGTTCTTGGGCCTCTTGGCAGAAACCAGGTACGCGCAGTTTACTTAAGTTGGTTCCGAGTTAACAAGAGTACTTGTTCTCATGGGTAGTGGCATTTTTTTTGAGGGATCAGGTAATTTTAGTTAATATGTACCCACTTATAATTTAGGAACATTAAATTATTTTTAGGGAAAGAACCAGTTTTTTTCTTAGGACTGGTAACTGTGTCAATGGTAAAAATGCTTATTCACAATGTTTTCTTGTAGTATGAATCTGTACAATAAAAAATGCTGATGAGACTCAGAAAACAAAATTAATATTTTCTTATGTAAAATATATCCAGCAAATAAAGTGTAATATTTGGATGGCAAGTCCAAGCAAGAGATCAGGTGGCTAATGCACAACCATAGATTCACAACCCCCATGTCCACATCAATGGAGGAGAACAGACAAACCATCAAAATTCTGAAGGATTAGGTACATCAAAACTTTTGTTGCAGCACGCAAGAAAGTTCTCACCCAGCACACACGCAAATATTGCACACATGTCTGCTGGTAGTTCTCATGTTTCTATGGCCTGAAGTGGTGCTAGACTTGGCAAAAAAGGTGACGAAGGCCAATAACTTGTCTCCATTGCCACCTCACAACTCACTAGAGCAGTGGTAGGTGACCTCTATATATATTCCTTACAAGTGTATGGAAGAACTCACTAAGATTTGTGTAGTAGTTAGGGTTCTAGCATTTTCTTGCCCCTAGGAACTAACCCCCGTATGATTTGATCCAACTTTGCACACAGAGATCAAGAAATGGCTTGTTCATCCACATTTAGAGTTCCCAGTGGGTTAGGACTCTTGGGGCCTTCCAAGATTGGTCTGAATCCTCTGAGAAGCAAAGCTGGTCTGCGGTCAGGAGCGAAGTATGTGGCACCAACATGTGCAATCTCCTCTGCTAGGTCGGCATCACAGCCTAGATTTATACAGCACAAGAAGGAGGCCTTCTGGTTCTACAGGTTCCTTTCCATAGTGTATGACCATGTCATAAACCCGGGGCACTGGACTGAGGACATGAGGGATGATGCGCTGGAACCCGCTGACCTCTATGGCAATGAGCTCAAGGTTGTTGATGTTGGCGGTGGAACTGGGTTCACCACACTGGGGATTGTCAAACATGTGGACCAGGAGAATGTAATCCTGCTGGACCAGTCGCCCCACCAGCTTGAGAAGGCCCGGCAGAAGGAGGCACTGAAGGGGGTGAGCATCATGGAGGGCGATGCTGAGGACCTCCCCTTTTCAACTGATACGTTTGACCGCTATGTCTCCGCAGGAAGGTGATTGCTCTGACCACTTGTAAGGATATGTTGTACCTCTTTGTAGTAAAGTCCTGATCTAGGTTTGGTATTTTTTTTTAACCTTTTTCATCAACTATGCTATATTCTTTTTTCATCAACCATGCTTATAAACGGTTTTATTCTCCAGCATTGAGTATTGGCCTGACCCGCAGCGAGGAATCAAGGAAGCTTACAGGGTCGTGAAGCCTGGCGGGCTTGCCTGTTTGATCGGGCCAGTCCACCCACTACGGGAAACACAAAAGACGCCGACGGTCTTTTTGTACGCCGACGGCCAAATGTCGGGCCCGTCGGCGTACAATGGGATCTGAGAAAGCCGACGGACGGCCCGTCGGCGTAACAAACCCCGTCGGCGTAGACTATAATACACCGACGGCCGCCGTCGGCGTAATAAACCCCGTCGGCGTATAACCCCCCACTAACGGACGCCCCGACGGCGCCGGAACGGCCGTCTTCCTACGAAGATACGCCGACGGCACGGCCGTCGGCGTATGGGTAATATAACCGGTCGGCGTATGTGTTTTTTTTCATAAAGTTTTACTTATTTCTGTGTTTAGTTTTATTTATTTCTGTATATAATATTTATGTATAAATTGGGTCTATAATTTCCGTCCCTATTTCTGTATCCCACCCACATAAAATAACGGTTTGATTCTTCCGGAACCCGCATAAAATAGGCGTTTGAACTATTCTGGAGAAAAAGGAACAACATATGAAGAAAACATAGGTGGGCATACACACATCACTCAACATAGATGAGAACACACACATGAAATAACGTTTGAACTATTCTGGAGAAAGAGAAATAACGTCTAGGGTTTCGTGGAATTCTGGCACGTGTTATCGCCCGAACATGAAGAAAGTCACATCGGGGAGCTATGTATTGCACCATTAAACCTTACACCACACTTCCACACATATCATAGGTCCACATGCAAGTGTTGGTGGGATTCCGATGCTCCGGAGGTCATTCCCCGCACCCCCCCCCCCCACCCCCCCGAAAACGGCGGTCTGTGGGCAACGGCGATCTACCCCTCCAGAAATCTTCTAAGTGTTATGACCCGAACGTGAGGAAGGTCACACCGGTGATCTATGTCTTGCACCATTTGGTGAATCACACATTCCAACACACTTCCACACATATCATACAAAAATATCTTCGGAACGAAACAAAACGCCTGGAGAAAGAGGAACAACATATGAAGAAAACATAGGTGGGCACACACACACAACACTCAACATAGGTACTCAAACATAGGATGAGAACACAGACAGTACTCAACATAGGTACTCAAACTAACTACGACCAGGTCCTAAGCCGCGCGGTGCTGAGCCGCGGACGCTCTGCTTCCAAAGAGCCGGAACCATGAGAGACTTGCTCGCGTCATAAGGATTCTGAAGTAGCGACCAACGCCTGCTACTTGGATTATTGAACAAATACATGTAGCGAAGGACGTGCTCGTCCTCCTCCCTAATACGGCGACGTACCACCTCCTCGGGGGCCGGCGCTCTGAACACATTCCGTGGCCAATACCACCAAAGAAGATCCGGATCGACGATGCGACCTGGATCCCTCACCAAGGTCCCCGCCCCGGAAGGTAGCCTCTCCCAGTGCCAGCCCGGCGGATGCCAGTCCCGGACATCGCCATCCGGGTTGATCAAAAGGGGCATCGGAAAGGCCGGCGCGGAGGAGAAGCAGCGCGTGGAGGAGAGACGGCGGCGCGTGGAGGAGGGCGACGGGTTGGCTCGAACCGGGGACGAGGTCGTGGGTATTTATGCCCAATTAGGAACAAGCACACGGATCGTGTGTTTCCTTCGAGCGCTTGTGAGCCGTTGGATCAGCGGTGTGTTTCTTTCTGGCGCT
Source organism: Puccinellia tenuiflora (assembly GCA_012064385.1). NCBI lineage: Eukaryota > Viridiplantae > Streptophyta > Magnoliopsida > Poales > Poaceae > Puccinellia > Puccinellia tenuiflora. The sequence goes on from QRDG01000419.1 coordinate 158,480, forward strand.
TGTGAGCCGATCGATCAGCGGGCATGTAGTATGTCCAATCAGCATCAAGCACACGGATCGTGTGTTTCCTTCGAGCGCTTGTGAGCCGTTGGATCAGCGGTGTGTTTCTTTCTGGCGCTTGTGAGCCGATCGATCAGCGGGCATGTAGTATGTCCATGCACTCTACCAGCACATTGCCACACATGATACGAGGAAACAACACAAAATAACGTTCCCAGTTTCGGTGCGATTATGCTCTTCAGCTACTTTTTTATGCTTCTTTGTCCAATCAGGTGCGATCGATGTCGTATAACCAGAAGAGGCACTGAGAGAACAGAAGAGATGTGAAAAAAGAAGATGATGGAATGAAGACACTTGCCACAACTCAAGTCAAGAGAATGAATCAGATAAACTAGGAAAAGCTAGGGTTTTCTCTGGAGTTGCAAGAGTTCAGCTCCTCCAGGTGGAAACTCCCATTCCGGATGGAACCGATGGGATCATGTGATGACATGTGCCCAAATTGGGTTCCTTATGTGTTCACATGTCCCACCATGTGAACATAAAAGGCAAGAAGAAGAAACACTAGAAGAACAGAAGCGTCGTGAAAAGGAAGAAGCTGAGACGAGGAAACAACATAAAATAACGTTCCCAGTTTCGGTGCGATTATGCTCTTCAGCTACTTTCTTATGCTTCTTTGTCCAATCAGGTGCGATCGATGTCGTATGACCAGAAGAGGCACTGAGAGAACAGAAGAGATGTGAAAAAAGAAGATGATGGAATGAAGACACTTGCCACAACTCAAGTCAAGAGAATGAATCAGATAAACTAGGAAAAGCTAGGGTTTTCTCTGGAGTTGCAAGAGTTCAGCTCCTCCAGGTGGAAACTCCCATTCCGGATGGAACCGATGGGATCATGTGATGACATGTGCCCAAATTGGGTTCCTTATGTGTTCACATGTCCCACCATGTGAACATAAAAGGCAAGAAGAAGAAACACTAGAAGAACAGAAGCGTCGTGAAAAGGAAGAAGCTGAGACGAGGAAACAACATAAAATAATGTTCCCAGTTTCGGTGCGATTATGCTCTTCAGCTACTTTCTTATGCTTCTTTGTCCAATCAGGTGCGATCGATGTCGTATAACCAGAAGAGGCACTGAGAGAACAGAAGAGATGTGAAAAAAGAAGATGATGGAATGAAGACACTTGCCACAACTCAAGTCAAGAGAATGAATCAGATAAACTAGGAAAAGCTAGGGTTTTCTCTGGAGTTGCAAGAGTTCAGCTCCTCCAGGTGGAAACTCCCATTCCGGATGGAACCGATGGGATCATGTGATGACATGTGCCCAAATTGGGTTCCTTATGTGTTCACATGTCCCACCATGTGAACATAAAAGGCAAGAAGAAGAAACACTAGAAGAACAGAAGCGTCGTGAAAAGGAAGAAGCTGAGACAAGGAAACAACATAAAATAACGTTCCCAGTTTCGGTGCGATTATGCTCTTCAGCTACTTTCTTATGCTTCTTTGTCCAATCAGGTGCGATCGATGTCGTATAACCAGAAGAGGCACTGAGAGAACAGAAGAGATGTGAAAAAAGAAGATGATGGAATGAAGACACTTGCCACAACTCAAGTCAAGAGAATGAATCAGATAAACTAGGAAAAGCTAGGGTTTTCTCTGGAGTTGCAAGAGTTCAGCTCCTCCAGGTGGAAACTCCCATTCCGGATGGAACCGATGGGATCATGTGATGACATGTGCCCAAATTGGGTTCCTTATGTGTTCACATGTCCCACCATGTGAACATAAAAGGCAAGAAGAAGAAACACTAGAAGAACAGAAGCGTCGTGAAAAGGAAGAAGCTGAGACGAGGAAACAACATAAAATAACGTTCCCAGTTTCGGTGCGATTATGCTCTTCAGCTACTTTCTTATGCTTCTTTGTCCAATCAGGTGCGATCGATGTCGTATAACCAGAAGAGGCACTGAGAGAACAGAAGAGATGTGAAAAAAGAAGATGATGGAATGAAGACACTTGCCACAACTCAAGTCAAGAGAATGAATCAGATAAACTAGGAAAAGCTAGGGTTCGACGCCCGTACCGGCCGTAGACGGAAAAGCTAGGGTTTTCTCCAGCGGGTCTAGGGTTTCGCCGGAGAGGGGCTCCGGAGCGTCGGAACCCCACCAAAAGCTAGGGGGTGTCATATCACATGTGTAAAAGTGTGTTTTGGGTTGTTGATGTCCAAGATCCTCCCCCGAGGTGTGACCGGCTTCACGAGCGTCACTGTTTCCTTAGAGAGTTTCTGGGCATAGAGCTGGAAACTCCCACATGGGGCGAACTGGGGGGAATCGTTGCAATAGTTGGGGTATATATGTGTTTTTATTGTACATAGTGACTAACCTAACCCAACCAAGCAAAAAGATCCACTTAGCTACCCCCTTTCGACGCCCGTACCGGCCGTAGACGGAAAAGCTAGGGTTTTCTCCAGCGGGTCTAGGGTTTCGCCGGAGAGGGGCTCCGGAGCGTCGGAACCCCACCAAAAGCTAGGGGGTGTCATATCACATGTGTACAAGTGTGTTTTGGGTTGTTGATGTCCAAGATCCTCCCCCGAGGTGTGACCGGCTTCACGAGCGTCACTGTTTCCTTAGAGAGTTTCTGGGCATATAGCTGGAAACTCCCACATGGGGCGAACTGGGGGGAATCGTTGCAAGAGTTGGGGTATATATGTGTTTTTATTGTACATAGTGACTAACCTAACCCAACCAAGCAAAAAGATCCACTTAGCTACCCCCTTTCGACGCCCGTACCGGCCGTAGACGGAAAAGCTAGGGTTTTCTCCAGCGGGTCTAGGGTTTCGCCGGAGAGGGGCTCCGGAGCGTCGGAACCCCACCAAAATTTTTGGGAATATTTTTTTGTTGGTTTTGAAATATTTAATAATATTATTGTGGAGTACAACTAAAATTGTGATTAACTTATAGTAATTAAAAAGGAAAAATAGCAATTTAAAAAAAGGATACGCCGACGGCATTGCCGTCGGCGTATAGGTGACCTTAATTAACCGGGGGATGCAAACAAAAAACCAAAAAATCCTCTCCCCGCGCCCAACCTCTCCCCGCGCCTCCTCCTCGATCCGCCGCCGCCTCCTCCCCGCGCCGCCGCCTCCTCCCCGCCGCCGCCTCCTCCCCGCGCCGCCACCTCCTCCCCGGCCGCCCCACCTCCTCCCTCCTCGGCCGCCCCACCTCCTCCTCCTCGCGCCGCCGCCTCCTCTCCGGCCGCCCCACCTCCTCCCTCCCCACCACCTCCCTCCCTCCCGGCCGCCCCACCTCCTCCCTCCCCAGCCGCCCCTCTCCCTCCTACCTCCCGGCCGCCCCACCACCTCCATCCCTCCCCCGGCCGCCCACCACCTCCCTCCCTCCCCCAGCCGCCCCACCTCCTCCCTCCTCCCCGGCCGCCCCACCTCCTCCCTCCACAGCCGCCCCTCTCCTCCTCCCTCCCCGGCCGCCCCACCTCCTCCCTCCCCCACCACCTCCCTCCCTCCCCGGCCGCCCACCACCTCCCTCCCTCCCCAGCCGCCCCACCTCCTCCCTCCCTCCCCGGCCCCGCCCCACCTCCTCCCCTCCCCGGCCTCCCCTCCCTCCCTCCTCCCCGGCCGCCCCTCCCTCCCCGGCCGCCCTCCCTCTCCGGCAGCTCCACTCCACGGCAGGTACTTAATTTCAACTTATTTTTAGCTCATTTTAGTTTATTTAGCTCATTTTAAATTGTTAGTTCACAATTTAAAATTTTAGATCACAATTTAATTTTTATTCTTACACCACTAAATTTGTTTTGATAATTTGAAACCCAACTATTTTTAGCTCATTTACGCTTGAGTAATGCCTTTCCTATTAGTGATTAATTTCAGCAATTGTGTTTGAGATGTCAATATGATGATGTTGAATGGTTTCATTGTTATTGTTATGCCACAGTGCTTGCTATAATGCCTTGAGTGTTTGTGATTATGGATTAAAATTAGTCTTTTCATTTGGTTATCACATTGCTGATTTGGTTGATCTAATGTCGTTGGCTTGTGTGATGTCATCCTTCGATGGTGCATGGTGTCTTTAGTGCGTTGATGTGTCCTTTTTAGTGTTGTCCCTAACGTACTGCTATGCACATTACTTTCATGTGTTGTTGGTCATAGCCAAGGAAGGCTATCGCTAAAAGTTTTGCAGACTCCGTATTAGTGTATATATCCTGTAGCTATGATTTGTGCTTTTGTTAAGAAAGTACTAAGAGTTTTTTTAATAGTCACCATCGGAAAGAAGTGTGTGGATTCCCTTGACTGGCAATCTTTGTGTGTTGGCCTAGTGCCTTCTAGCAAATGTGTTGCTGGCTAGTTCTAATGTCTTTAGTAGTTCTCTAGTTCTTCGAATGTGCTTTCTCGTAGCCACTGCTCGGGTAGATTATGATGCGCTTATTTCTTAAAGTTTGATTTGGAGTTGTCTTTTGGTCAGTAACCTTGTTGTCCAATTATGGCATATTCTTGCTCTTGGTAGACCTGGTCTTAGATTTAAGATGTTACTTCTTAAGTCTGAATCGTAGCCCTCTTTGGATCAAGTTGCTCAAATCTTGTTGGCTCGTGATTCTCGAAACCATGTTACTTCTGGTTGTAGTCTTATAGCCTTAAGGCCAAGTTGTTGTTTTCATTGATGAGTTTTCGGTTTGAATCATTTGTTGTGGTCCCGTGTTTCTTGTTTCTCTATAATGTACTGTGATTTTGGCAACTCATAAGATTTGATTTTCATGGCTTTGTGATTACTAATGCAGATGCAAATGCTCTGTCATGATAACCGCATACCATTGCATATAAAGCTTCTTGTCATTTTCTATATGCAATGAATGTGGTAGCATTCCAAGTGCTCTGTCATTTTCTATATGCAATGATTTTAATTTAATTTAGTTGTTAAGCAATTTTTTTCTTACACCACTAAAATATGTTTTGATAATTTAGTTGGGTTTCAAATCTTATTATTATTTGGCTCGTAGAACATGTTATTATGTCTTTATCATTATTAATTTTTTACCCTTTCTCAATGCAGGTGATTGACCAAGATGAGCCAAGGCAAAGAATCATCGGGCTCCTTGCTGAAGAGGTTTACCGCGAAGAAAGCCACTAAAAGTGGAAGGGAGCCGATTCCGAACTCGCGGTACCTGGAGGACAGTGGTGAGAGAGGAGGTGCTGGACGAGGGGGAGGTGCCGATGCAGCTCCTTCGAGGGGACGAGGTGGAGGTCGAGCACGCGGTGCGGGAGGTCGAGCACGAGGTGCAGGACGAGCACGAGGTGGGGGCGACGTGTCTTCGGACATACCCTCCGCCTCTGGCGACGTGGCGTACGAGGAGACGTCGTCTCGAGACGATGCTCCAGAGTCTCGAGGCGAGGGCACGGAGTCTCGAGACCAGGAGACGGGGTCCTCCGCGTCGCAGAAGAAGCCAAAGATTCGTGGGGAATCCATGGTCCCTCCCGAGTCAAAGGAACCTGCTACCGAGGAGGAGAAAATCCTCATTACGCCTAATGGGATTGAGTAAGTGACTACCCTAACTTTGAACATGGTAATTTCATTGTGGTCAGTACAATTTGACATGTACTAATGTTTAATTATTGTGCAGCAACTGGAAATTTCCTCAAGGTGCCCGTGCGCCTAACACCATGATCGGCGCTTTGGTTAGGAAGTTTTGGCCGGGCTTGTACAGCACGGTCCCCAACGGTGAGAGGAAGCTGGCCACCAGTTGGCTAGACTATCAGGCCGCCGATCACCCTGGCTTCGGGAAATGTTCTGACGCCGTGATCACCAAGTTTTCGGTAAGTTGAACTTTTCGAATTTCGTTCATAGTTGATGTCCCCACCATGCTCTCACAATTTCTTTTTTCTGCATTATTGAAGAGATTCTATAGGGTACTCCCTGAGGAGCGTGCCACGGCGGACAGGACTTTGGAGGGGGCTTGCAAGAAGTTGACACGTCAACAATTCTACAATGTAAAGCATACCGCCATCAATCATTTCAGTTCTGAGAAGCTATCCAAGAAGGCGCCGAAGCATGAGAATGTGATCGAACCACCTGATATGACCATGGAGGATTACCTATCGGTAAGTAAATTGTCAATGAGATTACATGTTTCTGCTAAGTTGCAATTGCATTATGTGTTTTTGATGGGGTCGCAGCATAGAAAACAAAAATTTTCCTACGCAGCAAGCGGAATAAACCCCAAGGATCTAGACCTACTAGATGGAGGTAGCGAAGATGAGATCCAATCTCTTACCCTTGAAGATCAACAAACGCGTTTTGTCGGTGCAGGGGTTGGCTAGTCGATCCCCGCAACTAGACTCATCTAGTCGCGAGGAGATGTATTTCCTCGAAGTCCAATCCGATGAAGTGCCACAAGGGGTAGCACCTCCGCGGTATCCACACGTACGGCTCGATGTAGATCTCCTCCTTCTTGATCCCGCAAGCAAGGTGGAGATGGCTAGATGGATCTCGGCACCACGACGGTTGTGGTGGCGTTGATGGTGTAGTCTCCACGAGCAGGGCTTCGCCAAGCCAAGCAAGAGGAGAGGGAGAGGAGGGCATGGTGCAGCAGCCCTACGGCTAGGGGTGGTGCAGCATCTATGGTGGAGGAGATGGCGGCAGCCCTTCGGGGAGAGGTGGCGCCATGGGGAGGTGAAGGAGGCGGCGGCTAGGGCAAGGGAGAGGGGTGCGGCTAGGCAGCCTTGGCTTAGGTGTGCCGCACCCCCACCCCTCCTTTTATAGGTGGAGGCAAGGGGAGGGGCGTGCTAGGGTTTGGGGAGGGCTGGCCGGCCCCCCCTTTCCTTGGCCCCCAAGTTGGGGCGCCTCCCCTTGGGCTCCAAGCCCACACGCATGGGCCCCTTAGGGCTGTGGTGCGGCTGGCCCATGAGGCCAGTCCACCACCCCTTTAAATCATGTGGGCCCCATACTCCTATGGGCCCCACTTCTAGACCCCTCTAGAACCTTCTAGAATCTTCCGGAACCCTTCCAGAAAATCCCGGAACTTTTCCGATACCTCCGGAAACCACTTTCCTTATATGAATCTTATTCTCCGGACCACTCCGGAACTCCTCGTGACGTCCGGGATCCTATCCGAGACTCCGAATCACCATTCGATCATTCCATCAATTATCTCATCGCTAACCCTAGCTACATCGGAGCGTTAAGTGTGTGACCCTACGGGTTCGAGAACATGCAGACATGATCATATCAATAATCAATAGCGGGACCGGGATGCCCATATTGACTCCCACATATTCAACGAAGTTCTTTATCGATTGAACCACGATGCCGGAGATTCTTAATCTCATATACGATTCCCTTTGTCTCACCGATATTTAATTTGCCCGAGATTTGATCGTCGATATCTCCATATCTAGTTCTATCTCGTTACCTGGCAAATTCTCTTTACTCGTCCATAATATAGGATCTCCGTGATTAACACTTAATCACATGGTTGCAACCTTTCTGATGCTATATTACCGAGAGGGCCCAGAGATATCTTTTCCGTCACAAGGAAGGACAAATCCCAGTCTTGATTCATGTCACCCAACAAATACCATCGGAGATACCTGAAAGCCACCTTTATAATCACCCAGTTACGAAGTGACGTTTGATGTCCACAAAGTATTCCTCCGGTAAACGGGAGTGACATAATCTCATGGTCTAAGGAAACTATACTTGGCATACTAAAAGTGTTGGCAATGAAACTGTTGTGACACGATCAATTGCAACTCTTTATTATTGGGTCTTGTCCATCACATCATTACTCCTAATGATATGACTCCGTTATCAAGTGACTATAACAAGTCCATGGTTAGGAAACTCTAACCATCTCTTGACTAACGAACTAGTCCGGTAGAGGCTTACTAGGGACACCTGGTTGTTTATATTCCACACATGTATTATGTTTCCGGTTAATACAATTATAGCATGGATAATAAACTATTATCATAAACATGAATATGCTAATAAACCATTTTATTATTGCCTCTAGGGCATATTCCCAACAGTCTCCCACTTGCACTAGAGTCAATAATCTAGTTTACATTTTCTCGATCCAACACTCATGGTGTCTAACACTCATGGAGTCTCAGTGCTGATCATGTTTGCTCGTGGAAGAGGTTCTGTCCGTGTTCTGTACTATACAGTTCTTTATGTTCTTTGCAAAACGTCAATGTCACCTAATTTGACATTACTTTATCATCTCATGATAAACCTATTATCATCACATGATAATTCACATCATCACATGATGAATATAATATATTTGGTTAGAGAGTGAGATTTTCGTTTCCCTTTATGCCTACATGACGTATGATCAGTCAAGAGGACTTTCTCATAGCATGTGCACCCGGAACTCACTCAGTCTTGAAACAAAATTTCTCAAACCATAATATTATATCTTTTAATCCTTGAATTAATCATATACTCCTATATGTTGTAGACTCACAAATCGACAGTGCTATCATGTCACTTCGATATTTCCGATCATGCTTTCGCTGCGCTTCTGCTATCATGAGATCCCCAATCTAGTTTGGTTTTATGACTTCAACCAAGTCTACCAATCTCTAGATTCTATTATCTCAACTCCATAGAAAAATGACTCCTCATTTAACATGTTCTTCTAACCAAGAACTTGGGTCACATATCGTCAAATACAAACACATGGTTCTTATATGTTTAGTCCTATGAACGATTCATAGCGAATTCTAACATATCCTCCAACCATCATTTTGTACTGAGTTATCAACTCAATGTTTCACCTATTTTTCACAAGCAGATGAACCTTTCTTCTCTTGTTTTATTTTGAACTCCTTCAAAATCTTACTTAGGTTAAACATCATGACATAATGCTTTATCAAACATATCTATCCTCCATAGATACATCCATCTCCATGGATATTTGACGTTTCAAACTAACTTCATAAGTTATACGTTGGTTCCTGACTTATTTACAACATTTATGAAATCTCCATTTCACACAAACAAGATGTTGTAAACTCCCACTCAAATATACACCATACACATATTAAATTGTGAAACCACTTTGGCTCCCACTCAGAAATATGTTATCATTATATTTGACCATGATTTAACTAGCTCCCACTCAAACATATGTCACCACATATTTTGATCTTGGAAAATAGTTTCTGCTCTAACTTAATATATGTCACCACATATTTTAATTAGATCACACTCGTGTATTTTCTCGATATTTTGGACACCTCCAAAATTCTTAATTAACTATTAATATCGAGAACTCTTTATACGAACACTAGTACTCTACTAGCTTTAAGTTTTATTTATTCTCTACAAAACACCTTTTGAGGAATAAATATGTGAAACATCACTTTCACAAAATCAAGCAACAATTACTTTGTGATTTAAACTTAACATAGGATGACTCTTAGTCACTTTCGTATTTAAGGTTTCTATTTCTTCTTTGTAGTTTCGTAGGTATGTCTTGTTTCTCAAACATGACAAGTAAATCATGAATATTATTTTGTAACCTGACAAAATTTATATTCTTGAATCCTACTTTTCTTTAGACAAGCTAAACCGAAATTCAATGATCACCATCATCAATTCCTTTATGTGTCAAGTTTTAACCAACATAGCACTTTACATATGTGCCACTTGATACATAAACAAGCAAGGTTTTAGCTTTTCCATTCCATCAATTCTTTTATCAATGAAACCTTTTCACGATAAATCCACTAAAACATTTAACACAATCAACAATTGATTTGTCCCTTTTAGTCTCTCATTGTGGAATCTCTATTCATAGTCACATATGAATATACTACAAACTTTATTTGCAATAGTTTCTAATTATCTCATAATTAATGAAACCACTGTTTCACATAACTCATATGCGAAATGCAAATCATTAAATAGATCCTTATTTCTAAACAGAGTGTTTATCAAATAAATCTAAATGCTATTATCAAACCCCCGAAATAAAACCCTTCTTTGAGACCACACAATATCAAATAGTGTGTGATTACAATATCTTAGGACATATCAAACTCCTTTGAAATATTCTAAACATTGTAATTTGTGATAACACTTCTCACAAGTCCGCATACTAACATATAACTCAAATATTTTGTCTCTTTTGATCAAATCATAAAGACTCAATTTTCTTGTTAACTTAATATCCTAAACTCCAGAAATTTATTTGATCTCATCAAATATCATAACTCGAATAAATACACCTATTTAATCATTTATGATGGAGTACACAAAATAATGACATCTAACATTTGCTGAAAATACAACCAACACTTGTGTTTATTTTCGGCAATTCATGGCACTCTTCCAAAGGGTGGCATTTTAGTCATACTCCTTACAATAAGGCGCATTGATAAAACATCAAAATGTTTATTCAATATTCAGCACGACTAAAACAATTGTCATTATTAAGTTTTGGATATTTTAGTATGTCTCTTATTTTATAAATGTTCAACCAATTTATCATCTAGATTATAATAAGAATAATACACTTATAATCGAAACTTGTGATTTCCAAAAAGGATCACTCATGAAAATAGAACAACCATTGTCTTTAACATGAATAACCGTCTCACATAAGCAAGACACACTAATTAAAATCACACTTAATTCGATTACAAAACTTATTCAAATCCTCTAATCCAAATGATAAATGTAGAGACAGATCGTTGCCAGCATCAACTCCTTGATTGCCACCATTCCGCAACGTCTTCCCATATCCTTTATGCAAATCTCAAGCAGCAGGTTCTGTTTTCATAAAACAGAATGAGTATCAAATACTTATCGAAACCGCCACAATTGCAATTTGGACTTAAACACTTATAACTTGTATATCAATATATACTTTCTGCATTGTCAACTTCTCTTGCTATGGGTTCCACTTTGACATGACGCAGCCGAGACACAAACTCACAGAAAGTGATCAAATCCCTTCCCATGACCTAGTCTCCGACACAATTCTTGAAGCTGGGGAGAAGCTAGCGTATCACCCCACTATCGCGAAACCGTCATTCATCTCGTGGTTCCAAACAAGCACTAGACGATGATGTATCTCATGCATTATCCTCAGGTGTTGTTCCAAGCAAGTGTTCTCTTCCATCTTGAGTGAAAGAAAACCGTTCAGACATTCGAACCTTACAATTCTAACTTGCGCTGAAAAACTATTTTTCAACTCACCAACAATCTCCATTGCAGTCAAGTTCTTGAATTGTCTACTTAGGTCAGAATTCATGAAGGTGCACATCATCCACTTGACTTTCAAGTAGGTGGTTCAAAACCACTCCATGTACTCTTCATCGCTTGCAGAAATATTTGGGTTTATCTCCTATTGGTTCTTCTAGCACGTAGAGCTGAGCATGGGTGTTTAGGACTTCTTTCAGGACGCAGGTACTACTCAACAAATTTGACCCATCGAGACGCAGTTTTTCAGCAACGAACTGACTACCGTAGTCAACCATGATCTACAAGGATTTTTGCAAAGACATCTGGACTTTTGTTTATGATAATTTTAGTTCATCTTAATGAACTCCCACTAAACTCAACATCTCTCTGGTTGTTTAGTGACACACGATCCAAATCCACTACACCACAACCGATCATCACGTGAGATGATGTAGCTTCAATGGTGAACATCGCCATGTTGATCATATCATCCATATGACTCGTGTTTAACCTTTCGGTTCTTGTGTTCCGAGGCCATGTCTGTACATGCTAGGCTCGTCAAGGAAACCGTAGTATTTTCGCGTGTGTAAATCTGGCTTACACCCGTTGTATGTGAACGTTGAATCTATCACACCCGATCATCACGTGGTGCTTCGAAACGAAGATCTTTGGCAACGGTGCATACTAGGGGAGAACACATCTTGATATTAACATGAGAGATCACCTTATCATGCTACCGTCGCGATCACATCTAAGCATAACAATAAGGTGCACAAAAAGGATTAACATCACATGCAATTCATAATTGTGATATGATATGGCCTTTCTTCTTATGCTTTTTGATCTCCATCTTCAAAGCACCGGCAAGATCTCCATCTCCGGCATGATCTCCATCATCGTGGCGCCATCACCATGGTTGTCCACCAACTATTGCAACTACAACTAATGCTACTCTTAGCAATAAAGTAAAGCAATTACATGGTGATTCAATGACACGCAGGTCACATAAAATAAAAGACAACCATATGGCTCCTGCCGGTTGCCGTACTCGTCGACATGCAAGTCGCGAAAGATTACAAACATGATCATTGCATACATTATCACAAATCACATATTGGCCATACCACATCACATGACCCCCTCTGCAAAAACAAGTTAGACGTCCTCTACTTTGTTTATGCAATTTTTACGTGGCTTGGGTCAACGAGATAGAACCGTTCTAATCTACGCAAAACCACAACGGTGATATAGTAGTTGCTTATTTACTCATCCTTTTGAAAGGCCTTCCATTGAAAATTGCATCTTCACTAAAGCAAGAGAAACAGACACCCGCCAGCCACTTATGCAAAACAAGTTGCATGTCAATCGTGGAACCGGTCTCTCGTGCGTGGACGAGTAAGGTTGGTCCGGGCCGCTTCATCTCACAATACCGCAAAGACGCAAAGTGCACGCGAGAAGGTAGCAACATAAAATATCAACGCCCACAACACTTGTGTTCTAATCGCACCAACATCTACGAATAGATCTAGGCTCTGATACCACTGATGGGGTCGCAGCATAGAAAACAAAAAATTTCCTACGCAGCAAGCGGAATAAACCCCAAGGATCTAGACCTACTAGATGGAGGTAGCGAAGATGAGATCCAATCTCTTACCCTTGAAGATCAACAAACGCGTTTTGTCGGTGCAGGGGTTGGCTAGTCGATCCCCGCAACTAGACTCATCTAGTCGCGAGGAGATGTATTTCCTCGAAGTCCAATCCGACGAAGTGCCACAAGGGGTAGCACCTCCGCGGTATCCACACGTACGGCTCGATGTAGATCTCCTCCTTCTTGATCCCGCAAGCAAGGTGGAGATGGCTAGATGGATCTCGGCACCACGACGGTTGTGGTGGCGTTGATGGTGTAGTCTCCACGAGCAGGGCTTCGCCAAGCCAAGCAAGAGGAGAGGGAGAGGAGGGCATGGTGCAGCAGCCCTACGGCTAGGGGTGGTGCAGCATCTATGGTGGAGGAGATGGCGGCAGCCCTTCGGGGAGAGGTGGCGCCATGGGGAGGTGAAGGAGGCGGCGGCTAGGGCAAGGGAGAGGGGTGCGGCTAGGCAGCCTTGGCTTAGGTGTGCCGCACCCCCACCCCTCCTTTTATAGGTGGAGGCAAGGGGAGGGGCGTGCTAGGGTTTGGGGAGGGCTGGCCGGCCCCCCCTTTCCTTGGCCCCCAAGTTGGGGCGCCTCCCCTTGGGCTCCAAGCCCACACGCATGGCCCCTTAGGGCTGTGGTGCGGCTGGCCCATGAGGCCAGTCCACCACCCCTTTAAATCATGTGGGCCCCATACTCCTATGGGCCCCACTTCTAGACCCCTCTAGAACCTTCTAGAATCTTCTGGAACCCTTCCAGAAAATCCCAGAACTTTTCCGATACCTCCGAAAACCACTTTCCTTATATGAATCTTATTCTCCGGACCACTCCGAAACTCCTCGTGACGTCCGGGATCCTATCCGAGACTCCGAATCACCATTCGATCATTCCATCAATTATCTCATCGCTAACCCTAGCTACATCGGAGCGTTAAGTGTGTGACCCTACGGGTTCGAGAACATGCAGACATGATCATATCAATAATCAATAGCGGGACCGGGATGCCCATATTGACTCCCACATATTCAACGAAGTTCTTTATCGATTGAACCACGATGCCGGAGATTCTTAATCTCATATACGATTCCCTTTGTCTCACCGATATTTAATTTGCCCGAGATTTGATCGTCGATATCTCCATATCTAGTTCTATCTCGTTACCTGGCAAATTCTCTTTACTCATCCATAATATAGGATCTCCGTGATTAACAATTAATCACATGGTTGCAACCTTTCTGATGCTATATTACCGAGAGGGCCCAGAGATATCTTTTCCGTCACAAGGAAGGACAAATCCCAGTCTTGATTCATGTCACCCAACAAATACCATCGGAGATACCTGAAAGCCACCTTTATAATCACCCAGTTACGAAGTGACGTTTGATGTCCACAAAGCATTCCTCCGGTAAACGGGAGTGACATAACCTCATGGTCTAAGGAAACTATACTTGGCATACTAAAAGTGTTGGCAATAAAACTGTTGTGACACGATCAATTGCAACTCTTTATTATCGGGTCTTGTCCATCACATCATTACTCCTAATGATATGACTCCGTTATCAAGTGACTATAACAAGTCCATGGTTAGGAAACTCTAACCATCTCTTGACTAACGAACTAGTCCGGTAGAGGCTTACTAGGGACACCTGGTTGTTTATATTCCAAACATGTATTATGTTTCCGGTTAATACAATTATAGCATGGATAATAAACTATTATCATAAACATGAATATGCTAATAAACCATTTTATTATTGCCTCTAGGGCATATTCCCAACAGTTTTTCACATGAGTATTGTTTTTTCAGGTTATGCCAGAATGGGCCTATGGTAAGGCTGACGCGTGGGAGGCGTTGGCGTCGAGGTGGCTTGGGGAGGACGCCGCGTTCAAAGCCTTGAGCGAGCGAAACAAGGTAAAACCGCGGGACGGAGGGGACACATTGTGCGGGAGCCCGCAACCATGAGCGCTTCAAGGAAAAGCTGGTATGGGTTCTTATTTGATACGTTTCATTCATTTCCCCTCATGTTCCTAATTTGATACGCATACCACTTTTTTGGCAATGCAGGAGGCCGATATAGGTCCTGTGTCGGACATGCAAGCATGGGAGAGGATGAAGATGAAGAAGCCCGATCTATCCGAGCCTCAGCCCTCGCTTCCCACTTACTACAACAACACCGACGAGAACATAAGCAACTACGTCCAGTCGTTCAGAGGTCTTAATCCGGAGGTGGATGACCCTCTTGAGCATGACACCGACAAGAGAGCGTTGGTCCTCGCCGGGCACGGTTGGGAGCATGGCCGTTTGAACTGTCTTACTGCGGTAACCCCGCGTACTCCTGAGTTGGGCCTCGTGCGTGTCAAGGCTACACTCACTGCCGATGACCCCCCTGTCATGCCTCCTCGACAGCCTTCCCGAGCTCGCCCCGATGTAAGTTTTACTCAATTTCATTCTCTTTCCGACATTCATTCCTAGCTAAGTTGCTAAGTTGATGAGATTCATTCTATTTTGAAATTGTAGCCTGAATTCGAGTCAGCCTTTGAGGCCGCTTACGCGGCCTATGAGGCGGAGTATGACGTGTGGCTGCAGAAGAGAGCGGCGTATGACGAGTGGCAAGAGTTGCGCGATGCTGTAAGTTTGAACCTTAATATTTGCAATATGACAAGTCTCATTTCCTCTAGTTTGAACCTTCTTTTTCTACAACTCCTGACATCTAAACTATCTTGTAGGCGCATGAGAAGTTTTTTGCCACTGGAGAGCGGGAGCCGCTGCCTCCGCGTCCACCTAGCGTGGGGATGCCGCCCAAGTGCCCATCGAGGGAAGCGGTCGCCCTCACATACAAGCAAAGGACTCCGGTAAGTTATTGCCAAACCAGTTGTTACTGCCGTACTGTGCTTTCAAAGTTGCTAACTTGGACTCAAACATGTAGGGCACGGGATGCTCCAGGACTGCACCCTTTGGTCGTGCTTCTGCCTCGCCGTCCTCCGCTCGCGCTCTCGTGCAGCATGGCGGTGGTGATGCCTCGCCGGATGCCACACCGTCCCGTCCCTCGCCGGATTCCACACCGTCCCGTTCCTCGCCGGGTTCCCATTGTGATTCGACGGCGGCTGGCCCACGCGGTCGGTCGCCTAATCTCACGCTGTCGGAGATGGGTACCTCGAGCGACAAATAGATGAGTTCGAACAATGTTGTGCCATTTTGGATGAGTTCGACTTTGTATAAGTGCAATTTTGGATTATATGTGTGATTTGAGTTTGTATGATGCTTTGGTATATGCATATATGATATTATGTGAGTTTCTGTGATTTGTCATATTTTTGCAAATTTATGTGAATTTAAATAGGGCTATAAACCTGAATTCAAAAAAATGGTCACACATACGCCGACGGCAATGCCGTCGGCGTAGGATGCCTGCCAGGCTGACAGGAAGCGGGTACGTCGCCTTATGGTAACCCATACGCCGACGGCATTGCCGTCGGCGTAGCGTAACTGACACCTGCGAGAGGTGGGGCCGGGCTGTCAGGAAGGGGAATGTACGCCGACGGCATCGCCGTCGGCGTAGTAAGCCAGCCAGACGCGCAGGCGTGGGGCCGTGCTGTCAGGGAGTGCGGATACGCCGACGGCATTGCCGTCGGCGTAT
Source organism: Puccinellia tenuiflora (assembly GCA_012064385.1). Lineage (NCBI taxonomy): Eukaryota > Viridiplantae > Streptophyta > Magnoliopsida > Poales > Poaceae > Puccinellia > Puccinellia tenuiflora. The sequence continues at coordinate 174,938 of QRDG01000419.1, forward strand.
AACAGACTGACGGAAACGGAGACGGATGCCGTCTTGTGGGCCCCACTAACATACGCCGACGGCTTGCTTATACGCCGACGGCATATATTGTACGCCGACGAAGGGAAACGCCGACGGCTCTACGCCGACGGCTGCCGTCGGCGTATAGGTACGCCGACGGCTTAGGGTTATACGCCGACGGCTTCCGGCCGTCGGCGTAGCGTGGCTTTCCCGTAGTGACCCAACATTTTGGTTATCTCGCTTCTTCGCGGAAGAAGAGTACATAGAGTGGTTCACCAAGGCAGGCTTTGAGGATGTTAAGCTCAAAAGGATCGGGCCCAAGTGGTACCGTGGTGTTCGTCGGCACGGCCTGATCATGGGATGCTCTGTGACAGGCGTGAAGAGAGCTTCTGGAGACTCGCCTTTGCAGGTACGTCTACCTCATCTTTAACTCTCAGATTATCTTTTCTCCGTACCATTACTGTTCCAAGTGCGCTGTGATCTCTTATCTGCTGCTATGTTTGTTCTTGCAGCTCGGCCCCAAGGTTGAGGATGTCGAGGAACTGGTGAATCTTCTAGCCTTCCTGTTCCGCTTCGCCATCGGGACGATATGCGCATCATACTATGTGCTGGTCCCTGTCTACATGTGGATCAAGGATCAGGTTGTTCCCAAAGACCAGCCGATTTAAGGGAATAGCTTCTGTATGTTAGCCACTTGTAGGGCTTGTGATTCCCTAGTTATGTAATGTTTGCTCCTTTTTTAATCTTGTAATCTTGTTAACGCAAAGGAACTTTGTGTACTTGTGAAAAAATAGTAGAGGCCAGGGATGTTATGTCCTCATTATCGGAAAAAAAAAATGGGAAGGAGCTTCGTGTAGCATTAAAATGAGTTCTCAACATATGAAATCAGTGCCCCTGAAATGGCTTTTCTCTATGCATCAATCTTGGGTAATTGCCATAGAAATAAATAAAAGAGTGTTGAAACAAAATTGCCATAGAATATTTCAGTAACTTGTTAGGTTCAAATTCGGCAACTCTCCATGTGGTTGTTGAGATATCCGGTTACCACTTTCCAGTTACCAGGGGTCACCCGGAAATCCCTGTCACCAGTTATAGACGGCCCTTTTTTATCATGAACATGTGAGAGCGCACGTCTTTTTATATATATATAGAAGTGAACGTTAAAAACGGTAAAATTGAGTTTGTGATGAAACTTTAGCATAAAATATACATATATCGAAAATAATTTTAAAAGGTTTTAGGGTTGGACTACAGAAAGGGTTCTCTTCGCGAAGAGTGATTTTGACGCTGTACGAACTGACACGTGGTGGCTATATAAAGATTGACAAAACGAATTTGTATACTGCCTATTGAACCTGAGCCCTTACGTGCATTGTACGCATATATTCTCCTACATGCGCGTCCGATTCTGCTAGCCCCGCGCGCACAGCGCGCGATGTACAACCGCGTACATCCGAAATAAATGTACAAACTAAATATACGTAAATGTACAAAATTAATTTTATAAACAAATTAAATCTAAATCTCTCTTGCATACCGGTATATGAATTGGGTTACTTGCCACCCCACCCTAAACCCTAAATTATATATACGAGTTATAAATTTTTCATAATCTAGCGGCTCGGCTTCGTCCCCCGTTGCCGCTACCGCGGCGTACGGGCAGACTCAGCCTCGGGGCGTTAGGGTACGGAGGCTTCATCACTCGTCTACGATATCGCGTCGACGGCGACGAATTCTCCGTACCCTAACGTCTACGCTAACGCGACACATGGAAGTACAGAGTATATAGAACAGAAAGTACAGAGTATAGCAATCCGAATATACATATTACTGCGAATAGGGTCTATAAGTACACAGAAAAACGGAGTACAAAATGCGTTGACAGCGGAAGTACAAGTACGTTCAAAGTACAGGTACGTTCAAACCGAATGTACAGGTATTCAACTTTTGGATGTATAAAAAAAAAGTTCGTTAAAACCTATCAACATGGGATCTAGTTTTAAAAATCTCGACGCGAGAAGTTTAAAAGTGAAAACGGTTCGTAATTCGGATAAGCGGTTCTCAAGATATTTCGTTTTTAAACTTCGGTTCAAAAAATAAAAGGGAAAAGGCTACCCTCCAACCGAGTACAAATAAACAGAAAACGGAGTACAAAGTACGTTGACAGCGGAAGTATAAGTACGATCAAACCGGAAGTACAAGTATGTTCAAATCGAATGTACAAATATTCAACTTTTGGATATACAAAAAAAAATTTCGTCAAAACCTATCGATATGGGATCTAGTTTTGAAGATCTCGACGCGAGGAGTCCAAAAGTGAAAACAGTTCGTAATTTGGATAAACGGTTCTCAAGATATTTCGTTTTTAAGATTCGGTTTTGAAAAATAAAAGGGAAAACTCCCTCCCACCCGTACCCTTCCTTTCTCTCTCTTCCTCCCCACTTTAACTCTGGTTGCGACATGTGGCGAATATTGAAACAACAGCACAAAGGAGAAGGCGCCACTTGGCGCGAGGAGAGCGGAGGAAAAATTCCCTTTGCAAAGGGTTCCCTTTTTCTAACGATTTCCTTTTAAGCTAACTCTTTTCAGTAGCGTCTTTACGGAGGGCGTTACCCTTCACTGTGGTGCACTATATGCCCTGCCAACGTCGCAACACCAGGCCCACTACAAAGAATATCAGTCGTCGTGAAAAAACTAAATCAAACAGGGTACCGCCCTATAAATTTTTATCTACAAATTCAAATGACATGATTCTTTTTTCTATGGGTTAGAAATTAAATTATCTTTCCAATGCCACCGGTCTCGTGATAGTTAGACAAGTAGACAATATTCCGTGACTTATTTTCCCGTGCACTCCGGAGGTACCACGAAGGAATAATATCCCCTAATCAAATAAAAAAATTCAAAAGGAAGGGATGTTTCTAAAAAAATGGTGTTTATGAGAATTATAGTGATGAGTGATGACTTTATTAAAAAACAAGCCTTTGATAATTTTACTAAACTCGCATGTCATCATCATAATTCTCATAAACACGATTTTAACATCCTTGGTTAACATGGATCTCAAAGTTTTTTATTTTTTTATTTCAGTAGGGATATTATCACAAATCAGAATTTCATTTTAATAAGCAAATCTGGCAACTAATATACATAAGCAGACCAAGAGTACAAACACGATTGGTTGTGTATAGCAACTAAAATTAACAAAGACTAAGCTAACAAAGTATTACCATCATCCACCATAGCATAGATATTTGCTTGATCGACATCAAATTAATTAAAAAAAGTAAAACACAACTTGTAAATTGCTAAAAATTCATGTTTGAAAATATGGGTGCAGAATGGTCAAAGTGGGTGCTTGTTTAGCTCTTCAAGGTACTCCTCTTGTTCAAGATTTTGGACAAAATCTATGTCCACAACCATGTTAATTTCTGAAACCGCCCAAACATTAAAAAACAAACCAACATAAGAAAATAATGCATGAACTATTACATTGTTGTCTAACCATCATGATACCAGCGGAATTGGAAACATAATTTAACTTGTGGCCCATAAAAAAAGAATCATACCCTAAACCCTAGACTAGGGCGCCACCTTATTTGACTTAGGTTTTTCACGATGACTGGCCTCTGAATATTCTTTGTAGTGGGCCCGGCGTTGCCATGTTGACAGGGGCATAGCGCCCCAGGTCAGGGCACTGGTAGCGCCCCAGTGGAAGGCGTTACCGAAAAGGGTTTGATTTAAAATTATTTTCGGAATAGGTTCATTTTGTGCTGAAGTTTCGTCATAGAGTCAGTTTTGTCGTTTTTCATGAAGCGAACACACAAGGTTTTACAAACATCCACGACATGGCACTAGGGCCAACCGATCAATCAAAGAAAATGGAAGGTTTCATACAACCCTACGATGTTCCATTTAATATCTTGAGCCATGATGGCATCAAGAAGAGCCACCTCTGTTCTGGTCATCTTATCGAAGACACGGTTGTTCCTCTCAACCCAAATGGACCGCAAGACCTGGAGAACCAAGGACCTTATCTTGGGAGCCTCCTTGAAAGTCCAATGCGAGGTTACCACCGTCCACCAGCGCTCAAGCTCATCATAGTCCGAAGGAGCAAGTTCAGACCTCCCAAGCTCCGAGAAGGTCTCGAACCAGATGACTCGCGCAAACGAGCAGGTGAGAAGAACATGTTGGATGGATTTCGAATACTGCAAGAAAATAGGGCAAGTATCGTCATTGGCGAGGTTGTGCCGCATCCTCCCCTCACCCATCCAACATATGTTCCATGCAATTTTCCAAACAAAGAATTTGAATTTCAAGGCTGCTTTGCATTTCCAAATTGGAACATACAAAGGCCAAAAGGTCTAGCCCTCGAAGAAATCCAAATAAGCAAAGCGAGGCGAGATTTATTTTTATTAGCGGTCCAAATCCACTTACTACTCGCCAACAATCTGCCCATATTCTAGTTACGTATAGGAAGCTTCGTTCGAATGAGTACAAGCTTCGTTCGTTCGTTTTTTTGCAAGGTTTTTTCTTTATTTTCTTTTTGTTTTGTCTTAGCTTTTACTTTCTTCATTTTTATTTCTTCCTTAATCTTTTCCTGTTTATTTTTTCTTTTTATGTTTTTGTACTTGTTTTCTTATTTCTTCAATATTTTTATTTCTGAGAAAGCATATAAATACCTACATTTTGGTTCACTATTATATTTGGTTCCCCCGAATTTTTTGGTTCACTATTAGTTTGGGTTCGTCCCTATTTTTGGTTCACTGTTATTTTCGGCTCATTCGAATTTTTATTCGTTTTCGGTACACTTTTATATTCGATTCACCGACATATTCGTTCACTATTAAATTTGGTTCACTTTTATTTCGATTTACCGACCTTTTTGGTTCACCCGAATTTAGTCATTTTTCGGTTTACTATTACTTTTGGTTCACCGGCATTTTTGGTTCACTATTATTTTTGGTTCAGTGATATTTTGGTTCACTGTTATATTTGGTTCATCTGATTTTTCCTTTTTGGTTCACTATTAGCTTCATTTCACCGACATTTTTGGTTCAGTGTTACTTCCGGTTCGCTCGAATTTTTATTCTTTTCGATTCACTATTATTTTCGGTTTATTTTTATATTCAATTCACCCCGGCATTTATGTTCATTATTATTATTGGTTCACTTTATTTCGGTTCACCGGGATTTTTGTTTCACTATTATTTTTGGTTTACCCGAATTTAGTACTTTTTTGGTTTACGATTATTTTTGTTTCACCGAATTGGTTCACCGACATTTTGGTTCACTATTATATCTAGTTCACCCGATTTTCTTTTTTCCTTTTTAGTTCACTAGTAGGTTCGATTCAACAGAATTTTTGGTTCCGATTAACCCGAATTTTAGTTATTTTTTGGTTCTCTATTATTTCTGAAAGTGCGGGTGAACCAAAAATAATAGCAAACCAAAATGGAACTAAAATTTGGGTGAACCGAAAATAATAGTGAACCAAAAACGAGTTCTAACTCGAACACAATTTTTGAAAAGAAAAATGTTAAATTAAGATTTTCAAAAGGTGATTACGTATACAAAATGTTCACAGAGAAAATGTGTTCAGAAAAAGAAGATGTTCACCAAAAAAGCATGAAAATAAAAAACTGAGAAAAGAAATAAAAATAAAAAAGAACGAAAAATGAGAAGAGAAACATGAAAATCAAACCAAAAAGAAACGGAAAATATAAAATAAATAACTATACCGAAAAAAGAAACTAAAAATATAAATATGAAAAAAGAAACTGAAGAAAACGAAACAGGCGAAAAAGGAAAAACACAAAGTCCGGACAACATGGGCCGACCCATGACGCTGTACGCTGTGAGCCCGTCAATAAATAGTGGCTGTATTTTACGGGAGCTCCTCCCTGGCGCCCGTGCGATTCCTTGCTCCGGAATCGGCCGGTTGGGCCGGCTGACCGCGGCCTAGCAAGCGCGCGCCCTCACGACTCCTGCGCACGGGACGACAAACGTGTGGGCTTTTTTTGTTTTTTCTTTCCTGTCTATTTTCTTTATATTTTGTTGTTTTATTTTTCTATTATTTTTAATATAACCATTTTTAATTCTACATACTTGAAAATTTTAAAATTGAATATTTTAAAATCTTATTATTTTAAAAATTAAAAGGAAAAATGTAAATTTTTTATGAGTAAAAATAATAGTGAACCAAAAATACCGGTGAACCGAAAATAACTGTGAACCAAAAATCTGTGTGAACCAAAAATAATAGTGAACCAAAAATTCAGATAAACAAAAAAAATAGTGAACCAAAATTTCGTATAAACCGAAAATAATAGTGAACCAAAATTTCGGGTGAACCAAAAATAATAGTGAACCAAAAATTCGGGTGAACCAAAAATATCGGGAAACCGAAAATAATAATGAACCAAAAAGAAACAAAAATTCGGATGAACAGAAAATAGTAGCGAAACAAAAAATTCGGACGAGCCAAACATTCGAACAAACCGAAAATAAGTGAATCAAAAATTCGGGTGAACTGAAAATAATAGTGAATCAAAATTTCGGATAAACCGAAAATAATAGTGAACCAAAAATTCGGGTGAACCGAAAATAATAGTGAACGAAAATTTCAGGTGAACCAAAAATAATATTGAACCAAAAATTCGGGTGAACCGAAAATAATAGTGAACCAAAAATACCGGCGAACCAAAAGTTATAATGAACCAAAAATACCGGCGAACCGAAAGTAATAATTAACCAAAAAAGAAACAAAAATTGGGATGAACCGAAAGTAATAGTGAACCGAAAATAATATTGAACCAAAAATTCGGGTGAACCAAAAATACCTATGAACCGAAAATAATACTGGACCAAAAATAATAGTGAACCGGAAAGGAACCAAAATTCGGGTGAACCAAAAAATAATAGTGAACCAAAATTACCGGCCAACCGAAAGTAATAATGAACCAAAAATTCGGGTGAACCAAAAATAATAGTGAACCAAAAATATCGGTGAACCGATAATAATAATAAATCGAAAAGGAACCAAAATTCGGGTGAACCAAAAATAATAGTGAACCAAAAATTTGGGTGAACCAAAATTAGTGGTGAACCAAAAATAGATATTTGAAAATGGTTCATATTTGAAATATTTCATTTTGAAAATGGTTCGTATTTGAAAATAGTTCAGATTTGAAAAAATGCTCAATTTCAAAAAAGGTTCTGATTTTAAATTTAGATTTTTAAATGGTTCAAATTTTAAAAAAAATATTCATTTTTGTAAAAAAGAAACATAGGAGAAAAATGAAAAAAATAAAAGGAAAAGAAAATTCATATATTACCGAAACCAGAAAAGAAATAATAAGGAAAGAAAGAAGAAAAAATGAAAAAGAAATAGGAAAAAGAAACGGCAACATAAACAGAAAAAGAAAAAGGAAAATGAAAAAAATGTTTCCTGGGCTGCGGCCCGTCGCATGGTCCGTGCGGACGAGTGCAGAAAAAAAAACCTGAGGAAACAAAGGAAATGTTGAAATGGGTCGAGCCCAGAAATAAAATCCTTTGGTGAAATGGTGCTCCGAATCGCTTGGGCGATACGGAGTTGTTTCCCTAATGTATCAGTTCTACATAACTACTCCTACAACCGGGCCATCTCATGCGTAAAGCCTCGCTTAGGATGTGGAGATTGCGAATCGCGCCTCAAGTTGGGCTGGCCCATGAGTGGAACACACGCGAGCAGCCCGCGCCGTCGATTGTGCTGAAAGTGGATGCGTTCCATCGTGGCCGTTCGAGTTGCCGAAAGTGAGACGAGCCAAATGAATAAATCTATCTATACTATATATAAAAGACGAACCCTTTGGCGAACGGAGAGCGCTTCGGCTACTGTTGGGAGAAACAGTAGCGACAGTTGCGCAATCCCGGCCGTCCACCGACGATCCGACGGCCCGCGCGAGGCGTCGATGACGCTTTTGCAAAAAAAAACCTCCAGAAGCCGTAAATAGAACCCGCGGTCCATGAATTAACACAGAGAAGGACCTCATTGTAATTCTGCAAAAATACGGGGACTTTTCTGTAAAACCGTCAGCACACTCCCCCTCCCCCTTCCTCCCTCTCGCGCGACGGCCGAAGCTCGCCGCCGCCGCCGCCGACACGCCGCGCGGCCGCTCCGCCTCTCCCGGGACAGATCTGCGACCACGGGGACCTCCGGCGTCACTCCCTCTTGTCGGCACAGTGGAAACCAGGGTACCACGGGCCGGCCTGCCAGGGCCCACAAGATTCCTTTGGATGATTTTCGCTAAGGACCAGGCTCTCCAAGCCTGGCGAGCTTCGCGAGGATTTTCCCCTCGCGAAGGGTTTTTCTCCTCGCCAAGGACTCTCTCCCTTGGCGAGGGATCGCTCCTCGACAAGGCGTCCCCGACGCCGCCCGCAATCCTGCTAAGGACCAAGCTGAAGGGCTCGGCGAGGCTTTTCGCCTTGCGAAGCTCCTTCCTCGTGAAGCAATCTCTGCCCCCGCGGCAGAGTGCACATGGGCTCTGTGCCATGTGCAGAGTGACGCGCGTGCCTACGCGCGATGACGACGACGCCGCAGTTGCCGTTTCCATGTATAAAGCAGTCAACAAAGCGGAGCCAAGCAAAGCGGACAACGAGTATTGCCTCTTTGGTGATAAGGGAACCGTCTGCAGCTACGCTCCAAGGACGACGTCACCGTGGGTCACCTCCCACCTCGACAAGCGCCAGCCCACCGTCCAGCTGGTCGGTGCCCCTTTTCAGCTTTGGTGACGCCGTTCCCCTGCCGTGGACCGCGTCCACGAGCTTTACCTTTATGGTAGACTTCACCTTTACGGTGCACCGCGCGTCCTCCTTCGTCGCCATGTGGTAGCCCTTCCCGCCCAAATGTTTGGGCGGAAGAGGTCCGAGACGCCTATAAAAGGAGGGGGAGCACGCCCAAGCAAAGGGTTCGATCTTTGGTTGGTGCAGCCCTATTAGATCAAACCCTAGATCTGAAGACTAGCAAGTAGCCATTGTTAGCCACCTCGAGCTCGACAAGCTCTCCTTGTACTGTAAACTCTCCAAGCAGTGCAATACACCAAAGCAGGACGTAGGGGTTTTACCTCCACAAGAGGGCCCTGAACCTGGGTAAGACCGAGCGTTCCATCTCTGCAGTGCTGTCCCGCAGCGAGTCCGACGAGCACCGTCGCCGGAGCACGTTGAGGGTTGTTTGATTCCGTGTTCAGCCCCTTACTCGATCCTTCTCGAGACACCCCCAGTTCCTGGGACAGTTCTCCGACACCTCTCCCTTCTCGACGGAGATCAGCTGCCGGGGCGCCGCGAGGGCGCCATAATCGCCGTCGCCATGCTCTGCGTCCTCTGAGATCTCCGCCGCCGTGGATTGGTCGCCGCCGGCGACTCCGGCGACCATATGGCTCGCCCCGCCGCCCGTTAGGCTCCCCTCCGCCTCCTCTGGCGACTCCGCGCGGTCCAAGGACCGCGCGCGAGCTCCTCCGGTCGAGCGCGAGCTCGGAGAGCTCCGCGTCGCCGTTCATGGCCATGCTAACGTCGTCGTTCCTTTTTTTTCACTCTGTTTTTGTTTTCCTTCGGGACCTTTTCCAATCTATTTGAAATCCACTGCATAAAATAAAAAAAATATTACATGCATTTCAAAATCAAAATGTTCATTTCAAATGCTTCGGGACCTTTTCCGATCTATTTGAAATCCACTGCATAAAATAAGAAAAATATTACGTGCATTTCCAAATCAAACGAGAACAAATTCCACAAAAAAAACAATACATATAAAAAAACCAAATTCCACGAAAAAAATTCAAAAAAATAATTTCAGAACGGTTTTCACACAAAAAAATGTAAACACAAAAAAAGCCACTATATTATAAAAAAACAAACAGACGACTATTTCAGAAAAAAAAGGAAAAAATGAAAAAAAAAATACAACAGAATACTCTAACAAAACAAATACTCACTGTTTATGCTTAAAAGCAAATATGTTTCAATATTCCAAATTGGTTAATATTCAAAGAACATGAAACTTTTTCTATAAATACCCTCACAAAAAATAAATGCTGGTTGTTTTCTATGAACTGGTAGCATTTTTTTGTGAGCATTTTTTCATATCTTTTTGTATAATATTTAAATATTCAGTGGTTTGAAATGTCCAAACATGTTTGTACTTCGATGTCAACAATTAATTGAAATTAGATTCCGCATTTAGGGACAACAAAAAAAAACTTTCTCTACATATGTTCAGAAAAGGTAAAATTTTCCACGAATGGTTGATTACATGAATGGATTGAATTTCAAATGCATCTAATAAATTTCAAAAAAAAATGTATTTCCTCCAATTGTTGATGAAAATTGATAATCTAATAGCAACTCTACTAAATATGTTAAAAGTATTTTTTTTCACAAATGGTTGATTACATGAATAATTGCATATAATACAAATTGAAATCCCCTAAATATGGATTGAATTTCAGATGCATCTAATAAATTTGTTAAAAAAATGTATTTCCTCCAAATATTGATGAAGATTGAAAACCTAATAGCAATTCAATTAGGTTAATATTTAAAGATTCAAACTCTCCACACAAATAATTTCAAGACGATGGATGATATCCTTTTTAAAAAATATGTTTACAAAAATGTTGCATTCCTAACAGGTAGCACCATTTTACTAAAACAATTTGCATAAAATAAAAAATGATCAACAAAACAATATTTTCAAACATAACCACCTGAAAATTATGAATAACATATCCGACCGATCAAAATGAATAAATACTTGGTACTTACGAAAAAAAATTGTTTTCACATTCCAAAAAATGTATAACATTTAAAAAAAAATCCCTTCCTCCAAATATGTTACAGGTCAATTTTTCCATAAATTCTTGATTAAATGAATAATTACATAGAATACAAATTCATATCCCCTAATTATTGATTGCATTTCAACTGCATCTAATAACTTTAAAAAAAATGTATTTCCTCTAATTATTGATCTAAATTGAAAATATGATAACAATCAAATTGGTAAATATTTAGAGATTCAAAATCTCCACACAATAAATAAATACTTGTTGCTTATGACAAAAACAAATGTTTTACAATTCCAAAAAAAAAGAGTACTACATTTTTTTTTAAAAAAAACCTTCCTCTAAATATGTTAAAGGTACATTTTCCCACAGAATGAATACTTCAACAAAATGCAAATTCATTTGCTCTAATTGTACCTTGGTTCCAAAATTGAATTTACTATATACAAAAAACTTCCCAAATTTCCATTTTTAGCATACGAACAACTTAACAACGTAAACTTTCGTTCAAACTACAAACCAAAAACCTTCTAAATATGCACATTTCCAGAATTTAATTACTTACACCATGGTACTCACAAATATGACAAACAAAAAAATACCTGTAAAAAAATGCCAAAATTAGCATGAGAAAAAAATCGAACGAACGAATATTTCAATAAAATGCAAATTAAACTGCTCTAATTGTACCTTGCTTACAAAATGAACTTAATACATATAAAAAACTTCCAAATTTTCCAATTTTAATACGAACATGCCAACACACTACCTTAGACTATGAAGTCAAACTAAAATATTTCAATATTTATGACAAATAAACATATTCGGACATTCCAGCATCCTAAAAAAAATGAAGTACTCCAAAATATGTCAACATGCCCACAAAAAAAATGCACAACCTCTAATTATGTGAAGTTGAAATTTTAATAAATGTTCATGCAATGTATTTCACTAATAATGTTCTTAAAATGAACATTATTTGGATGTAATCTAAATGAACTTCCTCTAAATGTGACATCCAATTGAATAAATGATGCACAACCTCTAATTATGTGAAGTTAAAATTTTAATAAATGTTCATGCAATGCATTACACTAATAATGTTCTTAAATTGAACATTCCAATTTGGTAAATACTTGGATGTAATCTAAATAAACTTCCTCTAAATGTAACATCCAATTGAATAAATACGTATTTTTTACCCATCGTGGACTTAAATTACATTTTAATGGAAAATAGAAACATATTCGAACATTCACATTCGCTAAAAAAAAGAGATACTCCAACAAAAAATATATTAACATGCTCACAAAAAAAAGAACTTACTCTAAATATGGAATTCAATTCAAAGAAATTACAAACGTGTTTGAACCTTCCAAGACACCAAATATTTAAATATTCTACAAAATATACATATAAAAAATCTAACAAAAAAAACTACCTACTTACAACGAAATAGAAACATTTTCGATTTCGTAAAATAGTTGGATGTAATCTAAATAAACTTTCTCTAAATATGACATCCAATTGAATAAATGTGTATTTTTCACCCATTGTGGACTTAAATTACATGTTAACGAAAAAATAGAAACATAATCGAACATTCCAATTCGCTAAAAAAAAGATACTACAAAAAAATATATCAACATGCTCGCAAAAAAAAATACAACTATTTACAGCTAAACTAAAACATTATTTGTGGCAAAAAAAACACATGCTCCAACTATACGAAGTTGAATTTAAAAAATACTCTAACTGTGGAATTCAAACTAATAAATGTGCATTTCCACTCAACATGGACTTAAATTGGAAATTAATAATGGTAAAAAAATTCCAAATTGCTTAAAAATTGGAGATACTTTAAAATAAATCAACATGTTCACACAACTAAATGCCAACTATTTACAGTAAAGAACAAAACATATAGGAACTTTTCAAGTTGGTGAATATTTGGATAAAATCCAAATGCACATCCTTTAATTGTGTGAACATGAATTTAATAAATGCTCATATATTGCATTTCCTCTAATAATGGACTTAAACTGAACATTCCAATTTGGTTAATATTCGGATGAAATCTAAATGAACTTTCTCTAAATATGGAATTCAACCACTATTAGTGGATAAAATGTTTCTTTCACTTCACAATCCCAACTGATTCACTTAAGAGTCAGTACATAAAGATTTTATTTCATTTCTTCGATTTGTTCTCCTCTTCTAAAGTTATAGCTTTCGTGCTACCTTCATCGATGTTACCCACCAAATAAAAAGCCTGTTCGGGTAGGCCATCTAATTCTCCGGAAATGATTAGTTGAAATCCCCTAATGGTTATAAACATATTCGAACATTCCAGCTTGCTAAAAAAATGAAATACTCTAAAATATATCAACATGCCCACAAAAAATGAAGGCCAACTATTTGCACAAAAAAACGAACATTTTGAATAAGCCAATATTTGAATGAAATCCAAATGCAAAACCTCTAATTATGTGATGTTGAAATTTTAATAAATGCTCATGTAATGCATTTCCCCTAATAATGAACTTACATTGAACATTTCAACTTCGTAAATATTTGGATGTAACCTAAATAAACTTTCTCTAAATATGACATCCAATTGAATAAATGTGGATTTTCCACCCATCGTGGGCTTAAATTACATGTTAATGAAAAAAAATAGAAACATATTCGAACATTCCAACATGCTAAAAAAACGACACTTTAAAATATATCAACATGCACAGAAAAAAATAAATGCAAATATTTACAACAAAATACAAACATACTAAAAATAAAAACATGTTCGAACACTTGAATTTAACTAACATTTCACCGAACAAAACAAAACTAAAAGAAAAAATTGTAAAAAAAAAAAACACCAAGGGCGTGGCGTGACGCCACGCCAAATTCAACTAGTAGACCATGAATTCCAAACACCAAATCAAAAGAGAGAGAGCTCGAGATGGAAGCGGCGAGGTCTCTTGGGCGCTGGCTGGTGCTGGCCGCCTAGGTTGCGCGGATACGGCAGAAAAGTCGCGTATCAGGGTCGGATACGTATCGGATACACGAGGATACGTTTCCCTCCTCCTATCTCCACTTTTCCGGTTTTCTTGCTCCTGCCCTAGTTCTTATTGCTGGTTTGCACATCAGTTCTGGAGTTTGAAGCACCACAACAACTCCCAGATGTTGAATCATGAATGTTGCTCGTATGATTCCTCCAAACGATGATCGAAAGTGGCAGCTATGGAGTATTAATTCTCATTCTCGTATAAAAATCACTAATGTATATATATATACAAACGTATCCCCGTATCCTATGTTTTTGAAAAACCGGCATATCGCGGTATCCGTATCCGTATCCGTATCGCCGTATCCGGGCATTCTAGCTGGCCGCGAGGGCGAGGGCGAGGCGCGCCGAAGCTGGGATCGGCAACCGGAGCCTGTGCGGGTCTCCACCTTCTCCCTCCGACGACGCCGTCGAGTGGAGGAGGGAGGCGAGGAGGCTGGAGTGGCTCCTTCGCGCCGGCTTCACTGCTCTGGAGGAGCGGCAAGCGCGCATGCACGAAGAGGCCGTCAAGCAGCGAGGCGAGATCGCCCTCTTCCGCTCCAGAGCAGGCTATCAACCGGGCGAGGTTGCCTGGAAATTCATCCAGCTGCTGGGCACCGTGGCGATGACCACCGTGGCGGTCCGCCATTTCACGGGAAAGGCCGAAGCGTGTGGTAAGGAGGTGGAGGCAGCGCGTGAAGAGCTCCGGCAGGCCAAGAAGACGGCCAAGGAGAGGGAGGAGAAGAAGCTGGCGGCACCCGTGGCGAGCGACGGCGGCGAGGGAAAGAAGTAGATGAGCGGGTCCTCAATCTGTATCTTCTTCTTCCTTTTCCTGTTTGCTGCTTAGAGAAGGAGAACCGGCGGCGGGGAGGGAAAGAAGTAGGCGAGCGGGTCCTCAGTCTGTATCTTTTTTTTTCTTTTCTGTTTGCTTAGAGAAGGAGAATGAGATCTGTATCAGCGGGTTCATGGATGTATCGGAGAGAAAGATGAATAAATTGAATGCTTTCTCAGTGCCTCTGTATATCTGCATCTGGATATTTCATTAGTTTCTTAGGTTCAGTTCGGGAAGTCTCTCTGGGATTGTTCATGCATCAATCAGGTTACCAGGGTGCGCCAGTAATCCCTGACATCAGTTATGTACGTACGGACGGCCCTCTTCTTCTATTCCCTATCATCATGGAACTCTATTATTTTTTTCAAAAGACCATTTTTCTGGTGATGCTTCTCATTGCTATTCTACAGCTGCCACGCAGATTTTGTTTTGAGAGAGAGAAAGCCAAAGCTTTATTACTGGTCAACAGGGGCTCTGTTTACATCACAGGTGAAGCCTAACTTAGCCAGCTCATGTGCCGGTTGGTCAGATGGCCGTTTTACAAGCAAGGAGATCGAGAGCAAATAGTGCGGATTTAGAACTTCAGGTCGTCCAGTACTACACACCCATCTGCTCCGCATGCGCAAGTGCCACAACTTGGACAGCTGCGTTCAGTTCAGCAAGAAAAGCATCAGACACGTTTTCACCTCTCCCCGAGAGACACGCACGGTGATGCCCCACCCAGAATGGTTCCCGCCTGGCGTAAATTGAATTTGAGTACACCCGCCTTAACTGTTCAACCGGTTTCTTCCTCGCCACACTCAGGTTTTCCTGATATTCTACGGCATATTGAAAGGAAATACCAGCGTCCTCATCGATAAAACTTACTGTGTGGAGTGAATACACAAAAACATCTCTTGCAGAAACAACGAGTGAATACACAAACATCTCTGGCAGCAAACTGTGAGTAGCATCACATCAATAAAACGTACCGAGTCGAGTGAATACACAAAACATCTCTTGCAGAACCAATCAAGTTCTGATCCAGGTTGCATATTACCAAGGAAAAGTAAAGTAGCTACATGATTCAGCATCTTGTGATACAGGTGCGCTGGAGAGTAATAGAGTACTGAGCTTGCATGAAACCTGAGTATCCAGTTCCTGATTTCACATCTCAGTATGAAACCAAACCGCCTTTACTTCCCGAGGGGCTACTGGATCTCGAGCTGCTGCTGCGCCTGCGGTTATACTTTGAGCTGACCCTTTTGGCTGGGGCCGCATCAGGAGACCTAGACCTCGAGGCATCACGGCCCTTGGACCTGGATCTTGACCTTCCTCTATTGGCAGAGGGGCTGCTACCACGGTGACCAGGGCCCCCACCACCGCCGCCGCCGCCGCGACCTGATCGAGGCCTGTAGTTCACATCTCGTTTCTCTTGTTCTGCAGGGCTACGGCCACGTCTTGGGCTGGGGCGGCGATGTCCTCCGCCGTCACGGCGTCTCGCTGGGCTGCGTGACCTGCTCCTGCTTCGGTCTCTCCTTGTGTACCTGCCATCATGGATGTTGGTTCAAATTTCTGTAATGTTTTGCATCAGTTATTAGTCATTGAAAAACTAACATGGATATGCACAAGGAAAAGGGGCAAGTAATTCAGTATATTACAATGATGGTGATAAAGCTGCTTGACCTAAGCAAAAATATACAATGTCATGATATGTTGTTTGACTTCAGCAAAGACTAGCTTGTTCAACAAATCATGCCTTAGCTGTATCGAAGGGTTGTCCATGCACAACAATACACATCTATCGAAGACTAACAAACGGCAGGAAAGGGAAGGCAACAAACACAACTGTTTGTTGTTTGAGAACGCTAGGAGACTTGGGTACTTAATTGAAACAATTGAACGCTTAAAACTAAGAAGCACCGATATGGGGTCACAGAATACAACATTTTCCAGAAACAGCCTTACGGGATAGAGGAACTATATGTAAATAATTGAAAAGGAACAGCATGTAACAAAGACAAAAAAATAATAATTTAAAGATGTGAGAACAAAGCACTATTTGTTGTCTCCATTTCATTGGTGAATGATCCTCAATTCCTCATCCATATGCTACTATAATGACTACGTATCAGTTGCTCCCTGAACCATACATGCATCCTACAATCTGTCCAGGACACTTAGCAGCCATATATCTTCTTTCTCTTTCCTATTATCTTCTCCCCTACAGCTCCTCAACGGAGCGACCGTGGCACCTCCTCAGATCCCGTGTGCCAGCAAAGACAGAAACAGCAGGAACTACAGGAGAAAGATGAGGGGTTCCACGGCCACCGGTGAGCAAGAAGTAGCAGGCGGAGGCATGGCACACGGGGGTACGGCTGACCAGCCATATCAGTGCCTCCTAGCATAACAGTGCTAAAATAACAGAGCGAACTATTTTACCACCAATTGCTAAACTACAAACAGCTTTGATCACACGTTTTCATCTCAAGGAAGAGGACAACTTAAACTTCGAAGGAATGCCACATTCATCTAGAATGGATATGATAAAATTAGTTATTGATGGCACTCTTGTTACCCATGAAAGAATCCTGAAAGAACCATTAGCAGCCCACATGCTCTATAGATCATTTAAGGCCTTAAAGCACTGCAACTACTACATCCGTCAGGAATATAAGGTATGTGTGCAGTGAACGTCTTGAAACTTTGACCAGCATTTGTTAAAGTATATGTATTGGGCATGCAAGAATAATACCCTTGTATTTGTCTTGCAAAATTCTTGTATGGTATATTTCTTTCTATTACTTTTTAGGCATATTACAGGTGAAAAACATAGTCAACGTTCTCGATTGGATACTGAGAAATGTCAACCACGCCATGCACTGTGGACTGGAGTTCCCAGCACTCAACATAGACACTGTTAAACTAGCACAAAAGTGGAACAGCTGGTAGGCAGAAAATGTCGTTACTCGGTTCTTTGAAGGAACCTACATTTTTAGTGAAAAAGAAATACCAACCTTGGTGGGCTACTTGCTCTTGGGGAGCCATGGTATCTCCTTACTGGTGATCGTGCACCATAAGGAGCATTTCGTCCATACCTGTACATGATGGGATTCCAATATTAATATCAAATATGTAAAAATGTGGTAAATCGATAACAAATACCTTCCATACCTATTAAAGTTACCCCATCTATCGTTTCTTCCTCCATTGTAGTGAGGCCGAACAGGTGAACGCTCTGGAGACGGTGTTCGGTATCTGCGTGCAAATGAATACTGCTGTGTAAAACCACGCCCTTTCCTGACACGTCCATCCGCTGTAGAGCCCTTAGCTAAATCTTTACCATTGGTGGGTACTGGTTCATTGCTTCCGGGGTTCGGTTCTGTACCAGCTTCAGATATGCCAGTCCCTGCAGCATCAGCAGTGCTGTTGCCATATGGCTTTGACAGAGTTGCATCAGCCCTGATGGGGTTCGTACCATCCCTGCAATTATAAAACGGACATGTTGCACTCTCGCTGCATAGTAGTCAAAGGACCCAGACAAGAAGTATATATTTTAAAGAAATTAAACCTGAATTTACTAGATCTATCTTCAGAATTTTGATTTCCAACTCTGACATCAGCCCCATTTTCATCTTTGTGTAACGGTTTGCTTCCTGCAACCGTTTCTTTGCCTTTATCTGCATCTCCCAAGGTTTTTCCTTTCTCCAAATTTATTATCTTGGGAGTTTCCTTGTCTGCTATATGTACAAACGGAGATGATTATTAGTTCAAAATTGTACACAAGAACTTTGAAGCATGGCCATCTAAGTAGTCAGTACATTCCAAGAGGGTAACCAAACGCAAGATATCAAGGTCACATAAATTGTATCTTGTGCAACACATAGCAGATTGTTCAAAATTATACAGAATGAAAGAAGAGAGAAACAGTAACGGATATTATCAATATTGAAGCATTATGCTACAATCTATCTACTCTATGGTTCTCAAATGCAATAGCAACCAAAGGATTCTGGAATAAATTTTTGAATCAAGATATGTCCTGTGAATAGCGATAACAGACATAAACAAGAACGAGTTGGCCAATCGAAAATATTTTCCGTTCCATTGATGCTGATTTTTATTATTAATCCAAGTATGCTGAACCAAATTAAACACAAGAAGGTGATGCCCATGAATTTGCAAGCAAAGTAATAGATTCAGAGCAAAAGTACTAAAGTACTCGAAAGTAACTCGAATGCCCATGAATTTTCCGTTCCATGCCTTGGGATCACAGAAAAGTAACTCGAAAGTGTTCACAAAACAGAAATATAAACAGCTAAATTCAAGAAGCACGTGGCATACCAGAGTATGTTGATAGAAAATGGTGAAGATGAATAAAAAACTGAATGGGTGTTCGCTCTCCTACCTTTCTTCAATGAATGCTTGGTAGGGCGGCCTGCACTTTCATAGTCACTGCTTGAGCTTTTTGAATCATCACTTGAGCTCCCATAGCTCCTAAAAGCAGCATCAACAGGGAATCGTTTAGCCAGCATTAATTCTGAGTGACATAAATATACAGGCTATAAAGGTCAATATACCGCTTGGATTTTCTTTTTGTTCCTCTACTCTTGCTCTTACTCTTCTTACGGCTGCTCTTCCTCTTTGCAGACTTTCGTTTAACCTTCTTAGAACCTTTTCTTCTCTTGTGCCTATGATCACTAGATGAGCTGGTATCCAATGATGCTGAAGAATACGATTCTGACCCCGAATCACTATCTGAAGAATAGGACTGTGAGTCAGAAGTTTCTGAGCTATATGAATCAGAAGAGTAGTGCTTTCTCTTTTTCTTTCGTTTATCCTCGCTAGGTGTTTTTTTGGTTTTGACCCTCCCTTCAGAATCAGAGTTATCTTCTACTGCCTTTTTAAGCTTCTTTTCTGCATAAACAAGTACTAAGAAAGCTTAGCAGAGATAAGATGTGAACTGTTTGGAGATCTCCATATTGATCGCTACTTACCTTTATCTCCATGTAGCTGGTTCTGAGTATCTATGTTAGAGGCTTCACCACAGTCTACGATTTTCACTGGGCTTTTAGGCTTTCCAGAATCAGTACCCAGTGCTTCAAGCTTCTTTAGCAAAGCTTTTCCGTCGAGCACCTTCCCAAAGACCACATGTTTGCTACAAAAAGTTATAATGCAGGCTCATTAAATGTTGATAGACCATGAGGGGCAGTGAAAAGAATGTCTTCTTCTCCATAGGGAAGAATCAAATATATACTAATATTTCTGTGGATAATATACCACTGGTGATGGGTCTATCAGAAACTCTCAATCATTACTTGTCACAATCTCATCACAAAATATTGAATTTTCGTTACAGAAAGGAACAAAAAGTACAGCTCCAAAACTATAAGTGCAAAATGACTAAAGGAAAGAAGTAATACCCATCAAGATGTGGTGTCGCATTGAATGTTATAAAAAATTGGGATCCATTGCTGTTTTTTCCAGAGTTTGCCATGGACAGAATACCAGGCTGATCGTGCTTTAACTTGAAGTTTTCATCTGTAGAACACAAGACAGAGTACAATTTGTTTAACAGAGGAATAATATGATAGTAGCACAGTTATCATGGGACTTAACCTTAAGTAGCTAACAGACAAATTCTGTAATAGCCAAAAGAAATGATATAGCCATACCTGGAAATTTTCCACCATATATGCTCTCCCCACCACGTCCTGGAAATAGCATGCAACGTTGAGCTTATAGAGTACACTACATCAATAAGTCAGTTGAAAGAAGAAGCCTGTGCTAATGAAGCAATACCATCTCCTGTGGAAAAGTCACCACCCTGCAGTTAAGAAATCTAATCAGTCGACTTTAGTTAAAAATATTGGGTGGTAAAATAAAATATAGAGCACAGATTCAATCATATTTACAATCTATAAAGCTCATTTTTGCAATCCACATAAAAAAAGAAACATACTGTCACTAGCTACAATAAAAATATGCAGCAATCACATCAGTTGCAATATTTTGGTACCTGAGCCATAAATCCTGGGATAATGCGATGGATGTTTGTTCCCTTAAAATAAAGGGGCTTCTTTGTAGATTCTCCAAGGCCTCTCTCACCTACATGTTGACCAGAAGTAAGGCCTTAAACAATAAAAGGTAATACATACAGCCAACAAATGCATGCTAACATATCATTTATATTGCAACTTTCATATGAAGACCCTAGAGTCTTACAATAAACTAGATAAAATGAAACACCAATTAGTTGTGAAGAAGGAAAAGTGAAATATATCATATTTATACCTACCAGGACATATCATGTAATAGCGGTGTTTCCTCTGTTGTACTATTATTACAGATATAATAATCTACCAGGACAAGAAAGGTGCGGACAGAAAAAACAACAGATTTCCAAAAATATCTCCCCAACAGATAACATAATCGTAAGATTTTGTTAAACCAGATTCTACGAAACTATAGCTGAAAGAGAGAAAGAACAACTATACAGCGGAAACTAGAAAATCATGCATACTTATAAGTGATAATGATAACGAGATAAAAACGAATATACTAGCAAACAACGCAGCAAGACTCTATCCCCTTATTCAACCATTCTACTTAATATTATGTTATGTCATTACCAAGCATGCATCAAAAATAAAAGTTCAACTAAATCGACTGCCATGTGAGTACTCACTAGGTTCACCAAACACAGCTCTTGTGAACATATACCATATCCATATGTTTCCTAGCATTTAGGCGAACTCTTGTACATCCTCAACATCAAGGATGCTAAACAGCCTAAACTCAAGAACTTGCATATCGTAACAGTATGTTTCATCAATAACTCCATCCTCACAAACACACAAAGTAACACTATTTCACAGGAAGGGATCTGAATTTTACCAGTACAAAGCGCTCGGAAGTTCTCTGCTGTCCTCGGAACTACACTGGCAAAGAGCTGCAAAACCAAAGTAGGAAGCTAATCAGGCGCACGCCCTAGGCTCTCATAGGAGAAACATACGTCGCTTTAAAATAATAAGATCAAGCACGCCGGAAGGTAAAAAAGCTTTACGACCTCAAACGTGATTCTCTCGGGAGCTCGTCCATCAATGGATATGTCCATGAAGATCTGAGGGTTCGGATTCTTCTTGAGCTTCGGCATGATTCCCCCCCGTACTGTTTACCTGCAGGTGTGTGCAACCATGAGAACATCGTCAGCAACAAACATCCCAGGGTTTAACAATAAATCACTGGATGGCAAAAGGCGCGTACCTCCGGAAGCAGTGTCCGAGGTTGCGGACGGGCTGGAAACGGAAGGGACTCGGCGACGGAGATGGAGATGGCAGCGCGCTTACGAGGCTAAGGAGGTTGGGGGTGAGGCGTCGGCGGTGCCGCCACAAGCTACGGCACGGCGGGGCGGCAGCTCTAGGTCAGGACTCAGGAGAGGAAGAGGAAAGAAAGGTATTGCAGGGGACGATGCTGTGGTGATCCATAAACCATGGGCCGATAGGCCCTGCAAGCCCAGCAATTGGTTTCCTGCAAACAAATGGGCCCAGAAGCTGTGCTTCACGGCTTCCCATAAAAAAAATTGCCCACGCTACTACGTTTAGAACGTTCTGTGGTTAAGCTTAACCATAGAACATTAGGACAACACGTTTTGAAATGGTCAAAAACCGTGACTAGGGGAGTATGCGGTATCTGCAGCAGACAACCGTGAATGCATGCGGAAAACAGAAAACTGCAGCAGCATTAAATGTGAGATCCCGAAAATTTAAAAACTTTTGTAGCCCAAATCGTTAATCCGATTTAGGATCCGTTTTCACCGTTGGACTAGTCGCGACGAGATCTTCGAAACTAGATCCCATGTTGATATGTTTCGATGCATTTTTTTCGGACCTAAAAGTTACCCACTTCATAACACGTGAGTTACCCCACCTGTTGTATGTAAGTTACCCACCCTATGAACGATCAGTTTTGGCTTCCCACTTTTGGGTGTTATTTTTGGTTTTTTTTGAGTTTTGAAGTTACCATCCGGTTTTATAAGTGAGTTACCACTTTGGAATGGTAAATGTATCATCGACAAAAATGGGTAATGTAACTCCATATATTTCATGGTGTATAAATGTCTCATGAACACATGGGTAACTCCATCAGTTTGGGTGGGTAACTCAGTCAGCACATAGTGGGTAACTATTACCGAGAGTGCAGGGTAACTATATCGATTTCATGGTAGATAAACACATGGGTAACTCCATTAGTATCTGGTGGGTAACTCCATCGGTACAGGGTGGGTAACTATTACCGAGAGAGTAGGGTAACTACTTCGATCTCGTGGTGAATAACTATATCATGAGTACATGGGTAACTCCATCAGTTTTGAGTGGTTAACTCCATCAATACTTGGTGGGTAACTACATCAATGAGTGTGGGTAACTCCATCAGTTAAGGGTGGGTAACTATTATCGAGAGAGTAGGGAAACTACATCGATTTCGTGGTGGATAACTATCTAATGAACGCATGGGTAACACCATCAGTTTTGGGTGGGTAACTCAATCAGCACCTAGTGGGTAACTATTACCGGGAGAGCAGGGTAACTATATCGATTTCATCAGTTCTGGGTGGGTAACTTCATTAGTTTTGGGTGGGTAACTTTATCGGTACTGGGTGGGTAACTATTATCGAGAGAGTAGGGTAACTACGTTAATTTTGTGGAGCATAACTATAGCACAACACATGGGTAACTTCATCAGTTCTGGGTGGGTAACTTCATTAGTTTTGGGTGGGTAACTTTATCGGTACCGGGTGGGTAACTATTATCGAGAGAGTAGGGTAACTACGTTAATTTTGTGGAGCATAACTATAGCACAACACATGGGTAACTTCATCAGTTCTGGGTGGGTAACTTCATTAGTTTTGGGTGGGTAACTTTATCGGTACCGGGTGGGTAACTATTATCGAGAGAGTAGGGTAACTACGTTAATTTTGTGGTGCATAACTATAGCACAACACATGGGTAACTTCATCAGTTCTGGGTGGGTAACTTCATTAGTTTTGGGTGGGTAACTTTATCGGTACTGGGTGGGTAACTATTATCGAGAGAGTAGGGTAACTACGTTAATTTTGTGGTGATCGAGGGGGCCAAAGAAAAGGTGGCGGGCGAGGATACCGGCGTCGAGGCGGAGCCAGGGTTGGACTCGCGCGAGAAGTTGTCGCGGTGGAGGAGCTAAGCTCTCTGGCCGGCGTGCTTGAGCAGGAGGAGCAGCGGAGGCGACCGGGCGCGAGGACAGAAGCGAGCTCGTCGCAGACGGGAGGCGCGAGCTCCGGCGGCGGTGCATGCTCGGGTCGCTGGCCGCGGGCGCGGGTGGAGACTCGAGGCATGGTCGTGCTCCTTCTTTTTTTTGCGGGAAAAGGCTGATATTAAAAGAACAACGGTAAATCTATTCCTAGAACTCAGCATCAAACTGCTCTTTTACATGGATTTTATCTGAGAAGGGAGTATTCTCGTTTATGTTGCACCGGTCTGCATATGAAATTCAAGCTTGTATTGAAACCTCAGTTGTCCTTTTTCACACAAACAAAAGTTTAACCTGGTACTGTTAAATCCGTTTTGTTTCCTTTAAGTTCAATGCACCCAAATGTGAACCAAGTGGTTGCAGGGGTGCATATTTAGTCGCACGCTTAAACCAGGTAATAATGGAGGATTTTTTTCTCGTATTCACTAAGGTCTATGGTGAATGATATCCAAAGTCCTCATCTCCCGATACTGGTATCATGTACACATAGCAATCTTTTCAGTGTCATGCACTCATTACCATTTTGTTTTGTCCATAGTCATAGAGAAAGTTCTATAGCGCATGAACATAACATTGACTAGTCAAGGAAGTAATTTTCACTAGCAAATATAGAAAACAGAGAAGAAGCAACTCTGTGCGACAGGGAAGGGGAAAATGTACGAAATACATCATTGTTCACAGGCGCAAATTATTACTAGTCTCTCAGACTCTCACAAAAAATTAACACTGATTCTTGCACAATTCAGTCTCTACAGAAGATTAGCAGAGAAGAAGACATGGACAAAGTAAAAAGGGGTCATCACCGCACATGAATCGCCTTGTGGGAAATTCGCCGAACACCTTGTCGCCGTCCTGGAATCGGTAAGGAGGAGGACGTTGGTGCTGGTTTGGTGAAGAGGAGCAGCAGAAGGATACAAGCTAGAGCAGCAGCTGAGTGAGGAAGAGAGCAGCCGCCGTCGTTGCCGTTGGTTCGTTGCTGAAGAGGAGGAGCAGTAGGGGTTGTAGGGCAGAAGAGCTTCAGGTCGCCGTGGTCTTTGCCGGTGGCGCTTGGGTAGGTGAAGTGCAGCAGCTCAGAGGGCAGAGGAAGAGCAGCATGCAGTGGTGCACTAGTGGCGCGCCGCCATGCCGGCCGTGATGGGCAGCGACAGGCCCCCAGACCACGTAGGAGAGGAGGCCGAAGAAGAGCTGGCGGGCGAGGCAACCGGCTTCGAGGCAGAGCCAGGGTCGGACGCGCATGAGATAGTTGTCGCGGTGGAGGAGTTCAGCTCTCTGGCCGGCATGCTTGAGCAGGAGGAGCGAGCAGCGGAGGCGGCCGGGCGCGAGGACAGAGGCAAGCTCGTCGCAGACAGAAGGCGCAAGCTCCGACGGCGGCGCATGCTTGAGTCGCTGGCTGCGGGCGGGTGGAGACTCGAGGCATGACCGTGCTCCTTCGGTCGTATCGCAGCCATTACTCTCGTTCCGCTCGATCGAACGGCGCGGACCGCGTTCTGAAGATAAGACTAGGTGCCGACCGTTCTAAAACTAGAAATCCCCAAAAACAATCAAAAAACAAATTTAAAAAACAATTGATGAAGGTTTAATTTTCTTTGAGATCGACTAGAGTAGAGAGCGCGAGGACATCAGGCACGCAACACCTTGGTTAGCTTTGCGTACTCCACTCACACGGATAGTACCGTAGTTGTGCTATTATTTTAGGACTGTGCTACCTAGGGTACGTGCCCTAAATTAGACGTTCGTGGGTACAGATGGAATTAGGTAATTAACCCATGTATACAACTAACTAGCCAACTCGCGTATGGACTTTTTCATTGGATCCCAAACTTTAAAATGTTTTATCTCTTGAACCGTAAGTCAAAACTCAGATCCGTTTTCACGGTTAGCTTAGTCGCGTCGAGATTTTCGAAAGTAGATCCCATGTTGATATGTTTTGATAATATTTTTTTCTCGACTCTAGTTGCCAGGTTATAGTCACTTTGTCACCAGGGTATTGCCATGTTGGTCACCAGGTTAAAATCAAAAAGTTACCAGGTTATTTGAACTTTGCTACTCACTAATATAAGTCTTTCCTGATGTTAATGTGATCTTTTACGTGTTTAGAGTGGATCAAATACCCATTCTCTGGACATATAGATCATCTCCATGAGGAAAACATATGTAAATATTATCTCGTAATTTTGTGTTATTCGGATGGTAACTGTTAACCAGTAGCATGGCAACTACGGTATAATAATCTGGCAACTTATGACAGGAAAAAAAGTCGTCAACGTATGTCTTTTCTGATGTTAGCTTAGTTGCCAAATTATAGTCACTTGGTCATTAGGGGTTTTGACATGTGGTCACCGTGTTAAAATTGAATGATTACCAGAATTTTTAAGCTTCTCTTCTCATCTATGTAAGCTTTGCATTTTATAATGTCATCTTTTATGTGTTCAGGTGTATTGAATACTCAGTATCTGAACACATAGATCATTGTTGTGACAAAAAATATGTAAAAAATTATCGGGTAACTGTGCACGTTTTGAATGGTAACCGTTAACTAGTGATCTGGTAGCTACGTTATTATAACCTGGCAACTAGCATCGGAAAAAAAAAGTTCGTCGAAACATGTTCAGAAGTGGTCTTGTTTTGAAGATTTAATCAGATGGACCCAACGGTGAAGACAGATTGTCGATTAGATTAATGGTTGAAGAGATAAATCATTTTAAATTTCAGATTTCGAAAAGATTCCATACTTACATGCATTCGTTGGTCACTCCGCGCCCCTATAGAGAAGAATCTCTACTTCCACCCGCCGGACCGAACACTTTTGTTGGGCACGGACCTTTTATAGATTAATCGATTATTTTATAGAAACCATAGTTGTGATCAGTAGCGGAGGTAGAATTAAAATTTAGGTGTGCCAGAATAACAGATTCTGAAAGTGCATGGTTACCCCATGTGTGGTTTTGATAATTAATGACAATTCCTATGTACTAATATTTGTATTGAGCTACTTGTAGGTGTCCATATGCATTGCTTGATCTCCATTTGTTGGAATCAAGGCTAAGGGAAGAAGAGTATTTGTTGATCAAGGCTAAGTGCGAGTTGATCAACACTCAAGGCCAAGTGAAGATATATCGAATAGTGCCTCTCCCATATTGGTGTATGGGGAGCAACATGCGATTCTTCACCGTGCGAAGCGCAAGTGGATTATGCGCAAGGCAAAGGTATGATCTTGATAGGGTTTCTATTTTACCGGTCTCATAATGTTAGTTGAGAGACCATATTTTAGGATAGATAACCGTACTATCAAGAGGGGCTCTCGGGCGAGTATCTTGATCGTATCTTCGTAGAGAGCTCAAACCTTTGCATCCTTGGCATCATCATTATTGGTTCCTATTTGGCTCTTATCGTGGTGTGGTCTTCGTGCTTGTCGTGCTTGTCATGACAAGGCCAAGTTCACCGAAAACGGTTTCCATATGCGTCTCATATTGCGTTTTCGGTATTGGAGATTTTGTCGGTTCATCCCTGTGGAAGGTCTCACTCTTCCAATATTTCACAAAATCTCCTCTACTTGTTTTCAATATTTCCAAGGGTATCTCTTATAGTCCTCTTCCCAACAAAATTGGTTTTACTTCATTCGGACTTCATTTGCAAAATATATGGCATTTCCGGTTTGCGAGAGAGAGTTTTTAACTTTCCCCATTTGTTATCATAATATATTGTTGGACTATGATGTTTCTCTGCATAATCTTATAGTGCTCGTTATGACGATTCCAACGAGTCCAAGATTATCGAAAACGGAGTTCGTGGGTGAAAGTTATGGCATTTATCTCTCAGAAGGATTTTTGGACAGAAAATATAAAGACGAAAGAAAAAAAAAGGGCAGCCTGGCCGGCCTGGCCGGGCCTAGGCCGGGACGAGGCCGGCGGCTTCGGGCGCCTCCCCGGCCCACCCGCTCTGGCTGGCCAGCCCAGGCCGGGGGTAGGCCGGCGGCTTCAGCCGCTCGCCCGGCCCACCCGCGCGTTGGCCGGCCCAGGCCGGGGGCAGGCCGGCCTCCCTGCACCCACGTCGCTCTCCCCTGCTTCGGTCGCTGCTTGCCCTGTTCGCTGCTCTCTGCCCAAGCCGGCCTGGCCGGGGTGGAGGCCGGCCCCAGGCCGGGCAGTCGGGCTGGCTTCTTTTCCTTCCCCCCAACGGCCACATGTGTAGCCCCTATAAAAAGGGGCCTTCTTCCCCATTGTTCTAACAAGTTTTTGCTCTCTCTCTCCTCCATTGTTGCAATTTTGAGAGCTTCACCTCTTCTCATCCCTCCATGATTCTTGCCTCCTTTTAGAGGGAAAAGTGAGAGGAGATCTAGATCCACTATTCACTAGTAGGAAAAGGGCTATAGCCGCCGACCTACCGCTGGCGAACAGAAATAAATGTTCGCCAGCGCTATTCCTGTTCGGCAGCGGTAAAATATACCGCTGGCGAACATCAATCTTGGATTTTTTACCGCTGGCGAATATCAGTCATGTTTGCCAGCGGTACGCATAATACCGCTGGCGAACAGGATACTGTGTTCGCCAGCGATATATGTGCGCACCAGCGAATCCAACACCAGAAACTACCACTGGCAAGCAATCTTTCCGGTTCGCCAGCGATACGACGCCTACCGCTGGCGAACATTTATTTCTGTTCGCCAGCGAGTTACCACCGCGCGCGGGCACGTTGGGCCACACATCCTATCCTTTTTCGCCTCATCCTTATCTCCCCCTCGCGCGCAACTCTCTCCCATCCGTTCAAACTCCCATCCTCCTTATCTCCACTCCTCCTTGATCCCATCCGTCGGCCGGCCATGGCGCCGCTCCCCGCGCCCACTACCGCCTCCGCCTTCCTATCCCCGCCCTGTTGTGCGCCCACCTCAAGTCCATACCATCCTCCTCCTCCAGACCCACCTCCCTCTCTGCGCCTCCTCCCTCATCGCTCGGAGCTGACCTGGGTCAACCGCCACCGCCAGGCTGCGCCCCACGGTGCTCTCGCTCCACCACCGCCGTCGCTGCCCCGCCGCCTCCCACCCCTCCTCCGCCCGCTCCTCCACCACCTCCGCGCCCTCCCCGATGATGCCGACCTCGCCCCCACCCTCCACGCCTTCTTTCCGCTCCCCTCCTGCGGTACTCCATAGTGGCCATCTCCCTGCCCACCAGTCCACCACCACCACTGCCTCTCCTCTCCTCCCCCTTTCCAATCTCGTCGGCGGCGGCCAGCAAGCAATTAAACTTGGCGAGCCCCGTGCGCATCGAAGGAGGAGACCGATCTGGAGGTGAATCTCCTCCAGGACAGCCTCACAAAGATCCGAACCGCCGCCACCCGCCTCGAGAATGCAACCGCCGCCCTCCACGAGCTCTCCCTATGGAGGAGAAGGAGGAGGCCTAGGTCGGGGACGACGCCGGCGCTGGTTCAGAAAGCGGTGCTGCCGGCTTTTTTTTTAAACCTAAAAATGATACCACAGGCGCACATATATGTTGTTCGCCAGCGGTAAGCCGCGTGACCGCTGGCGAACACAGTGTTAGCCAGCGGTAACCTGTTACCACTAGCGATAGTACCTCTGGCGAACCACACGTTTGCCAGCGGTAGGCAAATTGGGTTCGCCAGCAGTAGGCTTTTTCCTACTAGTGATTCCACCAAACCAAATCTCCTCTAAGTGAGGGGAACCTGTTGGATCTAGATCTTGGAGTTGCTTTGTGTTTCTCCTTTGTTCTTCCTCTCAAATCCCTCCCTAGCATTAGTTGCTTTGGTTGGATTTGGGAGTGAAGGACTTGACCACCTTGTGTGGTCTTGCCTTTTGCATTTGGTGCATAGGTTTGAGTTCCCCACGGTGATACGTGGGATTGAAGTTTGATAAGCTTGTTACTCTTGGGTGCATTGTGTTCCCAAGAGCTTGTGCCTCTTGGGTGCATTGTGTACCCTAGACGGTTGGTGGTGTCACGAAGACTTCAAGTTGTGAAGCTTCAGGCAAGGTTTGGGAGCCCCCGATTGAGTTGTGGGTGTGTGCCCCAAGATTGTTGTAAAGGCTCCGGATTCCGCCTTGAAGGATTCCGATAGTGGAAGGTGAACCTAACCCTTGGGGTGAGGTTCATCGGAGAATAGGGTGAGGCCTTTTGTGGCATCTTGAGTAGGCCTTTTGTGGCGAGCTCACACCCCTCCAACGAGATGTGCTCCCTTAACAAGGAGGAACTCGGGAATACATCCTTGTCTCCACGTGCCTTGGTTATTTCTATACCCGAGCTCTTTACTTATGCAATTTACATTGTGATAGCCTTCGTGCTTGAAGTTTTATATTTTGCTATCACCTTGTTGTTTTCTTGCTTAGCATAAGTTGTTGGTGCACATAGGTGAACCTAGTATATTTAGATTGTTGGCTTGTTAATTTAAACACCTAGTTTTATTCCGCAATTATCAAGCCTTAAACCGTAAAAGTTTTAAATCGCCTATTCACCCCCGCCCCTCTAGGCGACATCGTTTGTCCTTTCAATTGGTATCAGAGCCTGGGCTCTCATTATTAGGCTTTACCGCCTAGAGAGTAAAGATGTCGTTTAGAGAATTAGTGCACGATCCCACTTTTATATTCGATGGCACAAATTATGATGTATGGAAAATTCGCATGCTTAATCTTTTTAGGGACATAGACCCAATTTTATAGAGTATTGTAGATATGGGTTTTTCTCCTCCAAAGGATTCCCAAAAAATTTTCTTTAGAGGATGAGAAAAACTCGTATCTCGATACTCTAGCATCTAATGGTCTTATATGTGTTTTGAGCGATGTAGTGCTTGAGTCAACCGTTCCCTTTTGGAACGCTCATGAATTGTGGACAAAGCTTCAAGATAAATACGGCAAGTCCATGACTATTGAGGATGATTGTTCTCCCTCCACCTCCGGGCGTAATGAGTTCTCAACTTCGTCTACTTCACCAAAATGTGGTAAGCCACAAACTAATGTGATGGTGAGTAGTGATAGGTTGTGCAATAATGATAGTGAGCTCATTGTTGATGATCTTTTATCTCTACCTTGTTGCAATGCCTTATCTTTGGACCTAAACACATATAGCACTATAAATGTCATACATGCTAGTGTTGATAGTCCTTGCATATCATCCAAAAATTGCTTGGATAAACCTCTTGATGATATGCTTGCTTTATCTTGTTGTCATGATAAAAATGCTTGTGTCCCCTCTAATACTTTTATTAATAATGTAGTGGAAACTCAATTTTCTATGGAACAAGATGTGAACTTGAGTAGTTCCTTAATTAATTGTTCATCTCCATCAACCACCTTTTGCCTTATGGCTAAATCTTCTAGTAGTGATGATGATGAAAATAATGACAATGATGAAGATGATGATGATGCTTCCTTTCATGAGAAAGGTCTCATGGTTCTTAATGCCCTTCCTAAAAATAAAAATGCTCATGCTAACCTCTTTCAAATTATGGAAACTCTAATTGAGTGTGGGCTTACTATTAAGGCTTTGGAAACAAGCCTTGAAGAAAAAGGAAGGATTGAAAGAGAGGATGCTATGGAAAAAGCATCTTTAGAGGGTGCCCTTGAGGAAGAGCAAGAGACTCGGGTTTCTCTTGAGGAGAAACTTGAATCTATTGAGGAGTCTCACAATGAAATAATTGCTAAACTCATTAAAGAACGTGACCTTGCAATTGCCAAATATAAAGTCTCGAAAAAGGAAAATGCTAACTTTAAGGAAGAGCTTGCCAAGTTTTCTTCTTCCATTCCTAATGTTAATGATGCTTGTTCTACTAACTCTACTTCTTGTGAAGCATATATTTTGAAGGAGAATGTTGAGCTAAGGGCTCAACTTGTGGTGTTAACTAGCAAGTATGGGAAATTGGAAGAAATTCATGAAAAGCTTTCTAGCTCTAATGAGGACCTTCTATCTTACCATACTAAGCTAAGGTTAGCTCTTGAGGCCATCACTACCAAGGTAACATCTAGTGATCCTCATGTGGACAATGGCACAACTAAATCTAAAAATGCTATATTGCCATGTGCTAGTCCTATTATTTCATCCACTCATAATGTTGGCACATCTTGTGATGAATTACTTTCCATTCCTTGTTGCTCTAACAATGATGCATCTACCTCCTCTAGTACTTGTGTTGTCACTAACCATGCAGAGGAAAGAAATGAGCTCAAGGGCCAAGCCACTTCTATGAAGAAAGGCTTGGAAAAGCGTCATGAAGGGAAGAGTGCACTTGACAACATGTTGAGTGTGCAACAATCCCCAAATGACAAGAGTGGACTTGGATTCAACTCCAATAACAATAAAAAGTCCAAGAGTAACAAGAAGAAGGGCCAAGAACAAGTCAAGAATTCGGCCAAGATTACTTGCTTCAAGTGCAAGATTGAAGGGCACCATGTTAGGGATTGCCCAATGAAGAAGAAGTCTCTTAGTGAGAAGCAACTAGGGAAGCGACCTCTTGTTCATTCTCATGCTCCACCACGAGTTGAACAAAGGCCACCTCCTAAGAAGACTCAAGTCAATGCTCCTCAAGTTGAGGAGCCTATTAAGAAGAAAGAGAAGAGTCGATGTTGCTACCTTTGCCGTGGCAAGGTTCACTTTGCTTCTTCATGCACCATCGGTAACCTATCTAACCCCATCTTAATTGATGATGTTTATTCACTTAGAAAGGATAGAGTTGGCAATGTGTTTGCCAAATATGTGGGAACTCAAAGTGGTGTCAAGAAAAGAACCATTTGGGTTGCCAAGCCTATTGTGACTAACCTCTTATGTCAGGGGGATGACCCCCGGGTGGACATAACAGTTTACAGGACAAGTTTTCAAGGAAATCCGGCTGGACGAATCCAGCTGGATCCTTCAGCCGAACCAGCCCAATGCCACCTGCCAGCTGGATCACCTACAAGGAGAAGACCACGACGTCCCATCGGACACACGCCGGCTGCTCCCCAGCCGGCCAAGGATGCCGACGGAGCGGCGTGGCTACAGAGGCGGCCGCAGGCCTCACGTCGCCCACGACGCCACTACGACGGCCTCCACGACATACAGTGTCGGGCGTGCCGTTGGTCGCCGACCCGCACTCGCCGCGGCCAGAGCCGACCAGACTGGAGGCGTGCCACCCGGCCTCGCACGTCCACGACAGCGAACCGACCAGACCGGCAACACGCCACCCGGCCTTGCACGTCCCCGACAGCGGCGCCTCCATACCGTGCGGCGCCCACTGCACCTGAAGGAAGAACAATGTGGGAAGGAAGAAGACTGTAGCCGGACCCACCGGGTCCGGGTCGGGCAGCCGGCCCCCACCTGTCAGCGTGTAATGAGCCGGACCCACCAATGTACAACACCTCCTCAGCCCTATATAAGGGGGGGTGCGGCCTCCAGAGAGAGGGGGGAGCATTCAGTTACTTAGTCGAGGAAACCCTAGACTACTCACCCGGCCACACTAGCCGGATCATCACATACAGCTCAAGGAGCAAGTTTGTAACCTGTCCACCGTGAATAAGCAAGAACACAAGCAGGAGTAGGAGTGTTACCTCACCACGAGGGCTCCGAACCTGGGTACATCGTGTGTCAATTCATACCTTAGTGCCCAATCCCGCCTGTAGATGCCGCCGGCTGTGCAAGCTGCTCCCACACCTCACAAGCCTACACTTAGGCATATGTCCATACCACGACATCTTAGGACCCAACTTGGTTGGGGACCAACAAGCTCAAACTTGATCAATAGGTGTTTGTGGAGGACATTGGAGACTTGGCTATCGTTGAAGAATTAAGGGATCTTCATGATTATATTTCCTCAAGCCAAGTCATTTGGATTATATTGTTCTATCTCATATCCAGTGCTCCCCTTGCGGTAACTTGTATTTAAATCATATATACATTGAAAGTTGCTTGCTCCCTTGCATGTGTTAGTTTTGTTCCTATCATGTGCTTGTATATGTGTGCTTCTGATTGTGTATGTTAATTTGCGCATCATGTATGTGTAACTTGTGTGTCGGGCCTTATTGGATCTTGTGTGGATTTCATTTGGCCTTTTGAGATATTAATGGACTATCCCATTTTGGGGGAGTGATGTGCTTCGTGCACTTCACAATCCTTAAATGTGTATACATGAGGAATGCCACTTAGTATTGATATATCTAGATTATATAGTCACTATGTGGTATGTCATACTCATGAGAAATTCAAATTCTATAATGTCCATTAATTTCTCTAGTTGGATTTTATTTGCCTCTTGCTTAGATAAAATGGATTATCACATTATGGGGGAGTAATAAGCTTTGTGCATATTACAAGCCTAGAAAATGTGAACATTTGAGGTTTTGCCACTTAGATTTGATATTGTAAATTATCTTATTCCTATGTGGCATGTTGGCTCGAACAAGTTCCAATTTTCATTTTGGTTATTCTTTGGCTCTTGTTTGTGTGAGTTTGCTTGGTGTGGTTTTTCTATAATATACATTTCCATATATTATTTGAGAAACCATTTGTTCCATATTATTCTAACCTTGGTCTTGCCAGTTGGTTTGAATAGTTGAAACTACCAACAAACTTTATTAAAATATTGTGTTTTATTTCTTATCTCTTGCCATATGATTTATTTTTGAGGATGACCTTGGATATCTCTACTCACCGGGAAAATATTTCCTTATACTCATTGTCCTTGGACAATTGATATTCACACTTGTGGTAGAATATTTTTGTTCATCTTCATATTGGCTCTTGTGTTGAATCGCCTTATTTATTGCCAAGTGTTTTGTTTTTACTCCCATTGCCTTCTTTGCCCCTTACATGGATCCTAATTTTCAATTGGTAGTGCTTAGTGTTGTAAATAAAATATGGAGAGCAATGATCCCTTGTCTGTGCATTTTGTATTCAAATGCAAATATCAAAGATAATGCATGAATCTTGGGGAGCATTCCTTTTTATTTAGACCACTATCCTATCTATCAATATTTGATCCTTTCAATTGGCACTTGATTTCTATCTTATGTGTTTATGGAAGGCAAACCTTTTTCCTTGATGATTTGTGCCATCATAAAAGTGTAGAGAGTTCTTGGTTTATTTTTCATAACCTTGCTCTCCCTTGGGAGTTTGCTTTCTCATTTCTTGATTTGTGTTGTATCTTCTTGAATGAGAAATGCCATTTGGGCATGTATCCTATATTTAACTTCTATGCTTTTTTGGCTTTGCTTTGGTACCATCAACTGGTATTAATTGGAATTTAATATCTCTTTTATAGATATTTGTTTCAATTGATATCTCTTGTGGGAGCTTTGATACCTTATTTCTTTATTTTACTTTACTTGATTTCAGTCGAGTATCATCCTTCTCTTGGTATCTTTGCTCCTAGTTGGTATCTTATTTTCAATTGGTGTCTTATCGGTCATGTGTTGTTTTGATTCGACTCCTATTGATATCTCACTTCATGTGTTGATGTGTTTTGTATCAAACTATCAATCATATGTTGATTTGATTTGTCCTATATCATGTGTTGACTTGGATTTTGATATAATTTGGACAATCATTTCTTGTCACACTTTGGTATGCCTTCTTGGTTTACTTGGTGTTTTTTGTCCAAGTTGTATCTCATTCGGTTCTAGAAAGTCTTTGCATGTACGGTTACTAATTTATTTCATTATAGCATGCTTATCTTTCTTGCTCCAATATATGGGGTATACTCCACCGAATCCTAACTCGGCTAAGATGTGCATGAAATTCAATTTCATATCTATATGCACATATTTATGTGGAGTATGTCCTATGTATTGTAGTTCTTCTAACTACTATGGGACCCAATGAGTTTGGGAACCATGTTGTAGTTGAATTTTGTCTTAGGTACAATGGAGATGCATTGGATGCTTGCCTCATTCATAAGGAAGGTGTTCTCACCATGTGATTATTGGAGTCAAGCTTTGATGATAAACAAACTCTCATCTTCTTCATCGTCAATGCATCTCGGTAACAAGTATCTATCCCATGCATACTTTTCTAGTCTCAACCTTTTGTAGGTTGCTTCTTGGCATGAAAGATTTTAGATGCAATTGTTGTGGTTTTGGCTTATTTCCTTCACTTGGTATATCTTTGTGATATTTGTGATGAAATTGTAAAAACCTTTTCTTCAATTGGTATTATTTCTTTGTGATACTTATTGCCTATCTCAAAGCATCTTCACTATCTCTTGTTCCCTTAGTGATATGTGTGATGTCTTTGATATTTTTGAAGTTTATTTATATACAATGAGATAAATTTTGAGCTATGTGCTATGCTTTTAAGCAACAATCTCGTTTGTATATTTATGACTTCCTTTTGGATACCTTGTTCTCATTTTCTCTAACCATTTTGTATGTACATGTTTCTTTGTGGATGTAAATCATCAATGATTTTTCTACTTAGAAACATATACATATGAGATAGGTCCCTTTTAGTTGGTACCCTATTTCTTTTGATCTACCTTGATTTCTATCTATAATTCTTTGGTGTCTCCAAATTTACTTCATGAGTGCGTATCTTAATTTTATTTGCATCTTTGCACACTCATTTGTTTGTTGAAGATCTTTGACCTCATGCTTACCATGGTGAGTATGTTGAGATTCATTGGCTAAATGTTCTCACTAGCTTTTGACTTTTTCAATTGGTTTAGTTTCCAATTGGTATCCTTGAGCTTGTTAACATTTTTTTTAAATCTTCTTGGTATCTCGGTTGGGCTCATCTTATATTGATTTTTAAAATTGATATCTTCTATGGCTCAACCATATCTTTGGTGCAAGTGTTATGATTTGATTTAGTTTTATGCACTCTTGCACTTGTTGAGTGTTCTAGATGATTTGGGAGGAATGGGGATACCATATTCGTGCACTACTTCAAATGGTGCATGAACACTGGGGAGCTTCTTCATTTTTATTTAGAACACTCGTTTGCTCAAATCATAAAACTTTGTGTTTTATTTAGTTTGTTGGATCTTCTCGATTGCTTATATCCTTTTGGGGAGATGTTTAGAGATATATCTTTTATTTGCAATCTTTGGATCCTCAATATAGTTTGATTTCCTCTAACCATTCTTCAATGGATATGTGCATTTGATTCCACTCACATCTTGAGAAATGCACAACTTTTTGAGGAACTCATATTATATTGGCCTTCTAAATTTTTCCTCCCATTTCGGCAATCGATGCCAATGGGGGAGAAGTTTAGAGGGTTTAAGGGAATTTGGGTTTTATGCTTTTGTTGCATTTGCCTTTAATGCACTTGCATCCTTACTTGTTCGCCTTGCAAGGATGCTTTATTCATTATATAAACCCTCTTAAAAGGGATTGTCATCAATTACCAAAATGGGGGAGATTGAAAGTGCATGGTTGCCCCCATGTGTGGTTTTGATAATTAATGACAATCTCTATGGACTAATGTTGTATTGAGCTACTTGTAGGTGTGTCCATATGCATTGCTTGATCTCCATTTGTTGGAATCAAGGCCAAGGGAAGAAGAGTATTTGTTGATCAAGGCTAAGTGTGAGTTGATCAACACTCAAGGCCAAGTGAAGATATGCCGAAGAGTGCCTCTACCATATTGGTGTATGGGGGAACAATATGCGAGTCTTCACCGTGCGAAGTGCAAGTGGATTATGCGCAAGGCAAAGGTATGATCTTGATAGGGTTTCTATTTTACCAGTCTCATAATGTTAGTTGAGAGACCAAATTTTAGGATAGATAACCGTACTATCAAGAGGGGCTCTCGGGCGAGTATCTTGATTGTATCTTCGTAGAGAGCTCGAACCTTTGCATCCTTGGCATCATCCTTATGGGTTCCTTTTTGGCTCTTATCGTGGTGTGGTCTTGGTGCTTGTCGTGCTTGTCATGACAAGGCCAAGTTCACCGAAAACGGTTTTCATATGCGTCTCCTATTGCGTTTTCGGTATTGGAGATTTTGTCGGTTCATCCCTGTGAAAGGTCTCACTCTTCCAATATTTCGCAAAATCTCCTCTACTTGTTTTCAATATTTCGAAGGGTATATCTTGTAGTCCTCTTTCCAACAAAATTGGTTTCACTTCTTTCGGACTTCATTTGCAAAAGATATGGCATTTCCGGTTTGCGAGAGAGAGTTTTTAACTTTCCCCATTTGTTATCTTAATATATTGTTGGAGTATGATGTTTCTCTGCATAATCTTATAGTGCTCGTTCTTACGATTCCAGCGAGTCCAAGATTATCGAAAACGGAATTCGTGGGTGAAAGTTATGGCATTTCTCTCTCGAAAGGATTTTTTGACAGAAAATATAAAGAGGAAAGAAAAAAAAGGTAGCCTGGACGACATGGCCGGACCCAGGCCGGGACGAAGCCAGCGGCTTCGGGCGCCTCCCCGGCCCTCCCGCTCAGGCTGGCCGGCGGCTTCGGCCGCTCGCCCGGCCCACCCGCGCGCTGGCCGGGGGCAAGGCCGGCCTCCCTGCGCCCAAGTCGCTCTCCCCTGCTTCGGTCGCGGCTTGCCCTGTTCGCTGCTCTCTGCCCAGGCCGGCCTGGCCGGGGTGGAGGCCGGCCCCAGGCCGAGCAGTCGGGCTGGCTTCTTTTCCTTCCCCCCAACGGCCACATTTGTGGTCCCTATAAAAAGGGGCCTTCTTCCCCATTGTTCTAACAAGTTTTTGCTCTCTCTCTCTCTCTCCTCCATTATTGCAATTTTGAGAGCTTCACCTCTCCTCATCCCTCCATGATTCTTGGCTCCTCTTAGAGGGAAAAGAGAGAGGAGATCTAGATCCACTATTCCGCCAAACCAAATCTCCTCTAAGTGAGGGGAACCCGTTGGATCTAGATCTTGGAGTTGCTTTGTGTTTCTCCTTTGTTCTTCCTCTCAAATTCCTCCCTAGCATTAGTTGATTTGGTTGGATTTAGGAGTGAAGGACTTGACCACCTTGTGTGGTCTTGCCTTTTGCATTTGGTGCATAGGTTTGAGTTCCCCACGGTGATACGTGGGATTGAAGTTTGAGAAGCTTGTTACTCTTGGGTGCATTGTGTTCCCAAGAGCTTGTGCCTCTTGGGTGCATTGTGTACCCTAGACGGTTGATGGTGTCACGAAGACTTCGAGTTGTGAAGCTTCGGGCAAGGTTTGGGAGCCCCCGATTGAGTTGTGGGTGTGTGCCCCAAGATTATTGTAAAGGCTCCGGATTCCGCCTTGAAGGATTTCGATAGTGGAAGGTGAACCTAACCCTTGGGGTAAGGTTCATCGAAGAATTGGGTAAGGCCTTTTATGGCATGTTGA
This sequence comes from Puccinellia tenuiflora, assembly GCA_012064385.1. Classification (NCBI taxonomy): domain Eukaryota; kingdom Viridiplantae; phylum Streptophyta; class Magnoliopsida; order Poales; family Poaceae; genus Puccinellia; species Puccinellia tenuiflora. The sequence continues at coordinate 214,134 of QRDG01000419.1, forward strand.
GTAGGCCTTTTGTGGCGAGCTCACACCCCTCCAACGAGACGTACTCCCTTAACAAGGAGGAACTCGGGAATACATCCTCGTCTCCGCGTGCCTCGGTTATTTCTATACCCGAGCTCTTTACTTATGCAATTTACATTGTGATAGCCTTCGTGCTTGAAGTTTTATATCTTGCTACCACCTTGTTGTTTTCTTGCTTAGCATAAGTTGTTGGTGCGCATATGTGAACCTAGTATATTTAGATTGTTGGCTTGTTAATTTAAACACCTAGTTTTATTTCGTAATTATCAAGCCTTAAACCATAAAAGTTTTAAATCGCCTATTCACCCCCCTCTAGGCGACATCGTTTGTCCTTTCAGACACTGCACAAAATAAATTAATCTATGTATAATTACACATGCGTGCTATAGAAAGATAGGAATTTTGGTGTGGCACAAGCCAAACCTTGCCATATTGCTAGCTCCGTGATACGTCTCAAACGTATTTATAATTTTTGAGTGATCCATGCTAGTTTTGTGATACTGTTACATGTTTTTACTATCAAATATATCATTTTTATGCATTTTGTCGGACTAACCTATTGACAAGATGCCAAGTGCCAGTTCCCTCTTTTTGCTGTTTTTGTATTTCAGAAAAGTCACAACAGGAAATATCGTCGGATTGCCCTCAAAATTTACGGAGATTTTTTATGCGACGGAAGACACACGTGGACCAAAGGACGACCTGGGGGCAACCCAAGGGCCAGGGGCGGGTAGCAGCCGCGGCCCCACCTTGACCCGCGGGTGGGGCCCGCCCCTGCCCTCTGCGCACCGCCTCGGCCCCCTCCGACGCCTATAAAATCCCTTTTGACCTAAACCAAGGGGGCGGCCATTTTTTTCCAGAAACTCGACCCCGACGCGCCGTCACCGAAAACCCTAGTTCGGGGTCCAATCTGAAGCTGATCCCGGCACTCTACCAGAGGGGAGATCGATCCCGGAGGGCTCTTCATCGTCATCCCTTCCTCCGGGATGATTTGTGAGTAGTCCCTCACCGGGGTTGAGGCTTATACAAGTAGCTATGTGGTTATCTCTCTCTCCCATGATGTGATCTTCGTTGTGATCATGAGCTTTGTTAGTATAGTTGAATACATGATGTTTCCCTATGTGTAATGGATATGATGTTGCTTAAGTGGTGTTATTTAGTACTATTTCCGGAGCCACCGTTGTGATCATGGTACCTCGGTGACATGATGGGTGTCGTGTGTGACTCTATGGATAATAGATTGGAAGGATCTTCATCATGAGTTTGTTCTTTATTTGTTGGATTGAATAGATCATGAGGTTTCTTGATGCTTGTGTTATTGAAGAAAGAGACTATTCAAGAAATAGGTTGTGGTGTTTGTTAGTACTATCTTTGGATGCGGATAGTGACAGCATGAAGTGTCCATAGATGTGGAATACGAACTTTAAGGTGTGTTTTTCGTAGCCCTACGCAATTCTCATCCTATTTGAACCACGAAAGAATGATCTCCGATTAACGTCTACCAAGCATGTGTTTTTGTGGAACTATTATGTGTTTAATTATGTTAATGATGTTGAGAGTAGTCACTAGTGAAAGTATGAAGCCTAGGCCTTGTTTCCAAGCATTGATACACCGATTTTAGTCACTTTTGTCACTTGTTAGCTTGCTGCCATTTTTATTACAGAATTACAAAATCACCTTTTACCATCCATATCACTTGCATTTTACCATCTCTTCGCCGAACTAGTGCACCTATACAACTGACAATTGTATTAGGTGTGTTGGGGACACAAGAGACTTCTTGTATCTTAATTGCAGGGTTGCTTGAGAGGGATATCTTTGACCTCTACCTCTCGTGGATTCGATAAACCTTGGGTTACTCACTTAAGGGAAATTTGCTGCTGTCCTACAAACCTCTGCGCTTGGAAGCCCAACAAGTCTACAAGAATAGAAGTGTGTAGTAGACATCAAGCTCTTTTCTGGCGCCGTTGCCGGGGAGGTAAGGTAAGCGGTACTCACACTCTGACGACAAAGCTAATTTCTAGCATTGTTGCCGGGAAGGCGAGTGCTTGAAGGTATCTTCTTTAGATCTTGCAATTAAATCTTTTTGTTTCTTGTTTTTATTTCACTAGTTCGGTTTAATGGAAAACAACAATAAAATTAGAGAGCTTTATAAAATTTATCTTGAAATTGGTCATGATGCTTTTGAAGAGAAAATTTAAAAACCTATGGAACTTTATTTACATAATAATCATTATAGTAGCAATGTTATTAGCATGAATTCTTTGGACACCATTATTGCTAATGCTACGGAAAATTCTAAGCTTGGGGATGCCGATTTTGATGAATATGATCTGTTTAGTCCCCTAAGCTTTGAGGAGGAAATTTGCTTTGATGATACTATGCCTCCTATATATGATGATTATAATGATGAATGTGATATTTTCAGTCCACCTACTATTGAGGAAAAAGTTTATTATGATTATGATATTCCTCCTATTTATGATGATTACAATTATGATTATGATTGTGTTACTCCCACTAATACTAATGAGAAAGATTTTACTTATGTGGAGAGTAATAATAATACTTTTATGCATGAGAATCATGATAAAAATGCTTTATGCGATGGTTATGTTATTGAGTTTTCTTATGATTCTACTGAAAGTTATTATGAGAGAGGGAAGCGTGGTTATATAAATTTTCATCTTATGAAGTTTCCCCTCTTTATGTTGAAGGTTTTAATGTTGCACTTGCTTTGCCTTCCTATGCTTAATGCTTTATGCTCCAATGATTTATTTTCTTACAAGATGCCTATGCATAGGAAGAGAGTTAGACTTAAATGTGTTTGATATTTGTTTCATGATGATCTCTTTTACGTTCCAACTCTTATTCTTATGAGAGCATCATTAAAATTATCATGCCTAGCTAAAAGGCTTAAAAGAAAAGCGCTTGTTGGGAGGCAACCCATCTTTTACTTTCAGTTTGTTTTTGTTTTTCTTGAGTCATGGAGTTTTTTCCTCTGTAGCAACTTCATTGTATCTTTTTATTTTGGTTATTTGTGCCAAGTTTAGCCTCTAATGCATTGAAAGTGCGAGGTATTGTGTTGCTGTCCAAAAACAGATTCTGTGCGCCTGTTGCACGAAAATCCGAAAATCGCCAGAATTTTATATTTTTCTGATAATTTTTTACAGCAAGCCTGATGCTTTTATCTATCTTTCTTTAGTTTTAAGTTTTTTCATTTGAGCTGAAGAATTGCCTTGAAAAATTCGATATTTACATACTGTTCAGATTTTGACAGATTCTGCTTTTACTTTGCATTTGTCTTTTTACCATCGTCATATGTGATATTCTAGGGGTAGAGTGCCACATTGAGGCTTAGTAAATAGTAGCTAATGTCTAATGAAGTTGGTTTTCAATTTGTATTGAGTTGAACACATGTGCATTTTAATTTATGAGCACTAACCCTCTAATCAAATTATGAGAAATTTTGTGTGAAAGGAGTTTTTAAGTTCCAAAGGAGAGGAATATGAAGAAATCGAGGATGGATCAGAGCTCAAGATTGGGGATGCCCCCATGGCACCCCCTCTAAATATCAAGAACTATCAAGAGACAAAGCTTGGGGATGCCCAAGGCATCCCCTCATCTTCATCGACTATCATAAGGTCGTCTTCGTTGAACTTCGTTTTTATCACTTTACATATTATGTGCTATGCTTGGAGCGTATTTTTACTTTCAGTTTTGTTAGTTTGTTTGCTAGTCATATCTTTGTTGGATCCTAGCTTTATTTGTGTGGGAGAGAGACACGTGTCGGCACAGTGGAAACCAGGGTACCACGGGCCGGCCTGCCAGGGCCCACAAGATTCTTCGGAAGATTTCGCTAAGGACCAGGCTCTCCAAGCCTGGTGAGCCTCGCGAGGGTTTTTCCCTCGCGAGGGACCTTTTTCTCCTCGCCGAGGGTTTACTCCCTTGGCGAGGGACCTCTCCTCGAGAAGGCGTCTCGGACGCCCCCAGCAATTCTACTAAGGACCAAGCCGAAAGGCTTGGCGAGGCCTTTTGCCTCGCGAGGCTTCCTTCCTCTCGAAGCCAGCTCTGCCTCCGCGGTAGAGCGCACATGGGCTCTGCGCCCATGTGCAGAGTGACGCGCGCGCCTGCGCGCGGTGACGACGACGCCGCAGTTGCCGTTTCCATGTATAAAGCGGTCAACAAAGCAGCACCAAGCAAAGCAGACAACGAGTATTGCCACTTTGGTGATAAGGGAACCGTCTGCAGCTATGCTCCAAGGGCGACGTCACCGTGGGACCCGTTCCACCTCCGCAGCGCCAGCCCACCGTCCTGGTTGGCCGGTGGCCCTTTTCAGCTTTGGTGACGCCACTCCCCTGCTGTGGACCGCGTCCATGGACTCTACCTTTATGGTGGACTCTACCTTTAATGTGCACCGCTCCTCCTCCTTCGTCGCCATGTGGTAGCCCTTCCCGCCCAAATGTTTGGGCAGAAGAGGCCCGAGACACCTATAAAAGGAGGGGGAGCATGTTTGGGCAAAGGGTTTGCATTCTGGGTTCACAAGCCAAAACCCTAGATCTGAGGTTAGCAGTAGCCATTGTTAGCCACCCAGAGCTCGCCAAGCTCACTTTGTACTGAAACCTCTCCAAGAAAGTGCAATACAACTACAAGCAGGACGTAGGGGCTTTACCTCACCTAGAGGGCCCTGAACCTGGGTAAGACTGTGTGTTCATCTCTGCAGTGTCGTCCCGCAGCGAGTCCGACGAGCACCGTCGCCGGAGCACGTTGAGGGTTGTTTGATTCCGCGTTCAACCCCTTACTCGATCCTTCGTGAGACACACCCAGTTCCTGGGACAGTTCTCCGACAACACGCTCCGCTTTTTCATTTGAATACTCCTTCGATTCGCTTATATCTTGTTGAGTATTCTTAGCTACTGTTTGTTTGCTAGTAAGCTCTCGCTTTTAGCTTTTATCTTGTTTAGAGCTGCTAGTTGTTGATGTTAAACTCTCTTGTTCTTCACTTATATTTGTTAGAGAGTTGCTATGGTTGCTTGGTTAATGTGTTCGAACGGTGAAATGTTATTCATGTGATATTGGAATGAAATGAAATCCTGCATAGTCTTGTAGATCATAGTGTGGATACTTGATGCTTCTCAATTGTTGTGAGATATTAAGATGAATGCTTAAACTTGCTGGTTATTTGAGTGGAATTGATTAGTAAAGAAATACTGTTGAAAACTTGAAACTACGTGGTGTTTCGTAGTTGTTAATTCTTTAAGCTAATCTTTCCATCAAAAGAATTGTTTGGTAAACATTGGAGACGGTGTGGAGCTTTTATGGTTATGATTGATAAATGTCTTATGCTACTATGTTACCGGTTAATTTTAGATGTTTGCTTCAAATACCTTCTTTGCTAAGCCCAAAAATTCGTACTGAGTGTATGGTTCACTCGTGCATCCAAATCCCAAAGCCAAACTATCTTGCCAGCTGAGTCCACCATATCTACCTATGCATGGTATTTCCTGCCATTCCAAGTAAATTTGTCATGTGCTATCTTAAAAAATTCAAAATACTCCTTTTTGTGCCTCTGTTTTTAAGCTCATGAGGGAGCAGTAGAGAGCTAGATATAACTTGTGACGAGCAAGGTCATTTCCCCCCTTTCACCCGGTGTCGATGGATTACGTCTTCACTTGAATCAACCCGAGAGCAGCTTAAGCAAAATATAAATATAACTCACCATTCTCCTCCGCGCAATGCAAATCTGAGAAATCAGCTCAAACATTGGACAGTGGTGAAACCAAGGAGAAAGAAGAGCGTACTCGCACCTCTAAAAACCAGCTGCTCTCACAAGTCTAAAAGCCTTGCTTGTCATGAGGGACTGATGCATATAAAATGCATACATGAACTTTGCACTATAATACTTATATTCCATTCATATTTGCATCATATAAGGGGTATATTACTGTTATTTAATGATTTTTGGTAATTAATAATGATTTCCCCTTTTTATGGAATTAATCCTGCGTAGGCAGAAAACCCCTATTTCTTTCCTTATTTATTTCAGGGCCTTGACATCATAATGAGCTGCAAATTTACGGGGATCATTATTTTGGAAGGAGGAAGACCTAGGAGCGAAGGAAGCAAGCAAACGGAGGCCGGAGGGGCAAAATAGGGTGCCCCACGCGGCCCCTGTACCTGGCCACGTGGGCCCACCTCTTTTGGCCCTCGTGGCCCCGTTTGCGTCGATCCTTCTTCCCGAAGCTTCCTCGTGACCTAAAAACGACTATAAAAATAGTCCCCGACGTTTTCCAGGAGGAGTCGGCGGAGAAACACAAAACCAGAAATAGAGAGACAGAAGGCTGCCGCCGGAGAAGATCGGAGGTGGGAAACGCCGCCGGAATCACCTCCGGAGGTCTTCTCCATCCCCCTCCGGAGTCTCCATCAACACCACCGTCAAGACCAGCACCATCTCCATCACCATCTTCGTGATCCACTTCATCCCCCTCATAGTTTGAGATTGTTTGATCCCTAGCTATTGTCTAAGTGCTATTCTACATGTTTGTGAATTGCTACTTGTCATTGTTTTGTGGGGAGATCATAGTTTCAGATTGTGTTGTATCAATTGTACCACTAAATCATATCATGTCTTGGTGTTGTGAGTAGTTCTCTCATGTTCCTGGGGGTATAGGATGAATTGGCAATGATTTTTATATGACATGTGTTGGTATTTTGTCTAGTTTTTATCTTTGATGTAATTCTATGATGGTGTTGTGCGAACGTCGACTGCATATCACTTCACCTATATGGGCTCATAGGAGAACACCGTAGTGTAATGGAGTGAGGAAGACTTGGGAGGACACATAAACCCAAGACCGAATCATGAAGTTACTTTATGGGGTATTAGTATCAGGGACCTTAAAGATTAATGCTATGGTGGGACTTTATGTCTTAATAACTCTTGTGTAGTCATTTACTTGGCCACATGATCCATCATAAGAGGTTTAGTTTATTTATTTAGCTATTCCTAATTATGGCTCCGTCCAAAGAAGATTAAAACTTGACAAAATGTTTACCTTGTTGTTCTAGAAATATGTATGCCATGAAGTCTAGGTAGCCCATGGGAACTCTCTCCACTTATAAGAAACACACACTTGAGCTTGTCCTCTTGCTGCATAGAGGATTGGGCTTTCTCTCTTTGAGAGCTTTCACTTGTCATATTGCATTTTCAGCATTTTACTTTATTACAAACTCTACACCAAAAACCCAAAAACACTTGCATCATTTAATCATTTTAGTTTGTCTAGTGCATAGATAATAAGGGAAGTGACACTCTTATTTGAGAGGATAAATACTTATATCTTCTACCCCTCGTGGGATCGATACTATACTTACACATCGAAGACTTCAACGATCCCCTATACTTGTGGGTATCAGGGACTAGATAGTTTCTCTATTGTGAAGTCGTTGACGAAAGCATGCATACCTCAAAATCATTTTACTTCTATTTTAAAAAACCAAAAAGCTCTAGCACATGACTAATCCCTGCTTCCCTCTGCGAAGGGCCTTTCTTTTACTTTTAATGTTGAGTCAGTTTTCCCTTTTTCCTTCTATCTCCACAAAAGCAAACATCTAGCATTGACCCTGGGTATCGTTGACCATATTACATTATCAAGATTAAACATGAATCTTTATATTGACTTTATCTATAAGATAAGCCGTTGGAAGTTCAAGCTCTTTGCTAATGCTTACATCTTCCTTTGTGTTGATTCTCAAACACTTTTGTCATGGCATTATTATCCTTGTGAATTAGTCAAATATGTTGATCACATTGTTTTCATGTCTTTGACATACTATTTATGAAAGGTTTTGCTTGGATGATTCAACTTGTTTATTCATTGCTTTCTTGCTATCAATTATAGACAATTGTTTTGTATCTCTTCATTCACATCCTTTGATTTGCATCACTAATCTTGATCAAGAATATGTTGGTTGCATGTCTCATCAAAAATTATTTGTTATCACTTACCTACTCGAGGACGAGTAGGAGTTAAGCTTGGGGATGTTGATACGTCTCAAACGTATTTATAATTTTTGAGTGATCCATGCTAGTTTTGTGATATTGTCACATGTTTTTACTATCAAATATATCATTTTTATGCATTTTGTCGGACTAACCTATTGACAAGATGTCAAGTGCCAGTTCCCTGTTTTTGCTGTTTTTATATTTCAGAAAAGTCACAACAGGAAATATCGTCGGATTGCCCTCAAAATTTACGAAGATTTTTTATGCGATGGAAGACACACGTGGACCAAAGGGCGACCTGGGGGACCACCTTGACCCGCGGGTGGGGCCCGCCCCTACCCTCTGGGCACCGCCTCGGCCCCCTCTGACGCCTATAAAATCCCTTTTGACCTAAAACCGAGGGGGCGGCCATTATTTTCCAGAAACTCGACCCCGACGCGCCGTCACCGAAAACCCTAGTTCGGGGGTCCAATCTGAAGCTGATCCCGGCACTCTGCCGGAGGGGAGATCGATCCCGAAGAGCTCTTCATCGTCATGCCTTCCTCCGGGATGATTTGTGAGTAGTCCCTCACCGGGGCTGAGGCTTATACAAGTAGCTATGTGGTTATCTGTCTCTCCCATGATGTGATCTTCGTTATGATAATGAGCTTTGTTAGTATAGTTGAATACATGATGTTTCCCTATGTGTAATGGATATGATGTTGCTCAAGTGGTGTTATTTAGTACAATTTCCGGAGCAACCGTTGTGATCATGGTACCTCGGTGACAGGATCGGTGCCGGGTGTGACTCTATGGATAATAGATTGGAAGGATCTTCATCATGAGTTTGTTCTTTATTTGTTGGATTGAATAGATCATGAGGTTTCTTGATGCTTGTGGTATTGAAGAAAGATACTATTCAAGAAATAGGTTGTGGTGTTTGTTAGTACTACCTTTGGATGCGGATAGTGACAGCATGAAGTGTCCATAGATGTGGAATACGAACTTTAAGGTGTGCTTTTTGTAGCCCTACGCAATTCTCATCCTATTTGATCCACGAAAGAATGATCTCCGAGTAACGTCTACCATGCATGTGTTTTTGTGGAACTATTATGTGTATAATTATGTTAATGATGTTGAGAGTAGTCACTAGTGAAAGTATGAAGCCTAGGCCTTGTTTCCAAGCATTTATACACCGTTTTTAGTCACTTTTGTCACTTGTTTGCTTGCTGCAATTTTTATTACAGAATTACAAAATCACCTTTTACCATCCATATCACTTGCATTTTACCATATCTTCGCCGAACTAGTGCACCTATACAACTGACAATTGTATTAGGTGTGTTGGGGACACAAGAGACTTCTTGTATCTTGATTGCAGGGTTGCTTGAGAGGGATATCTTTGACCTCTACCTCCCGTGGATTCGATAAACCTTGGGTTACTCACTTAAGGGAAATTTGCTGCTGTCCTACAAACCTCTGTGCTTGGAGGCCCAACAAGTCTACAAGAATAGAAGTGCGTAGTATACATCACTTCGCCACTCGTTGTGATAATATAGAAAGTTTCGTTTATTATTTTGTAGTTTGAGGACTAGATCTATTTTCCATTAAAAATAGATCTAATCAGCATGTCTTTCCAAAACATTAAAAAATTAAAATTTTATGTTGTAAGATTCTTTGAGTTTATTTCAAAACATGGTAAAATATTCCGCATGTCTTTCCATGGAAATGGCTTAACTCGTTCTATAATCTTTGTGCCAAAAATTTTACTTGCCTACCTAAAAATTATTTTTAGAACAAACTATTGCACACCTGTAGTTTAAATTTGACCTATGATACATCTCAAACGAATATACTTTTCTAAACAATTTTTCTATTATTTTTCCTTTAATTTGTATGATTAGAATGTAACTAACGCTGCTTTCAGCAGAATTGCATTTGGTGTCTTTTTTTTATGCAGAAATAAAGTTTCCCAGAAAATTCAAGAAAAAATAGAAAGTGAAGTTTTGGGCAAAAAGAGCCACGGAGCCAGAAGGCCACCCAAAGGAGGCCACCCATGAGAGGGGGCGGGCCCTGGCCGTGGGTCCCCCATGGGGCCGCGCCCTGGGGTAGCCCTGGCCTTGGTGGCTCGTCTCATGATGTCCTTTCGCGTATAAGTGGCTCCTGACCTAAAATGGAGACCCCCGAACAATTTTTTCAAAAACGCAATAGAGCTCCGCCGCCATCGAAAACCCCAATTCGGAGGACAGAAGTTCTTGCTCCGGCACCCTGCCAGGACGGGGATTGACCTTCGGAGGTGGGAGATCGTTGCCATCATCATCACCAATGCTTCTTCATCAACCATCCATGATTCCCACATCCATGTGTGAGTAATTCCGTGTTGTAGGCAAAGGGGATGGTAGGGATTGGATGAGATCGTTCATGTAATATATGGCGCCAGATTGTTATGGCATGATGCCTAGTATCCATAGTTTGTGTTAATCATCGTTGTTGCAACTTGTTATGCTCATTGCTTGACACTAGGGCCCGAGTGCCATGATCTCAGATCTGAACATGTTATGTTTTTATGAATATAATCATTGCTTTAGATCCTATGTGCAAGTTGTATGCACATGTTGTTGTCTGGAACTGGAGACCCCAAAGTGACAGATTGGGATATCAAAGGGGATGGCTATGATTTGAGGATTACATGTATTCATAGAGTGTTAATGATTTGTTCCGATGCTTCAAAGGGAGTACCTTAATTACCATTAGTTTCATGATTGGCCCGGTAAAACGGGATGGTTGGACAAAAGATGTCGTGCAAGTTCTTATTGCAAGCACGTATGACTATATACGGAATACATGCCTCTGTTTGATTGATGCTTGGATGCTTTGTTACCTATCTGCATTATGCCCCGTGTTGTGACTATTGCATGATCTATCTCATTCATGCAATGCCCGTTCATTCGTCCCTATGCTTACGGTGTTTTTAATCCTGCTGCCTACTACTTTCACTTTCGTTGTTACTATTGGTACTGTTACTTTGCTACTACTGTTACTATTTCACCACTGTTGCCATTATATCACCATTACTACTAATAAATTGTGTCAAGCAAGCTTCTTTTGTAGGTGTGGTTGAATTGACAACTCAACTGCTAAGGGTTATAAATATTTTTTGGCTCCCCTTGTGTCAAATCAATAAATTTGGGTTACACTTCCCTCGAAAAATGTTGAGATCCCCTACACTTGTAGGTCATCAACCTACTATATGAAATCAGCCAAAAATCCATTTAAATGTGCAAAAGTAGCAATGATCCTAGAAAATTCATAATATTTGAAATATGGACATACAATATAGTCTACTTTGTATGGAAATGAGTGGTGCCATTTTGCACCATAATATATGTATTTGTTTCATAATAAACCTATTCTTGGCACTTGTAAAATGGAAATCATTTTTTTACGAAAGTTTGAAACTCAGTTTTATACTATTGTCTGGCATGTCAAGACCCATGTTTATGCAAAATATGGTCACATTATCATGAAAGAAATGTCATGCATATGGTTTTAACCTTAATAATTTGGCTTGGAAGTGATAAATTTTCGTTTATGATACCAATGAGTGACTAATTGAGTGGTAATGTTTTGATACTATTTGTAGGAAAAAAATTAAATGCACATTTGCAAATAATTTAAAAAAAATTAATCCACACGAGGAAAGAAGAATGTAAAATTCGGCTGGAGTTATTATGGGAAAAAATCTTTGGGTAGAAACCTCAAAAAGTTCTGAATTGTTTTGCTATCGACAGAAAAATCCACAAAAAGGCATGCACATGATGAAATGGAGAACAAACAGAAACAACAACCCACATAAGAAGGAATGGAGAAAAGGAATCAATAGGCACGAGATATGAGGAGAGAGAAAATATAAGAGACACTGAGATAACAACGGAGAACAAACGAAGACACGCTGTCAGAGCAAGCTTGGTAATATCAGAGGAAGGCTATCTGCCAAATTATGTTTTTAGGATCACACGCCAATCTCACTTTGGTGAACCGAGGAAGTTTGTTTGTTCGGTAGGCGGCATGTGTCAACAGGGTGGATCAAAGATGATGAAAACGATAAAGATTCCTCATACTTTATAAATGGAGAGGCTACAAGATTGTACAAGGTGTTACAAGAGGATCCCGTCGAGATTATAGATGCGCTCGGTAAGGATGCATTTGTGTCTATGGTTTAGGCTACATACGGAGGCAGCTAAGGCTAAGGCTTCAACTGGGTGAAGATGCGGTCTTCTCGGACGGGAATAGGATGATCTTCACAATGGATGTCCTCCGGCATTTATAGTCTTCGGTAGGAGCCTTTGCGTGTTTAGGGTTTCCTCTTGTCTTGTACGTTAAGTCTTGATCTGGTAACCTTCCTTCAGTGTGTGTTGTTTTTAGGCAATCTTCCGGGAGTCTTACTTCAACACGACAAGTCGGGTCGGTGGAGCTTCTAGATATGGGCCACCCGACTAGGGGAGTCTTTGGACGTCGTGGGCTGAAAATGGTGCAGGTCCATAGGATTATGGCGTAAACCCAATTATCTCCGACACTATCCTGACGCAAGCCACTAGGTCCACGTACTAATATTGTGTATCTCCTAGAGGTGTAATTAGAGGAAGGCTAGACTCAAGGAAAATCATTGTCCACCCATATCTCCTCTACTACCACACCCATCGCATTATATGATATTTTCTTCATATTCTTTCATTTTTTCGAAACGAGGTCAAAATCACATCCACCCATATTTCCATAGTAATAGCTTTAATCGTTCTACAATCCTTGTGGCCTTCCATAGATTATAACTTGGGTTTAAAATGATTTTTGGTAATTTTTAGGAACAACCTATCACACATTAAAGTTAAAAAAAAACTATCACACATTTGTAATTCAAATTCGACATACTTTTGATAAATCAGCCTAAATTCATTTAAATGGGAATAAGTAGATACATATTGAGAAAATTCAAGATATGGGATTTTGTCATAAGAGTAAATATCCATTTATTAGTGTGAAAGAATTTTTTTGGTCACACAACTAGAAAATATGGGCTAAAATTAACTAACTTGATGAATTTTCTCGCTTATAGATATCTTTGGTCTTTTATCGAGTTTCGGTTGATTTTATGAAAGTAACTCAAAGTTAAACTATGATTGTACTCTAATTGGTCATAATTTTGGCAAAAAAAACCCGTATAAGGTACCCTAGTATGATTCCATGCAGTAGACAATAAGAAAGTTCAAATATTCAACCCCTTAATGTGAATGGCCAAACTAGTAATTTTCACCCTGTTTTAAAAACAATCAAATAAAATGATAAAAATGAAGAATGGAAAATTGATGTAATTGTCCTTTTATGTGCATAGTTGTCAGAAAAAATAGCAAACCTGAAATATGATACTCTAAAAAAAGCGTTATAAAAAATGACCAAAGTAATGGCCATATACATGAAATACTTGGTGATTGGGCGCACATGTACATCTTGGAATGGCAAACAAAAGTCTCAAAAGGAGTTTCCAACATTTTATCATAAAAATGATTTTATATTTTATTAGTGACAAGCAACTACAAAAAAATGGGGCAAAGTGGTACCACTACAGTTTTAATACAAAGTAGACCTTGTGGTATGGCAACTACCATATGTGGTGACTCGCTTTGTACATAACTTTGATTTTTTTTATTGAGTTTCGGACAATTTTCCAAAAAAAACTCAAATTTGATCTATATGTATGTTATCATTTGGTCATAAAATTTGACAAAACATCATTCTAAAATACACTAGTATGATTGCATGCAGTAGACAAGAAGAAGGTCCAAAGCTATGAATGACCTTGCTAGCAATTTTGACCCCATTTTAAAAGCAAATAAATAAAATGAGAAAATAAAAAAAATGCACAAATAGTCCTTTTATGAGACATAGTTGCTAGCAAAAAAGACCAAATCAGGAATATGATATTTGAAAAAATATTCTCAAAAAGATCTATCATGTATGACTTATCTAATTTTCACCGCAAAGGACCAAGTTGATGGCCATATCCATGGTATACTTGGTGATAATTTATCCATATTAGACACCTATGTGCATCTTGACATGACAAACAAAAATCTAAAGAAAATTCCAACCTTTTGTCATAAAAATGATTTTCCATTTTAATTGCGTAGAAGGGTTTTTGTGAAACTACCAAAATTTGAAAATACAAACTCACTAAATTTTGTTAAAAAATGTATGGCTTATCAGACGACTCAGTGTTAAATTTGATGCACCAAACAGTCCAGGCAACAAAGCTAGACAATTAGAGCGAGGTGTGGGCAACGCATAATTCAACACCATGTGCTCTTCCAGCGCTATATGATGTGAGATTGAGTGGATCGCGAATGTTTTATTTATATCGTTGCTGGATCTCAAAGTCATGACCTGTTGCGTGCATGTTGGCTCTCGCACCTTATGAAGGTTTATGCACTAACCAACTCACTGAAAAGCCTGATCTACCCGGAAAATACACAGGTACCGTATAGTATACTTCAACAGTCACAAGATTACAAGTGAACATCAAAACTGAAGAAAATATCGAAATACACATATGGCGTTGCAGTGGGACTCAAAAGCTGTCCCATGCATGGATTAAATATGATCTTAGATGCATACCAGGACATATGCACAGAGCTAATTATTAAGGTGGCCACTAATTATTTTTGTATGCACATCTACAAGAAATATATTCCAGAAGCCCTAACTGAAAGGTGGTGGTTCGGGTGTTTGACAGTGACAACAATGTATTGCAACAGGGACCACCACATTAGTTAGTTGTCACATCAATCTAGCTAGAGCTAGCCAATCACATGATTTGCAGCCGCTTCTATATAAGCCCATCCTCTCCCACCCTTCTTCTCCCCCCACATTTGATCCCTCTCAAGCTCTCATTTTCTCTCCGTCCCGCTATGGAGGTGTTCAATTGCTTTGGTGCATCCTCTAGGGGCTGAAGCTGCCAGCATGATCTGATGAGTGCCTGGTCTGACACCAGTGCTTAACTGTTTGCCAAAACTAATGATCAGATCATGCTGTGCAGTTTCATCTGCTTGTGGATCCACAAGAGATACTAGCTTATCCTGCAAATTTTTATTTCTTGCAGCAAAATCTGACATGAGTTTAATTTCTCTCTGGATTTCTGGCTCACAAGGTCAATCAAATCTTGGAGTATTCGTGCGGGTAAGAGATGGATATCGATCCGCGATCGAGCACCGAGTTAAGGAGAAGGGAAGAACTGAAGCCGCGTGGCGCCAGTATGCATATTAGCTCGAATGTCCCAGCTATTTTTCTTGTTTATTACTCCAGTAATCTAAATGATCATATACTTTCAGGTGCTGAACTGGTTCACCTGAAGTGCTTTATTTACCATATTCTGGACAAGCTTTTGTTTTACATGATTTTCTTGACAAGCTATATACATGACGAAGATGACGAGATGCAAATGCAAAGCTCGCTCGGTCATAGGCATATAATTAATCATTGGCGATATTTGGCATCTATCTTTTAACTTATCTTAGCATTACTATAGTTTGTCTTGTGATATATACAAACCACTATGTAAGATGAGTTCTACACTGCTACTGTGCTAGACTGCTAGCTAGCTTGTGCATGCATGCACTCTTTTTGTTTGTGATTCCATGGCTCCTGAACAGCAGCTGCGCTCTCTTACCTTTTGCTTTGTGGGTTAATTACATCACTAATTTGTGGCCACAATACCATATAATTAGATTATCAGCAGATATATTTTCTGAATTGCAGAGAGGAGGTAGCTATAATGAATTATCAGCTGATTGATCGGTTAGTCGTTTTATTGGTTGGTGTGCACAACATTAGATTCTCTGTCCCTGTCTACTACAGCCGAAAGTTGGCTGCTCTTAATTCCACGCTATGCCACTCCAGCAGTCCTGATCGGTGGCATGTGGAGAAGATCCGTGGGAGATGCGCTACATCAATAAACCAAAAAAATAGAGAAACGAATAAATTAACTATAAATAAAGGAACTAAATAGAAAGGACAAAGGGAGGGAACGAAAAGGAGGAAAAATTATTGCACCTCACGTCATATGAAGGGCTGGTAATTGAGGACCAGTCATTGTTCGGATGGTTAAAGGATGGCTATACCTTCAGTCCACTAGGGATCTAACTCATGTTTGGGTGTGTCAATAATACAGATTTATTTCAACGTGAGGTGATGTTATTGTCGATATTGAGGTGTCTATGGTGACTTCGTCAGTCTCAAAGCTCCATCACTCCAACTATGCGTTAAGTTTCTACATTGTGCTTGGTATTTCTCAAAAAAAAAAAAAAAGGAACGCCGCTATAACAACAACTTAAGATTGCTAGAAGCAAGCTATGATACGGAAAGTGCCTTTCGCTCCCGAGCTCCAGTGATCCTGTTTTTTAGAATATATATATTTAAAATTTTCAAAAAATATTAAAAAATATCGGATGTAGGTAATGGTGTATCCCACAACCATGCAAAAAATCAACTTCAAATACTTTGTATTCTAAGCTACACAAAAATGACAAATCTGATAAAAATTTAAATATTTAAAAATGTGCATACTCAGATCCATATTTTTGTCATTTTTTGTGTAGCTCAGAATACAAAGTATTTCAATTTGATTTTTTGCATGTTTGTGGGATACACAATTGCCTACATCCGGATTTTTTTTTTCATATTTTTTAAAACTCCTAACTTTTTTAAATGAGGAGGATCACTGGAGCTCAGGAGCCCCAAATCTCAACTGGCTACAAAATAGTCCTATTTCATTGAACTGCTTCAGATATTTGCGTGTTTCACTAATTGTAATAGTACTTCTTAACAATACCCGAAATAAATCCTCTGTAGTAAACTTGCGCAAAACAAACTTTTGTGGTCTAAACCATAAAAGGTGAAACGTGAGAGGACGTAACTTAAATCTCACTAACCAAACAGATTTCTTTTGCAACCGACTTTATATAGATAAACAGCAAAAACTGCAAAGTGGCCTTGCCTGTTTGAGCAAAAACTGAAGAAAATATGTTTGGGCGAATTGAACGCGGCAATATGTGCTCCCAAGTGCCATTAACGCCCCTAAACGATTGTATACGAGCGTGTCTTCCCTTTCTTATCAGTAAGCAAAAAAGAAAAGAAAAACCCACGCCTGACGCCTGTCAGCCTCACGAAGAGACGAACCACAGGCAATACTAGAATCTCTGACTGTGCACTGCATGGAGTTTGAATCTTGTAGCTTTGGGTTGGGACTTGGGACACAATAATATCTCCGCTCTATCTTCTCAAGCTGATGACGTTAAAGTAATTTCAGGCTCCATTTTCAGAGTCCTTTGTACAATGCTCTTATTATGGACATATTTTCTTTCAGCTACCTGCTTCTGATGCTGCTTTCAATTCTCACTGATACAAAAGAAGTCCAAAACTTAAAATGTCGACCATGCCTGCAGCCTGCTTGACCTAACCTCAGCGATAAACTTCCATGAACCTTCAGCGAGTGAACATAATTTTATCCGGCATGAAGCCCATTAGTCAAGGAAGAAACAAGGGTGCTTGATTACTCCATCAAAAGGTTTCATCTTTGCGGCAATTAGGTATGACTATTTCGGTCATACTTTGCCCAAAAGACTGATGCTAAGAACATGATGGGCAAAGCTGATCCGTAATGGTCAGTTGATTAATTCATACATCTCCCTGATTCTCAAGTCAGAGCTTTCACACCTAACTGCCATTTCAAGAATGTGATGATTTCCTTAGGCACCGAGCCTTCTTCAACGTGATGCATTCAAGCAGAAATTACAGACATGTTACGTTTGCAGAATGAAGGTTACCCCCCAAAATAAAAAGATACAGCTAAAGCCTAGAGACACATAGTTCTAGCTTTGTTAGCTGTATGATAGCAACCTTGCAGCGGCATCTTCTCGCTGATTTTCAAAAACAAATAGATCTTCTCGACCGATCTGCATCAAATATGATACGCGTGGCCCCATCATGCATGCTTCCAGAGCTAGATTTGTTGAGTGACGTGCATCCAGCCAAACTAAGCAGTACCAGGATGTGAGTATTTCATAACAGTTGCATCCACATCGATAAACTGGGTTTAAGTGAAACCTTTCTACTAACAACTGAGTGTAGAGTTTCCCTGCCAGTCTCTATTCTCTTCTTAGTATGCCTTACAAATAGTAGATCTGGAAGGAAAGTTGGCATGATTGTATTACAAAATGAAACTTGATGACATGACAGTAACCCGGCAGTATGGTGGTGGACACACGTAGCATCCATGTCAGCAAACACCACTTTGAGGGTAAAAGGTGGACTATTTTGACAGTTCAAGGTTGCATTCAAAACAGTTTTAGAGTTCATGGTTGAAAAGTGAACTTTTGCCAGAGTTCAAAGTTGAAAAGTGAACTTTTGCCAGGGTTCAAAGTTTTGAAAACTGGACTTCTTTGTATTCTTAATCCATACCATGTACATTTGTCCAAGCCAACAAGGTCCCACAACAGCATGTACCACCACATGTCTAGATTCACCAATAACTAACACCGGGCTGCCCATACCCACAAAATTATTGGTGATTTGGTGGCAATCAAGAGGGATGTACACAAACATACATCCACAGCAGTGAATCGGCATCAACATGCTTCAGTGGTTATACATAACGCTATATGCCAACAGCGACACCCATGTTCAGCTTGCAGAATAGGCGGCAAGTGAAAACCGCACTGCAAAAGGAAGGCAACATATGTTTTTTTTCATATCTAAATCAGTGTAGCCAAGCATATAAGTTTTAAAATTTCTGCAGCAACAGTGGCATGTGAATTATATTGGTCCAACCACTTGCAGTATAGTGACAGAAACATGAGACATATCCATCTACAGAACAAAAATATTGCTCATTAATCGGAAAGCCTGGTTACACGTAATGCCAAGTTAGTGACTTCCTACAATTAATCTCTCCAAGTTCCACGCAAACAAAAAAGCTATCTAAGTGCCAAAGAAGTGCTAAGATCGTGAAGAGTAAAGTTATGGGTTTGTCAGAGTCTTCTGAACGAAGTCTTTGACTCGGATTGGGGGACTTTCTTTATTTGGTCAGAGGGTTCTACAATTGCAGCAAGGTTATTTGGTTGGGCTGGTATCCCTTTGTTGAACCCAGTGGAACAATATTAGAAATAGAATGATGTTTGGGCAAAAGTTGTTGGTTCATCCTTCTGATTCAAAATAACATTCTTCGTGCAGAAATGGAAAATTTAGCGGGTAAACAAGAAAAATACCGAGGAAGTGACCAGGCATGTGACTCAGATTCAAAAACTGCAAAACAACTCTGACGGAGAAGGATTGCAAAGGAGATGCTGGAAGTTTGTTTCGTTTAGTTCGGTTGCTTCTTGCCTTCTGTTTTCTGTTGTGTGAGTAGTAGTTTGGCTTCGAGAGAAATACGTACTTCTCCTCACGAACTTACTCATTTAGTAGGGTGCTCTCATATAAGGTGGCACCGCCAGCATTTAGTCCTTTTATGTGCTTTCCATTGAACTAGCCGCTTTAATGAAGTAGGGTATGTTTGGTTCTAGCCCATGGCTAGCCAGAATTTTGGTTGACCTCGGTTGCCCATGAGTTGGCCAACATTGGCAAGAAAAGTGAACTAGATTGGCCAAGGAGGCATTGGCATACCAAATAATTGGTAACCATCCAAACAAAGACCAAAAATTTGGTCATGACCAAAAAAATTGGTAGTGTAAGTTTTGGCCACAATCCAAACATACCAGTAGAGCCAATGGTCTTTTGTCTAAACCAGTTGTGAGTTTTTCAAGATGACCACCAGAATACAAAAGACTAGTTTGTGGCAATTCAAGTAGCAATTACAGGAACTAATGCTAATTTACCTCTGCATCAACCTTGCAGGTAGCACCACATGGATCTCATTTGCTCCACCAGCTGGCCATATAGTTTTCTGACCTCGTCCTGATGATGAGCCACAAATCAAAGCTCTGGATACTTTTAGGGGGTCACTGTGAAAAAGGAACCTGATCAAAATTATTGAATTCCTATAACATGTTCACGAAGTCACTACAGTCTTTAACATCATTCAAACTAGCTCATCACATATCAACCAACAGTAACAACAAAACTTCGCCATAGTCCAGAGGTGCTACAGGAAATCGAATGAACGATATTAGCTATCTCACAACTAAAACTTAACCAACTGAAAGAATGGTTGACTACAAGCAATGTTACATTGATTTATGAATCAAAAGACTAGGACATAAATGAGTTTTGTTATACAGATACAGATGTGACAATATGAAGCTCCAGGCAATGCAGAGTAACTTATTTTTCCAGAAAATACAAAAAATAGTGCAGATAAATAATGCCACCACAAACCAAGGGAGCCAAGAGTTCAAATTTTATAAATATCGGTAGTCGGATTTTGCTACTGAAAGTAAAGGGGCCATCTAGTGCATATTTTCTTAAAGTACAGGGGCTTAAGTAACTTTTGGATGTCGAGAGATAGAACAGCTTCTTTTACAAGTTAAAAACGATTTATATTCTGAAACATACAGAATATACATATATTTTGGCCTTTTACTTATTTTGCCGTTTCATTTAGTAGCATCAACTGTGTGGATGGTGGATTGCTTCAGAGAAGGTAGAAAGATAAGAACTAGAGATTGGCTAATACATAAAGCAATTCATATCTGGTTCTCCCCATACTTATGTCTGGTGTAACACATCTCATGTGATTCAGACCTTTTAATACTTTCTGGTTAGGTTCAAAAAATTAACACTACGAACTCAGTAGGAACCAGCTACCTAGACTACATATTCCTCTATAAATAGGTTGTACAGCGCCTATAGGCTATTAACCAACTATGCCTTCCCTGCTAATTAGAGAACTTGTATACTTTCACATTACATTACTTACTTTAGTAGTTTGGTGTGGTGGATGTCTTGTGCTGGGAAGGGCCAATCTGCAGGTCCGCAATAATGAGGCGATGTGATTAGACTCATTAACCAACTATGCCTTCCCTGCCAATTAGAGAACTTGTCTACTTACACATTACATTACTTACACATTACATTACTTACTTTGGTAGTTTGATGTGGTAGATGTCTTGTGCTGGGAAGGGCCAATCTACAGGTCCACAACAATGAGGTAATGTGATCAGACTCATTCACCAGTGAATCCAATGAGAGATCCTAGCTAGTCGACAACTCGACATATCCAGTACACCTACCACACCCTTGTCCAGCTAGGGATCTTCCAAATAACTGTCAATAGTCATATAGTATATTTGTCAGGGATATGATCCCGGGTACCCCAGAGTTGGTGACTTCACGGACGAATAGAAGACACAAGTCAATTAATATAGAGAAGAAATTCAAACAAATATAGAAGAAACAGGAAAGAAGCAAGCAACGGCCAGCCTGGGCCGACACAGACGCAGACTAGGCCGGCATACAGCTATACTGCCGACAGACATGTCCTGGGCCGACACTATTCATCCCGGTGACACTGTTCATCCAACATACCCCTGACACTGTTCATCCGACATACCCCCGACACTGTCCATCGGCCCCAACTTAAGCCATCCTATGGCATCTGTTTGTTCACCACGACAACAGTTGGCGCCCACCGTGGGCTATGTCGGATTTCCTGTAAAGCCTGCATGGGCTGAATCGACATGTTGCCTACCTGGGCAATGTCGGTTTATGGACACGGGTCCACCAGATTTTTGCTGGCCCCTCAGACATGAAGTACACCGGCCTTGCCGGCATACATGGCGAAGCGAGATATGTGATGATCCGACGTACTTGTCGATGCCATGATACTTGGCGATATGAAATAACGGATGATGCCATGATACTTTGGCTGACCGACATAAGCGGCGATCGGAGATAGCTGACGATGCCATGATATTCTGGCGATGCGAGATAATGGGTGATGCCTCAATATATTGGTGAACCGAAATAAACGATGATTTGAGATAGATTATAGGATGCCATGATATTTTGGGCGATCCGAGATAACCGATATAATCTTGGTGATGAATTCTCATTCGGTAATACCGATACCACCATACAATGTTAGTCCAAGCATATTTATAATGAGTATTTAACTTTAACAACAACTCTACTGACAGACGAAATTAACTCTAGCAGCAAATCTATGCATGAAGATGCAGACTCGGTCTCAACCGAGTCCCCGAGTTACCTTTATTATCTAGGAGAAAACATAAAACTGACTGGCCGGCCAGTCCCCGGGTCAAGACATCTCGTTCCCGGGGAAAACATCTAAGCAAGATAGGAAGGGGCAGTCCCCAAGTAACTTTTGAGGTTATCCTCTTGTGCTTGGTGCAAAAGCATACCTGGTAATTACTTACGTTGCATTGTTGATGCGGACTTGAACGGGGAAGCGCAGGTTTGCCTAGTCCGGGCGTCCAAACGGAGTCGAAGACGAGCGAGACCTGCATGGGAAAAGCTGGGTTTTGCCCAGCCAGCCAACCACACAGAGCCAACATACACCAGATCCTCAGGCAATATATGATGCCGACATAGCCCATGCAGGCCATACGTCGATGAGACATAGCCCAAGTTGGCTGTATGTCAACAATGCCCATGCAGGCAATATATGATGCCGACATAGCCCATGCACGCCATACGTCGATGAGACATAGCCCAAGTTGGTTGTATGTCAACAATGCCCATGTAGGCAATATATGATGCCAACATAGCCCATGCAGGCCATACGTCGATGAGACATTGCCCAAGTTGGTTGTATGTCGACATAGCCCACGGGGTCAATATATACCGGCATGGTTCATGCAGGCTATGTGTTGGTACCAACTATGTGATAACATTTGGAGAGCCTATGCACGACTCTACGATTCCCACATACTGTCAGGGATATGATCCCGGGTACCCCAGAGTTGGTGACTTCACGGACGAATAGAAGACACAAGTCAATTAATATAGAGAAGAAATTCAAACAAATATAGAAGAAACAGGAAAGAAGCAAGCGACGGCCAGCCTAGGCCGACACAGGCGCAGACTAGGCCGGCATACAGCTATATTGCCGAGAGACATGCCCTGGGCCGACACTATTCATCCCGACGGCACTGTTCATCCCCGACACTGTTCATCCGACATTGCCCCGACACTGTCCATCGGCCCCAACTTAAGCCATCCTATGGCATCTGCTTGTTCACCACGACGACAATATTGAGACTTAATTTGTAAATTACCACTATACCTATATTGGGTGCAATACTTAAATCTACTGTAAAACGCCAAACGAAGTCCAGATTAACAATTGCATTTCAAATCCTTCTTTACTCGCTATAAGCATGCCACAAAGTATTGAATCATACATGAAAGGAGATAAATGCATTTTTTTACCAATGCGACACCCATAACATCAGTATTGAAGCACAACCATGCTTGAAACAGGTAGTTTTTTTTTCTACCAGGTAGATGCCTGATTGGATCCTACAAACTGCAAAGACTGAAGAAACGCATGTTTCTTTTAGTCATTCCGGGATCTTTGATTATGAAAAAATACTAGCTCAGTATAGCATTTGACTTTGTGGAAACATACAAGAGCTAGCAAATAACAATATGAATGCTGCATGCATGGCCATGAGGCCCGTGAGGCACTATAGCAGCGAAATATAAGCATCAGTCACTCATAACCTCATAAGACAAGATACAGCCAATGTACTTGAGACGAGCACACAAATATGATGTTATACTCAATTAGTAAATGATCAACTCTTTGATCTACACTCAGTACTAATTGAAAGTTAATCGAAGGTTGCAAGATGGTAGTTTGGTATCACAGTACTACCAACACTATGCTTAAAAGTAAAACTAGATGTACAGTATTCATGCAACACAGTTCTAAATTCTAGGCCGTGGATTCACATTATCCCATATATGTAGTGCAGTTTAAGCCAGCTGGCTCCCTCCTGCGATATGACTTATATTTCTCGTAATACGTCCATGGAGGAGTAAGGACCAAAGAGTATGTGAAGGGCACTTGTCCAGCTAAGCAGGAGTGCACCTACACCCACTAAGTTTGGACACGGTTTTAGTGTGCCATCAGAAATGTACCAAAAAAATCTCGAAGGATCCATAAATTCACTGCACCTTGGGTACAAGGGTACACAGAAAATTTCAGTATCAAACTCGTTAGCATGTCATACATTAAAAACACATATTGTTGCCTTCTCTCTTTTTTCTCCCAAACGATACCACATATGCCCACGAAATTATTAACATACATAATTACTTTAAGTAATGAATATGGATGATATGTTTAAGCTTTCGGGGTGCAGTACAGGTATCCAAACTGCTAACAAGTGTGGGTACACTGATGCTTGTAAAATCCACACTAGTTATGAAAGCCTCCAGAACTGCTCCCAATTTCCAATGCAATAGGTATATATTCATATATGTATTCTTGGAAGACGAGCTTAACATAAGGTCATAGCCAGTAGGAAATATGGATCGCCCATAACTAGGTATAAATAAGTCTAGAATATCAACTCTGGCAAGCCACGTGCTGCTCCTTGGACGCATTGCTGGAATAAGCAGGCTATGCAACTTCAAGAAGAGATTAAAGCTGTTACAGTATATATGTAGATTGCACTAGCTATTCCCATCAGTTCGGACTTTTGGGATAGTTGGCTAGTGCATAATACATCACATGGTATCAGAGCTGAAGGTCTCGAGTTCGAGTCCTGGTTTGTGCAATTTATTAAAAACTGTTGTTGCCCCCTCTTTGTCCACGTATATAGACCTCTGGAGCCATACCTCTGAGTCCACGTATAGACCTCTTGAGTCATACCTCTGAGTTCACGTATTGGTTGAGGCATATACCTCTGAAACTTGCGCGTCGTCGCTCTCTTCCGGTTGCACGTGTTGACTTTCCGCGTCACACGTGAGAGGGGGTGTTATAGTATATATGTAGATTGCACTAGCTATTCCCATCAGTTCGGACTTTTGGGATAGTTGGCTAGTGCAGGATACATGACATGGTATCAGAGCTTGAGGTCTCGAGTTCTAGTCCTGGTTTGCGTAATTTATTAAAAATTGCTGGAGCCCCCCTTGTGTCCAAGTATATACGCCTCTGAAGCCATACCTCTGAGTCCACGTATAGACCTCTTGAGTCATACCTCTGAGTCCAAGTATTGGTTGAGGCATATACCTCTGAGACTTGCGCGCCGTCGCTCTCTTCCGGTTGCACGTGTTGACTTTCCGCGTCACACGTGAGAGGGGTTGTTACAGTATATATGTAGATTGCACTAGCTATTCCCATCAGTTCGGACTTTTGGGATAGTTGGCTAGTGCATAATACATGACAAAAGCATCGATGGTACTTATTAAATGTTGCAACATTAAGCTCATAGGGAAGTATCAAAACAATCTTTATATTTAATTGACACAAATCCGAAGAGAAGATAAGCAAATTGTACCTGTAGCTGTACAAAAATATTTTAATCAATTGTGCTTCTCCATTTTAATTTGGATTCAAGGTTGAAAAACTTCAATCCAGATATCACCAAGTCTGCAGTGACCTTCTTCAGGTGCTCGTTCAGCATATCCTCATAAACAATAAAATTAGCTTCTGAAATAATATCCCGATCTCTCATAACAGAGAACACTTCTCTAGCTCCAGTTGAAGTTGCATACTTGCAGAATCCATAGATGATAGCAGAGAAGATAAGTTCTTCTATTGAATAACCTAGTTCAATCATTTCATCCACCACCTTCATGACCTTCTCCGGATCTTTTGACCGGCAAGCTTCAATAATAGTTAAGGTGTACTTGAATTCCATTGGCCCATTCTCTACATTTCCAAGACAATCTGTTACGAGTGCAACAGCTGCATTTATCTCCCCAATCTTGCATAGCCCTTTCACAAGAGAACAATAGGCTGAAATACTTGGTATCCATTCTGCCTTCATCATGGAGTTGTAGCACGAGCAAGCCTCTTCGATATTTCCCTCATCCACAAAACATGGGATCATATGACTATATGTACATGATTCTGGTTTGCAGTCATCTGAAATTTTCATTTCCTCGAAAAGTAATTGTGCTTTCGTCCTCTCCTTAATCTTGAGCAGATTCTCAATAATAATGTTGTAAATTCTAACACTGCAATAACCTTTTTGTCTCAAAGTCTTAAAAACTTCCACAGCCTTCAATTCTCTGCCGTCCTTGCATGTAAAGAGCCTCACGAAGTCCACCAAAAATTCTACAGCAGGCAAGCTCAGCTCGACCAGTTTGTCAACCAATCCAAAAAACTTAACCATGTCACCCTTATCAGCGAAGCATAATAGCAACTGTGAAACAGTCTCAGAGCTCGGCGCCAGCTCCTCCTGAAGGACAATCTGAAACATCTTATATGCCTTGTCCTCCCTACCTATACCACACAGCCCGCCAATGAGTGTATTGTATGTTCCGAGGTCAGCACGGTATCCAGCATCCACCATCTCCTTCAACACTCTACAGCCATCCCCAACCCTCCCAACAGCTACATACCCATCAATGAGTGACGCATACGCGACTCTGTCGACCAACAACCCCTTTTTCCTCATCTCCTCAAACAACTTAGCCGCCTCCTCTACCATCCCAGCATTGCATAGCCCCCCAACCATTGTAGCATATGCCATTGCGTCTGCCTCCACACCATCTCTCTCCATCTCCTCCCACACCCTGATGCAACCCTCCATGTGCCCCCTGCGCACCATCGTCTTGACCAGCGCAGTGTACACGAACACGTCTGGCCGGCACACCTCATCCCTCATCCTCCTAATCATCTCTAGGATCCTCTCCGTCATGCCTGCCTGGCCCAGCGCACGCACAACGATTGCAAATGTCACCGGCATCGGCCTGACACCACCATTTGACATTTCATCAAACAGCTTGAGCGCGTCCTCGACATGCCCTGCCGCAGCCAGGGCACCCAGGACGCGGTTGCAAGCGTGGACCTGCGGCTGGACGGAGAACTCGTGTCGAAACCTGCGGAGCGTGTAGAGCGCACGGAGGGGGCGGCGTGCGGCCGTGTGTAGCCGAACGAGGAGGGTGAGCTGGGGGTGGGAGACGAGCTTGCCGTGGGCGCGAATGAGGTCGGGCAGCTGATCTGCGGCACCCGGGAGGCCTGCATCGGAGAGCAGCGAGGCGAGAGCGTGGAACGCGGGGAAGCAGTGTCGGAAGCCCTTCTGGCGGCCGGCCCAGTGGAAGAAGGGTAAGGCAAGCGGGGGAGGTGGGGGCGGGTGCGCGCTGAGGACCTCAGCCACGAGAGTAGGTGGCACGCGGCGGAGCTTGGACAGGTCGGCGACGACGGGAGGGCCCCAGCGCTGGTGTCGGCGGAGGGCGTCGAGGAGAAACCGCGCGAGCGGGGAGAGGCGGCGGGACGAGGCGGATACGGAATGCGGCAGAGTCGGCAGCGAGCGAGGGGAGTGCGATGGGGAGGAGGGGTCCCAGTCGGGGAGGCGGAAGGGGACGGTAGCGGCGGTGGTGGCGGAGGAGGGGTAGGGGGAGGGGTGGGGTCCGGGGGAGGTGGCTCGGAGGTGGGTGATGAGGCCGCCGCGGACGGTGGGGCGGTGCGGGGAAGCGCGGCGATGGCCATGGTAGATCGTGTGCCTGCGGCGGCGGTCCGCCGGAGCGGGAGGGGATGAGGGAGAGGTCATTGCACGTTGGTCTGAGCTGGCGCACGGTACTGCAGCCGCAGCGCCGTCGCGAGGAGCATGAGCAGAGGAAGGCGGAGCAGAGGCGGCTACAGACTACAGCGTCCAACACTCCAACTCCAAGTCTCCAACTGACTGCCGCGTGAACAAAAGGCAGTACGGTGTTTTTTTTTTGCTTATATCAAGTTTTAATAGCTGACAGAGCTGACCGCTCTGTAAAAGGCAGTACGGTGTTCATTCAGGTCAAAATACGAAAAGCTGTCAGAGTCCGGGCTACAGTTTTTTTTATTAGAAACTTCTTTTTTTACTTCAAAATTTTCCAAAATGTATGCAAGTACATATGCATGTTTACCAATTACTACCATGTACTGTATTCATAGAAACCATCTTGGTGTATATGTACAAAATAATCAGAATTTTGAATCTTTCAACTACATTTTTTCACATATTTTTTAAATATCGGGCTTCCTGGACTCCGGATTCCATATGTCTAAGCTCCTATGTGTATATTAGCTATAGATAGGGAAATTCACTTCGACTCATAGATGTAGATGCACCCACTATCTAAAAATCACATTTCAAAATGTCAAAATTTGGAACAAAAATTTCGGATGAACATACAGATATTCTATGTTCCCACACAAATTTTCGCGAGAAAATAATATATTTTGTGACCTGTGTAAAAAAGATAATTTCTAGTGGTTCAAAATGAGTTTTAATGAGAAATGTTTTTCTCTTTTTTACAAAAGCCATAAAAATGTCTTATGTTGATGAAACCTTTTGTACTAACATATAATATTTGGATATACACGAAATTTTTGTGCCAATTTTTTTGAAATTTTAAAGTATATTTAAAATACATTTTTCATAACGGATGCATCTAGACCTACAAGCCAAAACATCGTGCCCTAGATAGGGAAATTCACTTCGACTCATAGATCAACAAATTTTATTGTCTCGACGACTTAAAGAATTACTTCAATACTCCATTGCACATCTGGCAATCGTCGTCGGATTTGTTCAAGTCCATTCAGAATTGGTTGTGGGGAGGGGGGGCACTATTTTAGTCCTATTTGGTTGGGTTTAATTTTGAATTTTTTCCTTTTGGCTTATGGTGGTGGCAAGGTAGAGAGACCGACACAGTAAGGCTTTGTTCGTTTCCGCCCACCCCGGCCGGGATCGGAGCCAAATCCCCGCGTGTCAGTCGGGATCAGACCCGCGTGGGTTAAATCCCGGCGCTCTAATATGACGCGTTCGGTTATACCCGGGCGGTATTTTACCCCGCCCAATACCTCCTCAATCCCGGTCTTTTCGGGGGGGAATTAATCCACGACCCTTATCCCGTGGAACGAATCCACGAGACGGTACGAGACGATCGTCTCTCAGACTCTCCCCTTTCTCTCCCACGATTCGGAGGGTGGCGGCGGTGGCAGCGCGCCGTTGAAGGGACGCCGGGGGCGGCGGCGGCGGCGGCTCGGCGAACAAATTGAGCAGCGGATCAAGAAGCTTCTTCTCCCCCTCCCCCCACCCTTTCCAACCGGCAGCAGAGCTCGCCTGCATCCGAGCTCAGCGCAAGATCGACACCCGCATCTCCATCCAGTTCTGCATTCATCCGAGATTGGTGTCGCGAGTGAGAGTTCATCTCCAACTACTTTGCACTGGTAAGCGCCTCCTCCCTCAGTTTCTCGGGTTTGGCATGTTGGGCAACAATTTCTAGGGTTCTTGGCATGTCCTCTCAAATCATCCATGAGCCTAACCGATGCTATATTATTGAAAGTAAATACTAGATGTGTTGAGTACAGTCATCATCATTGTGAATGTTGATTTGGGTGTTTTGTAGCTGCGTACTTGATTAGATCGAAGGCAACAAAGTGCCCAGCGTTTTTCCGCCGCCCCAGCTGCGTACTTGTTAAACATGAGATGCTTGCTGCAGTTTCTGTTCTTGATTGGTTGTGGCTTGAATCACTCGCATGCGGCCTGCAGTGTAGTTTTCATTTTGTAGTTTACAACTGATTGCTTGCAGATACTGAATGATTTGAACCCTGTGGGCCTGAAAGAACACTGGTCTAGCAAGCTTCTTCCGTGCATGAGCTGTGTAGTTTTCATTTTGTAGTTCATAGTTTAGTTAAGAAAAAGCAAGCTAGCTGTGGCATGTAACACAACATGCGGCCCATTTAACCTCAACACCCAAGCGAAACTCAGTAAGCCAGCAGGAGACAATAACTAGTCCAATAGTCTAATCAGTAGACTATATTGACTTGTACTGTTAGCCAATAATCATGTGGCGTGTATGGTCCAGTCAGTAAACTAAATTCTCTTGTACTGTTAGCCAATAATCAGGTTCCATTGTATGTTGACTTCATAGGTTGTACTATTTTCTGTTAAAAAATGTATCTGTCAATTAGATTCATTGGTTTACTTTGTTCATATATCTGTATTCTATCTATCAATTTTTATGTTCATATAGCTGCAATCTATCTGTCCAACTGATGACTAGCTAATGTATTTTCCTGCACATGAACTAGTACAAGTAATAACTAGTGGCCTTTTCCTTCTTAGTCTTCAAATGGATTTGAGAACCAGGGGTCGTATTAGGAAGAGAGGGGAGGAGGATGAGGATGATGACGATATGATGCTTTTCCTTTTACCCACGCTACATATATTGGGTGCAAGTGAACCAAGGGTAGAAGTGCCGCGACATACATTGATGCGAACAGGCGAGGAGGTTGTAAGGGAGTTGCTTGAAGGTCACGTAAAAAAATGTTGAGTAGCATTCAGGATGGAGCCTCATATCTTTAGGGCTTTGGCTAGTTTCCTTCGACGGGAGAAGTTGGTATGTGACACCCGACTTACCGTCGAAGAGAAACTAGCAGCCTTTCTGTGGATGCTGTCCCATAACTCGTCCTTCCAAGACCTTGGTGTCCAATTCAACCGCAGCGGCGACACCTTTCATCGACACATGAAGAATTTCTTCAACATAATCCCTACTCTAGCGAAGCATTTTCTCAAGCCTCCGAATCCTGCCCAAGTCCACCCAAAGATTCAATATAACCCGAGATTCTTCCCCTATTTTCAGGTTTTTTTTTCTAAAATACTTGAATCTTAGTCATATTCCCATGACAATATCTTGTCTTTTCGAGACCAAAATCATAACTTATAGATTTTCTTTGCAAAACTGTATTGGAGCCATTGATGGGACTCATGTTGCCATGAATATTTCACCTAACAAAGCCGCCCCCTTTAGAAATAGGAAGAAGACAATCAGCCAGAATGTTATGGTTGCGTGTGACTTCGACCTAAACTTCACTTTCATTTCATGTGGCTGGGAGGGATCTGCCACTGACGCTAAGGTTCTTAGGTCAGCACTTCACAACGGTTTTAAGGTGCCTGAAGGCAAGTTCTATCTTGTAGATGGTGGTTACGCAAATACTCCATTCTTTCTTGCGTCATACCGTGGTGTTCGTTACCATTTGAAGGAGTATGGGCATGGTCACCGTGCACCCCAAAACTCCATGGAGCTGTTCAATTACCGCCATGCCGTATTACGGAATCATATTGAACGCGCATTGGGAGTCTTGAAGAAACGGTTTACCATTCTCAAAGTGGGAACACATCACACTATAGAGAATCAAGTGAAGTTACCGGCGGCTGCTGCAATATTGCATAACATCATCCGCTTGCATAAGGGAGATGTGGGTTGGTTAGATAACCAACCACACAACATACCTCCACAGAACTATGTGGACCTTCCTGATGGTGATGTTCCTCAAAATCATCAAGTCAACAATGAAGGCAACAATCTTAGAGACACGATTGCGAATCAAATGTGGGCGGATTACCGACATTAGTTACTAGAACTGCAAGTTGAATTTGATGTAATAAAGTAGTGACATGTGAACTTCTTTTGCTTCTTATGTGATGTAATTAAGTAGTAACATGTGATGATCTTTTGCTTCTTATGTGATGTAATAAAGTAGTAACATGAGAACTTCTTTTGCTTCAAGTGTGAATTTTTTGCAATCTCATGTGTATTTTTTAGGGGTCATGATGATGACGGCAAAAGGATCTCCAAGGTTTGCTCTTTTGCAATCTAAAGTTTCCTAGAAGAAGGTCTCACCAAAAGGAATGGCAACAAAAAAGCGTCGAGGGTCGTCTAAAGGTATTTTGTATTTACTCATGGTGCAAACATTATATACAGCTGCTGTTTTGGATTGACTCATGCCATATATTTGTATTCCAACACATGTTTGTTTAAGCTAACTTGAAAATTCTTCTCAAACAGGTAGAGCCTCTTGGAATCCTGAGTTGGAGAAGACTCTTGTTGATTTGCTCCATGAGCACAATACTCCTGAGTATAAGGGTCATAACAGATGGTCCTCTGACACTTGGAACAGAATCGTCAAGAAATTCCACGAAAATCATCCACACGTGAGTTACACCAAGCTGCAAATCCAAGAGAAGGAAAAGGAACTGAAAAGAGAATACAAGATGCTGAGTGAGGCAAAAGAGCAAAGTGGAGTTTCCTGGAACGAGAAGCGGTGTAGGATTGAAGCTGAAGAAGAGCTATGGGACAACCTTATCATCGTAAGATAGTTTCATTGCTCCTTACATACTTCTGGTCATATCCTTCGTTATATTAGCTAGGCAGCACTCATATGTCTTTTTGTTGTTATGCAGTCACATCCTAAGATAGGGAAGTTCCGTACGAAGAGCTTCCCGCATTTTGAGGCGTTGGGAGAGCTATATGATGGACATATAGCTGTGGGGACCTACAACTTCACGTCAACTCAGCGACCACAAGTGGAGATCGATCCTGAGGTCAGTTCTGTCGAGGTCATACATCCTCACTCACATATTGGAGACACCTTGGTGGATCCTCAGGATGGTACACAAGGAGGGATGCAACAGGCCAATCTGCAAGCAAACAATGTTGGCCATGATGATGAGACCCGCCCAACTGTGGCTGCTGCACCATCAACAAGCACTGAGAAGGAACCCAAGAGGCGTCGAACAACTGGAGATGTAGCTGCAGTGATGGAAAGGTATATTTAAATGAAGACTAAGCAGATCGAGGATGAGAAAGTTGATTTGAGGAATGTGGATGAGTTCTCAATCAAGAACTACATTGCTCGGCTAAACACAATGGAAGTCTCACAGGAGGAGAAGGTGAAAGCACTGCGTGTCTTTAAAGATGCACAAAATCGTGAGCTCTTCATTTGCACTGACATGGAGACCACTCTATGTGGCTGCGCATCGAAATGGCATAGCAAAGGTAATTCCTTCTCTTATTGCTTGTGTGTTGTAGTTGTCAAACATGTTAACTTTATCAGATATGCAACAGTGAACCCATTTGCAGTGTCATCATGTAGCAGTGATAGTAGTTTATCATTCTTGTGGACAACAGTATCACATCCTGATGTTTTCTTAGATTGTTTATTTGTTGCTCAAGTTGAATTGGACAAATTCTAACTGTGATGCTTTTTTATACATGGCCAGATGCAAAGAATATAAGGAATATCACAATTATTTGTGCTTACCTGAAGATCACAATTCTGTGTGTTTACCTTAAGATGATGACAGTACTTAATTACTTAGCCGGTACACTGTCCATTGAGGGCTTCATGTGGTGATCAATGGATTGGAGATAGATCTGTGGTTCACATGGTTCTATTTAACTGTCGTGGCAGGTCGAAAAGATTTCACTAATTAACTCATCGTTCCTGTTTGAGAATGATCAATGTTTCTGAATCTATTTACACATGTACTTCATGTGATTTCTGCATCCGAAGTTGTGTCTGTTTCAGCTTACTGTAATCTGTGCATGCAATGCTGCTCAAAACTTTAAGCTGTGAATTATTTGCTGCCTTGAACTTCCTGCTGTGAACTGTTCTAGTAGACTAGTACTATTGTCACAGTAAAAATACCAGATGAAAAAATGTTTCATCTTTCTATACATATATTAATTTTCTTGTAGCTGTGTAAAATTTACGTTTCAGAGTATGACATAGTTCTTTGTTTGGTTGCACCTATGCCAAGCATAAGCAAGCTCCGCGCCAGTGGATGTGTTCATCGCGTGGAGTAACCGAACATGTCATCTCGTACAGGGATTAGTGGGGAGGGATTAAACGGGAGATTTGGGTGACACTAGGGGACCACCCGACCCCGGCGGGAGTTACTTCCTCGTGGGGATTGCTCCCCTAACAACCGAACGAAGCCTAAGTGGAAACAAATCCATATTTATATGGTGCCACCCCTTCGCCACCACCACCACCTTCGGTCCCAAGGCGCCGCCCCGAGTCTACCAGCTCGCCGATGCTTGCTCCGCCTTGTACGTGTGTACACTAGCACCAGGCGATGCACTTGTGGCGCTAGGGTGACAAGCTCGATCGCCGTCGAGTTTGCTAGAGCAGGGACGCTAGGAGCCGGAGCCGGGACATCAGCTTCACTGCCCCGACCAGATGTGCGTCTAGTGATAAAGAACCATGGCTACTCCCTGGGATGGATCTTGGGTGCCCCCGTTGGAGAAAAGCTTTATGCGTGCATTTCACTAGCATAGCTTGTTTCCGACGTGGCCCAACATGCAAGATGGGATCTCCACGAAAGGGTGACATGGATGGTGATGGGAATTTTCTGCTCTAGCCCCTTGTCCATAGAGCATCTATAGCAAATCCCTTAAAAGTGCTAGAACTGTAAAATAACTGCTATTTTACAGTTTTATACGAAAAACATGACTAGATCCTGTAAAACTTGCAAACCGTAAAAAATACATCTTTCCCTTAATCGACCCTCAGAGAACCTCATAATGTCATTATTTAGGACAAAATTTACACCCCCTAAAGCAAAAAATGATTGGTGGGAGAGAAGTTTCAACTTGGACTGTGCCCTTCCGCCGTCGGACCTCCACTAGTCCTCCCAAATTATGGTAAACCTGACCAAATTCCGACAAACCTCGGCCACATCCCGAGAAAACTTGGTAAAATTTTGGCAAGAAAGATGTCCTCCATCTCGTTCCGACGGGCGACGCATCGCTGAGCTGAGTAGGAGTCGGTCCATCTTGTTTCGAAGGACGAAGTTTACATGACGTGTGAGCAGATGAACATGCGCGGAGGCGAACTAGAAAGGGTCTAGGCTAGGAGTGGCTCGAGGCAGCGCGTACAGGAGGAGGCATGTCCAGGCCGCCACTCGAGCGAAATAGAGAGGAAACATGGAAAACGAGTTTAGGGTGATCAGGTTTAGGGAATTTTAGGGTGTTGTTTCTTTTTTCAGGGCTGGCAGCCGGAGGAAGAAGAAGAAGGGAACAGGCGGAGCTGGCGGCCGGAGGAATAAGAAGAGAACATGCGAGGCGGACGGTGCTGGCGTGTGGTGGCACAGGCGTCCGAAGCGGACGGGCGGGTCTGCTGGAACGAGATCCTCTAACGTAGAGAGAAATACTGTAGAGGGACGTAGTTGTTTGTGAGTCACTCGATGCGCATTGGACGGCAACAACTCAAACACAACGAAGCAGCCCAAAGCCCTTATTACGAACAGGAGAAGAGAACAGGGCGCTCCCAGCTGAGAACTCGATACCCCCGCTGCCGCCTGCATGGCCTCCGCCACCTCTGCCTACATGGCCTGCATCCCTGTCGTGACCTCCAGCGCCGCGAGCTATGCTCTCCTTGGAAGTTCGCCGCCACGCAGAGGAGGAGCATGATCCCATATCGGCCTGGTCGCCACGCCTGACCTCAGCGTTGTCGCTTCCTTGGTGCACGCCGGCCACATCCTGCAAGCGGAGGAGAAGGAGCCCATGTCGGCCCGGTCACCGCGCTTGACCTCCGCGCTACCGCTTCCCTGGTGCACGCCGACCGTGTCCTCTAAGCGGAGGAGCAGGAGTGGTTACGTCCTGGTTGCCGCACTCATCCTCTATTGTCGTCATTGCGCATGCTGGACGCTGATGACCCACAAGTGTAGGGGATCTATCCTAGTCCTTTCGATAAGTAAGAGTGTAGAACCCAACAAGGAGCAGAAGGTGTTGACAAGTGGATTTCAGCAAGGTTTCACTGCAAGAACTAAAGGGAAAATATTTATGGGTTTTTGGTATAACAAGCAAATAAAGAACAAGTAAATAAAAGGTTGTAACTATTGTTGCAGCAAGTGGTCCAATCCTTTTTAGCACAAAGGACAAGCCGGTGGTGTTACTTATGATGATTAAAACGTTCCTGAGGACACATGGGAATTTCTGCCTAGCCATTTTCATTGCACGCCGTTGATTAATCTTCAACGTTTTGATAAGTGTTGTGTGGGTGAACCTATGCTAACGCACCACCCTTACTTGGACAAATGCATACTTGTGATTAAACCTCTTGCAAGCATCCGCAACTACAAGAAAGTAATTAAGATAACAACCTAACCACAACTTTAAACTCCTGGATCCTACACCCCCTAGTGCACTAGTTCGCAAACTGGGGTTCAGGTTTCTGTCACTCCGGCAACCCTACCATAGGCAAACTAAATGTATTCCCCTAGGCCCTTAAAAGGTGAAGCATCATGTAGTCAACGTTCACACGATACCACTAGAGGAATAACAACACAACATGGATCATCAAACAATTAAATATTGCTCAACATTATGCAATTACTAGCAACTAGGCTTTCCCCATGTCCTCAAGAACCAAATGAACTACTCACAAGACATCATATAGATCATGATCAGTGGTGGTATGAATATGGATAACAATCTGATCGCAACGGTAATTCACCGATAAAACTCACAAGCATCAACTACAAAGGGTAATCAACACTCGGGAAGTGATCCCAATGAACTAACAAGTCACAACTTCAAAAGCTACATCGAGATGAAATGGGGTCATGATGGTGATGAAGGTGCTGGTGATGGAGATGATGTTGATGATGATCCCGATGATGCCCGGCGTGATGGCGATGACGATGGCGGCGATTTCCCCCTCTGGGAGGGAATTTCCCCGACAGATTTCTCCCTGCCAGAGCCCTTCTTCTTTCTATCTGGTTTCCGCCTCGCAAAGTCGGCGGAATATTTCTTCAAGGTCTTCCCTGATGTTTTTATGTCAAAGGCTAATAATACGTCGAAGGGGAGCCGGAGGTGGGCCACAGAAGCCAGTAATTGGTCGTTTCTTTCCTTGAGTAATATCATCTTGGTGATTATCTTACTTGGCTTGGATCACCGGGGAACGCCACATGAGCAAAAACTAACAAATTGATTTGTCTACCAGATGGAAAATCCCAGTGGAGTCCTGCTAAAAGTCGCGCAACATACACCAAGGATAACAAGCACTCGAATCCATATGAGTCGGCTGATACATCGTCTTGCTTTGGTTCCTCTGTGCACTACGGTGGCCGAGACTATTATGGCAACTTTGCACCTAAGCAATCCACGGAGTACAATGATGTAAGAAATCGCTAATCCAAAAGTATAATTCATAAGTACTATTAATTTCCTTTTTAATCAACACTTACTGCTATGCGCAACCAATATTTTGAACACTTCTTTATTCATTTCAGTACAAGGCAGCTAATAAGGATCCAGTCACAGATTCTCACGACGACTGGTGGCAAGGTATAGCATTAATCCTATATTTGGATATATGTTATGACTGAATTTATATGGTTGACTCATCTCAAAGATCGCCCGTGTCGGCTCGTGCTGCCTCGTCGGAGCAATCCCCGACAATGCCCTGTATATCGCCAATTTAGGCGACTCCAGAGCTGTTCTTGGCCATAGAGGCCCCAGCCACGGCCAGAGGTGGGCCCGCGGCTAGTGGCCGCCCTGCCCCTGGTGGCTCGCCTCCGTGCCCCCTCCTGGCTTCGTGACTTATTTCTAAAAATAATAGATCCTGAATTTTCCTGGAATTTTCTGAGCTTTGCAGGTCGGGTGTCTTGACGGGTACTTTTCCAGCTGATTCCAGACTCCGGCAGACGAATCCCTCAAAATTGCAAAACATGCAAAATAAGATAAAATAACATAAGTAATGCATCACAATATGAAATATATCAATGAATAAAGATAAATTATGATGTAAAATAGTGATGCGAAATGGACGTATCAGCTCCCCCAAGCTTAGACTCCGCTTGTCCCCAAGCGAAAATTGAGCTCGGTAAACATGACCACTTGTTTATAGAGTGAAGTGTCGATAATAAAGAATACGAACATGAAGAATCAGTATTTACTTTCTCGACACAAATATATTCAAAACAACAACCTATTCTCATAAAGCTTCTCAAGAACAAGTGAATCAATAATAACATGTTAAGGTGTAACAAAGTAGAAACTCATTAAGCAATGGCAAACGATGTTTTCAGTTAAGAAACAATTGTACTTATCAAACTCTTATTTCAAGAAGGATCCTGATATATGCTTCAACTATCAAGTCATCTTCCCATGAGTTGCAAATCATCAAAGCTGTAGTCCAATGATAAAAGCATTAAAATTGACATAATAGGAAAATGAATAACTATAATGAAACATATTAGGTATATTGCAAATAACATAAATGATAGTATCATAAATCAACACTTTAAGTTTGCTTGTGGAGGATGGAGGAAATAGGTATACTGTCTCAACAATAAATAAAAGAAAGACCCTTCGCAGAGGGAAGCAGGGATTTATCATGCACTAGAGCTTTTTAATTTTCGAAAGAGGAGATATAAAATGATTTTGAGAAGTGCATGCCTCGTCAACGACTGGCAGTAGAGACTAGTGAAACTTCCATGCTAGACTTTAGTTTTTTGACTTGTGAGAGTGGCTCCCATAGAGGAACGAGTACGTTCCTCTTCTCCTTTGTTTATCACTAGCCAATGTTTGACTGATTTCTCAGTTGCACTGTGTGACGGAGAGATTAATGTTATGTTGTAATTATCTTTTGCGGGCTGGAAACCCTTGGCCAACTCTCGGCAAATTCAAATGAGCGCGTAATCCACGCTCATCGGATGAAAGAGGAAGAAGAACCTGAATAGCATGGAAGATCACTAGTGTTCTACTGATTCCTCATGAGCTAAGAACAGAGACACAAAACATAATACTTTGACGGTTTTAAAGGTAGTGCATGACAATTTACTTGGAGTGGCTGAGAAGTATCACATGTAGGTAGGTATGGTGGACACTTGTGGAAGGTGATTGGCTAAAGGATTGGATGCACGAGCAGTCATTCCGCTCAGTACAAGGCTTTAGGCTAGCAAAGACTTTATAGAAAACTTAAAGTGTTGAGAGATAACAATCAAATATACTATCTAAACAATAAATCAAACATGAAACATTAAGCCATCTGTCAGAATAATTTTCTTTTTGACAAAAAGAGCGTAAAGTTAGAGGACTCACTAGCATGTAAGATATTCAAGACAATATATTTGCATGTAAATTCTTCTTCTCTACTCAAGCATCAACGCATTGTCGCAACTAACCAAAATTATGCTTGCCAGAACTAAACAAAATTCTATTCTCACACCCAATGTTAAATCACCACTTACCACAAGACCAGCGTATGAGAGAGATTGCCATAATAGAATATAAAGTGAAGAAGAATAAAAGGAGACTTCTCATTTATATTCCATTATAGAAAACCACACACCAGCGGATACATAGAGCACTCTAAAGGAGTGATAGAACACATTGCAACACCATACTACATGATAATTTCTCTACTCATGATATAACTCACACGACCATAGCTATAAAGTATAATGATAAAGATAAAGATACCGTGGCACTCCCCCAAGCTTGGAACAAGCCAAGGGAGTGCCATTACCCAAGATGCTCGAGCTTATTCCCGCGATGGTGATTCATCTTCGTATTTGTCACCAAATTTCAACGGAAGGCGCTTCCCGTCAACAAAAGACGAACGGGTCTCCTCGGTCCTGAAACTTGCAGCAGAGCTCATACGATTGAATCTAAGTTCATACTCACAAATCTGATTATGCAGATCATAAATTTGTGCTTGCAGATGAGCGGTCTGGTTTCCTAGAAGGGAAATTGTCTCCCTTAATTCTTCAGTCTCTTCTTTGTGGAGGGTGATGAGCTCAGCGATGATACTGTGACTTGCACACACACCACGCTCGACCATCTCCTTGTACTCGAACACTTCGTGCTCCACATCTTCTAGCCTTGCTTTTACGTCTCCTCCCTTCTTGGGGCCTTCAAGATCCTGCTTATGGAGCACCCCGTCTTTGAGTTGGAGAACTTGAGGATGCATCTTGACTTCCACCAAATAGGGATTGATGACGTTCTTGAGGAAATCATCCTTGGAAGTGCTTGAGGAAGTCATGATCGCTAGGGTTGATGAAGAGCAATCTGGCTGAAACAACCCGAAACAAAAAACACGACGGAAACACAGGATACGATCCTTGAAAAATTTGGGGAAATATATAGCAAAAAGTTTTGCGTAAAAAGTAAGGAAACGAGACGAGGCGGAGTCGGAGGCGGTGTCCAGAGGCCAGGGGCGGGTCCCAGCCGCGGCCAGGGTCGCCCATGCCCTCTGGGCTCCGTCTCGGGCTCCGTTTCGTCTCTTAATTTTGCATATTTCCAAAAACTTAAACTATAATTTTTCTAGAATTTTCCGAGAAACTTTCCTTACCGAAAATGTTACCTATTCTTTTTCTGATTTTGGAATCTTCCGATATTTGTCTTCAATAAATTCTTCCAGAGTGACCACTTGAATAATATCAACATCTTTCTCTAAAGGATTGCCAGAAATATAATGCTTGAGTCATGATACGTCCATTTTGCATCACTATTTTATATCATAATTTACTGTTATTCATGGATATATTTCATATTAGAATGCAATAGTTATGTTATTTTATCTTATTTTGCATGTTTGATGGTCGTTGGTGATTTGACTGCCGGAGCCCGGAATCAGCTGGAAAAAGCACCATCAAGATACTATACTTCTGCATCGCCAAAAATTCCGCAAAAATTCAGAGATCAATATTTTGCCAGGCGACGGAAGGAGCCAGAAGAGGGACCAGAGGGGAGCCACAGGGGCACC
This sequence comes from Puccinellia tenuiflora, assembly GCA_012064385.1. Classification (NCBI taxonomy): domain Eukaryota; kingdom Viridiplantae; phylum Streptophyta; class Magnoliopsida; order Poales; family Poaceae; genus Puccinellia; species Puccinellia tenuiflora. Next base: position 254,858 of record QRDG01000419.1, read on the forward strand.
AGGTGGCACCTAGCCGCGGTCCACCTCTAGGTCGCGCCTGGGGCCCACCTGGTGGTCCTGGGTCGCCTCTGGGTCCCCCTTTCACGTATATCACCTCTCTGACCTAAAAATCATGGGAGGCGCTTCTAAGAAATATTCCGCCGCCGCCTTGGGGGCAGAAACCATAGAGAGAGAAAAAGCTCTCCGACAGGGAGAAATCTGCCGGGGAAGTTCCTTCCCGGAGAGGGGAAATCGTCGCCATCGTCATCGTCATCGCCACGGGCTTCATCGGGATCATCATCAACATCATCCTTACTGACAGCACCATCATCCCCACAGCTCCACTCCGTTCCGCCGTTGCATATAGGGTTATACTTGTTGTAGTTCATTGGGATCACTTTTCCGGTGTTGATTGCCTTGTGTAGCTGATGCTATTGAGTTTTATCGGTGAAACAGTTTTATAACCAGATTGTTATTCATCCATTCCTCATCTCTGATTATGATCCATATGATGTCTTGTGAGTAGTTCGTTTAGTTCTTGAGGACATGGGGAAGTCTTGTTGCAAGTAGTGGAATTATGCTGAATAATATTTAATGGGTTGGTATTTAAGTTGTGGTGCTATTCTTCTAGTGGTGTTGTGTGAACATCCATTGCATGACACTTCACCTTTATCGTGTATTTAGTTTGCTTGTGAGGTGGTTGCCGGAATGATAGAAACCTAAACCCCCGCCATTAAACTAGTGCATGAGGGAGTGTAGGATCTCAGAGTTTAAGGCTGTGGTTAGTTAATTCTTAAATACTTCCTTGCATTTGCGGATGCTTGTAGGGAAGTGTAATCACAACTGTGTTCTAGTCCAACTAAGGGCGGTTCATTAGCATAGGTTCACCGTGATGGGGTCGCAGCATAGAAAACAAAAAAATTTCCTACGCAACAGGCGGAAGAGACCCCAAGGATCTAGATCTACTAGACGAAGGTAGCGAAGATGAGATCCAATCTCTTACCCTTGAAGATCAACAAACGCGTTTTGTCGGTGCAGGGGTTGGCTAGTCGATCCCCGCAACTAGACTCATCTAGTCGCGAGGAGATGTATTTCCTCGAAGTCCAATCCGACGAAGTGCCACAAGGGGTAGCACCTCCGCGGTATCCACACGTATGGCTCGATGTAGATCTCCTCCTTCTTGATCCCGCAAGCAAGGTGGAGATGGCTAGATGGATCTCGGCACCACGACGGTTGTGGTGGCGTTGATGGTGTGGTCTCCACGAGCAGGGCTTCGCCAAGCCAAGCAAGAGGAGAGGGAGAGGAGGAGGTGCAGCAGCAGCCCTACACTAGGGGTGGTGCGGCTATGGTGGAGAGGATGGCGGCAGCCCTACGGGAGAGGTGGCGCCAAAAGAGAGGTCGAGTGCGGCAGCCCTCCGGGGAGAGAGATGGCGCACGACAGCCAAGGGAGAGAGGGGGGCGGCGGCTTGGGGAGGAGCAACTTGGGTGCGGCAGCCCTCCCCAGCCCCTCCTTATATAGGCGGCCAGGGGGGGTGCGCCCCAAGCCTCCCCTAGGGCTGGCGGCTGGGTGTCTTGGCCCCCAAGCCTCCCCTAGGGTTTGGCCGGCCCCCTCTTGGGCTTTGCCCTAGCCCGCATGGGCCTAGGTGCCCTTGGTGGTGCGGCTGGCCCTAGGCTAGTCCACCACTCCTATATCCCATGTGGGCCCCATACTCCTATGGGCCCCACTTCTAGACTCCTCTAGAACCTTCTAGAATATTCCGGAACCCTTACAGAAAATCCCGGAACTTTTCCGATACCTCCGGAAACCACTTTCCTTATATGAATCTTATTCTATGGACCACTCCGGAACTCCTCGTGACGTCCGGGATCCCATCCGAGACTCCGAATCACCATTCGTTCATTCCATCAATTATCTCATCGCTAACCCTAGCTACATCGGAGCGTTAAGTGTGTGACCCTACGGGTTCGAGAACATGCAGACATGATCAAATCAATAATCAATAGCGGGACCGGGATGCCCATATTGACTCCTACATATTCAACGAAGTTCCTTATCGATTGAACCACGATGCCGGAGATTCTTAATCTCATATACGATTCCCTTTGTCTCACCGATATTTAATTTGCCCGAGATTCGATCATCGATATCCCCATATCTAGTTTCATCTCATTACCTGGCAAATTCTCTTTACTCGTCCATAATATAGGATCACCGTGATTACCACTTAATCACATGGTTGCAACCTTTCTGATGCTATATTACCGAGAGGGCCCAGAGATATCTTTTCCGTCACAAGGAAGGACAAATCCCACTCTTGATTCATGTCACCCAACAAATACCATCGGAGATACCTGAAAGCCACCTTTATAATCACCCAGTTACGAAGTGACGTTTGATGTCCACAAAGCATTCCTCCGGTAAACGGGAGTGACATAATCTCATGGTCTAAGGAAACTATACTTGGCATACTAAAAGTGTTGGCAATGAAACTTGTGTGACACGATCAATTGCAACTCTTTATTATCGGGTCTTGTCCATCACATCATTTCTCCTAATGATATGACTCCGTTATCAAGTGACTGTAACAAGTCCATGGTTAGGAAACTCTAACCATCTCTTGACTAACGAACTAGTCCGGTAGAGGCTTACTAGGGACACCTGGTGTTTATATTCCACACATGTATTATGTTTCCGGTTAATAAAATTATAGCATGGATAATAAACTATTATCATAAACATGAATATGCTAATAAACCATTTTATTATTACCTCTAGGGCATATTCCCAACAGTATCCCACTTGCACTAGAGTCAATAATCCAGTTTACATTTTCTCGATCCAACACTCATGGTGTCTAACAGTCATGGAGTCTCAGTGCTGATCATGTTTGCTCGTGGAAGAGGTTCTGTCCGTATTCTGTACTATACAGTTCTTTATGCAAAACATCAATGTCACCTAATTTGACATTACTTTATCATCTCATGATAAACCTATTATCATCACATGATAATTCTCATCATCACATGATGAATATAATATATTTGGTTAGGGAGTGAAATTTTCGTTTCCCTTTTTATGCCTACATGACGTATGATCAGTCAAGAGGACTTTCTCATAGCATGTGCACCCGGAACTCACTCAGTCTTGAAACAAAATTTCTCAAACCATAATATTATATCTTTTAATCCTTGAATTAATCATATACTCCTATATGTCGTAGACTCACAAATCGACAGTGCAATCATGTCACTTCGATATTTTCGATCATGCTTTCGCTGCGCTTCTGCTATTATGAGATTTCCAATCTAGTTTGGTTTTATGACTTCAACCAAGTCTACCAATCTCTAGATTACTTTATCTCATCTTCATGTTAAAATGACTCCTCATTCTAACGCGTTCTTCTAACCAAGAACTCGGGTCACATATCATCAAATACAAACACATGGTTCTTATATGTTTAGTCCTATGAACAATTCATAGCGAATTCTAACATATCCTCCAACCATCATTTTGTACTGAGTTATCAACTCAATGTTTCACCTATTTCTCACAAGCAGATGAACCTTTCTTCTCTTGTTTTATTTTGAACTCCTTCAAAATCTTACTTAGGTTAAACATCCTGACATAATGCTTATCAAACATATCTATCCTCCATAGATACATCCATCTCCATGGATATTTGACGTTTCAAACTAACTCCACAAGTTATACGTTGGTTCCTGACTCATTTACAACATTTATGAAATCTCCATTTCACTCAAACAAGATGTTGTAAACTCCCACTCAAATATACACCATACACATATTAAATTGTGAAACCACTTTGGCTCCCACTCAGAAATATGTTATCATTATATTTGACCATGATTTAACTAGCTCCCACTCAAACATATGTCATCACATATTTTGATCATGGAAAATAGTTTCTGCACTAACTTAACATATGTCGCCACATATCTTAATTAGATCACACTCGTGTATTTTCTCGATATTTTGGACACCTCCAAAATTCTTAATTAACTATTAATATCGAGAACTCTTTATACGAAACGCTAGTACTTTACTAGCTTTAAATTTTATTTATTCCCTGCAAAACCCCTTTTGAGGAATAAATATGTGAAACATCACTTTCACAAAATCAAGCAACAATTACTTTGTGATTTAAACTTAACATAGGATGACTCTTAGTCACTTTCGTATTTAAGGTTTCTATTTCTTCTTTGTAGTTTCGTAGGTATGTCTTGTTTCTCAAACATGACAATTAAATCATGAATATTATTTTGCAACCTGACAAAATTTTATATTCTTGAATCCTACTTTTCTAAGCTAAACCGAAATTCAATGATCACCATCATCAATTCCTTTATGTGTCAAGTTTTAACCAACATAGCACTTTACATATGTGCCACTTGATACATAAACAAGCAAGGTTTCAGCTTTTCATTTTTATTCCAGCAATTCTTTTATCAATGAAACCTTTTCACGATAAATCCACTAAAACATTTAACACAATCAACAATTGATTTGTCCCTTTTAGTCTCTCATTGTGGAATCTCTATTCATAGTCACATATGAATATACTACAAACTTTATTTGCAATAGTTTCTAATTATCCCATAATTATTGAAACCACTGTTTCACATAACTCATATGCGAAATGCAAATCATTAAATAGACCCTTATTTAAAACAGAGTGTTTATCAAATAAATCTAAATGCTATTATCAAACCCCCGAAATAAAACCCTTCTTTGAGACCACACAATATCAAATAGTGTGTGATTACAATATCTTAGGACATATCAAACGCCTTTGAAATATTCTAAACATTGTAATTTGTGATAACACTTCTCACAAGTCTGCATACTAACATATAACTAATAAATTTCGTCTCTTTTGATCAAATCATAAAGACTCAATTTTCTTGTTAACTTAATATCCTAAACTCCAGAATTTTATTTGATCTCATCAAATATCATAACTTGAATAAATACACCTATTTAATCATTTATGATGGAGTGCACAAAATAATGACATCCAACATTTGCTGAAAATACAACCAACACTTGTGTTTATTTTTGGCAATTCATGGCACTCTTCCAAAGGGTGGCATTTTAGTCATACTCCTTACAATAAGGCGCATTGATAAAACATCAAAATGTTTATTCAATATTCAGCACGACTAAAACAATTGTCATTATTAAGTTTTGGATATTTTAGTATGTCTCTTATTTTTATAAATGTTTAACTAATTTATCATTTAGATTATAATAAGAATAATACACTTATAATCGAAACTTGTGATTTCCAAAAAGGATCACTCATGAGAATAGAACAACCATTGTCTTTAACATGAATAACCGTCTCACATAAGCAAGACACACTAATTAAAATCACACTTAATTCGATTACAACACTTATTCAAATCCTCTAATCCAAATGATAAATGTAGAGACAGATCGTTGCCAGCATCAACTCCTTGACTACCACCATTCCGCAACGTCTTCCCATATCCTTTATGCAAATCTCAAGCAGCAGGTTCTGTTTTCATAAAACAGAATGAGTATCAAATACTTATCGGAACCGCCACAATTGCAATTTGGACTTAAACACTTATAACTTGTATATCACTATATACTTTCTGCACTGTCAACTTCTCTTGCTATGGGTTCCACTTGACATGACGCAGCCGAGACACAAACTCACAGAAAGTGATCAAATCCCTTCCCATGACCTAGTCTCCGACATAATTCTTGAAGCTGAGGAGAAGCTAGCGTATCACCCCATCTATCGCGAAACCGTCATTCATCTCGTGGTTCCAAACAAGCACTAGACGATGATGTATCTCATGCATTATCCTCAGGTGTTGTTCCAAGCAAGTGTTCTCTTCCATCTTGAGTGAAAAAACCGTTTGACATTCNCAGCAATTTCTTTTTATCAATGAAACCTTTTCACGATAAATCCACTAAAACATTTAACACAATCAACAATTGATTTGTCCCTTTTAGTCTCTCATTGTGGAATCTCTATTCATAGTCACATATGAATATACTACAAACTTTATTTGCAATAGTTTCTAATTATCCCATAATTATTGAAACCACTGTTGCACATAACTCATATGCGAAATGCAAATCATTAAATAGACCCTTATTTAAAACAGAGTGTTTATCAAATAAATCTAAATGCTATTATCAAACCCCCGAAATAAAACCCTTCTTTGAGACCACACAATATCAAATAGTGTGTGATTACAATATCTTAGGACATATCAAACGCCTTTGAAATATTCTAAACATTGTAATTTGTGATAACACTTCTCACAAGTCTGGCATACTAACATATAACTAATAAATTTCGTCTCTTTTGATCAAATCATAAAGACTCTATTTTCTTGTTAACTTAATATCCTAAACTCCAGAATTTTATTTGATCTCATCAAATATCATAACTTGAATAAATACACCTATTTAATCATTTATGATGGAGTGCACAAAATAATGACATCCAACATTTGCTGAAAATACAACCAACACTTGTGTTTATTTTTGGCAATTCATGGCACTCTTCCAAGGGTGGCATTTTAGTCATACTCCTTACAATAAGGCGCATTGATAAAACATCAAAATGTTTATTCAATATTCAGCACGACTAAAACAATTGTCATTATTAAGTTTTGGATATTTTAGTATGTCTCTTATTTTTATAAATGTTTAACTAATTTATCATTTAGATTATAATAAGAATAATACACTTATAATCGAAACTTGTGATTTCCAAAAAGGATCACTCATGAGAATAGAACAACCATTGTCTTTAACATGAATAACCGTCTCACATAAGCAAGACACACTAATTAAAATCACACTTAATTCGATTACAACACTTATTCAAATCCTCTAATCCAAATGATAAATGTAGAGACAGATCGTTGCCAGCATCAACTCCTTGACTACCACCATTCCGCAACGTCTTCCCATATCCTTTATGCAAATCTCAAGCAGCAGGTTCTGTTTTCATAAAACAGAATGAGTATCAAATACTTATCGGAACCGCCACAATTGCAATTTGGACTTAAACACTTATAACTTGTATATCACTATATACTTTCTGTACTGTCAACTTCTCTTGCTATGGGTTCCACTTTGACATGACGCAGCCGAGACACAACTCACAAAAAGTGATCAAATCCCTTCCCATGACCTAGTCTCCGACATAATTCTTGAAGCTGAGGAGAAGCTAGCGTATCACCCCATCTATCGCGAAACCGTCATTCATCTCGTGGTTCCAAACAAGCACTAGACGATGATGTATCTCATGCATTATCCTCAGGTGTTGTTCTAAGCAAGTGTTCTCTTCCATCTTGAGTGAAAGAAAACCGTTCAGACATTCGAACCTTGCAATTCTAACTTGCGCTGAAAAACTATTTTTCAACTCACCAACAATCTCCATTGCAGTCAAGTTCTTGAATTGTCTACCTAGGTCAGAATTCATGAAGGTGCACATCATCCACTTGACTTTCAAGTAGGTGGTTCAAAACCACTCCATGTACTCTTCATCGCTTGCAGAAATATTTGGGTTTATCTCCTATAGGTTCTTCTAACATGTAGAGCTCATCATTGGTGTGTAGGACTTCTTTCAGGACGCAGGTACTACTCAACAAATTTGACCCATCGAGACGCAGTATTCAGCAACAAACAGACTACCATAGTCGACCATGATCTACAAGGATTTTTGCAAAGACATCTGGACTTTTGTTTATGATAATTTTAGTTCATCTTAATGAACTCCCACTAAAATCAACATCTCTCTGGTTGTTTAGTGACACACGATCCCAAATCCACTACACCACAACCGATCATCACGTGAGGTGATGTAGCTTCAATGGTGAACATCACCATGCTGATCATATCATCCATATGACTCGTGTTTAACCTTTCGGTTCTTGTGTTCCGAGGCCATGTCTGTACATGCTAGGCTCGTCAAGGAAACCGTAGTATTTCCGCATGTGTAAACTGGCTTACACCCGTTGTATGTGAACGTAGAATCTATCACACCCGATCATCACGTGGTGCTTCGAAACGAAGATCTTTGGCAACGGTGCATACTAGGGGAGAACACATCTTGATATTAACGTGAGAGATCACCTTATCATGCTACCGTCGCGATCACATCTAAGCATAACAATAAGGTGCATAATAAAGGATTAACATCACATGCAATTCATAATTGTGATATGATATGGCCTTTCTTCTTGTGCTTTTGATCTCCATCTCCAAAGCACCGGCATGATCTCCATCATCGTGGCGCCATCACCATGGTTGTCCACCAACTATTGCAACTACAACTAATGCTACTCTTAGCAATAAAGTAAAGCAATTACATGGTGATTCAATGACACGCAGGTCACATAAAATAAAAGACAACCATATGGCTCCTGCCGGTTGCCATACTCGACGACATGCAAGTCGCGAAAGATTACAAACATGATCATTGCATACATTATCACAAATCACATATTGGACATACCACATCACATGACCCCCTCTGCAAAAACAAGTTAGACGTCCTCTACTTTGTTTATGCAATTTTTACGTGGCTTGGGTCAACGAGATAGAACCGTTCTAATCTACGCAAAAACCACAACGGTGATATAGTAGTTGCTTATTTACTCATCCTTTTGAAAGGCCTTCCATTGAAAATTGCATCTTCACTAAAGCAAGAGAAACAGACACCCGCCAGCCACTTATGCAAAACAAGTTGCATGTCAATCGTGGAACCGGTCTCTCGTGCGTGGACGAGTAAGGTTGATCCGGGCCGCTTCATCTCACAATACCGCAAAGACGCAAAGTGCACGCGAGAAGGTAGCAACATAAAATATCAACGCCCACAACACTTGTGTTCTAATCGCACCAACATCTACGAATAGATCTAGGCTCTGATACCACTGATGGTGTCGCAGCATAGAAAACAAAAAAAATTCCTACGCAACAGGCGGAAGAGACCCCAAGGATCTAGATCTACTAGACGAAGGTAGTGAAGATGAGATCCAATCTCTTACCCTTGAAGATCAACAAACGCGTTTTGTCGGTGCAGGGTTGGCTAGTCGATCCCCGCAACTAGACTCATCTAGTCGCGAGGAGATGTATTTCCTCGAAGTCCAATCCGACGAAGTGCCACAAGGGTAGCACCTCCGCGGTATCCACACGTACGGCTCGATGTAGATCTCCTCCTTCTTGATCCCGCAAGCAAGGTGGAGATGGCTAGATGGATCTCGGCACCACGACGGTTGTGGTGGCGTTGATGGTGTGGTCTCCACGAGCAGGGCTTCGCCAAGCCAAGCAAGAGGAGAGGGAGAGGAGGAGGTGCAGCAGCAGCCCTACACTAGGGGTGGTGCGGCTATGGTGGAGAGGATGGCGGCAGCCCTACGGGAGAGGTGGCGCCAAAAGAGAGGTCGAGTGCGGCAGCCCTCCGGGGAGAGAGATGGCGCACGGCAGCCAAGGGAGAGAGGGGGCGGCGGCTTGGGGAGGAGCAACTTGGGTGCGGCAGCCCTCCCCAGCCCCTCCTTATATAGGCGGCCAGGGGGGGGTGCGCCCCAAGCCTCCCCTAGGGCTGGCGGCTGGGTGTCTTGGCCCCCAAGCCTCCCCTAGGGTTTGGCCGGCCCCCTCTTGGGCTTTGCCCTAGCCCGCATGGGCCTAGGTGCCCTTGGTGGTGCGGCTGGCCCTAGGCCAGTCCACCACTCCTATATCCCATGTGGGCCCCATACTCATATGGGCCCCACTTCTAGACTCCTCTAGAACCTTCTAGAATATTCCGGAACCCTTCCAGAAAATCCCGGAACTTTTCCGATACATCCGGAAACCACTTTCCTTATATGAATCTTATTCTCCGGACCACTCCGGAACTCCTCGTGACGTCCGGGATCCCATCCGAGACTCCGAATCACCATTCGTTCATTCCATCAATTATCTCATCGCTAACCCTAGCTACATCGGAGCGTTAAGTGTGTGACCCTACGGGTTCGAGAACATGCAGACATGATCAAATCAATAATCAATAGCGGGACCGGGATGCCCATATTGACTCCTACATATTCAACGAAGTTCCTTATCGATTGAACCACGATGCCGGAGATTCTTAATCTCATATACGATTCCCTTTGTCTCACCGATATTTAATTTGCCCGAGATTCGATCGTCGATATCCCCATATCTAGTTTCATCTCGTTACCTGGCAAATTCTCTTTACTCGTCCATAATATAGGATCACCGTGATTACCACTTAATCACATGGTTGCAACCTTTCTGATGCTATATTACCGAGAGGGCCCAGAGATATCTTTTCCGTCACAAGGAAGGACAAATCCCACTCTTGATTCATGTCACCCAACAAATACCATCGGAGATACCTGAAAGCCACCTTTATAATCACCCAGTTACGAAGTGACGTTTGATGTCCACAAAGCATTCCTCCGGTAAACGGGAGTGACATAATCTCATGGTCTAAGGAAACTATACTTGGCATACTAAAAGTGTTGGCAATGAAACTTGTGTGACACGATCAATTGCAACTCTTTATTATCGGGTCTTGTCCATCACATCATTACTCCTAATGATATGACTCCGTTATCAAGTGACTGTAACAAGTCCATGGTTAGGAAACTCTAACCATCTCTTGACTAACAAACTAGTCCGGTAAAGGCTTACTAGGGACACCTGGTGTTTATATTCCACACATGTATTATGTTTCCGGTTAATACAATTATAGCATGGATAATAAACTATTATCATAAACATGAATATGCTAATAAACCATTTTATTATTGCCTCTAGGGCATATTCCCAACACACCCACACAACACTTAGCAAAACATTAAACATTAAGTAGCGGTATGAAGCAAAAGTGACTTGACATAACTCCCATGTGTCCTCAGGAGCGATTTAGGCATCATAAGTAGAATCACCGGCTTGTCCTTTGTGCTAAAAAGGATTGGGCCACTTACTGCAATTATTATTGCTCTCTTTTACTTACTCGCACTTTATTTATTTGTTACTATAGAAACCCATAAAAATCTGTCGGATAGTGTTTGCAGTGAAACCTTGCACGAATCTACAAGCCAACACCTTCTGCTCCTCCTTGGGTTCGACACTCTTATTTATCAAAAGTACTATGATAGATCCCCTATACTTGTGGGTCATCAAGACTATTTTCTGGTGCCATTGCCGGGGAGCAAAGCGCTATTGGTAAGTAGAATTGGTAAGGAATACTTTTACTGCAAGTGCTGTTTTTATTTTTTTCTGTTGCTCTACTTCATTATGGAGTCGTCTGAGTTTGAATCGACATTTGGAGACACCCTCTCCGCTGTTCTTGTGGCAGCAAGAGGTCCTCCACCTATTGAAAGTGTTCCATTTAAAATACCTATGGGAATTTTGATCATGTTATGAGTAACCGTTATGCAGGAGACGGAACTGTTCATCCTGGTTATCAATTGTTATTTATGAGAGAAATATGTGGTTTGTTTAAGATTGCAGGTGTTTCTATAGAAGTAATCATGCGAAAATTATTCTCATTGTCATTGAAATACAAAGCTATGGAGTGGTATAGGCTATTGGATGATCTCATCTGTTGGGTTGGGATAAAATAGTGCCTCTCTTTTATGCTAAATTTTATCCTCTGCATGAAATTCACCAAGACAGGAATTTTATCTATAACTTCTGGCCTCGCAAAGGAGAAAGTATTGCTCAAGCTTGGGGGAGATTGAAAGCTTTAATGCTTAAATGCCATATTCATGATATCCCCAGAAGCATTATAGTTACCAATTTTTATGCAAGACTTTCTCGTCATGACAAGGATTTGCTTTATGCTTCATCTGCTGTATCTTTCACAAATAAGAAAATTGATTATAAATTGGATCTTCTTGAGAGAATTCAATGCAATACTGAAGATTGGGAAATAGATAAAGGTAATGAATCAGGTATAATTTGTGATTATGAATGCATTAAATCTTATGGTGAAACTCCTAATTTTCATGAGTTTAGTGCTAAATATGGGCTTGATTCTCAAATCATTGTTGATCTCTTTAATGCTTTTGCTTCCTACATTGATATTCCTAAGCAAAAGTGGAACAAATTCCATGAACCAATTAAAGAAATCGAAATTACTCCTATTCTTGAAAATGCAATTCAGGTCCATACTCCTGATCCTATTTTACCTGTTTCTTATGTTGAGAAATTGCCTTTTCCTGTTAGAGTGAAAGAACATGCTATGATTACTAAAGTGTTAAGAAAAGTGGAAAGAAAGCTAGAGAACATGATGAACAACTAAAAGTTCAACCTTCAGTAGCTTTAGTTGAAGATTTAAAAGGGGAAAATGTAGAAGGAGGTCATATAATCTTTTGTGAAGATGCTTCTAACATTGTTAGGCCTCGTAAAGGAAAAGCTAAAAAGGTTGGTGCTCCTGTTATATCTGTGAAAATTGGTGATCACTGCTATTATGGTTTGTGTGATATTGGTGCTAGTTCCAGTGCAATACCTTTTTCTCTATATCAAGAAGTAATGCATGAAATTTGGACCTACGAAATTGAAGATATTGATGTGGTTATTCCGCTCGCCAATAGAGATACTATCTCTCCGGTGGGAATTGTTAGAGATGTTGAAGTTATGTGGTAAGATCAAATACCCTACTGATTTTCTTGTGCTTGGTTCAGTTGCAGACAATTCTTGTCCTATTATATTTTGTAGACCTTTCTTAAATACTTGCAGCACTATTGTAGATTGCAAAAAGGAAATGGTTTATACTAAATTTGACAGTGAAAGTTATGAGTTTAATTTTTTCAAGTTTGCTAAACAACGTCATGAAAAATAATTGCCTAATGAGGAATGTAAAATTGAAAAACTTGCTGCTATTGCTGTTGCTCCTAATGATCCTTTGCAGCAATTTATGGAAGACCATGAAAATGAGGTATTCATGCGGAAATGAATGAGTTGGAGGACATCATTCTCCATCAACCTGCAATTCTTAAACATAATTTACCGGTGGAATCCTTAGGGATGTCGACCCCTCCTAAGGGAGACCCTGTTTTTCAACTTAAAACTCTTCCTGATGATCTTAAATATGCATATGTTGATGAGAAGAAATATATCCTGTTATTATTAGTGCTAAACTTTCAGGACAGGAAGAAGAGAGATTATGGAAAGTACTTCGGAAACATTGAGGCGCGATGGGATACACTCTGGATGATCTTAAAGGGATTTTTCCTGCTGTATGTCAACATATAATTAATCTTGAGCCTGATGCAAAACCTATTGTTGATCATCAACGGAGGTTAATTTCGAAAATGAAAGAAGTGGTGAGAAATGAGGTGCTCAAACTCCTCGAAGCAGGTATAATTTATCCTATTGCTGATAGTAGGTGGGTTAGTCCTGTGCATTGTGTTCCTAAGAAAGGAGGTATTATTGTCGTAGCAAATGATAATGATGAGCTTATCCCTCTAACAGTTGTAGTCGGTTACAGAATGTGCATTGATTTTTGAAAATTTAATAAGGCTACAAAGAAAGATCATTATCCTTTACCTTTTATTGATCAAATGTTAGAAAGGCTTTCTAAGAATACTCATTTTGTTTTCTTGATAGTTATTCTGGGTTTTCTCAAATTGCGTCCAGACACCAAGACCAAGAGAAAACAACTTTTACCTGCCCTTATGGAACTTATGCTGATAGACGCATGCCTTTTGGTTTATGTAATGCCCCTGCTACTTTTCAAAGATGCATGTCCTTATGGAACTTTTACCTGGCCTTATGGAACTTATGCTTATAATCAACTTTCTAAGAAGTGTTCATGGATGATTTCTCCGTCTATGGGACCTCCTTTGATAATTGCCTACACAATCTTGACAATGTTTTGCAGACATGTGAAGAGACAAACCTTGTTCTGAATTGGGAGAAATGTCATTTTATGGTTAATGAAGGTATTGTTCTTGGACATAAAATCTCTGAAAGAGGCATTGAAGTTGATAGAGCTGAAATTGAAGCAATAGAAAAGATGCCATGTCCAAGAGATGTTAAAGGTATACGTAGTTTTCTTGGTCATGCTGGTTTTTATACGAGGTTTATAAAAGATTTTTCCAAAACTTCTAAACCTCTTACTAATCTCTTTCAAAAAGATGTTCCTTTCGTTTTCGATGATGATTGTAAAGAAGCTTTTGAAATTCTTAAGAAAGCTTTAACAACTGCTCCAGCTGTTCAACCCCCAGATTGGAATTTGCCTTTTGAGATAACTAGAAAAGTGGCCCGCGCAAATGCGCGGGCAACACCTTTATTCTAAGTTATGTGTAAAAAAAATAGCATGCACATAGAATAGTGGCATTACAATATTTGGTTCACTTAGTATTGTTTCATCTTATAAATTTTATGATTAGTATTTAAAAGTATTTATGTGTTTGACCTATTATATCTTTTATTCTAATGTTTTATTTAATACACACCCTTTATATCGGTTTATGGCTCACACATATTTTCAGGCCAACTTTGACCATCATTTTGCAAAAAAAATCTATGCTACAAAAAAGTACTTTCCAACTTATGTTTTAAACTAATGTTATGGCTCACGCGTATTTTCAGGCCAACTTTGACCATCATTTTGCAAAAGAAAACTATGCTACAAAAAAGTACTTTCCAACTTATGTTTTAAACTAATGTCCAATAGTATAGTTTCAAGAGAAATCGTGTAGAGGCTATTGACCTAATTTATGGTCAAAGTATATCTCAAAAATATCTGTGTGCCTAATAAATCCGGATAGTGGTAGTAGAACATACAAATATCTGTGTGCCTAATAAATCCGGATAGTGTGAAACATGAAAATCAAGAAACTGATCTGCTTCTAGTAGAAGTGTCGTCACTGATCTTTAGTCGCACACAATACCTAACATTCCACATTGTTGTTAGTGGGGGGTATATATTATAAAAAGATGTTGTTCAAATAAGTCGAGTATGCTTACCAAGGTGTTATAATTTTGAGATATATACCGCAACTATTAATGCAATCATACTTTTCAGTTTTATTTGATATTTATCTTATGACGAACATATCATGAAATGTACCACCACTGAATATTTTCTTGTATATCATCAATCGTACCTATTGTTTTTTAACACAAAATTTTGAAATATTAGTGTTATCCAAACTGAGCACTCTAGAGAAAACATTAAATCACAATCACATAATTATGATAAATACCTTCCATTATAAGTAAACGATTCTATTTTTGTGTAGGTTCATTGTTGACACCAATATGTTTGATGATTATGATGCAAACCTGATTGGTTGGGTCATCATGCCTCATCGTAGTAATGTTCTCTTATTAACACCAATATATTGTTTAGTGTGCCTTGTGTACTCTTATCTATCTCCATAACTAACAAATGATTCAGTTTCATACCTTTCTAGAAGTTCATTGTCCCGAGTATATCTTGATCTATATATAATCTTGTGGCGCTAGTTGATGTAACAATAAGGATTGTTTGACTTCAAATTACATCCTCGCTTAAATCGTGGGAACATTTTCCCCATAGACCACTGCATATTTCATACCAAATTATTAATAATAATATGATGGGAAGAAAGCATCTTCATTAATCTGTACACTTACTCTGGTAATAGAATGTCTATCTCGTGGATAGTTGTGGGTTGGGGGTTGCCTGCAGTTGTCTTCTTTGCTAGTTTTGATTCTATATCGGCTCAATTTGGGCGAGAAATGTAATGGCATCTGCAGTTTTTTCATGATTTATACTTGAAAATCAGAAAGGTTAACTACTTGAAAATCAGAAATATGACAATCAACATACTTGAGCACTGTCTATCTTTTTTTCAAACCATTCTTGTAGAGTTTCTCTGGCAGAAAACTCAAAAAAGTTATCCGGAAAATTGTTTGACAATCCTTTCGCCTCCTTTACCTTTGTATTATATGCAACGATAATCATGTTTTTATTGTTAAGTTGGCGATACTTTGATAGAATCTACAACCTAAACGTGGCTGGATACATAGATAGAACTCTCATAGTTGCATGAATTAATTTTCCCTGTTTAAAGTGCCCTTCAGAAAAATACGAAGCAGTTACAACTTCATACTTCATACTGGTACGACAAACCATTTTTGAAACAATACAAAGTGACTAAGGTATAGCATAGATCAAAGTACATAGAAGTGCAAATTTAGATCGTAAGTCCCATTGCCAAATTTTAATAAGCCAACAGTTTACTCAATGAGATTTATTGGTTTTTATTTAACTCGTAAAATTAAGACCAAATATTTTAATTTTTCTTTGTGAGATTTTGTAGCTTGCATCTCTTTGACTCCCAAGTACACGTGTTTTGGCTTGCATGAAGTTAGCTCACGACTCTCGGCGGCAATTTCAACATAATGGTTCAAAAACAATGTTAACGTCCTACATATCTCTCAGGCAAAAGATAGAAAATTGCATCTATTGTATTATCCAGAATTATAAGACCTTAGGTCACCAGATGTACGCCATGAAGGATTCAAGACAAAAACACTTGAGAAAGCTAAAAATAAACAAACAAAAGCTCAGCTCTTAAAACAACCCTGGCAAGGATAATACAATTCTGAGTCAAAAAGCTTCGGCAATTACCTTTTTTTTTGTTATGAACCCATCTTACGAATCCCATCCAAGAGACCCTGCCAATCATTTTCAGATACCTACAGAACATACACATCAAGAAAGCAAGAAGCTTCTACAGTTTAACTTTTTGTGAGTCAAAAAGCTCGACAGTTTACCTTTTTTGTCATGAAACCATCATACGAAGCCCATCCCAGTGGCCCTGAATTAAACTAAAAAAAAGTCTTATTCTAGGCCAATCTCCTACAATATCGTTGCAATGATTTTTTTCCAATGGCCTAGGCAATGAATTGATGGGTTTGTAAAATCTCATACCATAAGATTGTAATTAAGATCTACTGCGTATTTTTTAGTTTGTTTAGTAATAACCTGTACGGCTGTGTGCATGAGGCAAGCCATGAATACATTGATCGATTCATCTAGAATTGTTGCATGGTGTATGGCAAGACTGATATGTGGCGACGTTGATCTGCGTGCATTGTGATGAGTGCTGGTTACCAAAGTGGAAAATGGCGGTAGCAGCAGCATGCTTGAGGAGTTGAGGCCACGATAGTGGATTGGAAGACAGAATATGGTGCTTAAAAAAAATAGAATACATCGACGGCGTCGTGTGTCCGGCCGTGTGCATGAGGTAAGTCTTAAATCCAATGAGCGATCCCACCCAGAAAAAATCCATTGAGCGATCCATCATCTTGGATGGCATGGATCGCTGCATGGTGTATGCATCAGGCAAGATTTATCCCGGCGACGTTGATCTGTATGCATGAGGAAAGATTGGTACCTGGTGACGTTGATCTGCACGCATCGTCTAGAGAGTCGACCGGCCGGTTGAGTCCACGGAGGCTCCCCAATACGGCGGTGGCAGTGCATAGGATACGGTGGAGTACATGGTGATTTCTCTCATGGCGGCGGGAGTGCATGAGGACAGGGTATAATACATCGGCCGCCTGGTTAATTTGAAAGGGTACGGGGAGAATTATTTAAGGGCAGTGGTGGGTAATTTTTGTGAACTCTAATCCTTCGGATATAATTAGCTGGTTTGTTAAATGGATGGTCAGATCTTTCTGATTATTGTGGGATTTTCTAGAGTAGCTATCTTTTTTCTGGTGAACCCATCATGTACCTTTAGTATATAATAGATGTGTGATGCTAGTGATTTTGCTGTAGGTGTTATCTTAGGGCAGCACATTGATAAAAAACTGAATGTTATTCATTATGCTAGCAAAACTCTTGATAGCGCTCAAAAGAATTATGCAACTACTGAAAAGGAATTCTTAGCTGTTGTTTTTGCTTGTGATAAGTTTAGACCCTATATTTGTCGGCACAGTGGAAACTAGGGTACCACGGGCCGGCCTGCCAGGGCCCACGACACTCTTCAGAAGATTTCGCTAAGGACCAGGAGGACCAGGCTCTCCAAGCCTGGCGAGCCTCGCGAGGGACCTCTCCTCGAGAGGGCATCTCCAAGGACCAAGCAAAAAGGCTCGGCGAGGCCTCCAGCCTCGCGAGGGTATTTCCTCACGAAGCAAGCTCTGTCTCCGCGACAGAGCGCACATGGGCTCTGCGCCCTCCGAAGAGTCACGGGCGCGCCTACGCGCGGTGACGACAGCGCCGTAGTTGCCGTTCTCGTGTATAAAGCAGTCAACAATGCTGCACCAAGCAAAGGAGGTACAAGAATTGCCGTTTTGATGATTAAGGGGACCGTCTGCCGCTACGCTCCAAGGGCGACGTCACCATGGGGCGCCTCCCGACCTCAGCAGCGCCAGCCCACCGTCCTGGCTGGACGGTGGCTTTTCCAGCTTTGGTGATGCCGCTCCCTACCATGGACCGCGTCCATGGACGCTCCCTTTATCGTGGACCAGTCCTCCTCCTTCATCGCCATGTGGTAGCCCTTCCCGCCAAGATATTTGGGGGAAGAGGTCCAAGACACCTATAAAAGGAGGGGGGCACGCTCAGGCAAAAAGGTTGGCTTTTAGATGGTTCGCAATGTGAGATCTAGGGTTTGGAGTGCTGCCATTGTTAGCCACCTCGAGCTCCCCAAGCTCTCCTTGTACTGAAACCTCTCCAAGCAGTGCAATACAACCAAGGCAGGACGTAGGGGTTTTACCTCTCCAAGAGGGCCCTGAACCTGGGTAACATCGTGTGTTTTTCTCTGCAGTGCCGTCCCACAGCGATCTCGGTGAGCGCCGTCGCCGAGGCACGTTGAGGGTTGTTTGATTCCGTGTTCAGCCCCTTACTCGATTCCTTACCTAGTGAGACACACCCAGTTCGTGGGACAGTTCTCCGACATTTGGCGTGCCAGGTAGGGGTCGAACCTACGGCCTTCCGCTTAGGACCGAGGGAGGTGATCGAGCACCACCTAGCCGTGTGTCCAAACGCACGCCCCGTGAAGCAAAAGGCGCGGCGCCAGGCGCCAGAGAAGCAAGATTTCATCGTTCAAGAAGTAGAGAAGTTGAAGAAAGATAGCATCATCAAGGAAGTTGTCCATCCCACTTGGCTCTACAATGGTGTGGTCGTCCCCAAGCACACCGGAGGAAGCCGCCTCTGCATCGACTTCACCGACCTCAACAAAGCTTGCCCCAAGGACCCTTATCCCCTCTCGAGGATCGACCAGATCGTGGACTCCACCGCCGGCTGCGCACTCCTCTGTTTTCTGGATGCCTTCTCAGGCTATCACCAGATCAAGATGGCGAAGGAGGACAAGGAGAAGACAACATTTCTCACCCCTTGTGGTGTGTTTTGCTACGTCTGCATGCCTTTCGCCCTGAAAAATGCCGGTGCCACTTTCCAGCGCCTCATGAGGATCGCCTTGGGGGCTCAAATGGGAAGGAATGCAGAGGCCTACGTCGACGACATCATGGTCAAGACCCGGGAGAAGGACACGCTCATCAAGGACCTCGAGGAGACCTTTGCCAACCTGCGCAAGGTAAACATCAAGCTGAACCCCGCCAAGTGCGTCTTCGGGGTCCCTTCAGGCAAACTCCTCGGGTTCCTGGTGTCTCATCGTGGCATCGAGGCAAACCCCGACAAGATCAGGGCCATAGAAGAGATGCAGCCTCCTCGTCGCCTCAAGGACATGCACCGCTTAGCGGGATGTATGGCCAGCCTTGGCCGTTTCATCTCCAAGTTCGGCGAGAGGGCGCTGCCGTTTTTTAAGATCATGAAGAGGTCCGGTCCTTTCAAGTGGACCCCTGAAGCGGCAAAGGCCTTCGAGGACCTGAAGAAGTACCTGGCGAGCCCACCCATCATGGTTGCCCCACACCCTCGCGAGCCTCTGAAGCTGTATCTTGCAGCCACTCCTCAGACGGCAAGCGTGGTCTTGGTGGCTGAAAGGGAAGAGCCAGTCCTCGCCAAGCAGAGCTCCGCCTCGCCAAGCCCAGAACTCCTCGACAAGGAAGCAGCCTCGTCAAGCCTCCAGCCTCATGCTGAGCCTCTACAAGCGGGGCCTCAAGAGAACCTCGACAAGGACTCCACCGAGCCTCGAGAGGAGCCAACCGCTGCCACGTCAACAACCACCCTCGTCGAGCCTCCCGTGTACTTCGTCAGCACAATGCTGCGGGACGCTCGCGAGCGCTACCCCATGCAGCAGAAACTCCTTTTCTCGCTCCTCAGCGCCTCCAGGAAGCTGCGCCACTACTTCCAGGGTCACCCCATCAAGGTGGTCACCTCCTACCCCTGGAGCAAGTCCTACGCAACCCAAACGAAACAGATCGCGTCGCAAGCTGGGGCATCGAGCTGCAACCCTTCGAGCTGGAGTTTGACACCACAAGGGTCATCAAGGGCAGGGCGCTGGCTGATTTCATGGCTGAATGGATGGATACACGTGAAGAAGAGCCTCAAGAAGAGGAAGCTACAGCCTCAGGAGGGACGGAGCCCAGCTACTGGACCATGCACTTCGACGGCGCCTTCGCGGCCCGGAGTGCAGGGGCTGGTGCTGTCCTCACCTCACCAACAGGCGACAAGCTCTACTACGCCGTCCAGTTGTGCTTCAAAGACATCGACAAGGTCTCCAACAACATTGCTGAATACGAAGGCCTCCTCGCTGGGCTCAGAGCTGCCATTTCCCTCGGCATCAAGTGCATCCTCATCAAGGGCGACTCTCAGCTCCTCGTCAACTTCTCCAACAAAAGCTACACGCCTAAGGACACCTACATGGTAGCCTACCTTGAAGAGGTACGCAAACTCGAGAAGCACTTCAGGGGCATGGAGCTCAAGCATATCCCACAAGGGGAAAACCAAGAAGCAGATGAACTCGCCAGGCGAGCGGCAAGAAGGGAAGCCCAGAAGCCTGGAGTGTTCGAGGAGAGACTCGCCAGGTCCTCGGTCAAGCAACCAGCGGTCAACATGAGCATCAACAAGGAGCTCCCACCAGCCCCATCAAGTGGAGCACCAAACTGCGGGTTGCCCTTAGGCGATCGCCTACTGATGACCCTGGTACGCCAAGACACTAGTTGGATCGACGAGATCAAGAGCTACTTGCAAGATCGAGTCCTACCCGAAGAAGATGCAGAGGCCGCGAGGGTTGCTCGCCAAGCCAAGTTTTACTGCCTCCACGACGGAGACCTGTACCGTAAGCGCCCCAATGGGGTTGCGTTGCGGTGCGTCCCTGCCGAGGAAGGCCGCCAGCTCATCAACGACATCCACAGCGGAGAGTGTGGCCACCATTCATCCTCACGCACCCTCGCAGGCAAGGTCTTCTGGAGTGGCTTCTACTGGCCTTCAGTGCTTCAAGATGCAGCCGCAATCGTCCAGTCCTGCGACGCCTGCCAATTCCACGCCAAGCAAATTCACCAGCCCGCGCAAGGACTCCAAACTATCCCGCTCTCCTGGCTGTTCGCGGTCTGGGGGCTGGACCTCCTGGGACCTTTCCCATGAGCGCTCGGGGGCTACCGCTACCTCTACGTCGCCATCGACAAATTCACCAAGTGGCCTGAGGTGGAACCCGTGCGCACCATCGCGGCGAAATCAGCGGTAAAATTCATCAGGAGCTTGGTCTGCCGCTTTGGCGTGCCCAACCGCATCATCACCGACAACGGCTCGCAATTCATCAGCGGCGCCTTCAAGTCCTACTGCGGCAGCCTCGGCGCCCAAATCTGCTACGCCTCGGTGGCTCACCCACGAAGCAACGGGCAGGCCGAGCGAGCCAACGCCGAGGTGCTCAAGGGCCTCAAGACGTGAAGCTTCAACCGCATCAAGGCCAGCGGCAAGCACTGGATCGATGAGCCCCACTCGGTGCTCTGGTCCATCCGCACCACGCCAACAAAGTCCACTGGCGAGACGCCGTTCTCCCTCGTCTATGGCGCTAAAGCCGTTCTCCCCAGCGAGATCACCCACGGCTCTCCACGAGTCTTGGCCTTCAAGGAGGCTGAGCTGGACGAACTCCGCAACAACGACCTGCTGCTGCTCGAAGGGCTCCGCCGCAATGTGGCCCTGCGAGCGGCAAGGTACCAGCAAGACCTCCGTCGCTACCACAGCCGCCACATCCGCCCGCGCACTCTCGAAGCAGGAGACCTTGTCCTGAGGAGAATCCTCTCCAGGGCAGGCCTCCACAAGCTCTCGCCAATGTGGGAAGGACCCTACAGGGTCGTTCACATCGCCAGGCCTGGCTCTGCGTGGCTCGAGACGGAGGACGGCATTCCTGTCGCCAACCCCTGGAACATCCAGCACCTGCGCAAGTTCTACCCCTGATCGTCCTCGACGAGCAATTTTTTGCATCAAGGGAGAGCTTCGCGCCTTCATCCTCTACGAGGAAAATATCCGAGCTCCCCTCTCTACTATACGTTGCCACGGGCCGTTCGAGAAGACTCTCAAGCCACCACGCCTCGGCAAGGTGACTTCTTCAAGCACCATGCCTTGGCGAGGTGGATCCCCATGCCCAGACATGGCGGACCACAGGCTCTCGAAGCCACCCCCGCATAGGGGCCCCCTCTGAGCTCTCTCTACATGCGTCGCCTCGGGCCGCGAGAGTCTCAGCCACTCCATGTGGAACCCCATGCCCAGACATGGCGGATTTTGTACTTCTGGCCACGCCAGTGTAATGAACCCTTGTTTCAGGTCACTTTGAACCTTTGCGCTTCGCGCCAGCATATGTTGTTGCTTCGGTAAGCAGTTATATTATTGCATTTCATCCTTGCTCGTATGATCCCTCCTGTGCATCTCGCGAGCGGGGGCTGCGGATGGTGCCTGTGCCTCGGGAGCATCCCAGCAGCGCCTCAAACCCAAGGGATCCGAGCTCTGAACTCACGGGTCAGCTCTCATGTACGTCAACTCCCAAGGAGCTCTGAACTCATGGGCCGGCTCCCGTGCACGTCAACTCACCAAGGACCTTGGTGCCTGTTCTCCTCGCGAGACACACATGAAGGAACCTACGAGCACGCATGAGTTATCTAGCTATGTATTGCTTGTGGGTATGCCTATCTGTCCAAACGCAGTAAAGCAAGCTCAAAACAAGTCTCAGGCAACCTCCCAAAGGAAAACACCTCATCAGGGAACCAGCACCCTCTCCAAGGCAAAAACGCCTCGTGAAGCTAAGTCCAAACACTTGGTTAAATTTCCTTTCGCTATTTTTGTCCCTCGAGCCTCTTTTCTCTCTCCTATGCCTCATGGGCTGCTTGCGCATTTCAGAAAAGTTGTTCTGTGAAGTTTCTCGGAATGCGCTGAAAATTTACGGGAATTATTTCCAAGCAGAAACAAGTCTGGAGCCAGGAGGGCGCCCGAAGGGGAGGCAACCAGCCTCCAGACGCCCCCCAGGTGTGGCCCACCCCTTGGCCGCGCCTGGGTCCCACCTGGTACCCTCTGGCACCGTCTCGAGTTGCCCCTTCGCCTATAAAATCGTCTTCGACCCGAAAACCGTAAGTACCCGATCATATTTTTTAGAAGACGTTCGAGGCCGCCACCTTCGCCAACCCTAGTTCGGGAGGGTTCTGCATCTCTTCCCGGCACCCTGCCGGAGAGGGGAGTCGACACCGGAGGCTTCTACATCACCATGCCTGCCTCCGGAGTGATGCGTGAGTAGTCCACCACGGGACTACGGGTCCATAGCAGTAGCTAGATGGTTGTGTCTCCTCCTTGTACTCCATTGCTTAGATCTTGTGAGCTGCCTATCATGATCAAGATCATATTATCTGTAACTGCTACATGATTGTGTTTGCATGGATCCGATGAATTGTGGAAATCATTACTTTTGTTAATCTATGTGTTATGTTTTATCTATGATCTTGCATGCTCTCCGATGCTAGTGGATGCTTTGGCCAAGTAATTATTAGTGTTGTATGAGGGAGTATTTATGCTAGATAGTGGGTTCATGCCTCTTTTTTGTCTGAGATTTGGTTGACAGAAACGATCAAGACTAAAGATGTGTTGTTGCCACTAGGGAGGAAACAGCGGTGTGATTTCCTTGTGTTATTTTCATTGCTTACATTATGCACTTTGCTTATTGCAATGATATGTTGCTTGCAACTTAATACTTCTGGGTGACATGCTAGATAGCGATCCCGGGGTGGATTATTAGTCATAGATGCGGTTGGATGACGGTCTATGTATTTTACGTAATGCCCGTATTAGATGAAATGGTGAATTATATTGTTTTATGATAGCATTGTTGTGCGCCCACAATTCTGTCAATTGCCATGCTGTAATTTGTTTACCCATCATGTATATCTTCTGGAGAGACACCACTAATGAACTGTGGACCCCGGTCCTATTTTCCTACATTGTTTACAACCGTTTTAATAGCTTTTCATCATCATTCGCTCGATGGTCATATTTCACTCCCTTCATATTTTACATCTACATAATTAATTCTTTGTGTTCGGGAAGCCGGAGAGATTGACAGCCTCTGTTTCGTTGGGGCAAAGTAGTTTGTTTGTGATTGTGTGCAGGTCCACGTCAACACGCCAACATATTTTTCTGACACCGTTGACACCTAGCAAGGCCTTCTCCAAGTCCTACTGGTTCGATAACCTTGGTTTTGTAATCAACGGAAACTGCTGTTTTGCTGCATCATACCTTCCTCTTGGGGTTCCCCAGCGAACGTGTGATCCACGTCATCAGTTCGACACTCTTATTTATCAAAAGTACTATGATAGATCCCCTATACTTGTGGGTCATCAAGTCGTTGGTCATTCACCACTTGAGGCTTGTCTCTGTCGAGGGTGTTAATTTTTATAGCCCTGGAGCGATAAACTTCCTCAACAATGAATGGTCCTTTCCATTTGGAGAGTAATTTTCCTGCAAAAAATCTAAGACGAGACCTAAACAACAATACTTTATCACCTATATTAAACTCTCTTTTCAAAATTCTCTTATCATGTCATTTCTTTACCTTCTCCTTGAACAACGTGGCATTTTCCTAAGCTTCACTCCTCCACTCATCCAAAGAACTTAAGTTAAGCAATCTTTTCTCACCAGCAACAGTAGGATCAGAATTGAGTTGTCTAACAGCCCAATAAGCTTTATGTTCTAATTCAAGAGGCAAATAACATGCCTTCACATAAACCATTTTATAAGGAGACATGCCCATAGGATTTTTACAAGCAGTCCTATAAGCCCACAAAGCATCATTAAGTTTTTTAGACCAATTCTTCCTATATTTGTTGACAGTCTTTTGCAAAATTAATTTGATCTCTCTATTAGTTAATTCAACTTGCCCACTAGTTTGAGTATGATAAGGTGATGAAACTCTATGATTAACATCATACTTAGCTAGAACTTTCTTAAAAGCACCATGAATAAAATGAGAACCTCCATCAGTCATAAGATATCTAGGCACTCTAAACCTGGGGCAGATAATTTCTTTAATCATTTTTAAAGATGTCTTATGATCAGCACTTTTAGTTGGTATAGCTTCTACCCATTTAGTAACATAATCAACAACAACAAGTATATGAGTGTTACCATGCAAAGTAGGAAAAGGACCCATAAAGTTAAATCCCCAACAATCAAAAGGTTCAATAACAAGAGAGTAATTCATAGGCATTTCATTACGTCTACTAATATTACCTACCCTTTGACATTCATCACAAGAAGAAACAAACCTTTTAGAATCCTTAAATAAGGTAGGCCAATAAAAACCGGATTGTAGAACCTTGTGCGCGGTCCTATCTCCTGCGTGGTGTCCTCCATAGCCGCTATTGTAATATTTTCTCAAAATTTCATCTTGCTCATTCTCGGGAACACATCTCCTCATAATTCCATCAACTCCCTCCTTGTATAAATGTGGGTCATCCCAAAAATAGTGCCCCAATGATCGGTTGTGGTTTAGGGGGATTTTTTTCGTTCTCTCCACAGGGATCAAAATCTATTGGTGCTTTTCCTTTCTAGAAGCTTGGAACAACGAAAAGGTGGGATGGTGTTTACGGATCTAGACTAGGCCTTGCGGATCAAGCAAGAGAATTTAGAACGGTGACAGCAAAGGGGGGCTAAGGAAGATTGTTTCACGGACAGCAAAAGGGAGGTTAAGGAAGATTGTTTCACGGACAGCAAAAGGGAGGCTAAGAAAGAGTGTTTCACGGACAGCAAAAGGGAGGTTAAGGAAGATTGTTTCATGGATAGCAGAAGGGAGGTTAAGGAAGATTGTTTCACGGACAGCAAAAGGGAGGTTAAGGAAGATTGTTTCACGGACAGCAAAAGGGAGGCTAAGGAAGATTGTTTCACGGACAGCAAAAGGGAGGCTAAGGAAGAGTGTTTCACGGACAGCAAAAGGGAGGCTAAGGAGGATTGAACAAACACATAACATGAACAGCAGCAAAAGGGGGCTAAGGAAGAGTTCACAGGCAACAAAGTCACAGCACAATTACAAAGTTCACACAAATGGAGCAATTTAGAGAGTTACAGAGAGATTTCACCGAAAGGGTTGGAGAGGATCGAATCAGTTCGTCACGGCGGCAGCAGAGGAAGCAGAGGCGGGAGGCTAAGGAAGATATAGATGAAGGGGAAGCAAGGAAGTAGACAGGGACAGATACGGATCAAGGGCTTCTTCTTTCCTCTCGTTCCTCGCGAATCATTTTCGCTGTTCTTCTCCAAAGTTCTTCCTTGTTCTTCTGTTCTTGATCTGGGTGGAGTGGTGCGGAGCGGTGGAGTGGTTGGTGATGAATGGCGAATTGCGAATCCATTCTTTTTGGCTAAGGAAGCCGCTTTATAGGCGCTGCGGAAATGGCGAGAGGGCCTCGGCTACGGAAGTGGCGAGGGCCGCGGTCGATGGCGTGGTAGGTGGCGCGGCGGGAACTTCCGCCGTCGCTTTTCAGCTTTTTTGCCCGGACGCACATGGGCTGCTCCCTCCTTTATCACATTTTTGACTCTTCTGATTTCTTCTCCTCCAAGATGACCGATTCCCTCCTTGCTGGTTCAAACGCGTGCGCAGCACATGGGAGACACGCTCACTTTCTTCTCTTCAGGCTTCGAGAGGCTCCCTCGAGAGGTGGCACCCTCGCGAGACATTTTCTCCTCGCGAAGCGTCAAACCCTCGCGAGGCCTTTTTCCTCGCCAAGCAACATTTTGAGTTGGAGATGGAGAAATATGTGCCTTGGCGCACTGATCTGAAAAAAGTGGATAACTGATGTAAAAAGCATTTAAAACCTTGACTAAACTTCTCAAATATGATCAAGATTTGGGGTTTTGGACGTCGAAAAGATGTGCATAATTCAGAGTGATCAAACCCCCAGACCCAAACCTTTGCTTGTCCCCAAGTAAAGCAGATATAATGAAAACAGTGCTCAACTTCTGCATACACAGCAGTTCATACATATTGGATTCAAAGCAATTTCTGCATACATGGCTGCAATCTCTAGTTCAGAGTCAGGTTTCAATTAACAACTTTTATATATGTCTCGGTTCAGATACTTTTCGATTACCTAGATAAGACATTTGGCAGGGGAATCAAATGAAGTGATCCATGAAATAGCCATGAGTGTTAATTGAATGCAAAGTCAGTGCTTCACCTGCTACCGTTCCCGAGAACATAGTAGGCTAATGCAAAAGTTAAAGATGAGTTAGCATTATTGTTACTTGTCAGATTCTTTCAGTTAGTGCTTCACAGGTTACAATCCCGAGATCATAACTGCTAATGCAAAAATTTGCTTTCAAATTACTATCAGGAACTTCAGGTTAGTGCTTCACAGGTTACAATCCCGAGATCATAACTTCTAATGCAAAAACTTGTTTTTTCAAATTACTTGCTCAAGTTAGTTTCACTGTTAGTGCTTCACATACCACCATCCCGAGATACTGGTAGCTGTGCCAAAATGCAGAAATGCAGTTAAAACATGGCTCTTCGAGGATCAACTTATTCAGTTTCAGAGCCACTTGCATTATAAAGGTATTCCAACAGATCTGAGCAGAGACATATATGAACTCTGTTTTCATACATGACTCGAACACAAGAGTTTGAAAGCATTATAGATAGAAACACTGCAAGATTCTCAATAGCATGAAAGGTTGTTTAGTCAAGATTAAGCACTCCAAGAAACTTTTACTCGACAAGCAACTTCCAAAATGTAGCCAAGAATAGATAGAAACTTTCGTAATCAAGGCATAGCAATGATATTTGTGGTGTAACAAGGTTTGTGAATTGGAATGTGTTCACCTGGTTTAAGGGTCAAATCCTCGAGAAGTCTTCCTCTTGAAGCATAAAGGCCTCGAGAGGCATCTCCTTGCGAAGCATCAAGCCCTCGAGAAGCTTTCTCTTGAAGCAGAATCCCTCGAGAGGCCTTTTTCCTCGCGAAGCGACTTTCTACTCTTTGCTTGCACGGATCTCTGCCAACCCACTTCACTCTCTTTTATTCAACAATCTGAAAAACAAAACAACAAACAAAAAGGAAAAGGAACACACAAAACAAAAATAACTCTTGAAGGGCAATAATATATAAAAAGGATATCAGGCTGCCTCCCGATGAGCGCTTGTTTAAGGTCACGAGCCTGACCGTAGCTTCTTCTCATTGCTTCACAGCTTCAGAGGATGCATTGGGTACATCCTCTGACTCGTCATTCTCGCTTTCTTCAGGATCTTCAGTGTCAATCTTCTCTCCTGCTAGGTAATGCTTCAGTCTCTGACCATTTACCTTGAAAGTACCTGCTGATGGGGTCTGGACTTCGAAAGCACCATTTCCCAGGTCCTTCTTCACTATGCAGGGACCAAACCATCTTGACTTGAATTTTCTAGCAAACAAATGCAACTTGGAGTCATACACCAACACTTGCTGTCCAATGTTGAACTCCTTCCTGAGGATATGTTTGTCATGCCATTTTTTGGTCTTCTCCTTGTAAATCTTGGAACTCTCATATGCATCATGCCTCAGCTCTTCAAGCTCACACATCTGCAGTTTCCTTGCAATTCCAGCTTTCTTCATGTCGAGGTTTAGTTTCCTGATAGCCCATTAAGCTCTGTGCTCTAACTCGATAGGCAAATGGCATGCTTTACCATACACAAGCCTGAAGGGTGACATTCCAATAGGTGTCTTGTATCCAGTTCTGTATGCCCACAAGGTATCAGGCAATTTCAGGGACCAATCTGCTCTGGACTTAGACACAACCTTCTCGAGTATCTACTTAATTTCTCCATTGGATAACTCAACTTGTCCATTGGCTTGAGGGTGGTAGGGTGTAGTAACTCTGTGATTCTTCACACCATACTTGCTCAACAGCTTCTCTAGTTGTTCATTGTTAAAGTGGGCTCCTCCATCACTGATCACAACTCTGGGCACTCCAAATCTGGGGAAAATTATAGTTTTGAGCAGCTTGCAGACTGACTTGGAATCTGCACTGACAGTTGGTACAGCTTCAACCCATTTAGACACATAGTCCACTGCCACAAGGATATACTTATAGCCTCGAGATGAAGGCAAAGGTCCAACAAAATCAACTCCCCATACATCAAACAGTTCAACTTCAAGGATGCCTTGCTGAGGCATTTCATTCCTTCTCGAGATTTTCCCAGTTCTCTGACAGGGATCACACTGCTTGACAAAATCATGAACATCTTTGAACAGGCTGGGCCAAAAAAATCCAGCTAGAAGGATCTTTGCTTGAGTTTTCCTTACTCCAGCATGACCTCCATACATGCAAGAATGGCATTGGAACATCACATCATGAGTTTCTTCAGAGGGCACACATCTTCTCACTATACCATCTGCACAATGCTTGTAGAGGAATGGTTCATCCCAGTAATAGCTCTTGGCTTCATGCATGAATTTCTTTTTCTGCTGGTAGGACAAATCAACTGGCATAATTTTGCACTCTAGGTAGTTCACAATGTCAGCATACCATGGAGTCTTGGCTTCTCGCGAGATGTCGACCCTCGCGAGGCATCCCTCATGAAACATTTCCTCGAGAAGCACATCTCGCGAAGCATCTCCTCGCGAAGCTTGAAGAGTCGGATCGTCATGAGGCCTCCCTCGCGAGGCATTTACTCCCATCAGTTGCTCTCCAGGGATGCTGTCTTCTATTTTTCTAGTTTCAGAGCAACTTATTCTTGACAGATGATCGGCTACCACATTCTCAGAACCTTTCTTATCCTTGATCTCAATATCAAACTCTTGAAGAAGGAGAATCCATCTGATTAGCCTTGGCTTGGCATCCTTCTTGCTGACAAGATATCTTATTGCTGCATGGTCTGTAAAGACAGTACATTTGTGCCCAACTAGATAGGGTCTGAACTTGTCAAATGCAAATACCACTGCAAGCAATTCTTTTTCAGTAGTGGAGTATGTTGCGCTTTAAACGGGGCCCCACACTCGCAAATCGAGAGTCGCCAAGGTGTTTGATCAACCACACCTAAGATCCGGGTACCTTGATGCCGAGGGTGATACACCGCAGCTCGCGTCGAAGGAGATCCGTCCGGAAGCGCGGTACGCAGGACATCCGGCGGACGCTTTTTAGACCAGACGCCCCGCTTGCCCGGGAGGGACCCCGTCAGGGCTCGCGGCGACGATTGGTTGCTCTAGGTCGGCCTGACCGCCCCTAGAGCCTCGTGGCTTCGCAGATCGCCGGCATAGCTAGCTAACTACGGAGGAACGAGAAGCATAGGTACAGGGGCAAAGGTAGATGAAAAGATAGATTGATTGATATGTCGATTGGGTGTTGTTCTTTTCAATCGGCCGTGCACCTTTATATAGGTGGCCTGGTCTTTGGCGTACAAGCAAAGGACTCATCTAGTCTTTCCTTACAAGAAAAGTACATTAATCCACGTCCTAAACCCTAGTCCTAGTCCAAGTCGAACTCCTGTCCAGATTCGCAGCTCCTCCTGTCCTGCTTCTTGCCGTGGACGCCAAAGTCACATATTAACTCGGATGGATATGGCACAAAGACCAAACTTGTACGTCTCGACGAGGCGAACAACTCTCGCGATGATCACTTTTCCATCCGAAGCCATCTTGATAGCTATCCAGGTCCATCTTGATCTGCTAGTCGAAATCTGGCAGGTGACAGGTTAAGTCGGCCGTTCTCTGTCATGGCTCTGCAGGCTGCACCTTAACCCGGATCGCGATGACTCCAAAAGCATAGTTGTAGATCTAGACGACGCGCACAACTTCCGTGTTAAGCACTCCTCCATATGAGGTATCCTTCATGGCGCCATAGTACGAGTTAAGGTCCTTCTCGGCATGTCGCCTTTCCTCGGTGGTGTTTTGCCGGGTTGCCAAGCTTTTCCGGGTCCTTGAGCTATCTAAATCGGCTACAAGCCTGATTATAGCACGACCCGGCTCCATGACGGAACACCTTCTCTTCAAGATATGATGACATGCCGGCTTGTTCCTCTGGGATGATAATGGCGTCTTTGTGGCAATATGCAGGTTGTGAACTCGGCACCGCCGACTCAATGACAAGCCGGCATGTGACCCGCCTAGGACACGATGCAGCCCTCAGGACAAACCCGACTCCTTCGATAATGCCAGCTCCTGGACGATGTCGACTCCTGGGAAAATGCTGGCCGACTCCTTGGACAAAGCCAGCTTATGGACGACGGCCGACTCCTGGGATAACCCGCCCCTGGGAGACTGCCGGTATAACGGCCGACTCCATGGAAAATGCCGGCTTTGGGTGATGACGGCTTCTCGGATGATGGTCGGCCTCTAGATGGTGGCCGACTCCTGGGCAATGACTAACTCCTGGGAGAATGCCAACTTCTTGATAATGGCCGGTTCCTTGAACAACGTTGGCTCAGTGCCAGCTCCTGGATGACCAAACGCCGGGTCCTAGGACATGGTGGCCTGCTGCGTAGTGGCTTGCCGATATAGCTCCTTCTCCTTTGTCCGTGTCCTAGGATCCTCCTGAGTGCGTCTCGCCTAAACCAAGGACATCCAGGGCCATGCCGGCCAAGTGCCAAAAATGGGTGCGAACACATGCCCCCCTGTTTTCTGGTAGAGCTTGCGTGCCAGAAAATAATTTGCCTAGGGTCTTGGTATTAGCACGATGTCAACACTCCATCAGCCTTGTATGCTAAGGACGATAATCCTTTTATCGGCCATATGCTTAGACTAGCTGCCACCTGGGTAGAGCCACTTCAGAATTTCGTCGTTGATAGCACAAGCTCCATCATGTATGCATCCCGTGGTGTAGCTTGCCTAATTGTCTAATTAGGACCCTGCAGATAAGAAAAATTAATTCCTTCTAGCTGGTTACCCAGCTTGCACTAAATCCTTGTTAGTAGCCGACTCAATAATTAAGCCGGCCTTGCTGGTATTGGCGAAATTAAGCATCGGCTTCGAGGATGAAACCATAAGCCAGATGTTGAATTTGCCAACACAATGTATTCCTGGGGCGATATGGAAATATCGGCCATGCGTCCTCATCTCAAAGGACTAGGGAAATCCGTCCACCAAAGCATGAATAACCGAAACAACTCAGATATTTCGGCTGGGGATAAATGTCTGGATGCTGGCTTTGATGGTATGGTTGAAGAACATGGATGACGTGCCGTCTGAGGTCTCCTTTGATGAGATGAAAGTTGCCGATTTCGTCTGCCGGCTCCATGTTTGCCCTTCTCCACTCCTGCCGGCTTCTCAACGGGAGTCGGCACGCCAATTCCTGCTTGCGGACTTTGCTTGGGAACCCACGCCATGTTCCTCTTCTTCAGCTCGTCGGCCCTAAGCCGCTCCAGCTGTCCTTTTTGCCAATGTGATAAGCCGATTAAGCATTTCGGCTGTGACTTTGATTTATGCATTGGCAGCATCTCCTTGGGCCTGGGCACCCCCTGCTTGGCTTGTCCAGACTCGACAATTGGGTCCTTGGAATCAACTCGCCTCACTTCCTTTCCCTTAATAGCCAACGTCAACTCGGCTGGCTTTTTGATACTTGGAGTCGAATCTGAATCAACGCACTTGTGGCCATCCTTCTTCACTCGGTAGACTTGCTTCACCACTTCCTTCTTCCTCCACGAGCTCCGGGCCGACTCGTCATTGAGTCGGTCTTTATCATGTGTTTGTCGACTTGTCCCTCTTGGAGCTGCGTAAAGTTGGTGAGGTGATTTAATACAAGATGGATGGTGTGCCTGTGAGTCATACCTATCCCTTGATGGATATGAATAGAAGCCAGTTTGGGAAGGTATGGACGACTTCGGCATTGGCGGCCCGAAAGGAGTATGTGGAGTCGGCACGTCGAGCTTCTTTCGCCAATCTCGATCTTCCGACTTGCGCCCTGGGGGTGACCTCGATACCTTTGCGTCAGCTGGCCGATGAGCACTTTTCGCCTCGCTTATCTTTTGATATTTATCCAATAATTGAGCGAAGGTGACTTTAGATTTCCTCCTCTTGTGCCCATTGCTGCCTTTGTCCTCTTTGGCTTTGCTGGCATCGGTCTCTAGATTTTGTGGTTGCCCCCCAGTGTTAGGTGTCTTCGCTGCGGCTTTGATGGAACGTCCGCCTTCAAGATTGCCGACTCGATTGCCGACTTGAATAACTTCTTTGATTGACGACTCGATCTCATCAGCTTCATCGTGTACCTGTCCGTCTTCAGACGAGTCGGCTTGAAGTAGCCGATTCAACTCTTGATTGCCGTCAAGTCCAGTTTGTGTTAACTGGTCATTAGCTTGTGCCGCACCAAATTCCAATCGTCCTTGAATGGCCGATTGTACTTTTTGATGATGCACATTGCAGTTTTGAATATTCTGCTCGCACAAATCCTGGATTCGTCCTTCTCCTGACGACTCGGTATAGTGATCATCTACGATAATTGGATTAGCTGGTGATGTACCGACAATGTGACCATCTACACCCGGACTGAAGGCACACTGTTTGTCTTGTAGCCGATAATCTGACACCGGCTCTGGATTTGAACAACCGAGCGGTGCCGGCTCAATGTCACCCGACTCGGCTTTGCATCGTATCTTGTCCTCCTTTTTCGATATTCTCGAATCGGCTATTTGGAGGAGCTGGAAACCCGGCTTTATGTTTCTGCGATCAAAATAATTACAGAATATATGTCTCATCTGAGACCAAATGTTAGCCAGGCATATAACAAGCAAAGTTGTCCATATGAATATAAAATTTAGCCGGCATGACGGGAACAACTTCGGTTGCGACAAATTGTCACTATTAGCCTCCATGTCTGGCATGATATATGAACCGGCGTAATTAGTGATGAGATTATTCCTAACAAACAAATTACTCATCTCGATCGGTCTTTTAAAATTAACTAGAATCAAACTAGTAGATGTATCGATAATATAATTCTGACCTGATCGAAAAATAAGTAAACTGTCCGTTAGGCGTACCTCTTCGAAGATGCTAGGAGAACTCGGTAGTGGCACCAAAGGAACAATGCTTTGCCCCGTCTCTGGATAGCTCTCCAACGCTTCGACTTCCTCTTCTGGATCCTGTGCCGTGTCTCCTGTATGCTCTTCATTAACCGAACATTGTCCGGCTTCATCATCTTTGACACGGAACTCGCAGGGTAGCAGGTATGGTTCCTTACATCCAGAAGAGTCGAACACGACCGAGTCACATTGCTCATCGTGCTCCGGTTCAACGAATTCTCCCTGTGTCGGCTTGATAGACCCGACATGTCCATCCGACTCGGCTTTACCCGAACTGCTGGATTCGGCTTCCGCTAAGTCGGCTGTGTCTGTCGGGTTGATATCGCGCCATTGATTGGACTCGGCATGTGTACGATCAAACCCGACTTCTGCCGACTCGATCGTGCTAGCCGAATCAACCTTCTCCTGGT
Organism: Puccinellia tenuiflora; assembly: GCA_012064385.1. Taxonomy (NCBI): domain Eukaryota; kingdom Viridiplantae; phylum Streptophyta; class Magnoliopsida; order Poales; family Poaceae; genus Puccinellia; species Puccinellia tenuiflora. The sequence continues at coordinate 289,621 of QRDG01000419.1, forward strand.
CGGCTAGCAGAGATTCGTCTTCTTGCTTTGGTGACACAGATGATTTGACATGATGGTTGCATGGGGAATCGGACCTGGCAATATCTTCTTCGAGCTTTGCATAAAACGCCTGCAAGTCTTCCTCGTCACGCTTTTTCTTGAGTGCTTCAAAGTCCTCTCTGCGTCTCCTTTTGAAGACTTCAAAGCCTTGACGCTGTTCGTCGGATAATTGTTCCCAAGTTGGCGTAGTGAAGTCACCGGTGCTAGCTGCAGCATCTTCAGATTTCATGGACTCGACGAAGGACTCGCCATTAGCCGACTTCTTTGAGCCGGCATTGACCAAGCAGGTCGAGTCAATCTCCTTTTGTTGTTTGCCCTGCAACGTTTCACCTCCTGTGGTGCGTGAAGTATCATCATAGGATTGCCCCCCGAGTCCATTGAAATATTTCGGCTGTGGTGCGCCGAAATTTTGCAGTGGTGAGTGGGAGGTATTATTGGCTGTAATAATCTGAGTCGACACCTGTACTCCTGTAGAATTTCTATATAACAGGTCATAAGCAATGAGTTTAGCCGATTCACAGAAATCATATAGCGCCGAGTCATCAATATAACTCGGCTGAGAGTAACTCGGCTGAGAGTAACCGCCCACATAGCTCGTAGAACCATAGCCGATTCCCTCATCCATCGGCCTGTTTAAGGATGATCCCGCATACTGCGAGTTGGCAGCCGATGAATAAAACTGTGAGACATCTTCTAGCCTATGAAGTGTCTCAGGTTGATCAATCGAGTACTCAATGTTATTCATCGGCCTATAGTCTGGGGCAGCCGATGCACGAGAACTCGGATCTGTTTGTCGTGTGTAGAATCGGTGATCCTCTATCGGCCTCTGCTCATAGCTATATGGAAGATAACTAGAACCAGTCGATATAGGATGTCCATCCACACCGACATAAGGGAAATTTGCATCTACATAATTTGATTGATGATACATGTTACCTCTGTAGATTGCTGCCTCTTGATGCGCTCCTGATTGCAAGAACGGGCTGTAGATCGTTTGACGCTTCGTCCCCAGCGGAGTCGCCAAAAAGTGTGTTGCGCTTTAAACGGGGCCCCACACTCGCAAATCGAGAGTCGCCAAGGTGTTTGATCAACCACACCTAAGATCCGGGTACCTTGACGCCGAGGGTGATACACCGCAGCTCGCGTCGAAGGAGATCCGTCCGGAAGCGCGGTACGCAGGACATCCGGCGGACGCTTTTTAGACCAGACGCCCCGCTTGCCCGGGAGGGACCCCGTCAGGGCTCGCGGCGACGATTGGTTGCTCTAGGTCGGCCTGACCGCCCCTAGAGCCTCGTGGCTTCGCAGATCGCCGGCATAGCTAGCTAACTACGGAGGAACGAGAAGCATAGGTACAGGGGCAAAGGTAGATGAAAAGATAGATTGATTGATATGTCGATTGGGTGTTGTTCTTTTCAATCGGCCGTGCACCTTTATATAGGTGGCCTGGTCTTTGGCGTACAAGCAAAGGACTCATCTAGTCTTTCCTTACAAGAAAAGTACATTAATCCACGTCCTAAACCCTAGTCCTAGTCCAAGTCGAACTCCTGTTCAGATTCGCAGCTCCTCCTGTCCTGCTTCTTGCCGTGGACGCCAAAGTCACATATTAACTCGGATGGATATGGCACAAAGACCAAACTTGTACGTCTCGACGAGGCGAACAACTCTCGCGATGATCACTTTTCCATCCGAAGCCGTTTTGACAGCTATCCGGGTCCATCTTGATTTGCTGGTCGAAATCTGGCAGGTGACAGGTTAAGTCGGCCGTTCTCTGTCATGGCTCTGCAGGCTGCACCTTAACCCGGATTGCGATGACTCCAAAAGCATAGTTGTAGATCTAGACGACGCGCACAACTTCCGTGTTAAGCACTCCTCCATATGAGGTATCCTTCATGGCGCCATAGTACGAGTTAAGGTCCTTCTCGGCATGTCGCCTTTCCTCGGTGGTGTTTTGCCGGGTTGCCAAGCTTTCCCGGGTCCTTGAGCTATCTAAATCGGCTACAAGCCTGATTATAGCACGACCCGGCTCCATGACGGAACACCTTCTCTTCAAGATATGATGACATGCCGGCTTGTTCCTCTGGGATGATAATGGCGCCTTTGTGGCAATATGCAGGTTGTGAACTCGGCACCGCCGACTCAATGACAAGCCGGCATGTGACCCGCCTAGGACACGATGCAGCCCTCAGGACAAACCCGACTCCTTCGATAATGCCAGCTCCTGGACGATGTCGACTCCTGGGAAAATGCTGGCCGACTCCTTGGACAAAGCCAGCTTATGGACGACGGCCGACCCCTGGGATAACCCGCCCCTGGGAGACTGCCGGTATAACGGCCGACTCCATGGAAAATGCCGGCTTTGGGTGATGACGGCTTCTCGGATGATGGTCGGCCTCTAGATGGTGGCCGACTCCTGGGCAATGACTAACTCCTGGGAGAATGCCAACTTCTTGATAATGGCCGGTTCCTTGAACAACGTTGGCTCAGTGCCAGCTCCTGGATGACCAAACGCCGGGTCCTAGGACATGGTGGCCTGCTGCCTAGTGGCTTGCCGATATAGCTCCTTCTCCTTTGTCCGTGTCCTGGGATCCTCCTGAGTGCGTCTTGCCTAAACCAAGGACATCCAGGGCCATGCCGGCCAAGTGCCAAAAATGGGTGCGAACAGAGTAGTTGATCTGAGAATCATCTAGAGTTTTACTGGCATAGTGGATCACATGCTGAGCTTTCCCCTTTTTCTGGCCCAGAACTGCTCCAACTGCAAAGTCACTTGCATCACACATTAGCTCAAAGGGTAGTGTCCAATCTGGGGGCTGCACAATTGGAGCAGAAATAAGAGCTTGCTTCAACTGGTTAAAGGCCTTCAGACAGGCTTCATCAAAGTGGAATTTGACATCTTGGTTGAGCAGTTTGGTTAAAGGTTTTGCAATGCCAGAGAAATCCTTAATGAATCTCCTGTAAAATCCAGCATGTCCAAGGAAACTCTGTATTCCTTTTATATTTTCAGGGGGTGGTAACTTAGCAATCACATCAACTTTTGATTTATCCACTTCAATGCCTCTAGAGGATATCAGGTGTCCAAGAACAATACCTTCAGTGACTAAGAAGTGGCATTTCTCCCAGTTCAATACCAAGTTCTGCTCTGAGCATCTATGCAGGACTGCCGCCAAGTTCTTCAAGCAGGTGACAAAATCTTTTCCATAGACAGTGAAATCATCCATGATTTTCTCAATATAGTCAGAGAATATTGAAGTCATGCACCTCTGAAAGGTTCCTGGGGCATTACACAGACCAAATGGCAATCTTTTGTATGCAAATGTTCCATATGGACATGTGAATGTAGTTTTTTCTTGATCTGCTGGATGGATGGGAATCTGAAAAAATCCAGAGTATCCATCAAGGTAACAATAGAACTCTTGCCCTGCTAACCTTTCCAACATCTGGTCCATAAATGGCAAAGGGAAATGATCCTTCCTAGTTGCCTTGTTTAATTTTCTGAAATCATTGACCATTCTCCATCCAGTAACATGTCTTGTGGTCATAAATTTTCCTTCTTCATTTTCTACCACTGTATAGCCTCCTTTCTTGGGCACTATGTGGATAGGACTCACCCACTCGCTGTCAGAAATGGGGTAGATCATGCCTGCTTGTAGGAGTTTCAGAACTTCCTTTTTTACTACATCTTGCAGGGCAGGGTTCAATCTCCTTTGGCCCTCCCTGGAGGGGGTGCTATCCTCTTCAAGATATATCCTATGAGAGCAGACCTTCTCATCGATTCCCTTGATGTCATCAATGGAATATCCAATGACATTCTTGTATAGTCTGAGAACTGACAATAGGCTGTGCTCCTGTTCATCATCAAGTGCAGAGCTGATTATCACAGGGTGAATTTTTTCTTCCTCTAGAAACAGATACTTCAGGTGAGCAGGCAGCTCCTTCAACTCAACAATAGATTTATGAGACAGCTGAAGAGGTTCTCTCCAAGGTTCTGCTTCCTCGAGATTTCCCTTGCGAGGCATTTTTCCTCGCGAAGCTTGAAGAGGCTCTCGCGAGGCATTTGGCATGCCCTCGCGAAGCATTTCTCTTGAGGCATTTTCTGCACTTCCAAAATTTTCATTACAAAGAGTGATTCCAAACAACTCTTGAGGATTAGGACTATCAGTTGTCACAAAGACTTGCACTTCAGGCTCTTGGGGTCGCATTTGCTGCTGAGATTTAATTACACTCTTGTCGACGACATCCATGGCATGGCATTGTTCAAGCTGGTTTGGCAGGTGGGAGGCATGCTTCATGTTAAACTCTGCTTGTTCAGGACCAAATTGCAGCTTCAGGGTTCCACCTTTCACATCAATTATGGCTCCAGCTGTGGCTAAAAAAGGTCTGCCAAGAATCATTGACTCTGAGTTGTCTTCCATTTCCAACACAACAAAATCCACTGGATAAGCAAAATTTCCAACTTGGACTGGCACATCTTCAAGAATTCCAGTTGGTTCTCTCAGTGTTCTGTCAGCAAGCTGCAGTGTCATAGAGGTGGGCTTTGGCATACCTAACTGCAACATCTGACTAGCAGCTTGGGGTAATACACTGACTGAGGAACCTAAATCACAGAGAGCTGTGAAGGTTCTTTTTCCAACCACACAGGGGATACTGAAACTCCCTGGGTCTCCTAACTTCTTGGGCAAGTTGTTTTGGATAACTGCACTGCATTCTTCTATCAAAGCAACTATCTCAGGATCTTCTATACTTCTCTTCTTGGTTATCTGGTCCTTGAAGAATTTAGCATACAGAGGAATGTGCAATATTGCATCAAGGATGGGGATTGTTATCTGCACTTCTTTCATTGTCTCTAGGAACTTGGCATACTGCTTTTCTTCCTTAGTTTTTTCCAATCTTGAAGGGAATGGAATCTTCTGAACTACAGGCTTCTCAACCCTAGGTACTGCAGTTGGTTCTTGAGGAGGATCCCTCGAGAGGCTTTCCTCTCGAGGCATTTTCTCCTCGCGATGCATTTTCTCCTCACGAGGCCTCCTTGGGAGGGCTACATAGGTGACAGTTGGGGGTGTCTTCAGAATGGGTTCAGTGTTTAATCCACTTCTAGTGGTGACAGCCTCTACTGCTTCGGTAGTTGTAATGGCACCACATTGCTTAGGGTTCTTCTCTACCTGAGCAGGTAGTTTGTTCTCTGTCTGATTTCCCTGGGTATTGGAGATTCCAGCTGTAAGCTGCTGCATTGTCTTGTAAAATATTTCAGACTGCATCTTCATTGTTTCTTGCATTCCACTGAACATTTCTTTTTGCAAACGCATCATTTCACTGATTTCTGACTGGCTACTGCTTGAAGAGGCATTTTGCTGAATTGCTTGGTGAGGATGCTGCTGTGGCTGCTGCATATGGCCTTGAGGTCTGAAATTCTGCTGAGATGTTGAGGCAAAGTTCTGTGGAGCTGCTTGAGGGTAACTTTGCGGGGCTGCATTCTTGTAAGACAGGTTTGGATGATGTCTCCAAGCAGGGTTATAGTTCTGAGAAAAGGGACCTTGATTCTGGGCATAATTCACTTCAGCTACTTGGTTTCCAAGATTTTCAAACAAGGAACACTCCTGAGGTGAGTGACCTTCATTCCCACAAATCACACAAGCAGATGATACTTGATTCACTGGCACAATTGCCTTGCTATTTTTCTCTTGCATGAGCTGAGACAACTGATTGGTAATGCTGTCCAACTTAGCTTCCAAATCATTCTGGCCACTTAACTGAATTTCTAACTGTTGGTTAGGATGCACTATCCTTTCATTGGTCCAAGAAAAATTGTGGGATGCCATACTTTCAATCAATGTTGTGGCTTCGTCAAGAGTCTTGTTCATAATTCCACCACCAGCTACTGAGTCAACAAAGGCTCTGGTTTGAGACGTTAAACCCTTGTAAAATGTCTGCAAGATCAACCACTTTTCCTGACCATGGTTAGGGAACATTCTGATCAATCCTTGATATCGTTGCCAAGCGTCATACAAGCTTTCACCTTCATATTGAACAAATCTGGTAATCTTGTCTCTGCACTCAGCTGCTTTGGTGGGAGGGAAGTATTTCTCAAAGAATGCTTGCAACAAATGCTCCCAAGTGTCTCTGCAGTGTATTGGCAATGCATGAAACCACATTTTTGCAAGGCCAGACAGAGAAAATGGAAACAACTGCATCCTTATAGCCTATGGGGGTACTCCACTGTGCTTCAGGGTGTTGCAATACTCAAGAAAGTTTCTGATATGTTCATGAGGACTCTCCAAGGCACTGCCCTTGAAGGGGTTGTGCTGCACCATATTAATTAGTGCTGGCTTGATCTCCCAGTTGTTTGCCTGGATGGCAGGCATTACAACATCTGTATTTGCCAACTGATCTTTGGGAATCCATAAATCTCTCAACTTTTGGTCACCCATACTAATAACTGACTGTATCTCCTCTTGATCTTCTACGGAGGACACTGATGCTACTCTTCTTCTTGCGAGAAAAGTTCTTTCTGGCTCTAGATCAAAAGGGGCTAAAGGTGAATCTTCAGACGTCTGCATTCATGAGCTCACCAACCTGCACGAAGGAGATCATGTTTCCACTGCACACAAGCACCGACAAGAACTTTATCAAGGGTTAGTGAACTAAATCCCCTAATAACCGTTCTAGATGCAAGATTAAGAGACTAAAAAGTAACAAAACAAACAGATTTATCACGGAGGTGAACTACGAGGAAAGAAACACAACCAAGGCTAATATACTCTGAAAAGCAATCAATATTTGATCCCCGGCAACGGCGCCAGTTTTGATCGGTTGTGGTTTAGGGAGGTTTTTGTCGTTCTCTCCACAGGGATCAAAATCTATTGGTGCTTTTCCTTTCTAGAAGCTTGGAACAACGAAAAGGTGGGATGGTGTTTACGGATCTAGACTAGGCCTTGCGGATCAAGCAAGAGAATTTAGAACGGTGACAGCAAAGGGGGGCTAAGGAAGATTGTTTCACGGACAACAAAAGGGAGGTTAAGGAAGATTGTTTCACGGACAGCAAAAGGGAGGCTAAGGAAGAGTGTTTCACGGACAGCAAAAGGAAGGTTAAGGAAGATTGTTCCACGGACAGCAGAAGGGAGGTTAAGGTGTAGGGTCGCAGCATAGAAAACAAAAAAAAATTCCTACGCAAAGATAGTGGAATAAACCCAACATCTAGATCCGATCTACGAGAGGTTGGTAGCAAGAAGGAGATCGAATCTCACCCTCGAAGAAAACCGTGAGCGTTTTGTCGAGGCAGGGGTTGGCTAGTCGATCCCCGCAACTAGACTCGTCTAGTCGCGAGGAGATGTGTTATCCAAGCGCCGCACGAGCAACGCCTCCGAGAGATCCACACGTTCAGCTCGATGAAGACTCCACGTTCTTGATCCCGCAAGAGGTGGTGGAGAGGCTCGAGATCAACAGCACGACGACGGTGGCGTGGTGTGTATGGTGGAGATTGGACAGGGCTTCGCCAAGCGGTGTCGGGAGAGAGGAGGAGGAGGGGTGCGGCTAGGGAGAGGAGGGGGCCGGCGGCTAGGCACCTTGGGGAGGAGCCAAAGGGTGCGGCACCCCTCCCCTTGCCCCTCCTTATATAGGAGGCCAAGGGGGGTGCGCCCCTCCCTCTCCTAGGGCCGGCGCAAGGGGGGTGGCTTGGCCCCCAAGCCACCACTAGGGTTTCGGCCGGCCCCCCCTTGCTTCTAGAAGCATGGCCCGGGTGGGCCTATGGGGTGATGGTGCGGCTGGCCCATTAGGCCAGCCCACTGCCCCTTTTTACCATGTGGGCCCCATACTCCTATGGGCCCCACTTCTAGACCCCTCTAGAACCTTCTAGAACATTCCGGTACTTTACCGATAAATCCCCGAACCTTTCTTAACCTCCGGAAACTACTTTCCTTTATATGAATCTTATTCTCCGGACCACTCCGGAACTCCTCGTGACGTCCGGGATCCTATCCGGGACTCCGAATCAATATTCGTTCTCACCATCAATTATCTCGAACCCTAACTACATCGAACGTTAAGTGTGTGACTCTGCGGGTTCGCGAATATGTCATATTAATAGCGGGACCGGGATGCCCATATTAATTCCTATATATTCGACGAAGTACTTTACTAGTCGAACCACAATGTCCGGGATTCAATTAATCCATATACGATTCCTTTTGTTTCACGATATATTACTTGTCCGAGATTCAATCCACCGATATCTCCATATCTGATTAATCTCGTTACCGACAAGTTCTCTTTACTCGTTCCCATAGAATAGGATCCCTTATGACTAGCCACTTAGTCATATGCTTGCAAGCGTTTGGATGCTATACTACCGAGAGGGCCCAGAGATATCTATCCAACTGTTGGATGAACAAATCCCAGTCTTGAAACATATCACCCAACAACCTATCATCGGAGAACCTGAAAGCCACCTTTATAATCACCCAGTTACGAAGTGACATTTGATGTCCACAAAGCTCTCCTCTGATAAGCGGGAGTGACATAATCTCATGGTCTAAGGAAACTATATTTGACATCTATTCATTTTGAGTCTCGTCCATTATATCATCACCTATGATACAAACTTCGTTTATTAAGCGATTCATAAATCCATGGTTAGGAAACATCTAACCATCACTTAATCAAACGAACTAGTCACAAGAGGAAAGACTAGGGACACATTACCGTCTATATTCCACACATGTATTTGTTTCCGGTTAATACAATTCTAGCATGGAATTAAACATATCATGAACGGAGAAATATGATAAACAATAATCATTATTATTGCCTCTTGGGCATATCTCCAACAGTCTCCCACTTGCACTAGAGTCAATAATCTAGTTTACATTTGTAGCAATCTAACACCCATGGCCTCTCGGTGTTGATCATGTTTTGCTCGTGGAAGAGGTTTAGTCAACGGGTCTGCCACATTCAGATCCGTATGCACCTTGCAAATCTCTATGTCACCATCCTTGACATTCTCACGCAAATTGTGATAGTGGCGCTTGATATGCTTGGTATTCTTGTGTGAAGTCGGGTCCTTGGCAAGAGCTATTGCACCTGTATTATCACAGTACAGGGCCAGAGGTCTTGACGCACTTGGAACCACGCTCAGCTCTGAGAGGAACTCCTTCATCCAGACTGCTTCACTTGCTGCCGACGAGGCCGCAACATACTCCGCTTCTGTTGAAGATTTCGCCACCACGCTCTGCTTGGAACTCCTCCAACTCACAGCGCCACCATTCAGAATAAACACGTATCCGGACTGAGATTTAGAATCATCCGGATCTGTGTCCCAACTAGCATCGACGTAACTCCTTACGACAAGCTCTTGGTCACCTCCATATACGAGAAACATCTCCTTAGTTCTATTTAGATACTTAAGGATATTCTTGACAGCTGACTAGTGTTCCACTCCTGGATCACTTTGGTACCTGCTAGTCAAACTTACAGCATGGCACACATCTGGTCTAGTACATAGCATGGCATACATGATAGAGCCTATCGCAGAGGCATAAGGAACCTTGTCCATTATCTCTCTATCTTCTGCCGTAACAGGACTCTGAGTCTTACTCAGAACCTTTCCTTGCAACATTGGTAAGAACCCCTTCTTTAAATTTTCCATTCTGAACTTCTTCAGAACCTTGTCAAGGTATGTACTCTGTGAAAGCCCTATTAGGCGCTTTGACCTATCTCTATAGATCTTTATGCCTAAAATATACGCAGCTTCTCCAAGGTCTTTCATTGAAAAACTCTTATTCAAATAAGACTTTACACTTTCAAGTAGTGTAACATCATTTCCAATCAATAATATGTCATCCACATAGTATTAGAAATGCAACTGAACTCCCACTCACTTTCTTGTAAATACAGGCTTCTCCATAAGTTTGGACAAATCCAAACCCTTTGATCACTTCATCAAACCGGAGATTCCAACTCCGCGATGCTTGCTTCAGTCCATAGATGGATCTCTGAAGTTTGCATACCTTGTTAGCATCCTTTGGATCAACAAAACCTTCGGGCTGTACCATGTACAACTCTTCCTTAATATGACCATTAAGGAACGCGGTCTTCACATCCATTTGCCAAATTTCATAGTCATAATATGCGGCAATTGCTAACATAATCCGAACAGATTTCAGCATCGCTACGGGTGAGAATGTCTCATCGTAGTCAACTCCTTGAATTTGTCGGAAACCCTTTGCGACAAGTCGAGCTTTATACACGGTGACGTTTCCGTCAGCGTCTGTCTTTCTCTTGAATATCCATTTGTTCTCAACGGCCTTACGGTTGTTAGGCAAGTCTACCAAAGTCCATACTTGGTTTTCATACATGGATTCCATTTCGGATTTCATGGCTCCTAGCCATTTATCGGAGTCTGGGCTCATCATTGCTTCCTCATAATTCGCAGGTTCATCATTGTCTAACAACATGACATTCATGACGGGGTCGTACCGATCAGGAGCGGCACGTTCCCTCGTTGATCTGCGAGGTTCAATAGCAGCCTTGACTGGAACAGCATGATCACCATCCTTTGCTCCTTCTTCAGGTGGCGATGGCTGTTCTGGAACAACTTCCAGTTCTGCGCTACTCGGCATCTCAAGAACAGGTTCAACAACCTCGTCAAGCTCTATTTTCCTCCCACTCACTTCTTTCGAGAGAAACTCCTTCTCTAGAAAGGAACCATTCTTGGCAACGAAAATCTTGCCTTCAGTTCTGTGGTAGAAGGTATACCCAATAGTTTCCTTAGGGTATCCAATGAAGACGCACTTTTCCGATTTGGGTTCGAGCTTATCAGGTTGAAGCTTTTTCACATAAGCATCGCAACCCCAAACTTTGAGAAACGATAACTTTGGCTTCTTGCCAAACCATAACTCATATGGAGTCGTCTCAACGGATTTTGATGGAGCCCTATTTAATGTGAATGCGGCTGTCTCTAATGCATAGCTCCAAAATGATAGTGGCAGATCTGTGTGAGACATCATAGATCGCACCATATCCAATAAGGTTCGATTACGACGCTCAGACACACCATTACGCTGTGGTGTTCCGGGTGGCGTGAGTTGTGAAACAATTCCACACGTCTTTAAATGCATGCCAAACTCATAACTCAAATATTCGCCTCCACGATCAGATCGAAGAAACTTTATTTTCTTGTTACGATGGTTCTCAACTTCACTCTGAAATTCTTTGAACTTTTCGAACGTTTCAGACTTATGTTTCATTAAGTAAATATACCCATATCTACTCAAATCATCGGTGAAGGTTAAGAAGTAACGATATCCACCGCGTGCTGCAACACTCATTGGACCACACACATCGGTATGTATGATTTCCAACAAGTCTGTTGCTCTCTCCATCGTGCCGGAGAATGGTGTTCGAGTCATCTTACCCATAAGGCATGGTTCGCAAGTTTCAAATGATTCAAAATCAAGTGAATCCAAAAGTCCATCAGAATGGAGTTTCTTCATGCGCTTTACACCAATATGACCCAAACGGCAGTGCCACAAATATGTGGTATTATCATCATTCACTTTGCATCTTTTGGCATCAATGTTATGAACATGTGTATCACTACTATCGAGATCCAATAGAAATAAACCATTCCTCTCAGGTACATGACCATAAAAAGTATTATCCATATAAATCGAAATACCAAAGTTTTCAGACTTAAATGAATAACCGTCTCGCAATAAACAAGATCCAGATATAATGTTCATGCTCAACGCAGGCACATAATAACAATTATTAAGGTTTAAAACTAATCCCGAGGGTAAATGCAGAGGGAGTGTGCCGACAGCGATGACTTCAACTTTTGAACCATTTCCAACTCGCATCGTCACCTCGTCCCTTGCCAAGCGCCGTCTATTCCGCAGCTCCTGTTTCGAGTTACATATATTAGCAACCGAACCAGTATCAAATACCCAGGTGCTACTACGATCACTTGTTAAATACACATCAATAACTTGTATATCATATATACCTTGTTTGACGGTGCCAGCCTTCTTGTCCGCCAGATACTTGGGGCAGTTCCGCTTCCAGTGTCCGGTTCCCTTGCAGTAGAAGCACTCAGTATCAGACTTAGGGCCCTTCCTTGACTTCCTCGCAGGCCCGGCAGCTCGCTTGCCGTCCCTCTTGAAGTTGTCTCTTTTGCCCTTTTTCTTGAAACTGGTGGTCTTGTTGACCATCAACACTTGATGCTCCTTCTTGATTTCCACTTCCGCGGTCTTTAACATCGCGAAAAGCTCAGGGAGAGTTTTCTCCATCCCTTGCATGTTATAGTTCATCACAAAGCTTTTGTAGCTCGGTGGAAGTGACTGGAGAACACGGTCAATCCCCAACTCATTGGGAATCACAACACCCAGCTGCGCCAGACGATCACCGTACCCAGACATCTTGAGCACGTGTTCGCTGACGGAGCTGTTCTCTTCCATCATACAGCTAAAGAACTTAGAAGAGGCTTCATACCTCTCCACCTTGGCTTGAGTCTGAAACATAGCTTTCAGATCAACGATCATCTGATGAACGCCATGGTGCTCAAAATGCTTTTGAAGCTTAGGTCCTAAGCCGTACAACAGACCGCACTTAACTATCTCGTGGTCCTCTGAACGGGCTGCCCAGACATTCCTAATGTCTTCAGCCGCTCCCTCTGCTGGAGCCTCACCTAGCGGTGCATCTAGGACATACAGTTTCTTGGCAGCTTTGAGGATAATTTTCAGATTCATAAACCAATCCGAGAAATTGCTTCCATCGTCTTTCAGCTTGTCTTTCTCTAGGAACGCGTTAAAGTTCATGGTGATGTTGGGAAGGGCCATTGATCTACAACATTATTTGCAAGGTGTTTAGACTATGTTCATGATATTGTGTTCGAAAGATAATCTAATTATAAAATGAACTCCCACTAAACTCAACATCTCTCTGGTTGTTTAGTGACACACGATCCAAAATCCACTACACCACAACCGATCATCACGTGAAGTGGTATAGTTTCAAAAGGTGAACATCTCCATGTTGATCATATCATTCATATGACTCGTGTTTAGCCTTTCGGCTCTTGTGTTCCGAGGCCATGTCTGTACATGCTAGGCTCGTCAAGGAAACCGTAGTATTTCTGCATGTGCAAACTGGCTTGCACCCGTTGTATGTGAACGTAGAGTCTATCACACCCGATCATCACGTGGTGCTTCAAAACGACGAACTTTGGCAACGGCGCATACTAGGGGAGAACACTTCTTGATATTAACGTGAGAGATCACCTTATCATGCTACCGTCGAGATCGTATCTAAGCATAAACCATAAGGTGCATAAAAGGATTAACATCACATGCAATTCAATATTGTGACATGGTATAGCCTTTTCTTGTGCCTTTGATCTCCATCTCCAAAGCACCGGCATGATCTCCATCATCACCAGCTCAAAACGCCATCACCATGGTTGTCTCCACCAACTATTGCAACTACTACTATTGGCTACTCTTAGCAAATAAAGTAAAGCAATTACATGGTGTTTAAAGTGACACGCAGGTCATACAATAAATCAAAGACAACCATAAGGCTCCTGCCGGTTGCCGTACTCATCGACATGCAAGTCGTGATAATTACAAAACATGATCATTGCATACATCACATAATCATATCTTGAGGCCATACCATATCACAAACCCTGCAAAAACAAGTTAGACGCCTCTACTTTGTTTATGCAATTTTTACGTGGCTTCTAATGGGTCAATAGATAGAACCGTTCTAATCTACGCAAAGCCACAACGGTGATAAAATAGTTGCTGATTTACTCATCCTTTTGAAAGGCCTTCCATTGAAAATTGCATCTTCACTAAAGCAAGAGAAACAGACACCCGCCAGCCACTTATGCAAAACAAGTTGCATGTCAGTCATGGAACCGGTCTCTCGTGCGTGGACGAGTAAAGTTGGTCCGGGCCGCTTCAATCTTACAGTACCGCAAAGATGCAAAGTGCACGCGAGAAGGTAGCAACTCAAATCATCAACGCCCACAACACTTGTGTCTAATCGCACCAACATCTACGAATAGATCTAGGCTCTGATACCACTGTAGGGTCGCAGCATAGAAAACAAAAAAAATTCCTACGCAAAGATAGCGGAATAAACCCAACATCTAGATCCGATCTACGAGAGGTTGGTAGCAAGAAGGAGATCGAATCTCACCCTCGAAGAAAACCGTGAGCGTTTTGTCGAGGCAGGGGTTGGCTAGTCGATCCCCGCAACTAGACTCGTCTAGTCGCGAGGAGATGTGTTATCCAAGCGCCGCACGAGCAACGCCTCCGAGAGATCCACACGTTCAGCTCGATGAAGACTCCACGTTCTTGATCCCGCAAGAGGTGGTGGAGAGGCTCGAGATCAACAGCACGACGACGGTGGCGTGGTGTGTATGGTGGAGATTGGACAGGGCTTCGCCAAGCGGTGTCGGGAGAGAGGAGGAGGAGGGGTGCGGCTAGGGAGAGGAGGGGGCCGGCGGCTAGGCACCTTGGGGAGGAGCCAAAGGGTGCGGCACCCCTCCCCTTGCCCCTCCTTATATAGGAGGCCAAGGGGGGTGCGCCCCTCCCTCTCCTAGGGCCGGCGCAAGGGGGGGTGGCTTGGCCCCCAAGCCACCACTAGGGTTTCGGCCGGCCCCCCTTGCTTCTAGAAGCATGGCCCGGGTGGGCCTATGGGGTGATGGTGCGGCTGGCCCATTAGGCCAGCCCACTGCCCCTTTTTACCATGTGGGCCCCATACTCCTATGGGCCCCACTTCTAGACCCCTCTAGAACCTTCTAGAACATTCCGGTACTTTACCGATAAATCCCCGAACCTTTCTTAACCTCCGGAAACTACTTTCCTTTATATGAATCTTATTCTCCGGACCACTCCGGAACTCCTCGTGATGTCCGGGATCCTATCCGGGACTCCGAATCAATATTCGTTCTCACCATCAATTATCTCGAACCCTAACTACATCGAACGTTAAGTGTGTGACTCTGCGGGTTCGCGAATATGTCATATTAATAGCGGGACCGGGATGCCCATATTAATTCCTACATATTCGACGAAGTACTTTACTAGTCGAACCACAATGTCCGGGATTCAATTAATCCATATACGATTCCTTTTGTTTCACGATATATTACTTGTCCGAGATTCAATCCACCGATATCTCCATATCTGATTAATCTCGTTACCGACAAGTTCTCTTTACTCGTTCCCATAGAATAGGATCCCTTATGACTAGCCACTTAGTCATATGCTTGCAAGCGTTTGGATGCTATACTACCGAGAGGGCCCAGAGATATCTATCCAACTGTTGGATGAACAAATCCCAGTCTTGAAACATATCACCCAACAACCTATCATCGGAGAACCTGAAAGCCACCTTTATAATCACCCAGTTACGAAGTGACGTTTGATGTCCACAAAGCTCTCCTCCGATAAGCGGGAGTGACATAATCTCATGGTCTAAGGAAACTATATTTGACATCTATTCATTTTGAGTCTCGTCCATTATATCATCACCTATGATACAAACTTCGTTTATTAAGCGATTCATAAATCCATGGTTAGGAAACATCTAACCATCACTTAATCAAACGAACTAGTCACAAGAGGAAAGACTAGGGACACATTACCGTCTATATTCCACACATGTATTTGTTTCCGGTTAATACAATTCTAGCATGGAATTAAACATATCATGAACGGAGAAATATGATAAACAATAATCATTATTATTGCCTCTTGGGCATATCTCCAACATAAGGAAGATTGTTTCACGGACAGCAAAAGGGAGGTTAAGGAAGATTGTTTCACGGACAGCAAAAGATAGGCTAAGGAAGATTGTTTCACGGAAAGCAAAAGGGAGGCTAAGGAAGAGTGTTTCACGGACAGCAAAAGGGAGGCTAAGGAAGATTGAACAAACACATAACATGAACAGCAGCAAAAGGGGGCTAAGGAAGAGTTCACAGGCAACAAAGTCACAACACGATTACAAAGTTCACACAAACGGAGCAATTCAGAGAGTTACAGAGAGATTTCACCGAAAGGGTTGGAGAGGATCGAATCAGTTCGTCGCGGCGGCAGCAGAGGAAGCAGAGGCGGGAGGCTAAGGAAGATATAGACAAAGGGGAAGCAAGGAAGTAGACAGGGACAGATACGGATCAAGGGCTTCTTCTTTCCTCTCCTTCCTCGCGAATCATCTTCGCCGTTCTTCTCCAAAGTTCTTCCTTGTTCTTCTGTTCTTGATCTGGGTGGAGTGGTGCGGAGCGGTGGAGTGGTTGGTGATGAATGGCGAATTCCGAATCCATTCTTTTTGGCTAAGGAATCCGCTTTATAGGTGCTGCGGAAATGGCGAGAGGGCCTCGTCTACGGAAGTGGCGAGGGCTGCGGTCGATGGCGTGGTAGGTGGCGCGGCGGGAACTTCCGCCGTCGCTTTTCAGCTTTTTTGCCCGGATGCACATGGGCTGCTCCCTCCTTTATCACCTTTTTGACTCTTCTGATTTCTTCTCCTCCAAGATGATCGATTCCCTCCTTGCTGGTTCAAACGCGTGCGCAACACATGGGAGACACGCTCACTTTCTTCTCTTCAGGCTTCGAGAGGCTCCCTCGAGAGGTGGCACCCTCGCGAGACATTTTCTCCTCGCGAAGCGTCAAACCCTCGCGAGGCCTTTTTCCTCGCCAAGCAACATTTTGAGTTGGAGATGGAGAAATATGTGCCTTCGCGCACTGATCTGCAAAAAGTGGATAACTGATGTAAAAAGCATTTAAAACCTTGACTAAACTTCTCAAATATGATCAAGATTTGGGGTTTTGGACGTCGAAAAGATGTGCATAATTCAGAGTGATCACCCAAGTCGTAAAAGAATTTCTCCCTCTGTTGATGAGTAAAACTTGGATGCAAAAATTTGGAGACAATAAAATTAGCAAATCAGCATACCAAGGACTATCATGAGAGCTTACCTTAACAACGGCAAGTTGTTCGTTAGGGAGACTATCATTTACAGGAGTAGGATCATGAGGTATATTTTCCATTCTAGACAAATTATCAGCAATAGGATTATCTGCACCTTTTCTATCAACAATATGTAAATCAATTTCTTGCAGCAAAAGTACCCATCTAATAAGCCTAGGAATAACATCTTTCTTTTCCATAAGGTACTTGATAGCAGCATGATCAGTATGAATAGTTATTTTTGAATCCACAATGTATTGTCTAAATTTATCACAAGCAAGAACAACAACTAAAAATTTTACTAGCATAATGAGTAACATTCAGTTTCTTGTCAATTCTTTGACCAAAAACAGCCCCAACAGCATAATCACTAGCATCACACATAATTTCAAAAGGTAAATTCCAATCAAGTGGTTGAACTATAGGAACAAAAATTAAGGCTTTCTTAAGAATCTCAAAGGCTTCCTTACAATCTTCATAAAAAACTAATGGAACATCTTTTTGAAGAGGATTAGTAAGAGGTCTTGACGTCTTAGAGAAATATTTAATAAATCCCCTATAGAAGCCAGCATGACCAAGAAAACTACGTATACCTTTAATGTCCCTTGGATAGGGCATTTTCTCAATTGCTTTGATTTTAGCTCTATCAACTTTGATTCCTCTCTCAGAAATTTTATGCCCAAGCACAATGCCTTCATTCACCATAAAGTAACACTTCTCCCAATTGAGAACAAGATTTGTTTCTTCACATCTCTGCAAAACTCTGTTAAGATTATGGAAGCAATTGTCAAAAGAAGTTCCATAGACAGAAAAATCGTCCATGAATACTTCCACAATTTCCACACAAAAACCATGAAAAATAGCAGACATGCATCTTAGTAGCAGGAGCATTGCATAAACCAAAAGGCATACGTCTATAAGCATAAGTTCCGTAAGGACAAGTGAAAGTGGTTTTCTCTTGATCTTCATATTTAACAACAATTTGAGAGAAACTAGAATAATCGTCTAGGAAACAAAAAAGAGTGTTCTTAGATAACCTCTCAAGCATTTGATCAATAAAAGGAAAAGGATAATCATCTTTTCTAGTAGCCTTATTTAGCTTCATATAATCAATGCACGTTCTATATCCTACAACAGTTCTTTGAGGAATGAGTTCATTATTATCATTAGCAACAACAGTCATACCTCCTTTTTTAGGAACACAATGCACGGGACTAACCCATCTACTATCAGCAATAGGATAAATTATACCTGCATCTAGAAGCTTTAATATCTCATTTCTTACCACATCCTTCATTTTTGGATTTAATCTCCTTTGATGATCAACAACGGGTTTTGCATCCTGCTCAAGATTGATAGTATGTTGGCATACGGATGGTGAAATCCCTTGGAGATCATCTAAAGTATAACCAATTGCAGCTCAATGTTTCCTAAGAACTTCCAATAGTCGCTCCTCTTCTTTCCCTGAAAGGTTAGAATTGATAATAACAGGATATATTTTATTTTCATCTAAATATGCATATTTAAGAGTGTCGTTAAGAACTTTAAGATCAAACACAGGGTCTCCCTTTGGAGGCGTGGGTGTCCCCAGCGACTCCACAGGAAAATTGTGCTTTAGAATAACTGGTTGTCTAAAGAAGACTTCATCGATTTCTTCCCTTTCCTGAATAAACATGTCATTCTCGTGCTCCTCCATGAATTGCTGCAAAGGATCATTAGGTGGTACAGCAATATAAGCAATTCTTTCTATAATAAGATCCTCATTAGGTAACTCTCTCTCATAATGATGTCTAGCAAACTTAGAAAAATTAAATTCATATGGCTCTCCAGCAAATTGCATAGACACTTTCTCTTTCTTAAAATCTATAACAGCACTACAAGTGTTTAAGAAAGGTCTACCAAATATAATAGGGCAAAATTTATCCTTAACCGAACCTAAAACAAGGAAATCAGTGGATATTTTACCTTACCACATAAGACTTCAACGTCTCTTAAAATTCCCACTGGATAGATGACATCTCTATTGGCCAATTTAATTTCCAAGTCAATATCTTCGAGCTCACATGGCGCAATCTCGCGCATTACTTCTTGATAAAGTGAATAAGGAATAGCACTTGCGCTTGCACCCATATCACACAATCCATAATAGCAATGATCACCTATCTTAACAGAAACAACAGGAGTACCAACAACTCTTGCACTTTTATCCTGCCTAACAATGTTAGTGGTAGCCTCACAAAAATTAATAGAGCCTCCATCGGCATTCTCATTTACAAGATCTTTAACCAAAGCTACTAGAGAGTAAATTTGAATTTGTTCATCAGGTTCAAAAACTTTTCTTTCACTTTTATTAACCACACTAGCAACAATAGAGTGTTCTTTAATTCCTAAAGGAAGCGGTGGCTTTTCAAAGTGAACAGCAGGTAAGATAGATTCAACAGTATGAACTCATATTTCATTATTAGCAAACATGTCCTTTTTACAAACATCTTTAAAAGGTTCATGGTACTTACTCCATTTTTCTTTGGGAATATTAATATGAGTTGCAAAGGACTTACAAAAATCAACAACAATCTGAGGATCAAGCCCAAACTTAGCACTAAGCACATTAAAACTTTCACTTTCCACAAAAGATTTAATGCCATCATACTCATAGTTTATACCTGTTTCTTACCTTTGTCGATTTCCCAATGCTCAGCATTACGATAGATCCTTTCAATAAGATCCCATTTAGCATTCAACTTTTTGCTTGTAAAAGACCCAAGAGAAGAAGCATCAAGCATATCCTTGTGATGACGTGATACCCATGCATAAAAATTATTAACAATGATATCATTAGAGAGCTCATGATTGGGGCATTTGAGCATTAAGGATTTCAATCTCCCCCAAGCTTGAGCGATGCTCTCTCCGTCACGTGGCAAAAAATTATAGATATAATTTCTATCTTGATGAATTTCATGAAGAGGATAAAATTTGGAGTAAAAGAGAGACATAAGCTCTTTCCAATCCATCAAATGAGAAATATCCAGAAGCCTATACCAATCCAATGCTTTCTCCTTCAGTGATAATGAAAATAGTTGCCTCATGATTACCTCTCTTGATACACCTGCAATCTTAAATAGCTCACACAATTCTTTAATATAAAGCAAATGATAGCCGGGATGGACAGTTCCATCTCCTGCATAACGATTATTCATAACACGATTAATTATTCCCATAGGAATTTTAAAAGGAATGATTTCAGTTGGCGGAGGACCCTTATCCACCATGGGGATGGTGGGAGAGTCACTCCCAAACAACATACTAAGTGAAGAGTGCTCCATAATGAAGCAATGTAACAAACAAAAATAAAAACAACATGTACAATAAAAGTTTTCCTTACCAATTCCACTTACCAATAGCGCTACACTCCCCGACAACAGCGCCGAACAAAAGTCTTGATGACACAAAAGTGTAGGGGATCTATCGTAGTCCTTTCGATAAGTAAGAGTGTCAAACCCAACGAGGAGCAGAAGGTGTTGAGAAGTGGATTTCAGCAAGGTTTCACTGCAAGAACTAAAGGGAAAATATTTATGGGTTTTTGGTATAACAAGCAAATAAAGAACAAGTAAATAAAAGGTTGCAACTATTGTTGCAGCAAGTGGTCCAATCCTTTTTATCACAAATGACAAGCCGGTGGTGTTACTTATGATGATTAAAACGTTCATGTGGACACATAGGAATTTCTGCCTAGCCATTTTCATTGCGCGTCGTTGATTAATCTTCAATGTTTTTATAAGTGTTGTATGGGTGAACCTATGCTAACGCACCCCCTTACTTGGACAAATGCATACTTGTGATGATTAAACCTCTTACAAGCATCCACAACTACAACAAAGTAATTAAGATAACAACCTAACCACAGCATTAAACTCCTGGATCCTACACTCCCTAGTGCACTAGTTCGCAAACTGGGGTTCAGGTTTCTGTCACTCCGGCAACCCTACCATAGGCAAACTATATACACCATGCATTCCCCTAGGCCCTTAAAAGGTAAAGCATCATGTAGTCGACGTTCACACGATACCACTAGACGAATAACAACACAACATGGATCATCAAACAATTAACTATTACTCAACATTATGCAATTACTAGCAACTAGGCTTTCCCCATGTCCTCAAGAACCAAATGACCTACTCACGAGACATCATATAGATCATGATCAGTGGTGGTATGAATATGGATAACAATCTGATCGCAACGGTAATTCACCGATAAAACTCACAAGCATCAACTACAAAGGGTAATCAACACTCGGGAAGTGATCCCAATGAACTAACAAGTCACAACTTCAAAAGCTACATCAAGATGCGATGGGGTGATGAAGGTGCTGGTGATGGAGATGATGTTGATGATGATCCCGATGATGCCCAGCGTGATAGCGATGACGATGGCGGCGATTTCCCCTCTGGGAGGGAATTTCCCCGGAAGATTTCTCCCTACCGGAGCCCTTCTTCTTTCTGTCTGGTTTCCGCCTCGCAGAGGTGGCGGAATATTTCTTCAAGGTCTGCCCGACATTTTTTATGTCAAAGGCTAATAATACGTCGAAGGGGAGCCGAAGGTGGGCCACAGAGGCCAGGGGCAGGCCCCAGCCGCGACCAGAGGTGGGCCCACGGCCAGGGATCGCCCTGCCCCTGGTGGCTCGCCTCTGTGCCCCTCCTGGCTCCGTGACTTATTTCTAAAAATAATAGCTCCTAAATTTTTCTGGAATTTTTTGAGCTTTGCAGGTCGGGTGTCTTGACAGGTACTTTTTCAGCTGATTCCAGACTCCGGCAGACGAATCCCTCAAAATTGCAAAACATGCAAAATAAGATAAAATAACATAAGTAATGCATCACAATATGAAATATATCAATTAATAAAGATAAATTATGATGTAAAATAGCTATGCGAAATGGAGGTATCAGCCGCCTTCCTCCCAGTTATTGTTCCGTGACTGAAGAAGAACTCTAGTTGCATCCAAAAGTGAACTAAACGGAAACTATTGCCAGAACTGATGCACAGCGACAAGGCCGACATGGGCTCATGCTCCTCCTCTCCGTGGCAGCGAAGCAGCCGACTCCACCCTCAACGGAGACCTGCGCACTGAACACACATCAGAAACCTCACCTGCCGCCGGCGACGAGACCTTCTCCTAGAAGCGACTGGCCGGGGTAGGAAAACCGGCATCCACCCAGAACTGTTGATGAATCTCATGGTCGGAGAGGGCAGGGGGAGGCGAAACGGGCAGAGAACACCCATCCGCATTCATGGCGCTCATAGCCGTCCGAACGGCGATGTGCTCTCCATCTAGGTCCTCAGCCCCAGACGGCACCGCAGACAGGCTGCCTAGACAGGAGAAATGAGATCCAGAGCTCCCCATCCATACCGACGGCGCCAAGGTCAGTCGGCGGCGACCCGGTCCGTAGGCTTGCTCTCCTCCCTCACCCATCTAGATCTCCATCGTACATTAACCAGTGGAACAGTTATGGAGATAGGACGCCAAGCTTTTTACCTCCTTCCAGTGCCGTGCTCTCAGAGCTTCTCCTCTTTGTTTGTGCAGATTTGGTTTCTCTAAACCTGCAAGGTGTTCAATGAAAATCCAAGAAGGCTAGGGGAGGAGATCTATGTAAGCCATGTGATTTTGTTCTTCAAAAAATTAGTTCCATTCAATCATAATAAGATGAGTAGTCTGTTTAGTTGTTTGCAATTTTGAGATAAATAAGGATCCATGATGTAAATAAAAATATAAAGCAATAAATATCGAGTCAATTATTTAGTTCCAGTCAGTCATAACAAGAATCCATGAGGTGTGATATGTTTGGTAGTTGCAAGATAAGGGCCCGTTTGGCACCCGTGAATTGACTTAACATAGCAAAGGAATTCTATGGAATTCCAAATAAAATGACATTCCAATTCCATGACATCCAAACAGGTTAAGCATGGAATCTGAAAATGAATTCTATACAAATGATGGGATCCAAACGACCCTAAGTGTTATTTGATTTTCTAACGGTCATCTCTCTCTCTCTCTCTCTCTCTCTCTCTCTCTCTCTCTCTCTCTCTCTCTCTCTCTCTCTCTCTCCAGGTGAGAGAATATCTAGTGATACAAGCCTTTAGGTGATACAATGCATTCAAGGAACATGAGCAAGAAAACAGAACATTTTTAAATATGTCAAAAAATTCTAGGAAAAATTGTGGATGTCCACCAGATATGTTTGTACAATCTACCAAAATTTCAGTTTCAAATTCGAAATGAGCAATGAGAAACAAAAAAGACAAATCTGCTATGAGATTTGTCTTTTTTGTTTCTCATTGCTCATTTCGAATTTGTGGCTGAAATTTTTGGAGGTACTACAAACATATCGTGTCAACACACATATTTTTTGGTAGATTTTTTTGAAACTTTTAAAATTGGTTTGAGCATTGTATCACCTAAGGGGTGGTATCACTAGATATTTCCTCCAGGTTCTAGGTATGCTCAATTTCGTACCATGTAAAGCTCAGCTGTCATATTACAACATAGTTTCCGCTATGTACTTTGCTACATATAGTGTGATAACTAGACTATGATCTTGTTATCCACATGTTAATTGCATCTCTCAATCCTTTTTGACATAATTTCCATTAACTATGGAATACGTGAGTTCTATTTTTTTTTCTGAATGGGGAGCAGCGCCCCAGCTTCTGCATCGTGAGTTCTAAATAGTGTTGGACCTGAAGTTGCAGGCGCTTACCTGCTGGCCCTGCTGATGTGCTAATGGAATGAAGGGATGTATTGATGAAATTTACCTGCGTGCTTGGCCCAGAGTCATGGGAGCTCCGCTTTATGTTTCTTTCATTAGTAACAAATTTATAATCTTTTCTTTCAGTCTCCAGCTGTTGGAGATGGTTAGTCAAATGTTTATTTGTCATCTTACTATTTAGGCATGTCCTTAAAAGTTTCCAATTGTACCGTCTAGAATTTGGAAGGATTTATTTTCGGTACTTCAAAACAAAATGAATTTAGCTGCTCAAGGTTAATACATAGATTTTAGCAGGAATGATGAAGTGAACTACCCGTTGGATAGTTTGGTGGCTGGTCGATCTATCTATTTATTATGGTCTTCATACTGAACCTGTATAATGACTTCGAAAAATGATAGGCATGAGCGGTA
Organism: Puccinellia tenuiflora; assembly: GCA_012064385.1. NCBI lineage: Eukaryota > Viridiplantae > Streptophyta > Magnoliopsida > Poales > Poaceae > Puccinellia > Puccinellia tenuiflora. Next base: position 313,800 of record QRDG01000419.1, read on the forward strand.
TAGGTTTCTTGCATTGCATATATACAAATGAAGCCACGGGTTCTCAATCCCAGATCATTGGTGGATGCCTGAGACAGGATTGCTATGATCAAATAATTTTTGTTTGTGCTTTGATGATCTTTTCTGTTCTTGTATATAGATGAAAAATATACTCATTTGACATAAAGTGGCTTTAGAAATTGACCTTTTGTTCTTATGGACACTGGAAAATATATATCGGGCAGTGTTTCTGGTATTTTTTAAAACAATTGCAGCATTGTTAATAAGGCCACATGTATGTAGTTAGTCTTTATTAATTTGTTTCCACTGCTTTCAAGGGTTAGGTAATTGTTTCCTCGGGTTTCTTGCCGTCATAACATTGACCCCATGCATCTAAAACTCGTTGTCTTGGTTTTATTATTGATCTAAAAATTGGTTCAGTGGACAATGGAATTATGTGGTTCAAAAAAGCAATACTACCTTTAGGTCACACTGGCAGTTCATTGAGAACCATGAAGGTGCGACTGCAGTTTATCTTATTCATGGTACGTTTTAAGTTCATATGATTAAACATGTATTTTACTACCAGTTGAGTTTCCTGTATTGCTTCATGTTTGAAGCGGATGGTGCTTCTGCTTGTGAGACACTGAACGTTGTGTTCTCTTAGATTTTTTAATCTCTTGCATAGAACAAGTGATTTTCAAGGTACAATTTCCTTGTTTCCAGTTTGCGATTTGGTTCCAAGCAGAAGGTGAGATTTGTTTTCTATTAAGGTTGCTAGCCCATGACCTAAGCTGAGGATATTGGTTAAAAAATGAAGAGCATCAAAAAAGTGGTTTGGGGTCTGGTAAGTGGATTTTCTACTTTACAAAGTCGGTCACATGATATAATTGTTGTTTTACAATTGATTAAATTTATACCGGAAGCCAAACATGTGGGTATTATTTTTATTATTTTAGTCCTTTTAGTTTGCGATGTTCACTCTTAGCAAAAATTAAGGTAGAAAGACCCCATTGCCTGTTGTTATCCCTGGCGGCCGAAAACCTCCAGAGTTGACCAGCGGTACCGCCGCAGCGCCTATGGCCGCCGATGGCCATCCTCATGTCCCCATTGGTTAGTCGACATCAGGGAAGAAGCTAGTTTTCCTCGGTTAAGCAGCTACCGTGGCGCACCCTTGGATTTGGAGGACCTGCTCTGGGCATCAACTAAGGTTCTTGGGAAAGGTGATGTATGTTTACCTGTTAAATTTGCAACTGTTTCAACGTTTATCAGTTCAACTTGATGTTCTTTTGGACAATAGGTAACCAAGGCTATGTAGTTGGTAGTGTTTCCTCGATGGTTAGTCTCATGTACTTTGTTATAGGCGTGCTGCCACAACTCTGTCTATAAACCTCTGTTGTGTGAACATAATGGTGATCTATTGAACTCATGTAATGGCCCTGTTTACTTATGCTGGTGCACTTTAAAGCAATTCTACTTGTTTTTTCATAGCCCACCTTATGTATACATCACCATCTCCTGCTGCATACAACAGAGTCCGTCCAGAGAATCTATCATTATTTTCAAGATGCTTTGTATTGGTCTGTGGACAGGGTCCAAAGTAAAACCATCATATCTTATGAAGTCCAGCTTTGATTAGCCAAGTATAACAACGATCTACATACTAAAAAGGAAAGCGACGACCTTCACATGAACACGTAAAAGCTTTTTACAAATATTTGTATTTATTCCGACATATGGCAACACCAATCAATGCTGGAGCGAGATAAACTTATGGCTGCTTGCATGTTTGGACATAGTGCTTATGCCTTACAGATAATGGTTGATGGATTCGTGTACCACACCTCTTGTGTCACACCTTGTGACAACGCCGACGAGAATAGATTTGGAAGGATCTATGACTGAATGACCATTTTCAAACCGAGTGTGATCTGCGATAAACTTGAGTGATTGGGGCTGTTATGATGGATCGGGCCGGCGACGAGGATAGAACATGACAACATTGGATACGGGGCAAGAAGGGCAGAGGACAACGTAACTTGTAAAACGGGGCATCGGTGGAAAAAGTTCAACCATTATGGTGGTTGCGGCATGTGTCACGGAATGTTAAACGTGGACAACAACATATATGAGAAACATAAGAAAACTTATGGTTAAAATATATTTCCGCTTGCGGGGTATGTAAAACACATAAAACTTATGGCTAAAACCGTCGAGCTCATTTGCAATCCAGCTAATGGGTTATCCAATTGAAAACTTAATGTCTATACCAACTATGATTACCACAAATATTATTCGTATCACAAATAAATTCAACCATGATATGGGTTCTTACGTTGGATTGGAGCGGGTTGGTGACGGAGACATATTGGATCGAACCGACTACATGAACATAACACGACAACAACTGTCAGAGGACAAGAAGGGCAAACGACAACGTACCTAATAAAAAAAGATCCCGATGAAAAAATCCCGACGATGGCAGGCACAATGATAGGAGACGTCAAAACCCTAACGGGCAACTTGGTCTTTTCCTTCAAGCTGTCCCTCACATGAACTCTCGTCAAATCCTTCATGTTATGGCCCAGAAAATGCCAACAGCTAGCCCCGTGATTATTCCAGGGACCTCATAGTTCTGATGGGTACTCACGGTGGTGGCATGAGAGTCGTGGCGCAACATATAACGTTTATGGCTAAAATACAGTCTCGCTTCCAGCATTTACGCCAGCGACGCAACGGGTCATCTAGTATCCAAAATTACAATTTGTAGGTGTTGGACCCAAATATGAGATGAGATGCTTTTGCAGTTTGGTTTTGCGTCAAGATTTGTGCACCGGTTCACGTGAAAGGATGGTGCAGATCGGTTTTGGAGTCTGAGCTTCAAGTTTACCCGGTCACACCTCCTCTGTTCCTTTCTGTCACTCAAGCCCTCCTCCCCTGTACCCGTCCCCTTCCTCACCCCAAACGGCCAAACCCTAGCTCGCCTAACGCCCGTCGCCACCACCGCTCCGCCGTGCCGGTCGTCTAGGTGCGGACTCAGCGGCATACGTTTGCGTACCATGCCCAGCTTCGAGCCCGCCCCCGGCGAGGGCGGCCAGACCGAGGCCGCCGACACCGCCGATTCCGTGAACGATTCGGCGAATCCGGAAGCCGCGGAGGCGGAGGTGGAGGCGGATGCGGAGGGGGAGGACGAACCCATGGTGGAAGCCGACGCAGACGACGACGCCGTTGATTCTCCGAAGGATTTGGCGGTGCCTGAAGAAGAGTGTGCCGAGGAAGATGGGGAGGAGCACAAGGGCCACACCCCAGTGGATGCAGCAGCCGGCGCCGTTGAGTCCGTGGATGATTCGGTGAAGGCCGAAGGCAACGGTGTGGAGGAAGAGGTGGAGGAGCACGAAGGTGATGCTCTGGTGGATGTTTCTGTGGCTGATCAGGTCAAGAGTGAAGCTCAGGAAACTGAAGGGGAGGAGCTGAAGGGCGAGGACCAGGGAAATGAAGAGGCTGAGATGAAGGATGTCATCAAGGGAAATGAAACTGCCGAGATGGAGGTTGATAAAGCAGGAAACGGAGATGGGCACACCGAGGCCAAGGTGGATGTTGACAAGGGCAGCTCGGTGAAAGAGGAAAGAGACATTGGTGGAGATAATAAGAAGGATGCCAATGGTGAGGATCAGCCAGTGTTGGCGCCAGCCAGGGAAGATGGTAACGAGAACTTGTCCGACAAGGTCTCAAACAACTCCTTCATGTTTGATTACACTAGGGGGGGCGATGACTCTGGGACGGAGGAGGAGCAGGCTGAGTTCATCAAGGAACTTGAACGGTTCTACACGATGAAATTAATGGAATTCAAGGCCCCAAAATTTTATGGTGAAGGATTGAATTGCCTCAAGTTAGTAGCACACGGGCTTCTCTTTGTATGCCTTTATGATAGGCAAGTTCTCCTGACTGCTGAATGACATGATATTATCTTGATTTTCGTTTTGCAGGTTGTGGAGACAAGTAACTGGATTGGGTGGCTATGATCAGGTACTCATTTCATGCATTTGTGACGTTTTGTCAGGGCATCTTGTAGTCTAGTTTCTTTTAATTTTATCCTGCCACTTTCTGTATAACAAGGTGGTCCAGAAACATGAACCTGATATTATAACACTTTCTATTCATCTGCCCACTTTGTTTGTACCCTATGCCTTTTCTGAACATTTGATCCTCTTAACTGGATACACCTTACACAAAGTATGAACCACTATTTAATCTCGTTTTTTCCTTTTCTTCTCTTCAATATGGCGTTTATAATCCTTATTCAACTGTTTTATGGATGATCTACATGTTCTATCTCTCGACAATGACTAGTTGTCTAGATCTACCACCAGTATAAAAGTAGGATGCAATTTCATTTAGTTTTGTTGGTGATAGAAATACCACCCAAGACCCCCCTCCTACGTGTCTCATGCTGTCAGTGAGGCATTCGTCCTCCTGTTATCCCGCATGGTATTATTATTATCATATTTTTTGTATTCGGTAAGTGGACTGCGAATGGTATGATTTAACAAAAGCAATGATACAAATCACGCCAGAGGCCAAAAAAGTTGACCTTATTGAGCAAATCAGTAATAATTAATACAGAGTTGAAACAAACCAAAAATTCTATTTTCTGGCAAGACAGAACACTGATCTTAATAATAGCTTTACCATTTGCAGAGGAAGCAACAATACCAGCGGTAGTTTTTAATGATGAAAATCACCATGAGTATAGGCATACACAACTAGCAAACACCGGGTTGCTAAAGGGGAAAGTCATGTGTTGTGCATGACCGATGTTGCCCTTTCTCTCTAGAATGGGTGTAAGGAATATTTAGGCCCCGTGATATTTCTTGGTTTGACTATAGAAGTATGCATGTGTTTACTTCTCATTTTGGCACTTCTGTTTGTGCGCAAGTTTGTTGTATAAGCTTTAGCCAATGTGCGGCTGCATTCTTCCTTACGAGTTGCATCAACAGGTGACATCATGCAAACTGTGGCGTCAAGTGGGAGAGTCGTTCAAACCTCCAAAGTATGAATTCAATCAAATTGTCTTCTGCAATAATTCCATCTTGGCTTTCCCTTTTGATGAATCTCTATTGAAATTGTGCAACGAGGGAATCAAACGTAGTTGACATAAGCTGTTCTTTCTGTACTCTCTCCTTTCATGTGACCTACATGTTTTATGCAGGACATGCACAACTGTTTCATGGACCTTCCGTAACTTCTATGAAAAGGTACTTCTCTAGATTCTCAGAGATGATTGTCATTGTTTATAGCTCCCTACCTGCAGCGTTCTTGTGGTTGAGTCCTGTCATGTGTGTAACTGCGACGATAGCTGCTTGAACAAGACCTTTTGCATTCATGCAGTTTCTATATAATTGTTGTAAAACACGTATTACCAGTTGTCCAGATCGAATAAATGTTATGCTTTGGAAGTTTTTCCAAGTTGACATAGGATCATGCCCTAAGTCTAATCTCCATAACCAACGGTCTGGGTCAAACTTAAGGCTACATGTTATGGGGATTAGATTTTTCCTTCAGTGTCAGAATGCAAATGTAGTTCGTGTTCTCAGCAGGGGAGAAACTGAGAGTACAATATATTTCCAAACCCTTGTTTCCTACAGACCTCTTTATTGTTTTCTCTCCTGCAGGCACTCCTTGAATACGAGAAACACAAAATTGAAACAGGCGAGTTCCATGTGGCTGCATCTACCACAGAGCGAATTGCTTCTGATAGTCAGGTACAGTTTATGATTTATTTATCAGGGTACTTATTGCATGTTGTTCGGTCAAATAGACAGAAGTCATGTGTAACTAACTAATTTAATAAGAACTTGTTTCAAGTGTAGTGAAAGTTCATTTTTGCATGTAAACCTTTGATCATTCTTTGAAAAAAGTCGTGTGAGTGGGAGCCTATTATTTTAGATGGGCAAGTTTTGAGCTTGACCACCGAGGTGTAATTTCTGCAGGTGGGTGGAAGCCAATTAGGATCTGGAAGAGCTAGAAGAGAATCTGCAACTCGTGCCATGCAAGGCTGGCATTCTCAGCGCTTGCTCGGTAACGGTGAAATTGCTGATCCAGTAATTAAGGTATCTGCCGCTTTAACCTTTAAGTCAAAGGTCATCAGGAATCCACATTTTGTTGTATAAAACTCTAAATCTCTTTCAGGACAAAGCGGTTATGCCTGCCCTGAAGAAGGATAAAAATCTGAAAAGCAGTGGTAACTTTTCTGGACATCATTTGTTAGACATGCATTTACGTAAATAGTTTATTGACCACTGCATCCATATAGGTTCGGCAAAGAGGAAAAAGACACCAACCTTGGAAGACGAAAGGGCGATGCCATACAAAACTGAGAAGCTACAGTAATATCTTATTTTGAACTCTTCGTAACCTTTAAAAAATCTTGTTAAAGCTTTTTATTCCATTGCTGTTGACAATCATTAAGAACTCTGCAATATTGCTACCAGCCCACAGTGTTTATTCTATTCTTTTGCACTGCATAATGGAATAACAGCCTTACACGCCTATCCACTCAGCCAACTAGATTTGACATGCCAGTAGAATAGATCTATCCCTCCTATCTCCTTTCATTAGTTTGATTAGATGAACATGATTGCTCTTTGGCAGAAATGACTCGACAGTAGTTGACATGGGCCCTCCTGCTGACTGGGTGAAGATAAATGTTCGGAGAACTGTAAGTATCTCATTGTTACTTGTTATTCAAAATTTATCACTTCATGTTCTTTAAGTACATTTGTACCAGTTTTCCAGCCTCAGCTCAAATAGTTCTCAGTGAGTTTTTGAAACTTCTGAAGTTGTGCCAGCCAATTGCTTATTCTATTTGAAATGTGTAAATCTCAGTTAGATCACGTGGTTATTGTGTCTTTAGAAGAAACAACAAGCATTGATTAACCTGAAGATCAGTGACATCGGATTTTTCATCAAACAAAATTTCTGTTTCCTTGCAGAAAGATTGCTACGAAGTCTATGCATTGGTTCCTGGCCTTCTTCGCGAAGAGGTAGAGAAAATAAATCTTTCAGTTATCAAGGCTGCAGTGTGGTTATGCATTAGTGGTTTAGTTATTAAGCATCCCTTTCTTGTTTTGCATCCATGCTATGAAAGTTGGATTGGTGAGATTGCTTATATATATACACTGATACATGTTTTGGTTCAGGTACATGTTCAGTCAGATCCTGCTGGTCGTTTAATAGTTACTGGAGAGCCTGAGCAACTGGATAATCCATGGGGTGTTACTCCATTTAAGAAGGTTTTGGCAACTATTTACATTTTATCATGATGATTTTATCTTTGCACCAGATTTTTATACTGAAAATGCTATACACTTGCAGGTCATTAGTTTGCCTTCCCGCATTGATCCTCACCAAACCTCGGCAGTTGTCACTCTCCATGGACAGCTATTTGTTCGTGCACCGTTTGAGCAGTCAAAATCATGATGCTCCAGTTGATGAAGCAGAAAATGTATGTATCCCCCCCCCCCCCCCCCCCAAAGATACACACCAAATTCTGCATTATTTTATTCAGGAAAGCTATCATTTGAACATAAAATGAAAATTTAAGATGCATTGTTGAGGATGTTAATGGAAATTGTAACCACACGTGTGGATATGGTCTCTTGTGCTTCGGCAGCACTAGACAGTTTCATGACGGAAAATTATTTCCAAGTACCACACACCTTGACCGACTTAACTCTCCTGCAGGTTGCCATGCTGGCGGTGATTATGTGATCGTTGTTTCATGGGCTAAGAACTCTGGCTACCCTGATCTTTGTTACAGTCTAGTTCCTTGGTGCTTCAAGGCTCTTGAGCAGCGGTGTTGTATGTCATGTGTATTGATCGATTCTAACTAATTAGATGGTTTAGTCCTGTGCATTGCCTATGAGATTTTAGTGTAAGTTCCAACCTCAAGTCTGCTGTAGCCTAGGATCTCGATGCTCAAATGTTCATGGTTTTATTCGTTCCTTTTGCGTTTAACCATAAAGGGATGACTGCTGAACTGTAGCGTTTTAGCTTTTGTTCCTAATACTCTAGTTTGTCATACCATTCAGAACATAGGCAGCAGAAGAATTCTTGGTATGCTACGCATCTGTTGTTACCTGTGGTGCGTGGCTGTTATATATAGACGAAATTTGTGGGTGGCCTCCCCTTGAAATATCTTGCTCTGTCCGTGGTAATAGCAGTGCTGACGTCCTGATGCGGGTTAGGGGTGGCCTCTGGATGGCTACCGCTATAGTGCGTCGTCAAACTTTACTGTTATTTTTTTTGAGATTATTTTACTGGTTAGATGACTGGGCTTGTTCAGGACCACCGTCTTTGGATATATGGACAGGGGCCAGGCTCAGGCAGACCATCTCACTCCTCCGCTGCTGCTGCAGTCCAGTGGGCGAGCTGTGTTGTCTGAATGAACAAGTTGGCGGTACGGCCTGGGCCCATGTCCAAGTCATCCATAAACTCAGTTGGAAATGTGGAGAGCGTAGGCTACTAGGTCAGAGCATCTCTAGCAAATCCCGTAAAGTTTGTATCCGGTTCTCATGAAAACGGTTTACGATACGAAATTTTGCCCTTGTAGACCTTTAATGCACAATTTTTTTTCTTTTATCTTTTCTTCTCTTGCCACCACCTAGCTGCGCCCATGCCTGGCCGCGCTGCACCCGTGCCTGGCCTGCTTGCATGGCTGCTCTGTCAACGGTCCGACCCTTTATTCCTACACGATTTGGCCGGAATCGAGACATGGCGGTTGAAGTTTCTCGGATTCCGGTGACTCGGACGACGATGGGTGACGGTTGGGCTGAAATTTTCCTCCCGTCAATCATCGCGGGCTTTCCTTTTTTTTTTTTTTTGAAATAATGGCTTTCCAGTTCATAGGAAAATTGATTAAAAAACTAGACTTGTGGGGGTTGAAATATCCGGCTCCTACTAGATGTTTTTCCGGGACAGGCATTTTTTCGGGATCTGGTTGCATTGTTTTTTTTATAGAAACCATAAGCTACGTTATTATAGGGGTCGGGGCCCTTTTCCGAAATGTGTTAGGCTAGTCCCAATGGGAGTAACTTAACTAGTAACATAAGTGCCAACTAAGCAAAAAAGATGATGTGGCAGTTAATTAATGAGGAGAGAAAGAAATAGAGTAACATAGCTAGTTACTGTAACATCACACTTCTCTAGATAAAATGAGTCTATAAGATAATAAATAAGAGCATCTATGTTACTTTCCTTATGTTACTTTGCACTGTGATGGTAGTAACTAAGAGTAGTAACATATGCATGTTACTAGTCTTAGTTACTCTCCATTGTGACCGGTCTTAAAAGATGCTCTTAAGTGTAAGAACTCAAGAAAGTAGTAGAAGCTAAGCAATTTCCATATACGTACATACCCGGATACAAATCGACAATGGCTGTACACGCGTGCATGCGTGTCCCACCAAGTGCGTGTACTCTTACCGGATTGTCGCTGACGCGTGGCCCCAGGTACAAGTATCTATACGTTCCTGAACGCATCCCCAGTCTTGTGCTTTCTGGATTCTTCCGCCCTCCGTGGAGCACACCTGTGCCACTTTTCCTGGCACCTTTTGGCAAGCTCCGGAGCCTCTCTGCATGGTGGCCTGGACAGCCACGTCGTGACCCGGCTCTCACTGGCTCACTGCAGTACGCGTTCATGGCTGGGGAGTGCCCTCCGACGTGGCCATGGCCGCGGCCACCGGCCCGGCCTCCTCCTCTACGACGGGATCACGGGATCCTCCTCTGGCTCATCACCCTATAAAATCGCCTACTCATCACTCCCAACAACAAAGCAACCATCGAGCAGCATACCACAACACGGTTCTTGCTACCTGCTTCTTTAATTCCTCCAGTTAGCCTTCGTCTTCCCGTACAAGTAATGGCAACCATGGTGGCCTTGAGCTCCTTTGCCGGTGCCGCCGTCGTCGGCCGCTCCGCCGTCCGCTCTCCGGTGGCGCTCCGCCGGCGCGCCCTCGTCGTCAGGGCCCAGACCGAGGTAATTAACCTAGCTACTCTGCCATCACACTTGTTGTTTACGTGTGTGTGCCGCTCGTGCTGACTCACGATACCTACCCTGCAGCCGGACATGGAACCGACCAAGGAGACGACCAGCGCATCGACCTCCTCCCCAACCCCAACCCCGACCCCGGCAGCCCCGAAGCCCAAGGCCAAGGCTAACCCCTCGGTCAGGGAGGTGCTCGCCTTCAGCGGCCCGGCGCCGGAGCGCATCAACGGGCGGCTCGCCATGGTGGGCTTCGTGTCGGCGCTCGCTGTGGAGGCGGCGCATGGCGGCGGCCTTCTCGACCAGGCTGGCAGCGGCGCCGGGACGGGCTGGTTCCTGACGACAGCGGCCCTATTCACGGTGGCGTCGCTGGTGCCGCTGCTGCAGGGCCGGACCGTCGAGAGCAAGTCCAGCGGCGTCTGGACCGCCGACGCCGAGCTCTGGAACGGCCGCTTCGCCATGCTCGGGCTCGTCGCGCTCGCCGCCACCGAGTTCATCACCGGCACGCCCTTTGTCAACGTCTAGATTAAGCTGCTAGAGTAGCTACCATTCCCCGCACGTGCATGTACATATTGATGGTCATGCTGAGACACATATGTTGGTTTATTTTTTATGGTTATCGAGCTGTTTGTAAGATTTTTTGGAATCTAGATATAGTGGATGAATCAAATTAAGTTTCCTCTCAATGTGCTATAAGGCACATTTCTTTTAGGCTCATATTTATGCATAAGCTGGCTTATTGGTTTCGGTGGGAAAGAAGTGGAGTGGCGAGAAGCTTATAGAAACTGATTGGAGACTTCTTTTGAGCTTCTAGAGTTCGGCTCATTTGCTCATTTACTGTGTTTGATATTTACATTATTATTTTTTGACTATTTCCCATTTTTTTTCATTTGTTTGTGATCATAATTCCATTTCGTGTCCTCGTTGAACTTCTTAACCAAATTGGTGTAACCGATGTCCATGTTTACATTCACTTCTACGATGCACACGTCAGGATGAACAACGCCATCCCAATTTACTTTCACGTGTTTCGACTTTTCCATCAAAATGCATATAACAACGTTATTAAATTGTGCTCATTATTTGCCAATTTTCGTAATAATCATCACACATATCACTGACCATCAATGAGCACAATTTGCACACTGGTATTACATTGAAATGGTGTATGTGCTTCTACGGCTTGAACCAACAAATAAATTACAACAATAAATTTCGAGCTGGGCATCACATCTCCCTTGAAATAGCAACGACAAAGAAGAATTTGGAGCTAACACCGCCGGCCGCGATTAGGAATTCGAGCGGGTTGGGATGTGGTTTTTCCCAGCTGCGAGGAGGAGGTCGAGCTGCGGCCGTCGGCGTTGATCCCCAAGCTTCATCGACTGTGGTCGTCGGCTCCAGGAACCCATTCTCTTCCGCGTAGGGGCAATTCCAGAAACAAGTTGTCCTATCTCAAAATAATTTTAGGAATGAATGAGGAATGGGTTACTGCTGCGGCCTTCGGCGTCAGCCCTCGTTGCAGATCAAGATGCGTTCGGGCGGATGCGGGGGGCACGACTGCAATGGCGGGGCCGACATAGGGGGTAGAGAATGGATGTAGTGTCTCAATCCCAAGTAGACATCCGGATGAATGTGACGTCCTATACTAAGCAGCGCGCATCTTCATAGTTATTAAGGTTTCGAATATCTAAACAAAAATATATTTCAATTGGTACCCTTTAGGGGCTACTGATGATTGTTTCACCGGGATCTAGAGCTGCAAGGCTTTGCTGCTAGCGTCCTTTACCCAAGCATCGACCCTCCATGACCTGCAATCCTATAGGATCCATCAATCCTATAGGGTCCATCTCCATGTCCAGACCCCGTGCAAAGCGTTTCGTGTCATAGCAGGATAGTTGGCGACAGCGGAGGCCGAATCAGTGATCACAATGGAGTGGCAGGGGAGAGGGGTAGAGGGGAGAGTGGCTAAAAACGGGGAAAAGTACACAAAATTACGACCTCGAATCTTGTGGACGCAGAACAAGCGACTTGTAGTTCTAAAGGTGTAGTGCTCAAGGAGACAAGTAGCAGGACCCACATGTATGGCTAACAGTCAAGCTAAATTCCTCGTGTACAGCCATAAATGAGTCAAACATACGACAAGTTTAGCTAGACTAACGGCTCAAGTTTGTTGAGTGGTGTAGAAGTAATGAAGTGGCCAAAATTAGTGGCTTGAGATCAGTTCAGTGAAAACTAGGCATTGTTCGAATATTAGCGAAAACCTGGCACAGTCATAATTTGACTATCGAACCCTTCAGGATCACACACATCTAGACTATGTTGGATGTCCCTCCCATGTTCCGGAGGATCATAAGCATGCAAGAGGTTACCTTTTAGTCGGTTTTCTATGTGGCCTGGCTTGAATTCAAATATCATTGCAACCTGGTGCTTTTAAAGCACGCCGCCTACATTAGGCACACTTCTTTTGGGCTTCTGGGCTGGCTTCGAGGTTCCCCACAGCAGAAGCCCAAAAGAACTCTCCCGCTTCTACTGGGCTTATTTCCACCGAGAAGCGAGCTCGCAGTGCAATTCGAGAATCCAGCGTCGAGCAGATTCTCAGCGCTTCCCGAGCTTCTCGTTTCGGACAGCGAACCGTTTTGTCAAAAAGACATGTCGTTCTGTGAAATTACGAACATGTTGCCACCGCAGGGTCAACCGTGAATCGTTACCAGCAAAGAAAAAATCCAAGCGTTCCCTGTTCGACCCCGACCTCCCATTCCCCCGACCTGCGCTCCACCCCGCCGCCGCTTGGCAGCCGCCCCGCCGCCACCCCTCGCGACCCCGGCCGCCGCCAGATCCCGCAGCTCTGGCCTAGATCCTGCAAGTCCGCCCCGCCACTACCCCTCGCCACCCCGACCGCCGCCAGATCAAGCCGCCGCCAGGTCGGCCAGAGCTGCTGGTCGTCAGCGCCGCCCCGCCTCGCCGGTTTCCTCGTGCAGCAGCTTCGCCGTCTCGACTCCCTCCACCTCAGGTTGCTCTGCCCCGACTTGCTCTGCACCGCGATGTCGACCTTGTGATGTGCTAGTCAATTCTACTGTTGATGTTCATCTAGATTATACTAGATACCATGTTTAAATTTTACAGTTGATGTTCATCTAAATGTGTAAAATCGCTATGACATGTATTTTATTTTGGCATGTACTGAATTATACTAGATACCATGTTTTTATTATTATTTACCTTTTCGTATTATTTATTTTTATTTCTATCTATTTTCTACTAAAACAATGGCACACTCATGTCACCACTTTATTTAGTACACATATCAAATACATGGGCGTTAGAGACATCTACAACTCAACACAACAAATAAGTCAAAACAGTAGAAGCTCAAAAAAAGTCTCTGAAGAGTTTTTATAGCCCGCTATAAAAGAAGCCTGTAAAAACTCTCCCCACCGCAGTTTCTCCCCACCGAAACTCATAAGCTAGCTTATGGAGAAGCACAAGCCCAAAAGAAGTGTGCCTTAGGCTTGTGCTTCTCCATAAGCTATGGAGAAACTGCGGTGGGGAGAAGCCTGTAAAAACTCTTCAGAGACTTCTTTTGAGCTTCTACTGTTTTGACTTATTTGTTGTGTTGAGTTGTAAGATGTCTGTAACGCCCCTGTATTTGATATGTGTACTAAATAAAGTGGTGACATGAGTGTGCCATTGTTTTAGTAGAAAATAGATAGAAATAAAAATAAATAATACGAAAAGGTAAATAATAATAAAAACATGGTATCTAGTATAATTCAGTACATGCCAAAATAAAATACATGTCATAGCGATTTTACACATTTAGATGAACATCAACTGTAAAATTTAAACATGGTATCTAGTATAATCTAGATGAACATCAACAGTAGAATTGACTAGCACATCACAAGGTCGACATCGCGGTGCAGAGCAAGTCGGGGCAGAGCAACCTGAGGTGGAGGGAGTCGAGACGGCGAAGCTGCTGCACGAGGAAACCGGCGAGGCGGGGCGGCGCTGACGACCAGCAGCTCTGGCCGACCTGGCGGCGGCTTGATCTGGCGGCGGTCGGGGTGGCGAGGGGTAGTGGCGGGGCGGAATTGCAGGATCTAGGCCAGAGCTGTGGGATCTGGCGGCGGCCGGGGTCGCGAGGGGTGGCGGCGGGGCGGCTGCCAAGCGGCGGCGGGGGGGAGCGCAGGTCGGGGGAATGGGAGGTCGGGGTCGAACAGGGAACGCTTGGATTTTTCTTTGCTGGTAACGATTCACGGTTGACCCTGCGGTGGCAACATGTTTGTAATTTCACAGAACGACATGTCTTTTTGACAAAACGGTTCGCTGTCCGAAACGAGAAGCTCGGGAAGCGCTGAGAATCTGCTCGACGCTGGATTCTCGAATTGCACTGCGAGCTCGCTTCTCGGTGGAAATAAGCCCAGTAGAAGCGGGAGAGTTCTTTTGGGCTTCTGCTGTGGGGAACCTCGAAGCCAGCCCAGAAGCCCAAAAGAAGTGTGCCTTAGTAGAGAGCGAACGTCAATCTGGCCGGCTACAGGCCCGCTATAATAGGAGGCGGGTGGGTTTTTCGTCCCTTGCCCGATTATGGGAGACACGTTTAAATTATCCATCCCGCAAATAAAACTATTAGTGACATTTTTTTCTTTAAAGACGGTTTTAGTGTAGAAACCGACCGAGGGGTCACATTTGGGAGTATGTTCTTTATTTCCCTAGCCGAACCGTCTCTAGTTATGGAATCTAATACTCGATTTTCTACTACTGAAATCACACAGCAACACCCCCATCAGGCCATCACCCTGTTGATACGCATGGCCCCGGGTATCTACACGTCCAAAACGCATCTCACTGGCACCTAGGCGGTTCCTTTTCTCCTCTCTCCCGTGAAAGGCGAAGAAGGAGACCAGATCCCACCATCCACTGCCGGCCAGCCCGTGGGTTCTTCCCTCCTCCGTCTGCCGTTTCTGGCAGCGGGAGGAGTGGAGGACCCCGGTGCTAGGCTACGGCATGTAGATAGGTTAGGGCCCAGTTTGTGTGGCGGCGGCGTTTTTATGGAGGCAACGATGTCGTTCCGGCGAATAAGGTGTCCACGGCTCCCTCCATCTCGACAAGGCTGCTCGCAGCGGAGTCGAGGAGTCGGCGTCTTGTGTCTCTTGCAGGTCGCTCGGACCGGCGAGGTTAGGTTTTTCGGATGTGGTAGCAGCGGCGGCGACCCCATCTTGGAATTGTGTTCTCCGGCTTCGTCGTCTGGACGGTGCGCGCTCCAGCGCCGTCTTGGAGTCTGTGAGATTTGTTTAGGATGCAGTGGGCCAGCGGCTGTCCTCTCTTCGGGGTACGACGGCCACGGCCTGAGCAGGGCTGGTTCGGTGCATGTCAAGTGGATGGCGGTAGGCAGTTCCAGTGTTCTTCTGCGACTTGGTCGGATGAAGACGATGGATCTGGAGTCCGACGGGCACGGGGACACTCCCCGGCCGACGAGCCACACAGACGAGTTCATCGGCTCACAAAGCGGCTTTGTCCGCCATGGTGCTTCTTCGGACCAGGGTATGAAGGTTTGCTGTCTCTCTTATCTCCGGCGGCGCTGCCGCGGTGGTGGAGATCGGCGGCAGTTGGCGATCTGCACAGGCACCTTCAAAGTTGCGTTTGTAATTTGTCTCATCTCGGGGTGTTTTGTGCAAATTTACCAGGACATCTGTCCTCGCTATGTCTAGTCTGGGACTGCGTGTGTTGTAACTTTGACTAGTATTGAAACACGTAGCCACCATTTCAAAAAAAAAAACGCATCCCACAGTCTCGTGCTTTCTGGCTTTTGCCCTCCGTGGAGTACACTTGTGCTACTTTTTTGGCACATTTTGGCGAGCTCCGGAGCCTCTCTGCATGGTGGCCTGGACAGCCACGTTGTGACCCTGCTCTCACTGGCTCACTCCTGTAGTGCACAACTTCGACGCGTTCACGGCTGGGGAGTGCCTGCCGACGTGGCCACGGCCGCGGCCACCGGCCATCTCCGCAAGGATGGGATGGCCCGTCCCCTCGCCCTATAAAATCGCCGAGTACTCATCACTCCCAACAGCAAAGCAACCATCAAGCAGCATACCACAACGGAGTGTGATCTAGCCGGTTTTTGCTACCTGCTTCTTTAACTCCTCCAGTTAGCTTTCTTCTTCCCGTGCACTCTTCACCGCTAAGAGTAATGGCAACCATGGTGGCCTTGAGCTCCTTTGCCAGTGCTGCCGTCGTTGGCCGCTCCGCCGCCCGCTCTCCGGTGGCGCTCCGCCGGCACACCCTCATTGTGAGGGCCCAGACCGAGGTAAGCTAGCTTTTTTGACCTAGCTACTCTGCCATCACACTTGTTGTGTACGTGTGTGTGCCGTGCTGACTCACGATACCTACCCTGCAGCC
This sequence comes from Puccinellia tenuiflora, assembly GCA_012064385.1. Lineage (NCBI taxonomy): Eukaryota > Viridiplantae > Streptophyta > Magnoliopsida > Poales > Poaceae > Puccinellia > Puccinellia tenuiflora. The sequence continues at coordinate 330,217 of QRDG01000419.1, forward strand.
GGACATGGAACCGACCAAGGAGACGACGAGCGCATCATCGACCTCCTCCCCAAGCCCAAGTGCGATCTCGACCCCGACCCCGGCAGCCCCGAAGCCCAAGGCCAAGGCTAACCCCTCGGTCAGGGAAGTGCTCGCCTTCAGCGGCCCGGCGCCGGAGCGTATCAACGGGCGGCTGGCCATGGTGGGCTTCGTGTCGGCGCTCGCCGTGGAGGCGGCGCATGGTGGCGGGCTTCTCGACCAGGCTGGCAGCGGCGCCGGGACGGGCTGGTTCCTGACGACAGCGGCCCTGTTCACGGTGGCGTCGCTGGTGCCGCTGCTGCAGGGCCGGACCGTCGAGAGCAAGTCAAGCGGCCTCTGGACGGCCGACGCCGAGCTCTGGAACGGCCGCTTCGCCATGCTCGGGCTCGTCGCGCTCGCCGCCACCGAGTTCATCACCGGCACGCCCTTTGTCAACGTGTAGATTAATTAAGCTAGAGTGTAGACTCCCCGCACGTGCATGTACATATTGATGGTCATGCTATTGCTAGCTGAGACAAGTTGTAAACCATATATATGTTAGTTTATTTTTGATGGTCATCAAGCTGTGTTTGTAAGATTTTTTGGGATCTAGAAATAGTGGATGAATGAGTCAAGTTTCCTCTAAACATGATATATTCAACTGCCGATCTAAGGTATTCGGAATAGATGCTCGAAGTTACTAAATGTCTTTTTCAGAGGCAAGGCCATAGTACCACTGTTGTTTTATAGTCCCTCCGTTTCAAAATATAAGATATTTTAGCTTCCTCACATGTTGGCTAGGTGTGAACTAAAATGAGTGAACATATATACTAAAACATATCTAAATATATCTAGGCAGACAAAATCTAAAACATCTTACATTTTAGAATGTAGGAGTGAACATATATACTAAAACATATCTAAATATATCTAGGCATGTACGAACGTGGACAAAATCTAAAACATCTTACATTTTAGAATGTAGGGAGTAGAAACCAACTGTTAGCAGTTGAGGCTATTTGGAGAACGAGCTTCCTTTTTTTTTTTTGTAAAGTTAAATCTGTAATTTGAAGGTTTCAAAAGTTTAGGGAGAAAAATCGTATAGGTAGATAATGATATGATATACAAGTGCGCAAAAAAAACCCAAAATTCATTGTATTATAAGCTGGACAAAAATGACAAATGGGTGGATATGGGTCGATGAACAATACACATTTTAAAAAAACTTGAAAGTTTGTCCGATTTATTATTTTTGTGTAGCCAAGAATACTTGAATTTTGCATTATGATTTTACACACCGGTGAAGTTCGACATTATATACACTTAGGATATTTCCTCCGACTTTTTTTAACTTAAAAATACCGATTTTTAAAAAAGCGGGTATCATGAAGTTCGGGCTCTATTTGCACTTTCCGACGGCTGGTTGGGTTATAATGTTATATTGCATTAAAGATTATAAGAAAGTACTCCTATAAGTATACGCTGGCACAGAAGTGCCATCAATATGGATAATAATGTTTTCCAATTCGACAAATGGAAGCGTGTGACATACTGCTTCTAATGTTTGCGCCTTCTAATATCGTCATCGTCTCCCTCGCCGATGACATGGGCTGGCCTCTCATTGGTGGTTGGTTCGGTCGTTAGCTCCTACCGCGCTACTCAGTGGACGATGGGGGCTTTTGTTAGGGCCGGGAGAAATCCCCATGTTGTTGCGGACGACGACGAGTCTGCGGACGCCGTCACCTTCTTGAAGGCGTCGTCTAGGCCCTTTTCATCATGCTCCCTCCCGTGCAACGGGAGAAACTCCAAAACCAGCTTGCTGGTTCATGTAGTGACGTTGCCACAACATTGTTCCTTCCTTGGAGGCACTGTATGGGTTGCTCGAGGAGTCCCATGATGGCAGTTTGAGTGAGGGTGGGCCGTTACGCAATGTACCCTGGTGCGGCATCTATTTGACGATGCTCCCCCCGGTTCGGTTGGGTCCTACCGTCCACACTCGCCACTACTTCTTCTTGGCGTCATGGGTGGGCTGTAGGTTAACACGATGCCTGCCTGAAGTTAGTGTCGCGCTTTCGAGTTGTCTTGCTTCGGTTGTGAAGCGGTCTTATGGCTCTGTGTCTCAGCCCCTCGCCGTTCTCGGCTGGGGTTAGGCAAGGCGAGTCCTTGTTTGTGTGTTTGTTATTCTGTATTGTACGCTGATGGTGTCATCTGTATGGTTTTTTTTTGGTTCGATTTACCAATAAACTGGATTAATTTTGTATCTGTTCAATAAATTTAGCAGCTCTACAATAAAAATTGCGGCTTTGCTGTTGTAGATTTAACGACCGGTGTTATCAACGTCGATTTACCTAGATATTTATCACACTGGTTGAGATCTGGTCCAGTAGACTTTTTACAGAGCAATCGGTAATTGATGTCCATGTTACAACGGCGCGGCATTGTCAGCACCAGCTGCTGAGTTTGCGTGCGTGCATGCACCTGGTACACAATTCGATCACGGTACCCCTGCACTTCCGGGTGCTTCTCCTTTGCTACCGCTAGAAACAAGTCCAGAATCAGTGAGTGGAGCTAGAAACCAAGGCAGATAAACCAAAACACGATCGTACGTATTATAGCACCCACTCTGGTCCTTCTCCTCGTGATTCCATGTGGTGTCCGACACGTGGACCCAGACGTATCTGCAGTCGTCGGACGTATCATGCCGCTCCCCCTTGCCGGAGCCCTAAGCACTATATACATGGTGCCCCTGACGTCCACGTTCGCTGGCCGTATCAGGACCTGCCTCGCTCCACGTCGGGTTCGTTCGATTCATGGCTGGGGATCGCCGGCCACCACGATCTTCACCGGCTAGCTCACACTCTGGCACTCCCCAATCTCCACTACCGTACTCCAGCAGCAGCCTTTATAAACTGCGCCCGCTCACTGAACTAAAAGCAAGACAGCAGCAGCATCATCTCGACAACACAACGAGTTGATCATCAGGCCCCTGCAACTTAATAGTGCAGCTAGCCGGATTCCTAGCTAGCCTCCTGCGTTTAAGAGCTCCCCGATCAATGGCAACCATGATTACCACCACCCCATTCGCCGGTGCCGCCGTTGGGCTTCAGGGAGCAGGCGGCCGCTTGGCCGCTCGCTCTCCTCCTCTGGCGCTGCGCCGACGCACCGTTGTCGTCGTCAGAGCCCAGGCCGACGCGCCACCACCAAACAAGCCCAAGGCGAGCACCTCGATCTGGGACGCGCTGGCGTTCAGCGGCCCCGCGCCGGAGCGCATCAACGGGCGCCTCGCTATGGTGGGCTTCGTGACGGCGCTGGCTGTCGAGGCGGGGCGCGGCGACGGGCTCCTGTCGCAGCTGGGCAGCGGCACCGGGCAGGCGTGGTTCGCGTACACCGTCGTGGTGCTGTCCGTGGCGTCGCTGGTGCCGCTGCTCCAGGGCGAGAGCGCCGAGGGCAGGGCCGGGGCCGTCATGAACGCCAACGCGGAGCTCTGGAACGGCCGTTTTGCCATGCTCGGCCTCGTCGCGCTCGCCGCAACCGAGATCATCACGGGCGCGCCCTTCATCAACATCTAATTAGGACTAGGGCAGTGATCAATGTGGACTCATTGTCGTAATTAAGTGCATGTACAGCACCATGAATTTCTGTAGTAGTACTTGCTGGCTGTGACTTACTGACCTTGATGCAGTGGATAGGAGAATTGTTTAGGCCCTAACCGGTTATTTTCGCCAATTATATCATATAGAAGTATATACACTTTCAGATTTCTTGCTTTGGTTGCGCCCAGCCCATGTGATTGTTTTTTTCCTAGACTATTTGTTTTAGAAATGCCAAGTACAGTTTAGACACACACCAACAAACACTAGCACCACATGCACAGATATCCTCACCGAAAACCAAGTAGCAGAGCTTTAAAACTGATGAAATCACCACAAGACCTTAGCTTTTCATGAACATCATCTACAACTAAAATGTAGCGGACCTGCACTTAAAATTAGGCAAGTCCCTGTGTATAGTGCAAATCCCTGTATTGATTTATTTGCACACACAGTTTACGATGAAATATCACAATATTATATCAATTTATTACACGTCTGAATCCAGAGTTAAAACAATCCATTACATCTTTGCATAGTTTGAATCTAGCATAAAACAGAAATAACAACGGAAGACTATAACTATTGCATGGAGTCCCAATCTTCATATAGCCACAGGCGAAAACATGTTGGTTGTTGACTCGAAAACCCGTTCCTTACTCTTCGTCGGAGCAACCTACAACAGTAAAATCGTTGCAGCCAAAAGATTGGTCAGAACCATATGGAATGGAACTGGCAAGTGACACTTTTGTGGACTCATAGAGGGAAAACTCTAATAACCTATATGCATATTTAGGCTGGTGGAGTTTGAAGGCTATTTTGCATAAAGTCAAGTTTTTCCTATCTCTTTTCAAAACTTCTTTTCAACTAAACGAGACAAGTATGGTATGAAAACCATTGTCTCAACTACCCTGGTTCACCCTTCAAAATTTTACTTAGTGAAATTGGAATGTTGAGATCCTCCATTGACATCCTCGTCCAGTTGCTCAGAATTATCCGTAACCGGGGACGCGGCTATGATCATAGTTTTGACACTCTCAAGAGGTTGTGCATGTTCACCATAAGACTCAATCTACCAATCCTGTCCTTGACCTTCTTGAAATGAAAAGGAAAGGAGAAGATTGAGACAAGACCGTTCCGAAGCATTTCCCCGACCACTGCCGTTTGACCCGTTCCACCTGACCCCCTCCTCTATTTTTCTCGCAGCCGGTTCGAGTGCGGCATCCACGACCGAAGATCGCCGGTGTACCGCACCACACCAGCCACGTATCTTCACTGCTCCATGGCGCAATCGAGCACTCCGTCCGCGTCATTCTCCTCACCGTGCCGATCTACGCCCCGTCGACACACCCCCTTGCCCGGAGCACCACCTGAGCGTCGCGTTCATCCGCGCCTGAGCCACGCCACCGCCATACGCACCATCTCCGACAACCCTCCGCCACCCGGTGAGTACCCTAGACCCTCAGCCGTTGGATCTCTGTTGCACGGCCAAGATTAGATTTATTTGTGAACCGGTACGGTTCAACATGAGCCGTCAGATCTGGATCTGACGTCCCAGATCTGATAGAGCCAAGTCGAGCCAAGCCACGGCTCAAGCCCAGTCGAGCTGACCTAAGCCGAGCCCATCGTTTCGCTTAAGGGTTTCGAGTCTTCAACCAACATGCTGGTGGAAATATGCCCAAGAGGCAATAATAAAGATTATTTGTTATCATGTTTCTCGTTCATGATAAATGTTTATCCTCCATGCTATAATTGTATTAACCGGAAACAAAATACATGTGTGGAATATAGACAACAAAGTGTCCCTAGTAAGCCTCTTATGACTAGTTCGTTAGTCAAGAGTTGGTTAAGGTTTCCTAGCAAAGGACTTGTTAAAGTCACTTGATGACGGGGTCACAACATTGGGAGAATGATGTGATTGACAGACCCATTTAAAGCATAGCAATTGATCGTGTCACAAAGTTTCATTGCCAACGCTTTTTAGTATATGTCAAGTATAGTTTCCTTAGACCATGAGATTGTGTCACTCCCGTTTACCGGAGGGATACTTTGTGGACATCACATGTCACTTCGTAACTGGGTGATTATAAAGATGGCTTTCAGGTATCTCTGATGGTATTTGTTGGGTGACATAAATCAAGACTGGGATTTGTCCCTCTAAGTGACGGAGAAGATATCTCTGGGCCCTCTCGGTAGTATAGCATCCTAAAGCTTGCAAGCATGTGACTAAGGTGTTTAGTCACGGGGATCCTATTCTATGTGAACGAGTAAAGAGAACTTGCCGGTAATGAGATTAAACTAGGTATGGCGATACCGACGATCGAATCTCGGGCAAGTGATATATCGTGAGATAAAGGTAATCGTATACAAGATTAATTGAATCCCCGATATCGTGGTTCAACCGATAAAGAACTTCGCTGAATGTGTAGGAATCAATATGGAACTCCCGGTCCCGCGATTGATTATTAATCGGATGATGTCTACACGTTCTCGAACCCGTAGGGTCACACACTTAAGGTTTCGATGTAGCTAGGGCTTAGGTTGAGATAATTAATGGTGTAATCAAATGTTGATTCGGAGTCTCAGATGAGATCGTAGATATCACGAGGAGCTCCGGAAGAGTCCGGAGATAAAGTTTCATATATGGAAAGTGATTTTCCAGGTTTTGGAAAAGTTCGGGAATTTTTCGGCAGGGTACCGAGAAGATTCTAGAAGGTTCCATTGTGGGACCAACGAACCTGGAAGGGCCCACATGGACTGAGGGGAGGTGCAGCAGCCCACGTGGGCTGGCCGCACCTGGTCCCCAAGGCCCATGCGGCCAAGGCAAGTGGGGGCAACCCTAACCCTAAGTGGGGCGCCTTGGGGGGCAAGTTACCGCCCTTGGCCGGCCCTAGATGGGATTGGGGTGCCCCCCACAGCCCCTCACATATATAAGGAGGAGTGGAGGCGCAAGGGGAGGCACCCCATGAAACCCTAGCCACCACCCCTCTCCCTCCTCTCTCCCTCTCTCGTGTGCATGGCTTGGCGAAGCCCTGTCCGCGGAGTACCTCCACCATATCCACCACCACACTGTCGTGCTGCTGGAATCTCACGAGCCACTTCCTCCTCGCTTGCGGGATCAAGAAGAGGAAGTCTACATCGAGCTGTACGTGTGCATACCGCGGAGGTGCTGCTCGTGTGGTGCTCCATCGGATCGAATAATACATCTCCTCGCAACTAGATGAGTCTAGTTGCGGGGATCGACTAACCAACCACTGCATCGACAAAATGTGTTTGCTCATTCTTTAAGGGTAAGAGATTGGATCTCCTCCTCGCTACCTTCGTTTAATAGATCTAGATCCGTTGGATTTCTTCCGCTTGTTTCGTAGTATTTTTTTTGTTTTTTATGCAACAAACCCTACATGCTCGTCTGTGGCTGCATCAAGATGATGAGGACTCCATTCTGAAGAAATGTTATTTCCACTGTTTACTCTTTCAAGCTAGCTTCGTGCTATGCAAGTTGTAATGAATATTTTTCCTAAGTACTGGATCTGCGTGTAATAATTGATACAATGTTGTGATATTTCATCGTAAACTGTGTATGCTAACGTTTCGATCCAGGGATTAGCACTATACACAGGGACTTGCCTATTTTTAAGTGCAGATCCGCTACATAAAATAATAGTGTTCCTTAATCAGACATACATGGTGTCAAACCTAAATTTTGATCTCTGGTGGGCTGATTCTAGTTAAATGGGATAATGCTGATTGGACATATTTGTGTCTTGTACCTCAACAACTTGCCGATGACTTCAACCCTTTTTTTTCATTCGAAAACCCTGGTTAAATCCACATTCTTTAAAATCCGTCACTTGACATTGTCACGAGAATGAACCCGCACCGAAAAAACTAATTTTGGTTCATAATTAACCTCACATAGAAATAAAATAAAATTTTCGTTAGGTGTCTTCAATCAACTTGTTCGGTTCCATGGGTAGAGAGGGTATTGCGGGGGCGGCTCCACGGGCGGTGTTGGGGCGGCGGCGGCGGTACTAGGCGGCGCGGCCTAGTTGGCCGGGGCCTGTAGCCGGGGTGTGGAGGCGGTTGCGCATGTCGCGGTGCTCCATCAAGATCCTCCGAGCATGGTGGCCGTCTACGATCTGAGACTCCGATCTGATCTGGGACTTGCGGCCGCCATGGTTGGATTGGGTGGAGTCTTCTGCGGCTGCCCCCTCCTTTGCTGCTCCGTCCGACGGCGTGGGGGCCTGCTGGTGTGCTCGAATAAGGAGGTGGTCGTAGGGTTTCTTTCTCGCGCCAAGATGAAAATCTGTCGATGTTTGTCCCCATCGATCTGGCTGGACGGTCGTGTTTCGGAAGGCTCCGTCGGCAAACTCCACTGGGCGTGTCATGCCTGGAGATTGCTGGATCAGATGGTATTCGATCATACGCACACATGTTTTTTCTCTGACCGTTTGGTTTCAAAAGGAGCGCTTCGAAACTCTGCTGGCTGTTAATATCATGGAGCACGCTTTCTCGTTTCATGGTGCTGACAGGGAATGTCATTTTTTGGATAAAGAGTGTATATTAATATCAAGGAGATACAAATTACACCCAGCCTCTGCACCAACGCAACAACTAAAGCTATTACGGATGCACACAGCCGAAAGACAGTAAAAAGAAGAAATAAAAAGAAAAATCCCGCTACAGAGTTACAGTCCTTGCAGCAGCCGCACAACCAACCACCAAAACAACACCTGTCGTCCAATTCTTCAAAAGCACCGTCTTCAACAAGAACAGTGCCAGGCACAACCAATTAAGGCCAGACCTTGGGTTTTCACCCTAAAGATAATCCTCGCTCTCAAAACAATGTCTCCAGCAAGACCACTGTCAGGCACAACCAATTAAGGCCAGACCTTGGATTTTCACCCTGAAAGGTAGGACTTTGGACTTCACGTATGTCGTCGCCCCCACTTAACATGCCGCTGCTCCAAGTCATGAAACACCAAGCCAATTCCTCATCAGCACAAAGAATCAAACCACCATTGCCAGTCCTCAGAACTCGCCTTCCATGTCATTCTCCGCCAGCACCATGGAACGAGAAAGCGTGCTCCATGATATTAACAGCCAGCAGAGCTTCAAAGCGCTCCCTCTGAAACCAAACGGTCAGATAAAACATGGGTGCGTCCGACCGAATACCACCCGATCCAGCAATCTCCGGGCAAGAACGCCCAATGGATTTCGCCGGCGGAGCCTTCCGGAACCCGACACTTCCAGCTAGATCAATGGAGACATGCATCTGGTAATCTTCATCTTGACAGCGAGAGGAACCAAGGACCGCCGCCGAGCCTATTATTCTGCAAGACATGGGATCCCTTGATCCACCACATCTCGCTGCCCACCTCCAGCGGAGAAGGGGGAGGCTGCTGCCGCCATGCCCGGGGCCGCCGCCCCGGCGCCCATGTGATGCGGGCAGCGCAGGCCGTCGTTGCCGCACTGGAGACGAGCAGGATGTAGGAGCTCAGGACCTCCAGGCCCGTACGGGCCCAGATCAATCCACCACCCCGCCTCCGGCCGCCGCCTACCGCCGACGCCTCCGGCCACCGTCGCCGCGCACCACCGCAGCTGCAGGAGCGGGAACGAGCGCCGCCATCTCACCCCTGGCCACGACCAGCGAGAGCCCCTCCGCCGCCACGCCGCGCGGGCCATGCCCGGCGACGCCTCCGGCGGCGGCGGAGGGAGGAGAGGATGTGTGGGGAGGGGTTCTCGAGGGGAGGATGCGGGGGCGCCCCGGTGCGGCGGCGGCGGCGCCGCACGGGAGCGAGGGTTAGGTCCAGCAGATAGATTCATAGACGAAGGGTAAAGGGCATGAAGAAGAGCAACAATCCATGAGCATCAGTGTGGCTTGTGATGGCCCCGTCCGGACAGGGAATGTCATGGAAGGCGAGATCTGAGGACTAGCAATGGTGGTTTGAGTCTTTGTGGCGATGAGGAATTGGCTAGGTGATTCGTGACTTGAACCAGCGGCATGTATGTGGGGGCGACTACACAGGAGAAGTCCTAAGTCTTATACTCAGGGTGAAAATCGAAGGTCTAGCCCTTAATTGGTTGTGCCTGGCAATGGCTTTGGCGAAGACATTGTTTTGGACTGTCTTCCGGGTGAGAACCTGAGATCTTGATCGGGCGACGACAGCACTTGTGCATTGTTACTTCTTGGAGACGTCGCTTTTAGAGAAGATGGACTTCCGGTGCTGTCTTGATGGTGTTATTGCTGCTGTTTCAAGGATCTGACCACTATAGCGGGACTTTTCTTTTTTGTAATTCTTCTCTCTTTTCTCGACCGTGTGCATCCGTAATGCTGCTAGAACAATGTGTTGTTGCAGAGGCTGGATTTAATTGGTATCATCACGATATTAATATATGCTCTTTATAAAAAAACTTGTTCGGTTAAAAGTATACACTCAAATAAGAGTCATATTTGAGTTTTACCGTGGGGCAGTCACTGAACAATTCACTCACTTGCATTTGCAATGTTGGCTCAATGCCTCATTATTTATCAATTTTGGCCATGGTCATTTCGTGTGGCTGCTCCTGCAAGCACGTCACGACAACTCCGTGGCAGCACACTGCGGCTTGGCTGCTCCGCAACACGAGTACACCGTGGCATCAACCCTGGACATAGCAACGACGTCCTCCTCCCACTGGAGGTGGACATAGTAGTACTTGCTAGTTGTGACTTACTCTACCTTGATGCAGTGGATAGGAGAATTGTTTAGACCCTAACCGGTTATTTTCGCCAATATATCACATAGAAGTATATACTATTTCAGATTTCTTGCTTCAGTTGCGCCCAGCCTATGTGATTTTTCTAGGCTATTTGTTTTTGAAATACCAAGTACAATTTAGACACACACCAACAGACACCAGCACCACATGCACATATATGATATATCCTCACAGAAAACCAAGTAGTACAGCTTTCAAACTGATGAAATCACCACAAGCCCTTCGCTATTCATGTAAACATCATCGACAACAAAAATAATAGTTGTCCTTAATCAGACATAAATGGTGTCAAACCTATGATCTCTAGTTGGCTGGTTCTAATTAAACAGGCTAATGCTGTATGGACATATTTGTGTCTTGTACCTCAACCCCTTTTCTTCATTCGAAAACCCTGGTTAAATCCACATTCTTTAATATCCGTCAATAGACATTGTCATGAGAATGAACCCACACCGATAAAACTATTTTTGGTTCATAATTAACCTCAAGTAGGAATTTTATAGAAGTTTCAATCAACATGTTCAGTTAAAACTTAACAATATACACACAAATAAGAGTCATGTTTGAGTTTTGCCGTGGTGTCGGATGTCACCGAACAATTCACTCAGTTGCATTTTAAAGTTTGGCTCAATGCCTCATTATTTCTGAATTTTGGCCATGGTCGTTTCTTGTGGCTGCTTTTGCAGGCACGTCACGACCGCTCCGTGGCAGCACACGGTGGCTTTGCTGGCCCGCAACACGATGATGCCGTGGTAATAGCCCTGGACATAGCGATGACGTCCTCCTCCCACTGGAGGTGGTCGGTTGGTAAGTGGCTTGTTGTGGCAGATATAGGGATCCCACACGCTGATTCCTAGCGGTGGCGAGCTGGTGGTCCAGACAACTGGGTTTGGGAGGCGTGACTGCCTATGAAAACCGAGCTTCGGCATCAGTCACGGTGAAGGATGGCGGCGCCTGAAGGGCATCATTACCTTGTCGAAGGTAGCATTCTTGTAGTTCTCATTTTCTCGTTTGGAGAAATCCTAGATTTGGTTCTCCCGGATCGGATATTGACACACTCGGTGTCGCTCTCCCTCCTAGGGCATGGTTTTGGAGCAGGTGCAGGCTGGATGAGATCATGCGATGGATTGGCGTTGCGTCTACCGTGTCGACGACGGTTCTCGAGTAAGAACACGTGATGATAGACGCGTATAGGGTGGTGGTGTTGTCTTGCGCAATGACGGTGTTGACGGTAAGCCGGACAAGTTCTCTACGTGTATCTATAACTTGAAGATGGATCGACAGAATATAGCGGTGGCAACTTCTTCAGCTTGTTTATGTGGTGCACTCTGCGGGTCTGCTAGACCGGATGTGGGTGCCCGGTTTACCATAGGGCGGCTTGGTGACGCCATCTGATCTAACTGGTGGGGCATTGAGTGGTCAGGGCAGAAGGTAATGAAATCGTCATCACCCCCATCGTCGAGCTTGAAGGCGTGGCAACAGTCAATCGCGGGACCATGCCTGCAGGATTGATGGCCATGGATGTTTCAAAGTCGATTATGGGCTCTCTCACTTAGGTGAAAATACAAGATCTACGATGAGGCATTAATGTCACGTGTGTCTGCATATGCGACATGTATCGTAATGTCTGCCTGTCGCGGGGCATTATAGGTTAGCCGGTCACCACATAAGCCCTAAACAACAACACACACGGCCTAGAACAAATTATAGATCAAATGAGAGAAGGTGCAGTTACGTAAATTGCTTTAAGATTAGCTGAGCACCAACATCGATTTTAGAACGGTTGTATCTTGTATGTTCTTTGAGCATGCATGCCCTAGCAGCTGAGTTTGTGTGCATGCATGCACCTAATACAAAATTCGATCACGGTACCCTCTACACTATGTTTGTGCTTCTCATTTGCTACTGCTAGAAACACAAGTCCTGAATCACAGAATCAGGAACAAATGGGAGAATCAAGCTAGAGACCAAATAACGAGAAGGGATTTGGTGCACCTGGGCACGAGTGATCCCGTTTTTCTAAAAAAAAAATGATATTTAGGACTTTGAAAAAATTCCAATTTTTTGAACGTGAATACATACACATGGTATATACATTTCTGCAAAGTTTCAATTGAAAATACTTTTTATTTCGGACTATAGAAAAATATCAAATTCATGGCTGTATGAAGTATAGTGAAAATCCCCTATTTTGTCCCGAATTTTGTTATTTTTGTGTAGCCTAAAATATAACGTATTTTTAAACGAAATTTAGTATGTATGTAGAAAATATGTATATGTATCTGCATACTTTTTTCTCGAATTTTTTAAAACACAAAAGTAAGATTTTCGATTTTTGTAAAAAGCGGGATCACTAGTGCCCAGGTTCCAAAGCAACTTTCCGCGAAATAACAGATAAACCAAAACGCAAACCGACGACCACTCTCCTCTCCTTCCACTACGTGGCCCCGGTCGACCTACATGCCGCTCCCTTGCCGGAGCTTTGTACCGTGGCCTTGAAGTCCACGAGTTCGCAGTGCCTCGCTCCACGTCAGGTTGTTCGATTCATGGCTGGGGGCTCAGCGCGTGGTCACCAGCACGATATTCACGGCCTAGCTCTCTCGTCACTGCTCCACGTCAGGCTGTTCGATTCATGGCTGGGGACTCAGCGCGCGGTCACAAGCTTGATATTCACGGGCTAGCTCTCTCGTCACTGCCCCAGCAGCAGCCTATATAAACTGCGGCTGCTCACAGAACTCATAACAACACATCAGCGACATCATTTCTACAGCACAACGGAGAAATCACTTAGCCTCCTTTCGTTATTTTGAGCTTGATTTTTAGAGCTCCCCGATTAATGGCGACCATGATGACTACCACCTCATTCGCCGGTGCCACCGTTGGGCTTCAGGCAGCAGGCGGCCGCTTCGCTGCTCGCTCTCCGCCTCTAGCGCTGCGCCGACCCGCCGTCGTCGTCAGGGCCCAGGCCGCACTAGCACAAAAGGGGCATTTAGTCCCGGTTCATTAGGTTCATTAGTCTTTAGTACCGGTTCGGGAGCCGGGACTAAACAATTGGGACTAAAGATAGTCCCGGTTCCGGTATGAACCGGGACTAAAGAGTCATTACTTTTAATCCCGGTTCACAATACGAACCGGGACTAAAAGTTTTTTCTATTTTTTAATTAAAAAACACTTTTATTTTTCGATTTTTTTTTCAATTTTTTTTGAATATATGAATTGTTAGACTCGGTAATCTCTCACACCGGAGCCTCTTAATCACACTTAGTCTTTGGTCAAATTTCAATTTTGGTCAAACTTCCCGGTCGGTCACCCATCCTCACACTATTCTACCCCTAGCACACTTAACATCCTTGTTCCTTTCCATCCCCCTTCCTATAATCTATTTGTAACCTTATGTTTATAGTATGCTATTAATCATATTAACTCATGGATCATGTGGGTCACGCATTTTTATAATTTGAATTCTAAATAATTACTTAAATATACAAAAATGACTAACTAATCATAATATTGAATAAATATAAAAATAAAATGTGTTTTATTATTTTTTTGACATTAATTCATTTAATATGGTATAATTCATATCTTTTAATCTGTAAATCGAAATTGAACAAATAATATGTCCATTATTATCAGAAAAATATGAGGAATCCAAATATGACATAATTTTTATATTTCTATTTTTTAAAAAAAATTAAAAATCTGAATTTTGAATCTTTTTGAAATTCAAAAATCCAAAAAAATTCAATACAGCTGGTTGAATTCGAAAAAAAAATTTAGTCCCGGTTTGTACCCCGAACCGGGACTAAAGGTGCTCGCCCTTTTAGTCCCGGTTGGTGTCTCAAACCGGGACTAAAGTTGCTCGCCCTTTAGTCCCGTTTCCTGCCATGAACCGGGACTAATACCCCCATTCGAACCGGGACCATTGGCATTTCGGGCCCTAGCAGCTTGAACCGGGACTAATGCCTGCCATTGGTCCCGGTTTGTGTCTGAACCGGGACTAATGGCTTTGGAGCTCCTTCCGGAAGACCTTTTTTCTACTAGTGAGGCCGACACGCCTCCACCAAACAAGCCCAAGGCGGGCACCTCGATCTGGGACGCTCTGGCGTTCAGCGGCCCCGCGCCGGAGCGCATCAACGGGCGCCTTGCTATGGTCGGCTTCGTGACGGCGCTGGCTGTCGAGGCCGGATGTGGCGATGGACTTCTGTCGCAGCTGGGCAGCGGCACCGGGCACGCGTGGTTCGCGTGCACTGTGGCGGTGCTGTCCGTGGCGTCGCTGGTGCCGCTGCTCCAGGGCGAGAGCGCCGAGGGCAGGGCTGGGGCCGTCATGAACGCCAATGCCGAGCTTTGGAACGGCCGTTTTGCCATGCTCGGCCTCGTCGCGCTCGCCGCCACCGAGATCATCACGGGCGCGCCCTTCATCAACATCTAAATAGGACTAGTGTAGTGCTGTGGACTCGTGGTCGTCATGAATTTCTGTACTTTGCTAGCTGTACCTTGATGCAGTAGATAGGAAAAATGTTTAGGCCCTATCCCAGTAACCTCTTAATACATATAGTCTTCTAAAAAGATAGTTACCGTCGTGACCAATTCATTTGTTTTCTCTGCACACACCACCAAAGTCTATTGAAAACTGGAACTCCGGAGCTTCAAGATTGATTGAAGAGTGAATTCTACTTTTTACCTTTCGTTTGTGATTTTGTGACATGAGTTACCCTATTTAATGTTTTGTGCCATATTTTATCCTGTACTTGTAACATTGTGTCAGTTTTTACCCTTTTAACTATTTGTCACCCCTACTAACAAATCGGACCCACCACCAATCCTACGTGGACTCTGAATCATCAAGCTATTAATGGGACCAGTGAAACATTGTGTAAGCTTTGTCGTTTGATCTGCTGAGTCTTGTTCTATTCAAATGGGTTAAAGCTGATGGATAAATTTGTTGATTGTAGCTCGACAACACACGTATGACTAAGAGTAAGAGCGAATGAGGTCCAACGTGTAATTGGATGGTTAGAAGGATGGTGTATCCTCAGTTCACTAGAGTTTAAACCCCAGGTTTGACACGCTGTTTCTTATTAAGCAGGAATATTTTTACAGTGTGAGGCGATGTTCCCGTCGATAGTGAGGCACCTGTGGTGACTTCGTCAATCTCAAGACCAACCCACCGGCTCAGTCTCGCGGAGGGACTCATAGGGGTAGGGTGTGCGTGCGTGCGTTCATAGGGCTATGTGTATGCGCGTATATATAAACGTCTGTATTTGCACTATGTTTCGCAAAAACAAAAGTGTAAGATCTAATCTGGAGTACATGCATTAGCTTCCATTCAACCCATAATTTTTTCTGAGAAAACCTTGGCAAATGCAATTTCCTTAATGTTAAACATTAGATTACCATGTATGAGACATTAGGTTTCTTACCAGCTAAAAACTCATAATATGTTTTATTCAATAATATGTAAATATATAATCGATAGATATAGTGACATACGGTGTTTATTGCATCGTCCCAAATTTGATTTGGTGTGTTGTATTCATTCAACATTGTACATGCCATTTTTATTAGGTTTTCATTTTCCTTTGGACCACATCATTTTGCTGAGGACTGTAGGATGCAGAGAACTCATGCTTGATTCCTTAATCATCATGATAATCATCGGTGTGTTTGTTCTTGAATTATGTGTTTTGATCAATCCTCACCTTTTTTATCAACATTGTCGAGGACGTAGTAGCCGGGACAGATATTGCGAGGACAATCCTCCTCGCGGCAACCATGAGAAAAAATCCAAATCGATCTGGCGAAGCAAGATCTGAAGAATCATACCTAGAAAAATATAATCTTTCAACACCACCATTGACACCGAGAAGGAGACCTCGTCGTCGAGCATAGAGCCGAAGATTACTTATTGTAGACGAAACCATCTCCATTAACGAAGAAGACGGCTAACAAAACTATAATCCAATCTATTGAGAAACACTAATTTTATTGAAAACTCTACTCATGTGAAGAATGTGCTTTCCCTTCACTAGTTTGGCTAGGTTTCTCATTTCAACGTGTCCAAGTCTTTGGTGCCAGAGCCACCTTTTTGAGGATTTGGCCACTAGTCATGAAAAATTTGATGTCCCTTGCAGAAATCTACAATGTAGGTATGGCCTTTCCTATTTCCTACAAAAACTTGTGACATATCGCTAGTGGATTTTTTTTTGCAGTATAACTTATTAGAGAACAGTTCATAGTCAAGTTTTTTTAGCTGAGCAACATATAAAGATCGAATTACAGAGATTGAACATGCATCAATAAACATGTATTTTGAGATGGCCACCTTACCCAGGACTAAAACTTTACCCTTTGACTTGTCTCCAAAAATTATCTAATGAGAGGGTGAATAGCCTTGGATCTCTAGTCATATAATCGGCGCATACACTATAAAGTACACATTCAATGTCACTAGAGGCATCTTATTGCAGAGGAATCACTTTTTGTACCCGAAATTTTGTTGGGTCCTTTATTGTTAGAGTGTGAAACATTTCTGATGCTTCTATTGTTAGTTCTGGACTCAAAGACTTGCGACGTGGGATTCTTCCGAAAATGCAAAGCCAGACCTACCTGGACATCCACGACATATCTCGACCGCAGCTGGACCAGAGATTCGGAAACTGGGGTTTGACCACGTCCCCTCGTGTGAACACATCCAGTGCGTTGACCCACACAAACCATGATTTAAA
Source organism: Puccinellia tenuiflora (assembly GCA_012064385.1). Lineage (NCBI taxonomy): Eukaryota > Viridiplantae > Streptophyta > Magnoliopsida > Poales > Poaceae > Puccinellia > Puccinellia tenuiflora. The sequence continues at coordinate 347,294 of QRDG01000419.1, forward strand.
GTGTCCTTAGGCTTGTTATAGTGGGCAGTAACATAGAGTAGTAACATGCTAATGTTACTAATCCATGTTACTACCTCCACAGTGGGGAGTAACATATATGTGGTGTCATATAAGACTTTATTTATTAGGCTATAGACTTATTTTGTCTTAATAAGTGTGATGTTACAGTAACTAGGTAAGTTACCCCAAACACTTCTCTCCTTATTAACTACATGCCACATAAGTAAAATTGTCTTAAGATGTGTGGTGTTACTAACTAAGTTACTCCCACCGTGACCGGCGCGTTGGATACGTGCTATGAGAGGCTTTAATGCCTGCCTGGCTCGTCCCAGTGTGAACATCCACCCTGTCTAGGCATCTTTGACTTGGATGGGCAGAGTCAAAGCACCTTCGGCTTTCACTGCCGCTCGGGGAGGAGGCTTGAATCCCAAAGCCAATGGTTGGTTTGGATGAAAGAAGAAGATGGTCCAAAGATGACCCGAACCGCTTGGTTTATTGGAGGAAAACCAGGCGAAAACCTTTACAACAACAAGAGCACCACTAGACATACAAAGCGCCGGGAAGACAGACTAAACGATAGACAGAAAAGGAGACCACCGAGCAAGCGTCATCATCATACATCATCCACCGCACTCACGATCAGACGACTTCGACTTCGCCGCAACAGCACCAAGATGACCCAAAACTTGTCTCCTCGACCGAGTCTGCCACAAGCTTGTTCGCCGGCTTCAACAACACCGGAGAGAGAAGACATATCCGAAGGGAAGCGGGCATGTGCCGCTCCAGTCCTGGGAAGATGACCAACAAAACCTGCCTGACGCTGCCAGCATGTCGAGAGTGCTCCTGCCACCCACTACTGCTACCAAAGACTTCATTGATCCCAGCCAGATGCACCGCCCCACATGGTCTCCAAGACGACACCTTCAAGAAGGGAGTGGCGTTACAGACGCCGCTGTCGCCCAATCCGGTGGAACCGGATTTCGGATTTTCACCCGAAGACCTCGAGACATTGATGGGAGGAGACGATACGAGCTCCTCGACAGCGCCTCCAAGAAGGAAAACGGCGCATGTAGCGTCGTCGCCGCCGGCATCACTGCAAGGTTTTCACCGGAGTCTCGCATCCTCGCCATCCCAGCCTCACGCGTGGCCAATGAGATCTGAGTAACCTCTGTCCATGGAGAGCAGCAGCATGCGCCGTGGCTAGCCGCCCAAACCAGCCACAGTCGGCAACCGGGCGCTGCCATAGTCGAGAGTCGCGAGGCAATAAAGCTTGCTGCCGCGACCCTGACCAGCTGCCAGGATCAGAGTCGACCCCGACCAGCCGCCGCCCCACCGCGCGAAGACTGGGCCGCAGCCCTACATGCCAGATCCGCCGCTGTAGGCACCGGATCCACCGCCACCCATGCTGAGCAGACACCACAGCACCTCGCCGGCCGCAACCACCGCATCCTGGAGCCGCCGCTTCGGCGTCCCCCCCGCGTGACTGACGCGACCGCATTTCCCAGATCGGCCCGCCCACGCGTTGCTGGCTCCGATGGAGCACACTGCCACGACAGAGCACCACCCCCGCAGCTTCCCTGCACCTCCACCGGTCCCCGCCGTCGCCAAACCGAGTTGTAGCTCCTCTCCACGCGAACCGCTGGAACGCCTCCTTCTCCGCACAGAAGTGGCGGCCGGGCGCCGCCACCACCGCCGGCGCCGGCGGCGGTGGCGGCCAGGGGGCACAGGATCTGGGTTTTTTTTTGGCTAGGGTTTGGAGCCCTCCGGAGCCGCCGCGCGAGCGACCCGGGAGGGAGAGGAGGGGAAACTCCACTTGCGTTGGATTTCTTGACTCTGAAGTCTGATTGGGATGAGGGATTTCTTGACTCCGATAAAGCTTTTTGATGTCTCGCCATAAGTTTGCGAGCAATACGAACATCAGACACATTTTCCAGACTATATTTACTAACTTGAAGGTGTTATCTAAAATGATAAACCTAGGTGCATTTTCTTCCAGAACAGCTTTAGTTTCCTCCAATGGAGTATTTGTGAAATCTAAAATATCAATGACATGAATCGAAGACTTATGATGTGCAGCATTTTCAAAACGTGACGATGATGATGCATTAGAATCTGTCACTTGAATTGCAAGGTTCTACGTACGCACGTGTCTCTCTAGGTGCTTTTCATTACCTTGGGCTAGAAACAAAGCCCGAATCACATTGTCGCCGAGTGCCGACACAAACGCGTCTGGTCCCTGCTGGAGTAGTCCTCGATCGGTTTTGTCGCTTTTCTGCCACTATTAGCTTGACGGCTTACGAAGCTCTCCGCAGGGTGGCCTCCACGTACGTCCGTCTACTCGCTGCGCCGTTCCACGTATGCAAGGTAATTCATGGCCTGGAGACAATGGCGACGTGGGCACCGTCGCGGCCACCGCCCAGCTTGTCACGGGTTAGCTCACCGGCACAGAGCAGTAGAGCACGGGCCTATAAGTAAGCTCACTCGAAACAAATACATCAGGTCATCAGCAACACTCGACGACACAAACAGCAAGTTAAGTAGCAATCATCTAGCCGATCAGTCTTTGCCTGCTGCAGCTTCTGTATCTTCTTCCTTCGTTCCGGCAACTTCTCTACCGTCTTCCTTCCTTCGTACACAAATAAAATGGCGACTGTGATGGCCATGAGCTCCTTCACCGGTGCCGCCATCTTACCGCCTGCTTCCTCCGGCCGGTTGGGCGCCCGGTCTCTGCCAGCGCAGGGCCGCCGCGCCCTCGTCGTCAGGGCGCAAACCAAGGAGCCGAGTACGCCCCCGTTCAAGGTACGTTGCTAAAATGCTAAACATCGACGAACGTGTCCAACCAGCTCAACGGCTTGTTTCTGATATTTTTCTCCTCACACAGCCGAGTACCTCGATCTGGGACGCGCTGGCCTTCAGCGGCCCGGCGCCGGAGCGCATCAACGGGCGTCTTGCCATGGTGGGATTCGTGACGGCGCTGGCCGTCGAAGCCGGGCGCGGCGATGGGCTCCTCTCCCAGCTGGGCAGCGGCACCGGGCAGGCGTGGTTCGCGTACACCGTGGCGGTGTTATCCGTTGCGTCGCTGGTGCCACTGCTCCAGGGCGAGAGTGCCGAGGGCAGCGCCGGCGCCTTCATGAACGCCAACGCCGAGCTCTGGAACGGCCGCTTCGCCATGCTCGGCCTCGTCGCGCTCGCTGCCACAGAGATCATCACCGGCGCGCCATTCATCAATGTGTAAAACTAGTTCGTTGTCGACCGGATAACACAACCTGTATATAGGAGCTACTAGCTAGGACATGTAAGAGTTTTCACTGCCTCACTGGTCCTCGTATACACTAACTAAATTAAGACAAATTCATACTATCAGGAGCAGCTTTGTTTCTCTGTTGAGCCTATATCGTTTCTTTCTCTTGTATTCACAAGTCTTGTTTCTTTATATATCTTGCCACAAATTCAATTCTCTACAATATATCTATAAACTTTGCATCTTCTTTTTTTAAGATGGACATCTACATCTTCTCAACTCTAACCAGTTGTTTTTTTTTTTGCGAAAATTTTCTTTTTATGACGTGTATTTTATTTTAAAAGTGAACTTGTCTATATATTCTTTTCATGGAACTTGTCTATCTTTGTTAAAGTTTATAAAAGCTATCAAATGTCTACAATACATACAAAATAGGTATCATTACATCCATCGATATATATTTATATATATATAGAAACCCTATTTGACACCCAGGGTGCAGAATAACTTATTTTGCACCCACAATTTTTTTACGTTGTTACATCAATAAATTATGTTACATACGTAAATATTTACGTCATGTTGACCCATAATAAAAATCGACATAAAAAATGAGTTAAAATGACGTAAAAGTCATAAAAACAACATAAATAAGTGTATTTTTGTCGTATTTTTACAACGTCACGTAAATATTTTTTTTGTCATTTATATTTTTCTTACGTTCTCCTTGACTCAATACATAAGGCAAAATTTACGTGACATAAAAATCATATGCGGTTGTGAAGATAGAGGGTGGGTGTAGAATAACTATTCTACTCCCTGGGAGTCAAATAGCGCGTCCCTATTATATATATATATATATATATATATATATATATATATATATAATATATATATATATATCTATATATATTATATTCGAAAGATCCAGCGAAAAGCCCGGATAACACAACTTATATAGCTAGAACATGTAAGAACGTCACTGGTCCTCATATACACGACTCTTTCCGATTCATAAAAAATATCGCTCATTTTATACTAAGTTAGTACAAACTTCGTACTTGGGCGACACTTTTTACGGATCAAAGAGAGTAATTAAATTAAGCCAGTTCATACCGTGAGCAGCAGCTCTGTTTCTGTGTAGAGTGTTCTATGGTTTCTTTCTCTTGTATTCGTAAGTCGTCTTTCTTTATATCTATATCTTGACACAAATTCAATTATCTACCATGTCTATAATATTTGCATCTTGTTTTTTAACATGGACATATACATCTTCTCAACTCCAACGATCTGGTTTTTTCTTTATCGTGTATTTGATTTTAAAAGTGAACTTTTCTATCTTTAATCAAGTTTGTAAAATGCAATCAAATATCTCCATTTCGTACAAACTCAGTATCGTTGGATCCATCAACACCTACAATTTTGATCCTGCGTGAAATCAGATTTGTACTCTCTCCAATCTTGTCACTGAATCGGATGTATCTAGCACTAAAACATATATGAATACGTCCGATTGAACGACAAATAATATCGATCCGAGGGAGTACTGTCTAGGCTGTATACTCTCTATGCAGTACTAGTACTCCCTCCGTTCCTAAATATAAGATTTTTTAGCATTTCTCTTTCCATTCGTATCTAGACATGTTTTAGTGTAAGGTTCAAATGAATGTTACACTAAAACATGTCTAGATATGGATGGAAAGAGAAATGCTAAAATATCTTATATTGTAGAACGGAGGGAGTACGTAAGAAGATTGTTCCTCAATCATTTTTGCATGGTTTCAACAAGGTGCATTTGACAACTACTCTGTTGTTAACACTTTTAAAATCAACAAAGAGCATTTTCAGTCAGTTATATCATTGGCAGCCCATACTGAGAATGGAGAGGCAAATTTTCCCAATTGAATCATGAGATATAAGCATCAGGTCCGGCACTTTCTCCGTCGGCGGTCATGACTGGTCCATCCTCCTCTTCCCGACGGGATTCAGAAGGACCCAGAGAACTTCTTCAAGCCTATACAGGGTGATGACGCCTGAGGGGGACCGCGCCTGCGGGCCGGGTCATCGTCGGCGGACCTTGGCGCCGCCGGCATGGAGGGGGTTCGCCGGATCCCGCTTCACCTGTCTTGGGGGAATGACTGCGGAGCCGTCGGGCGAAGAGGATCTGGATGCCGGACACATCGCCGTCCGGTCTGCCTTGAGTGCTGTGGAAACCGATGGGGGTCCTCTGGCAGCTCCACCTCCTCCTGCTCTCTCCGACGAGGAGATCCGTCAGCAGTTCTGGGTGGATGCTGGGTTCCCCACGCCGGCCAGTCGCTTTTGGGAGAAGGCCTCGTCGCCGGTGGCAGGTGAGGTCACTGGTGTTTTGTCTGTGTGCAGGTCTGTGGCGCGTGTGGAGCCTGTGGCTTCGATGCGGGGGAGGGGCCGCGGGGTGGTCTCGTCGCCGTCTAGTCTGCGCATTTCGCGCCCGCCACCGAGGATGGGGCCGTGGAGGGGACCGCTTCCTCCCAAGCGTTCCTCTCCGGCGCCGGTGCTTGCCTCCTTCCTCGATCGGGCTCTGGAGGATCACGCTCGGGTGGCTGTCGATGGGACTTCTGCTGGTGCTCCGGCGTGCCCGTCGCCCTGTATGGTGGTCGTGGCGCCTGCGACGCATGCTTCGTCCGCCGGGCCGGCGTCCATTCCGCTTTCCCTGGGTTCGCCGGGGGGACGCGGGATTTCCGCTGTTCAAACGGTGCAGGGATCGCGCGATGGGCCCCACTTGCATGTGGCGGATCTTGGCCGTCCGTCCTGGGGGCACCTGCATCGGCGCTTCTCCAAGTGTTGGGCACGAGCGTGCCCTAGGTCATTCATCGCCGCCTCCATCGAGTGCTCTCCTTCGTCAGCTCCTTCGTCTTCGACTCCCGCGTGCGCTCCTGCGTCTCTCCCTTCGCCGAACGTCTCCTCGCCTGGTTCCCGTCACAGCTGGGACCGCACCTTCGCCGCCGTCGTCGCTGTGCCGTCGGTTGCTCCGATGTGTGCCGCCCCGCTGCGGCCTCCGGCTGGAGCTGGACCTCGTGGGGGTCCTGCTCGTCCTCCGCCTCAGTTACCCCCGCTCGGGTTGCAGCACGGGCCGGGCTGTGTCCGGGCAGCCGCCGGTGATGGGTGCCCCGCCGGGCTCGTCCGCTGCGGCGGGTGGGCTGTTTCCCGCGCCCCAGGTGGGGGCGATCCCGTACAGGCCCCTGCAGCCGCCTTCTCGCCACTTCGGGCCGCCAGCGTTCATGCCTCCGCAGTTGATGCCTTTCGGATAGTTCCAGCCGCCGCCGATGCCCGCTCCCGTGTTCCAGCCTTTTCAGCAACATCTAGCCACGGTCCAGGTCGCTGCGGCCGGGCAGGGTGTGTCGCGTGGCAAGCGTAAGAAGAAGAAGAATGGTCAGGGTGCGGGGGTGGGGCAGGTTCCTCAGCAGGTTCCACCCCAGCAGTTGCTTCCGCCGCAGCAGGTCGTCCCTTCCATGCAGCCCCTGTTGCAGCCTTCTGACCAGCAGCATGATGTGTTGATGCAAGGCCACCAGCTTGTGGGCCAGCAGCAGCACGTTCAGCCTGTTGTGTCGGCCATTCCTTTTGCGCCAGGCAGTTTCTGTTGCTATGGTCGCCGGTCCTGTTGGCACTCAGGGTAAGGCTAAGGCAAAGAAGGCTACTGTGTGTTGGAAATGTGCGGTTAATACTCATGCGACCAAGGACTTCACTGCTCAGCATTTTTGTTTGGTTTGTAATAATACGGAGCATCCTACCATGAGGTGTCCTACGCTTCGTCTGCCGAAGCCTTCAGCTTTCACTTCTGGTTTTGGTACGGATGAAACTCTATTTCTGCAGTTGCCGGATAGTGTGTTTAAGGAGCAGCTTGCTCCGGCGAGTTCACCCACTGCACTGGTCTCGATTGTTGGAGAACCGGTCACAGCTGCTGCCATTCAGAGTCTGATGCCGCGGATGTGTCCTACGAGATCTTAGTGGAATTGGGAAGCCATCCCTCATGGTTCTGATGCTTTCCTGATTGGCTTCCCTTCTTTGGAGGATCTCCAGCGAGTGGATGGTTTCCAGATGAGCGTTCCTTCATTTTCGGCTCAGGCTACTGTTTCTGTTTGGACAGCTCAAGATATTCAGCCCAAGAGGGTGCTAGAGAAGGTGTGGGTCCATGTCCAGGGTGTTCCCTACACTGTCAGACACTTTCTGGGGCTTTGGGCAGTGGGTTCTCTTATTGGCACTACTTTGGATGTGGACCTAGTCACTTTGAGGAGTCAGAACATTGTCAGGATCTTGGTTGGCATGATTGGCTCTTCGGTTCTGGAGAAAAGGGTGGACGAGAAGGGTCCTTATATTGGGGCTGCTTGTGTTATTAAGCTCGGGGAGTATGATTTCTTCTTCCGGCGGGAGTCAGCTGATTTCATAGTTGATCCGAGTTTTGTGCCCTTTTTCTGGAGGCGCAAGGGGGATGACTCTGATTCTGATGCTGCTGGTAATGCTAAGGGTTCTTCCGGTTCTATGGATCAGCCGTCTGCGCCTGGCGGATCTGGTTCTCAGAGTTCCAATATGGAGTTTGATGTGAATGTTTCTTCTGGGGCTACAGTAGCTGGGCTCTCCGCGGCACCTCTTGCCGTGTCACCTTTGAGGCCGGTGGTGGCTATTACTCCTTATAACCCTAATCCGCAGACGCCTCGGGGTATTGAGATTGTTTCGGAGTTAAGGCGCTCGTCTCCTCATCTGCTACGACCGGTTACAGTGCAGCTGGGCAGGCCTGCTTCCGCCCATTCTCCTGGGTTGGGTCGGCCTGAGACGTCCCCAGTGCTACCGGTGGCCACTGGTCCGGCTATGACTTTGGCTCCCCCGGAGTCCGCTACGGGTGGCAGTACTGGTACGCTGCTGCGTGTTGCTGGCGAGGAGGCGGGGCCGGCCGGTGCTCTTCTCCACTCACGTGTGCAGTCCCGGTCCCGCCTGTGGATGCCGACGTGGGTGAGGTGGCGTCCGGCTTCAGTGGTATGGGCGTGGGGGAGGCTTCGACATCGACTGTGCCTCTCCATGCCATGCTGCCAGAGCTGGGGTGCCGGTCACCTGTTGTGATGGAGGCGGTTTCGACGCCGACCTTGGCCCCTCCGTCACTTGTTACTCCGGTGGTTTTGGAGGATGGGTTGGTTTATTCTTCGCTGCTGCCAACCCAGGATGACGCTGCTGCAAGGGATGGGTCGGCTTCTTCTTCACCTTTGCCGATCCTTTCCTGTGCTTCTCCAGTGGTGACTGCACCGTCTGGAGAGTCCGTTTCGCCGCGTACTCCGCCTCCTACTGCGACGGCTTTTGCTGCTGGGATCACTCCGGTCCGTCGTAGCGAGAGGTTCGGGGTGTCGGCGGAGGGGGCTTCCGCCACGGACGAGGACTCGTTGAAGAAGGCTATGTGTCGCAAGGCGGCTCACAACTTGGACTCCATAGGTACGGATTTAAAGTCAAAGTCTTTCCTTTCTTTTTCACCTATTTCAATATAGTCTAAGCTTCATAGTGTAGGTTTTAAATTTGATAGTGATAAGCCTCAGGTAGAGGTGTCAACTAATGTCTTGAGGCATATGGAATTGACCTGTCTAACGGTTATTCCAAAAGCTTCGACAGTGTTGACGGCCACCTATGAGGATGAGGAAGAGGCGAATGCCACATCAGATGGTCAGCTTCTTTCCCATTTTACTTGGCGTCAGGACTGATACCATGGAGGTGTTGGCCGTTTCGGATGGTGATTTTCACGTAAAAATGCACATCCGAAATAAGGCAGACAACTTCATTTGGAGTCTTGTTGCCGTGTATGGGCCTGCCCAGGTGGAGTATAAGTCCGATTTTCTTCGAGAGATGGTAAACTTGGCAAAAGACAATCCGTATCCGCTTATCATCGGTGGGGATTTTAACTTGCTTCGTTTTCCATTCGAGAAAAGCAGGGGACGTTTTGACAACCGTTAGCCTCTCTTATTCAATGCGGTCATTGACAGCCTGGATTTAAGAGAGATTTCAATGGTTGGGAGACAGTTCACTTGGGCTAATTCTCTTCCTAAACCCACATACGAAAAACTGGACCGTGTGCTGATGGACACCGATTGGGAATCCAAGTTCCCATTGCTATCGGTACGGGCTCTAGAGCGTATTGAGGGTCTGTCGGATCATGCCCCTATTCTTTTGACCACCGGTATGGTTACACCTCCATGCAAATCGCGGTTCAAGTTTGAACTTGGCTGGCTGTTGCGGGAGGGATTCCATGAGATGATCAAAAAGATTTGGGACAGACCAGTTGCGGGTGCCTCTCCAATCCAGATATGGAATAACAAGATATGGGCTCTGCGCACTTATCTTGTTGGGTGGGCACGTCATACTACTGGTTTTCTCAAAAAAGAAAAGATACGTCTATCCTCGATTATCGATGCTTTGGAGGCATTGGTAGAGGTGCGACTATTGTCCCCACAGGAAATTGAGCTGAAAAGCCAATCCAATGCGGAAATAGCCAAACTTTTGCACGAGGAGGAGTTGAAATGGTATCAACGTTCCAAAGCACAATTCATCCTTCAAGGGGACTCGAATACTCGCTATTTCCATAGTATTGCCAATGGCAAACACAGGAAAAAGCGCATTCATTCCCTAGTACAGGAAGAGGGAACGATTGAGGGCCATGAGCAACTCAAGTCGTATATTGCTAATTATTACAAAGGGTTGTTCGGAGCTCCAGAGGAAGGGAACTTCACTCTTGACTGAGTCTAGAACAGCTGATATTCCCCAGGTTTCAGCTCAGGAGAATAACCTGCTCACTAACTCCTATTCGGAGGAAGAAGTACGTAAGGCAGTTTTCCAAATGGAACATAACAAAGCACCTGGACCGGATGGTTTCCCAGCGGAGTTCTTTCAGAATTTCTGGGATGTAATCAAGTCTGATTTGCTTAATATGTTTGCTTCCCTCCACGCTGGTCAACTGGAGTTATTTCATCTCAACTTTGGTGAGATTATTTTGTTACCTAAGATTAAGGATGCAGAGAGGATCCAACAGTACAGACCTATCTGCCTCCTTAATGTTAGTTTCAAAATATTCACTAAAGTTGCAACGATTCGGCTGAACAGTGTGGCGGATCATGTAGTTCGGCCTTCTCAGACTGCTTTTATGCAAGGCCGCAATATCCTTGACGGGGTGGCAATCTTGCATGAAACGGTCCACGAACTACACCAGAAGAAATTGAATGGGGTAATTTTAAAAATTGATTTTGAAAAGGCTTATGATAAAGTTAATTGGTCTTTCCTTCAGCAGACGCTCAGAATGAAAGGTTTTTCCTCTGAGTGGTGTGCGCTTATTGATTCCTTTGTTTTGGGTGGAAGTGTGGCCATTAAAGTCAACGATGACACTGGTAGATACTTTCAAACAAAGAAAGGTCTCAGACAAGGAGACCCACTATCGCCGATACTATTTAATATAGTGGCTGATATGTTGGCCATCTTAATCGAGCGCGCAAAGTCTGAGGGTCAAATTGAAGGTGTGATTCCCCATTTGGTTGATGGTGGATTATCGATACTTCAATATGCCGATGATACAATCCTTTTTATGGAACATGACATCGAAAAAGCTCATAACCTAAAGTTAATTCTATCGGCGTTTGAGCAAGTATCGGGTCTAAAAATAAATTTCCATAAAAGTGAATTGTTTTGTTTTGGCGAGGCCCAGGATGAAGCCTCCGTGTATGCCGAGCTTTTTGGGTGTGCACAAGGTCAATTTCCTATCAACTATTTGGGGATCCCGATTCATTATCGGAGGCTCACAAATGTTGAATGGAAGTTGGTGGAGGAAAGACTTCAGATCCGATTAAATAGTTGGAAAGGTAAACTCCTATCCCTCGGAGGAAGACTGGTTCTCATTAATTCAGTACTGACAAACATGGTGCTGTATATGATTTCCTTCTTCCAACTACCCAAAGGGGTCTTGAAAAGATTGGATTATTTCCATTCAAGATTCTTTTGGCAAGGGGATAGTGAAAAGAAGAAGTATCGACTGACTAAATGGAGTGTGGTTTGCCGGCCAAAAAACCATGGAGGGCTTGGTGTTCATGACCTTGAAGTCAAGAATAGAGCCTTGCTTGGTAAATGGTTATTCAAACTTCTTTCTGAAGAAGGAATTTGGCAGTCACTCATAAGGAGGAAGCATGTGGGGGACAAAGCTTTATCCCAGGTTGTTTGGAAGCCTGGTGATTCACACTTCTGGGCTGGTCTCATGGCCACAAAGAAGTACTTCTTCCCACATGCTTCTTTCTCCATTAAGAATGGATCGGAAATTCGGTTCTGGGAAGATAGGTGGCTTGGCCAAACTTCTCTTCGTGAACAGTATCCGGCTCTATATGATGTTGTGTGTTACAAAGGTGATACACTGGCTAAGGTGTTGGGTACTTCCCCACCAAATGTATCGTTCAGAAGAACGCTATTAGGGCCTCGAGAAGCATCTTGGAATGCTTTGCTTCTACGGTTGGACTCTGTCCAGCTCTTGGAAGGCCCTGATGAACTTCGATGGATCCCAACTAAGAATGGTATTTTCTCGGTTGGTTCTATGTATAGAGTTCTTATACAATCTGTTGTTCCTGTCGATTCAAATAAGAAAATTTGGAAGATGAAGATACTGCTCAAAATGAAGGTGTTTGCGTGGTATCTTCGTCGTGGAGTAATTCTTACAAAAGACAACCTTGCCAAACGCAATTGGCATGGGAGTAAAAAGTGTATTTTCTGTACTCACGATGAGTCCATTAAACACCTTTTCTTCCAGTGCGAGTTCGCTAGGTCTATATGGTCAGCTGTCCAAATAGGTTCTACCTTAAATCCACCGCGTAGCGTTGCAAATATTTTCGGCAACTGGCTAAACAGGGTGGATCCTAGGTTTAAACTACTTATTAGGGTGGGAGCGATTGCCGTTATATGGTCGCTTTGGCTAAATGACAAAAAAATTCTATTCTGCAGGTTATCTACCGATGTACAGCTACACTTCGATTATGGTCGGTCCTGCAGCATGTGGAGCACCGGGAGCTGTTCTTGGAGGTTTCGTCGCGTTTGGAGGCGGCGACCAGGGAGTTATTCTCCCGCCATGGATGGTCGCATAACCTGCGAATCGGCACTTCATTACCTTAGGCGGCCTTACAGTTTCTCATAATGATATGTAACCCGCCTTTTATTTTTTCTGCTGTTTTGGATATTTGGGACGGTTTTGGGCTGTGTGCATCTTAGTTATGCAGAGGCCGGGTGTAATACTTAATACTCTTTAAGTAATAAAATCCCTTTATCAAAAAAATCTTCCAGCAGTCTCTAGCCTCACATAGTGACAACTAGAACCCCAGGTACTTCATTAGAAAGAACATACTAAAGCCAAATTTTACCACTCCACAACCAATGACTAGCGAGCATCCCATCATGAGCTTCTAGCCAAAGCTTACCACTCCACAACCAATTAGCATATGTTTGGGCATCAACCTGAAAAATGAAATACTGCTCTTTGATCTTTCTGAGCTCAAAACACATCTCATTACGGGAACACGGCAAAGCCAGGAAACACACGGCGAACCATACACAATGAAAAAAGATACGGTAATGAACTATTTGTTGTGTGTCAAATATTGCGGCGCATAACAACGCTGGCAAGTGGGCCTCACCGTCACTTGACGCCGACAACAGACGGTGATGGCGAGCTCCTGATAAATGGGCCATCCCGGTCGCTCGTTGTCGTGTGTAAACACAACAACAGGCCACCTCTTTACCGTGTGCAAACACACGGCAATGTAATCATGTATGACCAGATACCTTTTAACCTTTTTGCTAAGTAGTTGTTTTTCATAACAGAAAATGGCTCCAACACACTGGTCATACACGGCTAATATGCCAGCAATACTAATGATACCTGTATATTTAAACCAACGTGAAATGCGATTTGCTTATGTAGTGCTTAACAAAAGCATACGTAAAATTCTCTCTAGTTAACCAAGATGCGTAACAAAAGTCATCCCTCATATACCAGCTGTTCATGTTCAGTTGTAGTTTCCTAGAGGTATATACATTTTTCATTCCACAACTTGCACGCTGGGAGTAATTTAATCCCACTTTTTGAAAACTGTCCACAGGTACTCCCACAACTTGAATACCCGGACGGTTTAGTCCAAAATCACCAAAATTCAACGTTTTTTTGCAAACTCGTGGGGCATTAATTACAGCAATTAGTGGGGACATTTTGCCTAATGAGAAGGATATTAATCACATCAATTAGCAGAAGAGATCAATCTGTATTAATTTACAGCAATTAGCGGAAGAAATCAATCTGTATTAATTCCGAGCACATACATGGCAACATATCATCTCTGATTCGATGTTGTCCCCTGATTTTATGTTTGTATATTTATATATGCATCGATCCGTGCGTGCATCACCCAACGAATCCGTCCGGCGAGTTTGCACTTCGTGGCATTTCCGCCTCGATCTCTTCGGCATTTGCGCTACCAGGAGCATGGCCAAGACCCGCTGAACTACTGTACCCTGATTTTGTGCTCTCTCCTCTTTCTTCCTGTCTCAATCGGCTAGATTTTAGGGACTATGTCGCACGATTGGCTTGATTTTAGAGATTTTTTAGCATGCAATTAATGTCGATGAGAGTAATCGATAGAATAGACTAAGGTGAATAATTAATCACAGTACAAGGTAAACTGTAGCTGTTAAGAAATTCAGAGTTTTAGACGGTGAACATGGGAACTGGCTAGGACATGGAAAGTGAGTGTGTACTGACATGCAGTAAAAAGTGGTGGCGCCGGCTCCGACGATGTCATGTTCACCGTCTACAACTCTGAACTTCTAAATAGTTTCAGTCGATCTTGTATTGTGATTAATTGTTCGGCTTAGTCTATTCTATCAATTACTCTCATCAAGATAAATCGGGCGCTAAAACTCCCTAAAATAGAGCCGATTGTGCGCCATAGTCCCTAAAGTCCAACCGACTGAGACAGGAAGAAAGAGGAGTGAGCACAAAATCGGGTGCCATAGTCCGACGGGTCCTGGCCATGCTCCCGTTAGCGCATCGCCGGAGAGATTGAGGCGTAAACGCCACCAAGTGCAAGCTTGCCGGACGGATTCACTGAGTGATGCACGCACGGATCAATGCATATATAAATATACAAACATAAAACGAGGGGACATCAGCAAATCAGGGAAGATATGTTGCCATGTATGTGCTTGGAATTAGTACAAATTGATCTCTCTGCAAAACGTCCCAGCTAATTGTTGAAATTAATGCCCTGCTAATTAGCAAAAAAAACTTCGAATTTGGTGAATTGGATTAAAGTGTCTCGGAGATGCAAATTGTGAGACTACTCATGCACAGTTTGCAAAAAGTGGGACTAAATTGTTTCCATAGTACAAGTTACGTGATGAAAAGTATATATACCTCTAGTTGCCTATCCAATTGCAAACTGCCCATTAGTGCCTCTGGATAGTTTAACCTGAAACCACAAACGTTAAGAAGCATTTTCTGTTAAATTGGAGATCTAAGTGGCCATGAGAGAATCATCTGAGAGATGCGCTATAAGAAGTTACAAAAAAAATGTCAGCACCTGGCCAGGGAGTGCATGCATATGTAGTAGCTCATCCTAAAGAGCGGTATTTTATTTTTGACAATATTTATTCAGCAAAAGCAACTGCGCAAGTTTCGAACTCTCCCTCCTCGATTGAATTGGATTGTTGGTAAAAATACAATTGGTATAGTAGTTCATCCAACACCATGAACTCCTAGACACTCGCTACAACTTCTGCTCCGAAACAGTTTTTTTGGGATATCCTGACGTACGCATCCATCCAAGTACAATCAGATCTATGCGCTAAGATTTCCAATGTAACATCCTAAACCTTTTAATCTAGACAATGTGTCGAACATTTTACCTACGAAGTTGACTCGGAAGTCGTCTCTCCCAGTGAGCAGGGTTGGTCCAATGAAAAAAGGCCCAAAAGCAAATCAAATAAATACGGTATAATTTATACTAAACTTTTTTACTTCTCTAAATCTTATATTTAGCACACTATATATTACAAGCATAATTTTCTGTTTATGCGTAAGTCTATCACATAACTGGCAATATAACTAAATATTAATTGGTGTTTTTTGTTTGTCCTGAATATTACTAAAAGATACCAAAGTTTGTTTTGAAATTATTATTTTCTACAAGGCATAATCTATATAATTTATATGTTTTAATGGTGAAGATAAATAAAGAGTATGATCTAATAAATATCTCAACATCGCTTTCTAGTGTATGATTAAGTAAGCATATTTATATAAAACTATCATAGTATACTGCACCAATGACATTACTTTTCATCGTAAAAATTATCTAGCAGGTTAGAATTTAAGAAAGTGCATATGCTTTGTACCTTGTATTAAAACAAAATTGGTTAGAATAATCACCAACGAATATAAAATAGAGTGGATTATAGTATATTTGTATATCTAAATTTTATTATTTTATATGCAATGTGCTTCCACCAGTCTACATAGATACCGTAAAATATGTAGTCCTTCCACGAGAAAGAGAATATCATGTTAACTGAACTTGTTGTTACTGGTCATATTTGGTTTGTTCATGTTAACAGAAGTCTATAGATTACCTTGTATAAATGACATCATTATCTTTTTTCTTGTGAACTATTTTATAATATTATTTTTATATTTATACAAAATATAAGTGAAAAGCATAGTCAAATTTATACAAAAAGGCATCCGTACTTTGATTTTCTTACATAGAGTATTCAATATTTTTTGGGCGTAATGGATATTACTATAAATTTTACAATTTTGGGCTCTTCTCTTCTCGAGACCCAGGCCGGCCCTACCGTTGAGGAGGGAACGAATCCCTGGTAGCAGAACCAGATTATGGACGACTCGGACTATTGTCACCAGCGCACCGCCTGGCCTGTTCCCTGACTGATCGCCTATGCCATTGGTCCTTGGCCACGGATCGGCGCATCCGCTGCTTTCCTTGTCCCCGCTCTCGGGCGACACAGGTCTACCGTTGCAACAAGCTCCTCCTTCATGGTCGTGTGACAACTGCGATGCGACCTCCACCTAGCTCGTGGTCTCACCTCCGGCCAGCCGCGCCCAACAAATATCGAGCATGCGCGCGGCGATGTCACGCAACAACGCAGCCTGCTCAGCGGTGAGGTGGTCGAAGTGGTTCAGTGGGAGGCGCGAGGTCCGCGGGCTCCGTGTCATGCACAACATCGTCCTCCCACAACCGGCCCATAGGTCGGGCAAGAGGTCTGATCGTCTAGAGACCTGAGAAGAGAAGGTCCCAATAATTATCATGTTGTTGTTCTCGGACTAAAGTATACATTTGAAACTGAAACTAATAAATAGTACTTAATACATATGAAAAAAAGATTTCGAATGACAAAATGCGATGATGCCATTTGTAAAAAATCAATCCATACAGTTTGGTATATATTATTGGTCAAAGATGCAAATTAAATATGGTGACAAATTATGTGGGCTTTACTTTTTGGGACGGAGGGAGTATCTCTACAAAATAAAATGTTTAATTGGTGAAAAATACACATTAGGACGTAAAAACTAACCAATGTAACTTCTTATAAAAAAATTACTTACCATGTTATTCTCTTTTCGGTGGGAAGTCATGTATATTTTATGAAAATCTATGTAACTAGATATTCATATTTAATTCAATAAAAACACATTATTATTTCATACACTGGCAAGGGCTTGTGTACAGCGGGTGATAACAAACATATTATAGAAGAGAATAAAAATACAAAAATTTACATATGCAACCATATCAGAATCCACACCATTTTATTTTCATTGGTGATTACACTAAGAAATTTTGTTTGTATAGCAAGTACATATCATTCACAATTTGTTAAAATTTTACTCGTTAGACAGTTTTGATCACGAAAAAATAGTGTTATTGGTTCGGTTTATACTCCAAAAGTTTTTGAAAAATATATTTACTTAAGCATACACTAGAAATCATTGTTGAGATATTCGATTGATGTTACTTCTTATAAATATTTATCACAATACATAATCCCTCCGTTCATGAATGAAAGGTTTATAGTTTTCTAGAACGAATATTAAGAAATGCGAACTTTGTACATGGTGGCACTACAAGAATTCTGATCTATTGCAACAAAATTTATTGCTACAACTATCTTTCGTTGCAATAAAATGCAATATCACCATAAAATGCTAGTTCATGGTAATATGATCAACATATTGCCATAGTTTCGTTTCATCGCACTAATTACTCCTTTTGTTGCAATAGAAGCCACGTATTGCCACAAGCTATATCAACATTGTAATATGGTAGTGATATTGTGACAGTTGCGTCGCGTTGCGTGAATTAGTCATTTTGTTGCAATAGAGACTAGGTATTAGTACAAAGTTAATCTTTGTGGTAATTTTCGGACATATATTGCAACAATTATGACATGTGGCGCTAGTCATAGATATTGTTGCAAAAAAATGTCTTCGTTGCAACAAAACATGTATTAGTTGTAATATGGCGAATTTTTGCCGTCATTGTGTTGCAATAACTATTACATATTGCGACAAATTGTGCATCCATGGTAATATGTACAACATACTGCAACAATCCCCTAGCGCTGCGAAAAAGGAGCTGCAACGTTATTCTCTACAGTGTCCTATCGCTCATGTTTTTTCTTTATTATTATACGTTTTCTCACGATCTGATTAAAGGGGTGTGCTAGTTTATAGAGGTATTAACACATTTGAGACCAGAACTTGCACCTAAGTTGTGTTTTCTTCCAACATCTTGCAAAGTAGACACGGTGGTACCATGATGATCGGTGATGGTAGCGTTGGGTTGTGCCCCAAGCGAAGGCGTGGATGTAGTAAGTAGCAGTTTTCCCTCGTTAACGAACCAAGGTTTATCGAACCAGTAGGATTTTGAAATCAACAACAAAGTGAATGTTGAAGATCTCTGGCGCTTAATCTTCAACAGACGTGGACCTGCACACACTCAACCAATTACTTTGCCCCCAACGGCGGAAAGGTTGTCAATCTTTCCGGTCTCGCAGAAAGAGAGGCGATTTAGTACTCAGAGGGGTGCGTGCGCACCCCCTGGTTGCCATCAGATCGACGTCCAGATTCGAATAATGCAACGGACATTGTTTGACCGAGCAGCGCATCCGTAAACCGTGCATGCAGTGGGGTCTTGTAAGAAGGAGACTGTATTAATTTTAGGCAGGAGTTGTTTACCACGCCGTGAAACGAGGTCTGGCGGGTGCACTGATTGCTTTCGCGCTAAAAAGCTGCATCGAATAGTGAAGACGTTTGGCTGTTTGTCGTTGTTTTGTATTGGAGGCTGCATCTGTGGTCACGGGAGAGGGAAAATAAAAAAAAAGGTGCGTGCTAGGCGCAGGTCGGCCTACGCACGGCGCATGGAGCCCACCGCTTTGTCCATGTCACGCGCGTTTTCTATGTCGCTCTACGTGCTTCGTCGGGTCGCTGTCACCTGTCCAACATAAATTTTTCGTTGTCTCTTAAGATCAGCATTATAGCTATCGTAGATAGCTATCCTTTATTCAGCAGCACAAATCCTTTTCTTTTAATTAATAATTTGGCATTGGTTCTTCTTCGCTGAATAAGAAGATTGAACAACAGTTTATAGGCGGACAAAATCATACACTTAAAAGATTGAAAAAAATGCTTGGCTGCATCTATTCCACAATCCTGGCAAAAACTCTTGCATTTTCAGCATGAAGGTCGAATCTGAAACTCCAAATCAGAGCGGGGGGGGGGGGGGGGGGGGGGGGGGGAGGGAAGACACGCATCTTGTACAAGGGAAAAACTCTTTTGCTGCATCGCATCTTGTACGAGTAGGAGAACACCAGGCAACAAGACACGCATGGAGGCCTAGGAGATGCTTTATGTGCTGCATCCACATAGAGCAGGAGAACAACACAAAGAACAGGGGATAAAATAGAACGATCTGTGACCGGCGCCAATGCCTCCGTCCTCCATTGGAGAAAATCAACAGATGGATGTAGTTGATGGTGGCGTTGACCGACATAGGTTTGGCAGGGAATGCCTCCTCGCCCTCGACGAATTTGGAGGAGAGCACAACAAAAGTTGGGGCTGGGGTCGTGGTGAGAGGCGCTACACCTCCGGCAGTCAGGGCAAGGGAGGAAGAAAATCACCGGCTGTGGTCAGGTCTCGCGAAGAAGGAGAGATTCAGATCCAATCTGGGTCACAGCCTCATGGGGCAAGTAGGTGGGTCATAAGTGTTGGGGCGAATCTCGCATGCGGCAAAGTGGACAACTTTTCAACACTACTATCGATGTGAGATGTAGCGTCAGATGATTAGTGTGTGCTTTTCATTAATCAAAGTTTGACCAAAACGACACGCGTCATGAGAATGGGGGGTGAGCACGCACCCCTCTGAATAGCGGGTCATTTCCGCTCACAGAAAACAAAGCGGTTAATTGTATAGTGAAATAGATGAAAATATGAAAGTGGACCAGAGGAGTAATGATGATGAAAAGTGATGAATAAAGGTTACAATCAATGTAAAAAGGGACCTGGGGTCATGGGTTCACTAGTGGAGTCTCTCAAGTAAATAAAACACTCATATGATGGGTAAACAAATTACAGCTAGGCAATTGACAAGATTATAACACAAAATTAATCTAGCTATGACATAGAGAACATGATAATATTTATGTAGGCATCACGACAATGAACAAAGACCGTTGAGTCCAACTGCATCTTTGTCTAAAAAGTCCACCGTGGGATCGCTATCCAGCCTGTCACCCAACCGTATTAAGTTGCAAGCAACAGACATTTGCATTAAGTAAAGCGCATGAAGTAAGCAATACTAATATCAAAAGACATTAACACCGCTGTTTTACCCTCAGTAGCAACAGCACACCCTCGCCCTTAGACATTTCTGTCACTCGTGCGCAGGAACAAAAGGGGGCATGAACCCACTATCTAGCATAAATACTCCCTCTTGGAGGTACACACAATCACTTGGCCAAAGTAACTACGCACATCGGAGAGCATGCAAGAACATAAATCAACATATAAGAATCATGCACAATCTGATCATAACTTCATAACCATCAGATCCTAGCAAACACATCACATAGCATTACAATAATCGATCTTGATCATGTTAGGCAGCTCACAAGATCATAATACATGAAGCATAAGGGAGAGAGACTACCATCTAGCTACTGCCATGAACCCGTAGTCCAAGGTGGGACTACTCACAAATCATCCCGGAGGAAGGCATGGCGATGAAGAGCCCTCCGGGATCGATCTCCCCTCCGGCAGGGTGCCGGTATCAGCTTCAGAATCACCGCCGAACTAGGGTTTATGGTGGCGGCGCCTCGGGGTGACTTCTCTGGAAAATAATGACCGCCTCGACGTTTTCGGGATTAATCTGATTTTATAGGCGTCGGAGGGGGGCGGGGGGACCCACCAGGAGCAGGGATGGGTCCCACCCGCCGCCTTAGGGCAGGCCGTGGCTGGGGGTCGTCCCTGCCCTGTGGATGGCCCCCAGGGCTGCCCTCTGGACTGAAACTCCGTCTTGGCGAATAAAAAATCCTCGTATATTTTCAGCGCATTCCGAGAATATTTCCATGGTAAGTTTCTGAAATGATAAGACTGCAAAAACAGGAAAGTGGCACTAGGCATCTTATCAATAGGTTAGTCCGACAAAATGCATAAAAATGATGTAATAAGATAGTAGAAACATGTGACAACATCACAAAACTAGCATGGATCAATAAAAAATTATAGATACGTTTGACAGGTATCATACCACAACTTGGAGGAACGCTCGATTACACGCGTGCAAAGCGTCGCACACTGGCGCTTCGCGATCCACCTCTGCCCCATACCAAACCCCACCCTCCACCCTCGCGGTGACTTCCTCGCGCACGGCGGACCGGCGGAGGAGGAGCTCGACGCAGGGCGGGCCCAAGTCACATAAGATTGCAAGTGGGATGGCCAAAACTCTCGGGAATTTTTTTATGCCCCCAATATTCCAGCCCAATTAGCTTAGAAACAAAAATGCCATGGCCTTTTTGGCCTTTCTTGTGGCTACTGGTCGTGCAAAAGAGGAGCGACTCGAGTGAGGCATCTCTCCCTGCCCCGAGACCTCGACTCTGTCTTGACAACCGAGGCATCTCTCCATGGAATCATTTTCACCTGGAAAAAAATCAGGAGATAGGAGTCACTAACAGCCATGTCTATTCATGGATTTAACTCATCCTTGGAGGGGTAAAATTGTCTAAAAATCGCAATACACTTTATATTTTGGAAAAAAATTCAAAACACTATATACCTTACATCAAAGATCGAAGGGAGTATAAATTACGCATTGTTGGAAAAATATTTTAGAACTGAATTTTTTATAAGAAAAATAGTTTAATATCTTTCAATGATATTCTGTAAAAAAATACAAAAATTACACATATAATACTGAACTGAAGGGAGTAACATATAGGAAATTATACTTGTAGTACTAAATAGGGTTTTTTATTTTCCTGCCCTACTTCCCTTAGGTTTTCTCGTTCTAGCCCTACTTCATTAGTTGTCGTCGCCTTTGCCCCACTTAACTCTTTCGAGGCGAGTAAGCCAGCCGAACGGCCGTTTCCGTCTGGTCAACCTCATTTGACCGTTACTTGGCCTGACGAGTGGGGCCAGGACTGTGTGGGACCGCAGTGCACCCACAGTTGGGAGTTGGGACCCTCATTTCACCTCGTTTTGAATCGCCCCTGCGAGTGGGCCCGTTAAAAATGTCTGGCACATGTTTAATAAGGGATTACCGCTGCCACGTGGTTCTTTCTCCCCTGGCCGTCGAAAGAACCCCAAGAAAACCCCAAGAACAGAGCAAAATAACCC
Source organism: Puccinellia tenuiflora (assembly GCA_012064385.1). Classification (NCBI taxonomy): domain Eukaryota; kingdom Viridiplantae; phylum Streptophyta; class Magnoliopsida; order Poales; family Poaceae; genus Puccinellia; species Puccinellia tenuiflora. The sequence continues at coordinate 369,475 of QRDG01000419.1, forward strand.
GATGATAAAATCATGATAAACATTTAATTTATTTTGTTTGGAGATAATTCGTTGATTAACTATGTTGTTTTATTCTGTGTTCTCTTGAACCCAATGATAAAACATGATAAACATTTAATTTCTTTTGTTTAGAGATAATTTGTTGATTAACTATGTCGTTTTATTCTGTGCTCTCTTGAACCCGATGATAAAAACATGATAAACATTTAATTTCTTTTGTTTAGAGATAATTTGTTGATTAACTATGTCGTTTTATTCTGTGCTCTCTTGAACCCGATGATAAACCATGATAAACATTTAATTTCTTTTGTTTAGAGATAATTCGTTGATTAACTATGTCGTTTTATTCTGTGCTCTCTTGAACCCGACGATAAAACATGATAAACATTTAATTTCTTTTATTTAGAAATAATTCATTGAAATCAAATAAGATTTCATTAAACCTCAAGAAATAAGATTTCATTAGTACTCGATCGAGTTCTTGACAGTACAAAAGATGTTCAACTACTGAACTAACACTAAAGTACTGAACTAATAGTACTAAATTACTACTACTACGAAGCCCTAATTCTAGGGCTTCCGCCTCTTCGCCGGCGGTGCGTCGGAGGAGTCTTCGTCGTCGTCCTCCTCCTCCTCGTCGTCTTCGTCGTCGTCGTCGTCAGTTGCGTCTCCTCCTCCTCCTCCTCCTCCTTGTCATCGACGTCGTTGTCAACGTCGTCGGCGGGGACCTCCTCCGCCTCCACCTCAGCCTACACCTCCGCCTCCTCCTCCTCCTGCTGCTGCTGCTCCTCCTCCTCCTCCTCGGGGAGGAGGGCTCCGATGAGGACAGGTCCCCATGCCACCAGCCCTTGAAGCCCTCTTGGTCTTCGGCGGAGGCGTCGTCGCTCGGGACGAAGCCGTCGTTCCACCACTGGTCGCCTCCGCCGTCCATGGGTTTTTTTGGTGGTGTTGGGAGAGCGGAGAGTGGCGAGTGGTGAAGTGTGGGAACCGCAGGGAGTAAATCTAAAACATTTAATCGTCGGCCGCTTCGTTTCTTGGAAAGACAAGTTTGAGAAGACAAGTCACTTCATTTCTTCGCGTAATCATGACCGTCTCTGACGCGTACGACCTTCTCTGACGTGGATGCATGCATTTTGGCACGTTAAACATCTCGACGCGACACATACATTTTTGTGCTTCAAATGAGCCCCAAAGCTAGGGTAAACAGCCCCATTTCTAAGCAAGTTTTTTTTCCTTCTGTAAATGAGCCCAAAAATACAATGTGATCCATGTAGACATGTCACGACCATGTTGGACATGAACTGACGCGATAATTTGATTCATGCCATGCCAGTTCGCGTCCAGAGCGCGCGCTCTAGCGCTGTCTTGCGCGTTCTGGACGCGCTCTGGACATGAATTGGACGCGAATTGAAATTTATGATTTTTCATCCATACTGGTACATTTCAAATGAATATTCCCCAGTTTTTCCATTTTTCTAACCTTTTCTCGATTTATGGAAATTGTTTGTCGGTAAAATGTATTAAACTCATTTAATGTGTGGAATATAGTTCATAAGCTCAAAAAATCATGAAATTCAGGGATTATGCCTCCCATATGATATAGTTTGTGTGATAATTATGATAGGTCAATTTTAAATCTTATTTGTGGTACCTACTTCACAAAAAATGGGGGTTTCGGCCCTAAATAAAATGTTTAAAAATAAAATAAAAAATCTTGGAATCTTTCTTTTGGCAACATTGTTGACAATGTCAAAACACATGTTTGTGCCGACTATGGTCGTCATAGAACAAAGGTAGACATGGATATGCCACGATCTTGGTCATTTGGCTTGAAAACCATTTAACTCCAGACAAGGTTGTCCATTTTGTGAACACTTCTTTTATCAAATTATGTTATTGCAAGTTTATGATTTTTCGTCCATACTAGTACTCTAAAAAGGGAGACCCCCCCGGTTTTACATTTTTTTGATGTTTTCTCGATTTATTAGATTTTTTTCAAAACATGGCCAAAATTGTCCGTGTGACCATTCATAGCTAACTGTGAATTTTTCCTATTTTTTTCTTAGAAATTGCGTTCAATCATTATAGACTATGTTATTATGATTTTTACATAATTTTGGTGCCAAACAATAATACACTTGTAGTTCAAATTTCTTTATTTCTCGATAAATGCTAGTAAACTGATTTAATGAGTGGAATATAGTTATAAAGCTCAAAAATTCATGATATTCAGAGGTTATGCCTCCCATATGATATAGTTTGTCTGATAATTATGAGAGGTCAATATTAAATCTTATTTGTGGTACCTACTTCACAAAAAATGGGGGTTTCGGCCCTAAATAAAATGTTTAAAAATAAAATCAAAATATCTTGGAATATTTCTTTGGCAACATTGTTGAAAATGTCAAAACACATGTTAGTGCCCAGTATGGTCATCATAGAACAAAGTTAGACATGGATATGCCACGATATTGGTCATTTGGATTGAAAACCATTTCGAGGCTCAAGACAAGGTTGTCCATTTTATGAACACTTCTTTTATAAAATGATGTATTGCAAGTTTATGATTTTTCGTACACACTAGTACTCTAAAAAGGAAGATCCCCCCTGGTTTTACAATTTTTTTTTATGTTTTCTCGATTTATTAGATTTTTTTCAAAACATGGCCAAAATTGTCCGTGTGACCATTCATAGCTAAGGGTGAGTTTTTCCTACCTTTTTCTTAGAAATTGCGTTCAATCATTATGGACTACGTTATTACGATTTTTACATAATTTTGGTGCCAAACTATAACACACTTGTAGTTCAAATTTCTTTATTTCTCGATAAATGCTAGTAAACTGATTTAATGAGTGTAATATAGTTAAAAAGCTCAAAAGTTTATGATATTAAGAGGTTACGCCTCCCATATGAAATAGTTTGTGTGATAATTATGAGAGGTCAATTTTAAATCTTATTTGTGGTACCTACTTCACAAAAAATGGGGGTTTCGGCCAAACTTGAAAATAATGTACTGTAATTTCATGATTTTTTTTGCTTCATACTACTACACTTAGAAGGAACATTCCCCATGTTTTCCTTTTACATAGAACCCTAGGACTAAAAAGAACTACCACTCATCGTCATCATCAGAAACCTCCACTGGATCCTTGCCTTTGCCCTTGCCCTTCCCCACCGAGTTGTTCAGAGCCTTCTGCAGGTCCTCCTCGTACTGCGCGGCTCTGGCTTGCTCCGCGGCCCTTGCCTGCTCCGCTTCGACTGCAGAAGCGGCCAGAGTATCCGTGAGCTGTTGTTGCTCAGCGGAACGTCTAGCCTGCTCTGTGGCTTGATAGTCGGCCCTAGCCCATGCCAGACCCGGGTCAACCACCTGCTCCTCCTCATCGGACTCAAGATCTATGAAGGGAATGGGATCGGGATCATTGGCCCGACGGACGGCATAGCTGCCCCTGCCCCTGCTCGAGCTCGGAGGAGTCCTGCTCGAGCGCTGGGGGGTCCTGCGCGAACATGAACCGTCGTCTTCTCCACCATAGCTCGACTCAAGAAACCAAGGATTGGTGATGTGGCGGCGGCGGTTGGAGCTGCCGCCGTGACCGGGAGTGGAGCGGCCACCACCACGAGCCATGGCAAGATCGGGGTGTGGGTGGCAAGTAGATAGGAAGAGGAGGTCAGTGGGCGACGTTGGTGCAATGGTACAGAAAAAGGGCTCCTTTTCTAGACATCTGCGCCCGGACCGGTAGTAATGGCCACCGTCGACAGGTGCATTGATTCGGCTCGGCAAACTGGCACACTTAGAAGACGGCAAGGCGGCGGCGCAGATGAGCGGCCAGGCCGGCAGCATAGGTGGCAATGCAGCATTTTGCTGGCCAGGGGACACCGCCATTAAAGGCGCGCTCATTTGGGACGGCGAGCGGAATGCACGCACGGACACCGCCAATAAAGGCGCGCTCATTTGGGGATGGCGAGCTGCATGTGCCCCTTCTCCAATGGCCCCACTTGTAAGCTTTAAGTGCAGTAACGGTCAAACGAGGTTGACCCGACGAAAACGCACCGTTCGGCCGTCTTTGAGCCTCGAAAGCGCGAAGTGGGGCAAAGGTGAGGATAGCTAAGAAAGTGGGGCTAGAACGAGGAAAACTAAGGGAAGTAGGGCCGAGAAGTAAAAAACCCTACTAAATATTAGATCAAGACAAGTACACATTTTTTTTGTTAAATTATATTTATTTTGATTTACGTCAAGGCAAAATTTTCATTCGACCGACCATATGTCCTCTGTATCGGCTCCATGACGAGGAGGCAAGTAGCTGGGCTGAATGACGCCTCGAGCACTAGCGGTGCCACGTCGGCTACGCAAGGAGACCACGGACCGACGAACCGGGACGACCGAAGCACGGATGTGCAGGATTCTCACTACCACTCGGCCCATGGAGCCGATGCCAGTTATCTCCACGGCTGCACTTTACTCTGTCTCGCTCGTTCTCTCTCCCTATAAATTTTCTTTGTTTCAATCTGATGGCTGGCTACAAACGGTTAGGCTTAGGCCTAGACTTAATAGCTGTTGTCCCTTTATATAGAGGTGCACACTTCGCCTACTTTCATCGCACGCCGGCTCGTCCATTCTTTTTTTTTGAATGTTAGCAGGAGAACTGCTAAATTCATTGAACAGATAGAATATTGGTCCAATTTATGAGGAAAACCGGACCCAAAAACCGTACAAGCGGTGCCTTTCGGCGAACAACACACAACACACCACCAGAAAACCACATGACCCACTAACCGGATCCACCTCCTAAACGACGCCCAGAAGAGGGAATGGGACGCCAATAGCGCCGCCGTCGTCCGATCTAAACTAGACCTAGGGTTAGCCCTGGAGCATGTTAGGGAGGCAGGTGAGAGTAGCAACATCGATGCCTCCAACAAGGAAATGACACCCGAAGGCGCCGCCATCGACAACTCTGGCCACAGCCAGAGCACGGCTTTAGCCGGTATTCTCACCCACAAATCCCGGAACAAGGATCTGGTCAACCGACCACACCGCAGCCCCAGCCTCCGCGGCTACGCGCACCTCCCAACAAGCTTGACGATATATCCGCCTTTCTTCCTCTACCCCCACTGGACGGAGGATGCAACCCCCGCAATTGTGCCATTCGTCTTCCATTGGGAGGATGCAACCCACGCCGGTGACATTCGTCTCCTCGAGGATGCAACACCCGTAGGCCATTCGTCTCCCAACGAAGGATGCAACACCACTACGGCGCCATTACTCTCCCTCCAGCCACCACCATCTCTGCCGCACGTCCACCACATCGCCAAGCTTGCCAACCACCCTCCGGAGGATGCAACACTAGGAATGGTGCCATTCATCTCCCGGCGGCCGCAGCTACGCAATCTCTGGCGAAAGACAGCAAACAGAGCTGCACCGAGCGAGGTGACGATGTCGCTAATGGCCAGGCCACCACAAGCAGTGCACCACTACCCACCAACCTCATGTCGAGCCGGCCCGAGGGGCCCAGATCCGGCCCTCGCAGCCCAGATCGGACCCCCCTATGCGCAGCCGCCATCTGCACCCAGAGCAGCGACCGCACCTCACCTCGACCTCCTCTGCAGCCGGCAGCGCACCACCTTCGCCAGGACGGCCGCCACGCACGCTGACGGCCACCGCAACGCATCTCCGTAGTCGGTGCCGCAACATGCCGCGCCCCTCACCGCGCGATGCCCAACTCCCGTCGCCAACTTGGCCTGCCCGCGCCGGGAGCAAATGCGAGGGAAGGAATCCACCCCGCCTCCTCCTTCCCAGGGGGGTGCGCGGCTTTTTTCGCCGGCCCCCCTCTGGCAGCGGCATAGCAGAGGGAGAGATCGGAGGGGGGGGTGTGGTGGTGGCTAGGGTTCCCCCGTTTCGCCCAGGGATGGCGACGCGGGGGGGGGGGGGGGGGGGAGGGGCTCTTGGGCTCGTCTTTTCTTTCTTCCCCCCAAAAAAATCCATCTGTGATGATAGACGGCAAAGGTTACTTTGGCAATGATTCGGTGTGAGTAATCCGTCTGTGATGACATATGCACCCAAATGCTACAATCCAAACATTTACGAAAATAGTAACTCTAACAGAATCAACAAGGACTCTTATTTCATTGCTAAAAATTTTGCATAATTTTTTTTACATTGCCAAACCATTGGAATGTCATGAACCAAAGTTAACACAACCGGATTACAAGAGAGAAGAAAGTAAAATAACTTGGCAGCATCTTCAATTATCCAAAACAACTACACGCGTGGGACAGGGTATGGTGGTCGGTCATTTTCTTTACGGTTTTGCTAAGAAATCTCAGTCACCGTTAGTGTCGGCACAGTGGAAACCAGGGTACCACGGGCCGGCCTGCCAGGGCCCACGCCATTCTTTGGATGTTTTTCGCTAAGGATCAGGCTCCCCAAGCCTGGCGAGCTTCGCGAGGATTTTCCCCTCGCGAAGGGTTTTTTCTCCTCGCCAAGGCTTCTCTCCCTTGGCGAGGGATCGCTCCTCGACAAGGCGTCTCCGACGTCACCCGCAATTCTGCTAAGGACCAAGCCGAAGGGCTCGGCGAGGTCCTCTGCCTCGCCGAGGCCCCTTCCTCATGAAGCCATCTCTGCCCCCGCGGCAGAGCGCACATGGGCTCTGCACCATGTGCAGAGTGACGCGCGTGCCTACGCGCGATGACGACGACACCGCAGTTGCCGTTTCCATGTATAAAGCAGTCAACAAAGTGGAGCCAAGCAAAGCGGACAACGAGTATTGCCTCTTTGGTGATAAGGGGACCGTCTGCAGCTACGCTCCAAGGACGACGTCACCGTGGGTCACTCCCACCTCGGCAAGCGCCAGGCCATTGTCCAGCTGGTCGGTGCCCCTTTTCAGCTTTGGTGATGCCGCTCCCCTGCCGTGGACCGCGTCCACGAGCTTTACCTTTATGGTGGACTTCACCTTTACGGTGCACCGCGCCTCCTCCGTCGTCGCCATGTGGCAGCCCTTCCCGCCCAAATGTTTGGGCGGAAGAGGTCCGAGACGCCTACAAAAGGAGGAGGGGTGCACCCAAGCAAGGGGTTCGATCTTCGGTTGGTGCAACCCTATTAGACCTAACCCTAGATCTGAAGACCAGCAAGTAGCCATTGTTAGCCACCACGAGCTCGACAAGCTCTCCTTGTACTGTAAACTCTCCAAGCAGTGCAATACACAAAAGCAGGACGTAGGGGTTTTACCTCCACAAGAGGGCCCTGAACCTGGGTAAGACCGAGCGTTCCATCTCTGTAGTGCTGTCCCGCAGCGAGTCCGACGAGCACCGTCGCCGGAGCATGTTGAGGGTTGTTTGATCCCGTGTTCAGCCCCTTACTCGATCCTTCTCGAGACACACCCAGTTCCTGGGACAGTTCTCCGACATTTGGCGCGCCAGGTAGGGGGCTGAGGCGCGTCTTCATCCTCGACACAGCCATGGCCGGCTCTCGTGCCGAATGTCTCGCTCGCCGGACGGCTAGCGCCGCCACCGCTCCCGCAGGCCGCCCGCGCGGCCGCCCGCATGGGAGCTCCGCTCCGGAGCGCCGTGTCGACCCCGAGCCCCGCGTCGAGCACCCGGACGACGACGACATCGACCACGCTGAGGACGACCTCGGCGAAGAGGAGGCCTCCTCCCTGCACCCGTCGCGGGACCATGCTGCCTCCTCGCTGGGCCGCCCTGCGCCCAGCCCGGCGACTGCGCTCCTCATGGCGCAGGAGCTGCTGCAGTACCGCCCCACGCCGGCGGCTCAGGAGGCCTGGCTCAACCGCGTTGCCGAGCTCATCGGCGCCGCTCGCGCCGCGGCACCCGCGCCGTCTCGTTCCCTGGTTCCTTCCGCACTCGTGGGGGACGTGGCACACGGCGCACCTCCCGCGCCTCCTCATCAGCCCGCGCCCGCTCCAGCTCCACCGGTTCCACCGCAACCTGCACCAGCAGGGGCTCCTCCTCGCGACGGCCGCGCTGCATCACACGCGTCGTCGCCGCATGACTGCCAAATCGTGCAGCGAGCCCCCGAGGATGCACGCGTGAGCATCGAGCGAGGGCAAGAACGCCGCAACCGCGCCGTCCAGGACGTCGCCACCGCCGGGCGCCACCTCCGCGCCACCCTCGCCAACGGCACGGTCACCTACGGCATGACGGCCGCGTTCACTCGCAGCCTCCGTCGCGTCGTCTGGCCGGTCAAGTTCAGGCCGGACCTCCCTCCGCGCTACGACGGCAAGAACAACCCCCTGGAGTTCCTGCAGCTCTACTCTCTGGCCATCCAGGCCGCCGGGGGCGACGACAAGGTCATGGCGAACTGGTTCCCCATGGCCCTCAAGGACTCCGCGTCCTCATGGCTCACCAACCTCCCCGCCGAGTCCATCAACACCTGGGAGGAGCTCTGCCGGTGCTTCGTCGCCAACTTCAAGGGCACGTACGAGCGCGGCCTCACCTACAACGACCTCTGCGCCGTGCGTCAGAAGCCCGGCGAGACCCTCCGCAAGTACATCCAGCGCTTCAGCCAAGTGCGCAACAAGATCCCCAACGCCACCGACGCACAGGTCATTTCGGCCTTCCAGGCTGGGGTCACAGACGTGCGGATGCTCGAGAAGCTAGGCATCCACGACAACATCACCACCGTCGTCAAGCTCTTCGACTTAGCGGACAAATGCGCCAAGGCTGAAGAGGGCCGCTTGTTCGTCAAGAACGAGCCAGGGGACCCTGCCGAGGGGTCCAAGAAGAAGAAATCCTCCGAGAAGCGCAAGACTACTGCGGTCCTCGCGGCAGAGCCCGACGCCAAGCAGCCTCGCCAAGCTGCCACCTCAGCCGCAGGACCTGAGAAGAAGGATGATCGTCCCTTCTGCATCTACCACAACAGGCATTCTCACGCCACCGAGGACTGCTTCGACATCAAGAGGCTTCGCGAGGCAAACGGAGGCCGCGGAGGCCGCGGCGGCCGCGGGGGGCGACGCTGGAACAACAACTACAACGACAACTACCAGCAGAACCCCCAGGCCAACGCCGCTCAGCCCGCGAACGACAACCTGCCTGCCGAGGCTGACGAAGGCTACCAGGTGCCTCGCGGGGCAGCTTGCATCCTCGGCGGGGCTCAGGCCCCCCGCTCCAACCGCCACTTCAAGCAACTCGCTCGCGAGGTTGCAGCAGCCCTTCCCGGAGTCGAGGCCTCTAGGCCCCTCAAGTGGTCCCAGTGCCCCATTACATTCGACTCCGGCGACCACCCCAAGTCCACCTCGACCGTTGGCACCATCCCGCTGGTCTGCACCCCCACCATCAACAACATCGCCGTCTCTAAGACGCTCATTGATGGGGGTGCCGGCCTCAACGTCATCTCCGTCGAGACATTCGAGAAGCTGCAGGTGCCCTACGAGCGGCTCATGCCTACCAGGCCCTTCTCGGGAGTGACAGAGGGTCTTACCACCCCTTTGGGGCAGGTGAGGCTCCCCGTCACTTTCGGTACCCTGGCCAACTACCGCACCGAGCTGATCGACTTCGACGTCGCGCACATCGGCCTGCCCTACAACGCCATACTCGGCTACCCCGCCCTCGCCAAATTCATGGCGGTGACCCACCACGCCTACAACCTCGTCAAGCTCCCTGGCTCGGGTGGCACTATTGTCATCCGCGGCGTGGTCTCGGACGCCCTGTACGCTGCGCAAGCGGCCTACAAGGCTGTCGCGGTGGCGTGACCCGCTGACGAGGACGAGGAACCCCTCCCGAGGCCCCCCGCGAAGAAGAAGCAGCTGTTCTCTCAGGAGAAGGCCGTGACAAAGCAAGTGTCTCTGGAGACAAGCGGCTCGGGGGCTTGCGTCACCATCGGCGCCAACCTGCCTCCCAAATAGGAAAGCGCGCTCGTCGCCTTCCTCAGGGCAAACTCTGACATGTTCGCTTGGACACCGTCAGATATGTCCGGAGTACCGAGGGAGGTGATCGAGCACCACTTAGCCGTGTGTCCAAACGCACGCCCCGTCAAGCAAAAAGCGCGGCGCCAAGCGCCAGAGAAGCAAGACTTCATCGTTAAGGAAGTATACAAGCTGAAGAAGGCCAGCATCATCAAGGAAGTGGTCCACCCCACTTGGCTCGCCAATGGTGTGGTCGTCCCCAAGCACACCGGAGGAAGCAGCCTCGTCAAGCCTCCACCCCCAAGGAAACCTCGCCAAGGACTCCACCGAGCCTGGAGAGGAGCCAGCCGCTGCCTCACCAACGACTACCCTCGTCGAGCATCCCGTGTACTTCGTCAGCACAGTGCTGCGGGACGCTCGCGAGCGCTACCCCATGCAGCAAAAGCTCCTTTTCTCGCTCCTCATCGCCTCCAGGAAGTTGCGCCACTACTTCCAGGGTCACCCCATCAAGGTGGTCACCTCATATCCCCTGGAACAGGTCCTGTGCAACCCGAACGCGACAGATCGCGTCGCAGGCTGGGGCATTGAGCTACAACCTTTCGAGGTGGAGTTTGACACCACCAGGGTCATCAAGGGCAGAGTGCTGGCTGATTTCATGGCCGAATGGATGGACACGCGCAAAGAAGAAGAGCTTCCAGAGGAGGAAGCTACAGCTTCAGGAGGAACGACACCAAGCCACTGGACCATGCACTTCGACGGCGCCTTCGCGGCCAGGAGTGCAGGGGCTGGCGCCGTCCTCACCTCACCGGCAGGCGACAAGCTCTACTACGCGTCCAACTGTGCTTCAAGGACAACGACAAGGTCTCCAACAACATCGCTGAGTATGAAGGCCTCCTCGCCAGGCTCAGAGCCGCCATCGCCCTCGGCATCAAGTACATCCTCATCAAGGGCGACTCCCAGCTCCTCGTCAACTTCTCCAACAAAAGCTACACGCCTAAGGACACTTACATGGTGGCCTACCTTGAAGAGGTACGCAAGCTAGAGAAGCACTTCAGGGGCATGGAGCTCAAGCACATCCTGCAGGCAGAAAATCAAGAGGCAGATGAAATTGCTCGGCGAGCAGCAAGAAGAGAAGCCCAGAAGCCTGGAGTGTTCGAGGAGAGGCTCACCAAGGCCTCGGTCAAGCAACCTGTGGTCAACATCAGCATCGACGAGGAGCTCCCACCTGCCCCACCGAGCGGAGCACCAAACTGTGGGTTGCCCTCGGGCGATCGCTTGCTGCTGACTCTAGTACGACAAGACACTGGTTGGATCGACGAGATCAAGAACTACCTGCAGAACCGAGCCCTCCCCGAAGACGACACAGAGGCCGAGAGAGTTGCTCGCCAGGCCAAGTCCTATTGCCTCCACGACAGAGACCTGTACCGCAAGCGACCCAATGGGGTTGCGCTGCGGTACGTCCCTGCCGAGGAAGGCCGCCAGCTCATCAACGACATACACAGTGGCGAGTGCGGCCACCACTCTTCCTCGCGCACCATTGCAGGCAAGGTCTTCCGCAGTGGCTTCTACTGGCCCTCAGTACTCCAAGATGCTGCCGAAATCGTCCAGTCCTGCGACGCATGCCAATTCCACGCCAAGCAAATCCACTAGCCCGCGCAAGGACTCCAGACGATCCCGCTCTCCTGGCCGTTCGCGGTCTGGGGGCTGGACCTGCTGGGACCCTTCCCGCGAGTGCTCGGGGGCTACCGCTACCTCTACGTCGCCATCGACAAATTCACCAAGTGGCCTGAGGTGGAACCCGTACGCACCATTCCGGCGAAATCGGCGGTAAAATTCATAAGGAGCCTGGTCTGCCGCTTCGGCGTGCCCAACCGCATCATCACCGACAACGGCTCACAATTCATCAGTGGCGCCTTCAAGTCCTACTGTGGCAGCATCGGTGCCCAAATCTGCTACGCCTCGGTGGCGCATCCGCGAAGCAACGGGCAGGCCAAACGAGCCAACGCCGAGGTGCTCAAGGGCCTCAAGACGAGAAGCTTCAACCGCCTCAAGGCCAGCGGCAAGCACTGGATCGATGAGCTCCCCTCGGTGCTCTGGTCCATCCGCACCACGCCAACAAAGCCAACTGGTGAGACGCCGTTCTCCCTCGTCTATGGCGCTGAAGCCGTCCTCCCCAGCGAGATTACTCATGGCTCTGCGCGAGTCTTGGCCTTCAAGGAGGCTGAGGTGGACGAACTCCGCAACGACGACCTGCTGCTAGTTGAAGGGCTCCGCCGCAATGCGGCCCTGAGAGCGGCAAGGTACCAGCAAGACCTCCGCCGCTACCACAGCCGCCACATCCGCCCACGCACTCTCGAAGCAGGGGACCTTGTCCTGAGGAGAATCCTCTCCAGGGCAGGCCTCCACAAGCTCTCACCAATGTGGGAAGGCCCCTACAGAGTCGTGCACATCGCCAGGCCTGGCTCCGCGCGGCTCGAAACGGAGGACGGCATCCCTGTCGCCAACCCCTGGAACATCCAGCACCTGCGCAAGTTCTACCCCTGATCGCCCTCGGCGAGCAATTTTTTGCATCAAGGGAGAGCCACGCGCCATCATCTTCCACGAGGAAAAACTCCGGGCTCCCCTCTCTACTATACGTTGCCGCGGGCCGTTCGAGAAGACTCCCAAGCCACCAAGCCTCGGCATGGTCACCTTTTCAGGCACCATGTCTTGGCGAGGTGGATCCCCATGCCGGTCATGGTGGAACGCAGGCTAAAAGCCACCCCCGCATAGGGGCCCCCTGAGCTCTCTCTACACGCGTCTGCCTCGGGCACGCCTCTCGAGAGTCTCAGCCACAGAATGTGGACCCCATGCTAAGAGCATGGCGGATTTTTTGTGCTTCTGGCCACGCCAGTGTAATGAACACCTATTTCAGGTCATTCTGAACCTTTGCGCATCGCGCCAGCATGTTTTGCGGCTTCAGCAAAGCTGTTATTGCTATTTATTTTCGCTCGTATGATCCCTCCTGTGTATCTCACGAGCGGGGGCTAGCAGGGTGCCATGCCACGGGAGCATCCCGGCAGCGCCTTAAACCTAAGTGATCCAAGCTCTGAACTTGCGGATCAGCTCTCATGCATGTCAACTCCCAAGGAGCTCTGAACTCATGGGTCAGCTCCCGCGCACGTCAACTCACCAAGGATCACCAAAACCTTGGTGCTTGTTCTCCTCGTGAGACACACATGAAGGAACCTACGGGCTCAAGTTATATAGCTATCTATTGCTTGTGGGTATGCCTATCTGTCCAAGTGCAGGTAACAAGCATCAGGCACCCTCTCCAAGGCAACAACGCCTCGCCAGGGAACCAACACCCTCTCCAAGGCGGAAACGCCTCGTCAAGCTAAGTCTAAACACACGTTCGAATCTCCTCTCGCTGGTCTTTGCCCCTCGAGTCTCTTTTCTCTCTCCTATGCCTCATGGGCTGCTTGCACGTCGAAGGTGGGCCCCAAGCATCGCGCTTCGTGGAGCTCTTACTTCTTGAGGCCTCACGCACCCCCCGGACTTGTGGAGCACTGACTCGCACATACCGAAGCGGCGGTGGTGTAGCGCTAAGAGAGGGTCTTAAGACGTAGAGCGAAAAGACATGAAGGGGAAAGACAAAGGCTTCCCGAGGGACATACGCAAGCGCTCCAATATAACTTAACAAGTTCTTACAGAATTTACAATCAAAATGGCTAAGATAAATGTGCCCTCTGTACGCCCAGCTGCAAGCGAGGAGCTCAAGCCGTTGCGCCTCCTGAGGTGCTCGCCTTGTCCGCAGCGGTCTCCGTATCCTCTTCCGGAGCATCCCCGTCGTCGCCTTCAATCACCACTTGGTCAAATTTCTTGGCGAACGCGATGGCGGCCTGCGTGGCGGTCTCCCGCGCCTTGTTGCTGATGGCGCGCGGCGGCGCCATCACGTCCTCAAGATCAAGTGAGGGCTGGAGCCTCACGAGGTTGCTGAAGACGTTGGTGACGGCGACGACGAGGAGGTCGCGACTCTCCTCCACGACGCACTTGTCAAAGCTCTTCGCGACCCCTTCAAGCTTTCCGAGGAATTGCTCGAAGAAGTACGAATACGAGGTCTCGTCGTCGGTCGCCGTGGAGAGGGAGGGGACGTCAATCCTCAGATCGTTCCCGACCGCGTGCACGCGGCTCACCAAGCTTTGGAGAATGCTCTGGCGCTGGCGCGTCATGGACCGGTTGACTTGGCGCTGGTCCCGTGCCTGCTCCGCCAGGGCCGCGGCCGGCCCCACCTGCTGCCGGAGCTCATCCAGGTCCCTCTCCAGGGCGAAGGCGTCCCCCTCCGCGTGAGCCTGGGCCTCTCGGGAGACCTCGAGGCAAGAGGTCAACCGCTTCTCCTCCTGCTCGAGCGCCTTGATGCGTTTTTCGAACTCCTTCCGCTTGGAGTTGAAGCGGTCCTCCTGCTTGGTGGCCTTCTCGTCATATTCTTTGGCGAGGCCTTCGCGGACGAGCTTGACCTTGAGGTCAGCCTCTTCCTGGAGCTTCTTCCGCTCCGCCGTGAGGTTGGCCTCGTCGGTGGCCACCCGACCCTCACGCTCCTGCAGCTGCCCCTCGCGGGTAGCCTGGTCCTTCTCCAGCTGCTGGACCTGCTCCTCGCGCTTGTGCAGCTCCTTCTCTCGGAGGGAGAGCTCCTCCTCGCGCCGCACCAGCTCCGCCTCGCGGAGCGCTAGCTGCCCCTCGCGGGCATCTTGCAGCTCGCGGAGCTCCCTCAGGCTGGCCTTGGCGACCTCGGAGTCGGCAGCAAACTTCTGCTTCGCGGCCGCCAGCTCGTCATGCTTGGAGGCGGTTTCCACCTCGAGCGCTTCCCTGGCGGCGTCGAGCTCCTCCATCACCTCCTGCGCCTCCCGCTTGGCACTGTCACGGGTCTCCTTGGCGAAGCGGAGGGCCTCTTGGCGCTCCGCCTGGGCCGCCGCGTCCCACCGGCGGCACACCTCCACCCTCTCGTGGAGAAGGGCCCAGGCCTCGCTGAGCTTTGCTCTCTCCTCTGCCAGGGCGTTTTCTTCCTTGGCGAGCTGCTCCTCCAGCCCGTCAAGCGCCCGCCGCGCCCGGTTGAGGATGATCTGGCGGTGAGCTGCTTGGCGCCGCGGCGCTTGCAGCGCCAAGGAGAATCCCGCGCTGCTGCTGGGTGCAGAGTCCTCGGTACTCGCCGAGGCGCCCGGGGGCTCCTGCCTCGGGCCCCCGACCACCTCTGGTGCGTTCCGGGGGCTGGTGGGGGCGCCTCCTTCGGCGCTCGCTTCGGTTGCCCTCTGGGGGCTGGGCGCCCTCTCGCGCTCAGCTTCAGCGCCAGTGGGCTCCGGAGGTGCCTCCGCCTCCTGCTCCTCAGGGGCGCCTCCGGCCCCCTCTGCGGCGGCCGCGTCCGCCGCGGCCTCGGCCACATCGGCCCCTTGTGGAGGAGCCTCCCCCCCCCCCCCGTCGGGGGCGGCTCCAGGATGATCTCCTCATCCATCCTCTCCTCCTCCGTCTCGGTCTGGATGGGAGGAATGGCCGTCCTTGTTGGCGACAGCGGTGCCATTTCTTCTACCACCTCCTCCGCGCGGTGCTCGACCGCGGGAGGATTCGCCGCTCGAGGCGAGGATGGCGCCACCTCTGCGGTCACCTCCTCGCGGTGCTCCGTCGCGGGCGGAGTGGCCGCGAGGATCGGCAACGGCGTGACCTCCAACTCCACCGCTACCTCTGCGCGGTGCTCGACCGCGGGAGGGACAGCTGCTTGCTGCGGCTCGCCAGCCGCAGGCGTCTTCGTGACGATGCTGGCGGTCTCTCCAAGCTTGTGGAGCCGCCGCCTCTTTGGCTCCGCAGGCTGCCTGAAAGGAAGACAAGTTGGAAATCCTTCAAAGGGGGGAACTCTCAAAGCAAAATATTGAAGGAGAAAGAAAAATCAAAGGCTTACTCGCCGGCCATCACCCACACCCTTTTCTTCGCCTTGGGTGGCTGGGTGTTGCTCGCTCCGGCCTCCTCCCGAGCAGCTCCTGTCTCCGCGCGAGGGGTGTCTCTCGCGGTTGCGGCCCTCCTGTCGTGGACGGCCTTGGAGCGGGGTTCGCAGCGCCCACTCCCGCCGCCGCTCGTCTCCCCCTCCCCTTCGGCGCGCTGGGAGCAGACGACGCGGAAGGCATCCTCTTCGTCGCCGGAGGAGAGCACCTGGAGGTCCACCTCAGCGTGTACGCTCCTTGAGGAGCCGATGTCCTCACCAACGGGGCCAATGCCCCTCGAAGCCTCATCCTCGCCGAGGGGGTCCTCGCTTCTCGAGGCCTCCTCCTCGGCGGACCCCTCCGCTTCCTCAGGCTCCGGAGGCTAGTCCAAGTACTCCGGCTCCGCCGCCCACGGGTTAGGGCGAGACCCGCGGTGCCCCGCAGGCACAATTCCCCACTCGTCGAACGTGGGCATGAGCGCGCGCTGCTCCGCGATGCTTTCCTCGGCGAAGCAGATGAGCGGCTTGGCCGCCTCCTTCTTGGCGGACGGGATCTCCGACATCGTGAAGAGGACGCCCATGATCTGGCGTAATACCTCAGGCGCAAAGCCATCCCTGCTCAAGCGCATTGCATCCCCCTTGCCGTCGTATCGCCACACCGGCTCGGCGTGCAGTTGGAGGGGGGCGATGCGGCGCCTGGTGAAGTCTTTGGCCACCATCTGGTCGGTGACCCCTGCCTCGCGCATGCGACGGATGTATACGTACACCGCGTCAAGCCTCGAGCCACTGAAGTCCGTGCTCGCCCAGCGCGCCCACTTCCTCGGGGGCCCCTCGGGCACCTCCAGGAGAGGGTGAGTGGCCTTGGCGTCGACGAAGAGCCACTTCTCGCGGAACTTGTCCACCTTCTTCGTCACCTTGGTGACGGCGTCCTCACCACACCAGGCGATGGGGATGTAGTTGTCGCTCCTGGCGTCGGCGATGCGGAAGGAGACGCATCTGAGCCTCTCGCCCTGGGCGGTGCTCCGAAGGGAGTAGAAGCTGCGGAAGAGCGCCACCGAGGGGCGGATGCCGATGTAGGCCTCGCAGAGGTGGGCGAAGATAGCAAGGATGAGGATGGAGTTGGGATGAAGATGAAGAAGTTGGATCTGGTACACCTCCAAGATCGCCAGGAGGAAGTCGGAGAACGGCGGCATCAGGCCGGCGTAGAGAGTGTGGAGGAAGATGGGGTAGAACGTCTCGGTGAGCCTGCTGCCAGCCGGCCTCATTTCGGTGGCGCCGTGCTCGTTGGTACTCGCCGCCGCCAGGTGGCGCACCGTCGCTATCGTCGCCGCGGTGACACGCGTCCGCGGCAGTGCTCCCTCGAGAGCAGCGGCGCGCGCCATCGCCGCAGATGTGCTCGCCTGCGCTGTGGCCTTGCCCTTCAAGTCGGCAGCTGTTCTCTTGGGTGCCATGGTCGCCGGAGAAGAAGGTGAGAACTCTGGAGTTGGAGCGCTCTGGAGAGATTGGAGGCGTGGGGAGAAGTTTGCGGAGGAGTTATGGGAGAAGTGACGGGCGCTGCCTGCGCGCCCAGGCTTTATTGACCGGCTCCCAAGTCGTGGCGGGCCCCGCCACGTTGCCCGTTGGAGCCGAGGAGGTCGTGGCCGCGGGTGCAACCGCTGCGTGCCACGTGTCGCGGCCCTGTCAGGCATCTTTGGCCCCTCGACGCTTCGCCTTCGTCCATGGGCCTCGGCGTGCCCGTCGTGGGCCCGGGGGCTACTATCGGCACAGTGGAAACCAGGGTACCACGGGCCGGCCTGCCAGGGCCCACGCCATTCTTTGGATGTTTTTCGCTAAGGATCAGGCTCCCCAAGCCTGGCGAGCTTCGCGAGGATTTTCCCCTCGCGAAGGGTTTTTTCTCCTCGCCAAGGCTTCTCTCCCTTGGCGAGCGATCGCTCCTCGACAAGGCGTCTCCGACGTCACCCGCAATTCTGCTAAGGACCAAGCCGAAGGGCTCGGCGAGGTCCTCTGCCTCGCCGAGGCCCCTTCCTCACGAAGCCATCTCTGCCCCCGCGGCAGAGCGCACATAGGCTCTGCACCATATGCAGAGTGACGCGCGTGCCTACGCGCGATGACGACAACGCCGCAGTTGCCGTTTCCATGTATAAAGCAGTCAACAAAGTGGAGCCAAGCAAAGCGGACAACGAGTATTGCCTCTTTGGTGATAAGGGGACCGTCTGCAGCTACGCTCCAAGGACGACGTCACCGTGGGTCACCTCCCACCTCGGCAAGCGCCATCCCATTGTCCAGCTGGTCGGTGCCCCTTTTCAGCTTTGGTGACGCCGCTCCCCTGCCGTGGACCGCGTCCACGAGCTTTACCTTTATGGTGGACTTCACCTTTACGGTGCACCGCGCCTCCTCCGTCGTCGCCATGTGGCAGCCCTTCCCGCCCAAATGTTTGGGCGGAAGAGGTCCAAGACGCCTACAAAAGGAGGAGGGGTGCACCCAAGCAAGGGGTTCGATCTTCGGTTGGTGCAACCCTATTAGACCTAACCCTAGATCTGAAGACCAGCAAGTAGCCATTGTTAGCCACCTCGAGCTCGACAAGCTCTCCTTGTACTGTAAACTCTCCAAGCAGTGCAATACACAAAAGCAGGACGTAGGGGTTTTACCTCCACAAGAGGGCCCTGAACCTGGGTAAGACCGAGCGTTCCATCTCTGCAGTGCTGTCCCGCAGGGAGTCCGACGAGCACCGTCGCCGGAGCACGTTGAGGGTTGTTTGATCCCGTGTTCAGCCCCTTACTCGATCCTTCTCGAGACACACCTAGTTCCTGGGACAGTTCTCCGACAGTTAGATTTTATATCGTGATTCGTATTAATTTGTGAGTTGCACATGGTTTGTAACTGTGTGCAACTGAATGAGATTTAGTTAATTCTTAGTTGTCTCCATAGCCATTAGATTTTATGTCATGATTCGTGCTAATCTGGGAGTTGCATGAAGTTTGTACTGTCTACAACTAACTAAGATTTAGTTAATGCTCAGTCGCCTTTATAACCTTATATTGTGTGTCGTGATTCATCCTAGTATGAGAGTTGCACATGACTTGCAAATGTGTGTAACTGACTGAAATTTACCTAAATCTAACTTGACTCTGAACTATACACTCCTTTTTTCACAAGAAGGGTCCCGTAGGACCCGACACAACATTATATTATAATAAGAAAAAAGCCTTTTACATCCACAAACATGAAAAAAAAGGAGAATTACAACCAAACCAAGCCTAGAAACTACTCCCTCCGTTTCACAATAAAGATGTTTTATGCTTTTGTTACATTCACATGTATACATATGTATTTAGACACGTTTTAGTATATATGTTCATCCGTTTTAGTCCGAATCTAGACAACATGTAAAACACCTACAACATCTTATATTATGAAACAGAGAGAATATGTGATAAGGACCTTGAAGCAAAAAATGTAGATTGCAATATGGTCCCTAAGCTTCTTCCAGGATTGTTCCAAGGACGCACCACTTGGTGCGGTTAAGTTGTCGGTACAACTTTACGAGGTGACGCCTGGTTGAACATTGTGTTTACCTTCCGCAAGAAGAAGAAACTACTGCCCTAAAGTCTTGCTTCCACATGAATGACCGGAGCTCGAAGGCGCAATGGCCATAGCTCGCAAAGGTCGCCTTTCGACAAGAGGATGCCCGGATGGTGGGAAGACTGGCAGCTTTCTCACGGTCAGGCGCCAAAAGCCCAAAACTTGCAATCCACCGTTTGTAGGTGGAGCTCTCCAGTCTCCAATAGTAGACTGATATGCGATCGACAACATCCGGACGCCCCACCTCTCCTTCCCATTCTCCACCACGGATTCTTTTAAGAAGAGGTATCACTAGTAGAAAACGGGCCTTTAGTCCCGGTTGAAAAAAACCGGGACTACCAAGTCGGGACTAAAGGCCCCCACCCCTTTAGTCCCGGTTTGTTACGAACCGGGACTAAAAGACCCTCCACGTGAGCGCGCTCGTGCACTGGGGCTGGAGGACCTTTAGTCCGGTTGGTAACACCAACCCGGACTAAAGGACCTATTTTTTTGATTTTTTTTTGAATTTTTTTTAAAAAAATTCAATATTTGGAATATTTGAATTATTTGTCAGTTTAATCTCGAATCACCCCTAATCTCACTGCACCGTGCATACTTGTAGGCAAACTTCTCGATCGGTCACCCATCCTCACACTGCTCCACCCTCAACACGCTTAACTTTTAAGTTACTTCCCAACTAGCTTCCAAGATTGCATTGATAACATCTTGATAATACTATGCTATCAATCTTATTATCCCCTACACTTTGATGGCACATGATATTATTTTTTGAATTCCAAACATATATTAACATAAACAACAATGATTAAGTAATACTAACCATTATGTAGAAATCAATTATTAATTCCAAAAAATAAAAAAATAAAAATAATTTAAATTTCTGGCAAAAACTTAAATCTTCCTGCTTTCATAGTTCCCTTTGAGCGGATGCGCAATTTTGCGCTGAACATTTTGATATATTACATAATTTTTTCCGACTACGTACGCAAAAGTCATTGCCATTTTACTGAGAATTTGCCAAAAAAAATCAAAATTCAAAGTTTTCAATTTTCCCTAAAAGTAGGTTGCGTGAGGTACAGGCATGTCAAGGGATTTTAAAATTTGAAGTTTTTACTATTTTCATTTATTCGTTTTGGACGTTTTTGCCGCGCGCGGGGGGGGGGGGGGGGGGGGGGGGGGGGTAGGCATGAGAGGCAAAAATTCTGATTTTTCCCACAAACCTTTAGTCCGGGATGGTGGCTCCAAACGGGACTAAAGGTCCTGTTTAAACCGGGACTAAAGGTGTGCGGCCGCCCTACTGATACGTCTCCGACGTATCTATAACTTTTTATGTTCCATGCTTGATTATATATCAGCGCTACATGTTTTTATAATGTTTTTATATCTTCTTGACATGATTTATGGAACTAACCTATTAACAAGATGTCTAGTGCCAGTTCCTGTTTTCTACTGTCTTTTTGTTTCAGAAAAGTAGTTCTGGGAAGTTTCTCGGATTGCACTGAAAATTTACGGGAATTATTTCCAATATCAAACGAAGACGGAGCCAGTAGGGGGCCTGTAGGGGGGGCCCACAGGCCCCAGACGCCAGCCAGGCGCCCCCCCCCCTTGGCCGCGCCTGGGTCCCATCTGGACAGGTGGTCCACCTCCTCGAGTCGCCCTTTCGCCTATAAATTACCCCCGATGCAAAAACCGTAGATACGCCGATCATATTTTCCAGAAGACGTCCGAGGCCGCCGCCATCTCAAGCCCTATTTCGGAAGGGTTCTGCAGCTCTTCCCGGCACCCTGCCGGAGAGGGGAATCGACACCGGAGGCATCTACATCACCATTCCTGGCTCCGGAGTGATGCGTGAGTAGTCCACCACGGGTCTACGGGTCCATAGGAGTAGCTAGATGGTTGTCTCTCCTCCTTGTACTCCATTGTTTATATCTTCTGAGCTGCCTATCATGATCAAGATCATATTAATTGTAACTGCTACATTATTGTGTTTGTATGGATCCGATGAATTGTGGAAGTCATTACTTTTGTTCATCTTTGTGTTATGTTTTATCTATGAGCTTGCATTCTCTCTGATGCTAGTGGATGCTTTGGCCAAGTAATTATTAGTATTGTATGAGGGAGTATTTATGCTAGATAGTGGGTTCATGCATCTCTTTGTCCGAGTTCGGTGACAGGAACGGTTAAGACTAGAGATGTGCTGTTGCCACTAGAGAGAAAACAACGGTGTGATTTACTTATGTTATTTACATTGCTTATATTATGCACTTTGCTTATTGCAATGATCTGTTGCTTGTAACTTAATACTTTTGGGTGACATGCTGGATAGCGATCCCGGGGTGGATTATTAGTCATAGATGCAATTGGATAACGGTCGATATATTTGACGTAATGCCCATATTAGATGAAACGATGAACTATATTGTTTTATGATAGCATTGCTATGCGCCCACAATTCTGTCAATTACTATGGTGTAATTTGTTTACCTATCATGTATACCTTTTGGAGAGACACTCTAGTGAACTATGGACCCCGGTCCTATTTTCGTACATTGCTTACAACCGATTTAATAGTTTTTCATCATCATCTACTTGCTGGTCATATTTCACTCTCTTTGTATTTTACACTTACACATTTAATTCTTTGTGTTCGGCAAGCCGGAGAGATTGATAACCTCTCTGTTTTCGTTTGGGCAAAGTACTTGTTTATGATTGTGTGCAGTTCCGGGTCAATTATCGTTAACGGCGCCGTTGACACCTCGCTAAGCCTTCTACAAGTCCTACTGGATTCGATAATCTTGGTTTTATAATCAATGGAAAATTGCCGCTTTGCTGCATCATACCTTCCTTTTGGGGTCTCCCAGCGAACGTGTGATCCACGCCATCACCTACCCGTTGAAACCAGGACTAATGCTACATTAGTCCCGGTTTAAACTATGGCCGGGGTGAAAGGTCCGAACGGAAAGCCTTTTTTCTACTAGTGTATAGAGGAGAAACCAGCGATCTTATTTACTGGAATGCCAATGGTGAATGCTGAATAAAAGAAACATGCGTTTATGTTGCGTGATTATGAAGAAATCAACTCGAAATCAGCTCGAGATCAATTCGAGATCGTTACAAACTGAGTATGATCCAATTTCATAGATCGATCTTTCACTCGACTTAGTCAGAGCTCGCTCGAATTTTAGTATGAACTGAGTGCCTATTGTGTGCCTATTGTAACTCGCTCGCCGTGGACATGATGCAATAACACCGTACTCGTAAAAGCGCTTAAGAAGCCATGAAAATAACCTAAACATGAGGTATACAAATTACCATAACCGATGGTACAAAATTTGCAACGTGGGTAGGTACACACAAGTTAGCATGATTTTGATTTGTCAGCTAAATATCCACAGTACCGCACTAGCTTGTATTATACGTTGACGAAGGGCGTGCCGGTGATGAACTCGGTGGCGGCGAGCGCGACGAGTCCGAGCATGGCGAAACGGCCGTTCCAGAGCTCGGCGTCGGCGCTCCACACGCCGCTGGACTTGCTCTCGACGGTCCGGCCCTGCAGCAGCGGCACCAGCGACGCGACCGAGAATAAAGCTGCTGTCGTCAGGAACCAGCCCGCCCCGGAGCCGCTGCCAGCCTGGTCGAGAAGCCCACCACCATGCGCCGCCTCCACAGCGAGCGCCGCCACGAAGCCCACCATGGCGAGCCGGCCATTGATACGCTCCGGCGCCGGACCGCTGAAGGCGAGCACGTCCCTAACCGAGGGGTTAGCCTTGGGCTTGGGTGCCACCGGTCGCGGGGTCGGGGTCGGGCTTGAGATTGGGCTTGGGGAGGAGGTCGACGGGGTCGCCGTCTCCTTGGACGGATCCATTACCGGCTGCAGATACAGAAACAGTCAATTTACGTGCTTCGATAGTATTTTACGCAAGAGAGGAATAGACTATAGAGTCGAGTGCATGACTGAAAGCTCACCTCGCTCTGGGCTCTCACAACGAGGGCGCGCCGGCGCGGCGCTAGGGATGACGACCGGGCTGCGGATCGGCCGACAACGGCGGCACCGGCGAAGGAGCTTAAGGCGACCATGGTTGCCATTACTTTACAGCAGGAAGAAACAGGGACTGGCTAGATTGATCAGACACTTGATTCGCTGTGGTTAGCGGTGATTGTGTGTTGTTGCCAGAGAAGCGCGATCAGTCTGCCTTTATAGAGGGCGCGAGCCCCGGACCGTGAGAAGACTGGCCTGTGGCCGCGGCGGTGGCCACATCGGCGGGCACTCCCGTGTCGACAGTCGGACAGTCCCCACGTACGCCTGAACGTGGTGCTGGAGCTGTAGGTGAAGTGAGCCGGGAGACGACGTGGGCGTCCAGTGCACCATGCACAGGCGGTCCGGAGCTGGACGACAATGGGACAAGTGGACTCAACAGTGGGCGAAAAACTCCAGAAAGTGCACAGCCATGGGCCACTCGTCGACGACGACGTCACGGGGGCAACACGAGGAGACGAGGAAGGGTGTTGTCATGTCTGATTTGAGCTTTGATTTCTGGGGCTTTGGTTTGTAGCGCGACATAACGAGAAGCGACTAGAGAGACACGCACGCCTGCGTAGAGCCGTTGGTCCAATTCCTGCGTGGGCTGGTTGTTGCGGGGTGGCATTTCAAAACGTAAATTCTCACATACTCCGTATTTTGGTAGAGACTGTTAGAGTATATATGTATATTGTATTTTTCCCCACCTGTTAGGGGGCTTTCTGTATATTTACCTGTACCTATACTATATACATTGTGGCCTTTGGCCCCTGGGAATACAACTTGTGCTATTTCCCTAACATGGTATCAGAGCAAAATTGATCTCTCGCAGCCGCCGCCGCCGCACGTCCCGGCATCCTGCCGCCGCGCCCGGCCGCCGCCGCTGCCTCTCCCTTGCCGGCTCCCTCGCCGGCCTCCTCCCCCAAGCTCCTCCTCCGGCCCGGCCGCGGCCCTGCCCGAGCACCTCCCCGACCGCCTCTCGCAGCCGTCGCGCCGCCGGCCCGCTCCCGTTCGTTTCCGCCACCCGTCGCTGCCCGTCGCGCTTCGCCCTGTCGCCGCCCGGCCTCGCCTGTCGCCGCTCGGCCTCGTCCTGTCACCGCTCGGCCGCGCCCCCGCTGAGCCCGTCCGCCCGCTCGCGCCGTCGCGGCCTCGTCGTGACCCTGCTCCGTCGGCCTCCTCCCCCAAGCTCCGCCGCCTCTCCACCTCCGGTCTCCTCCTCCGGCCCGGCCGCGGCCCTGCCCGACCGCCTCTCGCAGCCGTCGCGCCGCCGGCCCGCTCCCGTTCGTCATCCCTCCCAGGTCGTCCCCGACACGCGTGTGTCGGCTCGATCCGTTTTCGAGGCCGGCTCGATCTGGTTTCTCTCGGCTCGGCTCGGCTTCGCCGGCTCGGCTCGGTCCGCCGACTCGGCTCGGTCCGCCGGCTCGGCTCTGGTTCGGTTCTGATTCGTCTGTTTCGTGAGTAAAAAAAAAAAAAACAGGTACAATGTCTTCTTCGTCGGGCTACGTTGCGATTTCTCGCTGCCCGGTGATTTTTGATGGCGCGAATTACCCTGATTTCGCTGCCTTCATGCGCGTCCATATGCGCGGTCTTCGTCTTTGGGGTGTGCTTTCTGGCGAGGTCTCCTGTCCGCCGCGCCCCGTTGCTCCTCTGGCACCCGTTGCGCCGCCGCCTGTTGCCCTTGCTTCCGATGCTACTCAGGAGGCTAAGGATGCAGCCCAGAGTGCTTATGACACTGCTCTGGCTGATTATAACGGGAAGGTCCAGGAGCATTCTACTGCTGTTGCGACATACCGGTTGGATCTGTCTGACTACGCTCAGTGGATAGATGAGGATGCTCGTGCTGCTGCTGTTCTCACTTCCAGTGTTCTGCCTCAGTATGCTGCTGAGTTCATGGGTCTTCCCACTGCTGCTGCTCAGTGGACTTTTCTTCGTCAGCGCTATCAGCCATCTGGCGATGCTCTTTACCTGTCCGTGGTTCGTCAGGAGCATGATCTTCAGCAGGGTGATTCCACTATTGATGACTTCTACACTCAGAGTGCTGCTATATGGCGTCAGCTTGATTCTCTTCGTACTGCTGTGTGTGGCACCTGTCCCTGCTGTCTGACTGTGCGCGCGGATCTGGAGTTTCAGCGTGTCTATGAGTTCTTGTCGCGGCTCCGCAAGGAGTTTGAGCCGCGCCGTGCCCAGCTGCTTGCCCGTGGTCGTGTTCCGCTCTCTGAGGTACTAGCTGAGCTTCGGGCTGAGGAGACTCGTCTTCGTGGTGCTGGTCTTCTTGAGGTTCCCTCTGTACTTGCTGCTTGTGGTCCTCCTGTGCCGTCTGCTCGTGGTCCTTCTGTGCCGCCAGCCTCGTTGCGGTCTCCAGGTCCGCCGATACTCTCTTCTCCTCCGGCCCAGAGTCAGCCTCAGCAGCCCCGTGCATCTCCTCGTCCTCCCTGCGCCTACTGTAACAGGCCTGGTCATGATATCTCGAGCTGCTGGAAGAGGGATCCCAGCTTACGTCAGCAGTACCTTACTCGTAGGCAGGCTGGTTCTTCAGGATCTTCTGCTATTGCCCAGGCTGGATTGTCAGGATCTTCTGCTGCTGCACTGTCTGATCAGGACATTATCCGAGGTCTTCGTAGTCTGCTCGCTGCTACAGGCTCTTCCTCGACGGGTACTGCTGCTTCTGTGCCTAGCTCTTCGGGCACCGTGCGACCACCACCTTCTACACAGTCAGGTACGTCATCCCCGTGGTATCTGGATTCTGGAGCTTCTTTTCATATGACTTCTGCGTCTTCTATTCTTTCTGCTCTTCGCTCTTTTATTTCTCCTGTCCGTGTTATCACGGCTGATGGTACCTCTCTTCCTGTTTCCAGTCGAGGCACCCTTTCTACTTACTCTTTCTCTGTTCCTGATGTTTCTCATGTTCCTAGTCTTAAGATGAACCTGTTTTCTGCTAGTCAGCTTACTGATTCTGGTTGTCGCGTCATTCTTGATGCTGATTCTTGTGCTGTTCAGGACCGTCGTACACAGGCCCTGGTTGGAGCTGGCCCTCGCAGCCTTGAGTCCCCGGGGATATGGGAGTTAGACTGGCTTCGCGTTCCTTCCGCTGACACTTCATCAGCCAGTCTTCCTGCGGTTGCTGCTTCTGTCACTGGCTCTTTTCAGCAGTGGCATCATCGGCTGGGTCATCTTTGTGGCTCCCGTTTATCGTCATTAGTTCGTCGTGGTCTTCTGGGGTCTGTCTCAGGAGATGTGTATTTACATTCGTGTCAGGGTTGTAGGTTAGGTAAACAGATTCAGCTTCCCTATCCTACTAGTGCGTCTGTATCTCAGCGACCTTTTGATTTAGTTCATTCAGATGTTTGGGGTCCGGCACCCTTTGCTTCTAAAGGGGGCCATCGATACTATATTTTGTTCATTGATGATTTTTCACGGTACACCTGGTTATTTTTTATGCGCTCTCGCAGTGAGGTGCTTGCTATTTATCAGCGCTTTGTGGCCATGGTTCGTACTCAGTATTCCACTCCTATTCGTGTGTTTCGTGCTGATTCTGCAGGAGAGTATATCTCCCAGCACCTGCGTGGTGTCCTTGCTGAGCAGGGCACCCTTGCCCAGTTCTCGTGTCCCGGCGCCCATGCTCAAAATGGTGTCGCCGAGCGTAAGCATCGTCATATTCTTGAGACTACTCGTGCTATGATGATTGCTTCCTCTCTTCCGCCCCATTTCTGGGCTGAGGCTGTTGCTACGTCGACTTACCTCATTAACATTCAGCCTTCTGCTGCCCTTCAAGGTGGCATTCCTCTCGAGCGTCTTTCTGGTACCTCTCCAGACTACTCGGCTCTTCGTTTATTTGGTTGTGCTTGCTATGTTCTTCTTCCTCCTCGCGAACGCACCAAACTGACCGCTCAGTCTGTTGAGTGTGTTTTTCTTGGATACAGTGATGAGCATAAGGGCTACCGCTGTTGGGACCCTGTTGGTCGTAGGATGCGCATCTCCCGTGATGTCACGTTTGATGAGACGCGCTCCTTCTATCCTCGCCACACCTCTGGCACTTACCCGGTGGATGATATCTCTTTTCTTCTTTTTCCTGATTCACCTCCTGCTGTCTCTTCTCCACCTCCTAGTTCTTGTGCGCCTCCTCCATCTTCGGCGCCATCCTCTCCTCCGCCTAGTACTCCTCGTTCTCCGGCTTCGGCTCCTCCTTCTCCTATTCCTTCTTCCTCTTCTTCTGATGAGTCGTCTTCCGCCGATGAGTCTTCCCATTCACGGCCTGTTCGTCAGCGTCGTCCTCCTGACCGTTATTCTCCTAGTAAGTATGGTCTTTCTGTTGTCTCCGAGCCGACTTCTTATCGGGATGCTGAGCGTCATCCTGAATGGCAGCTTGCCATGGCTGAGGAGATCGCTGCGCTTGAGCGCACTGGCACCTGGGATCTTGTTTCTCCCCCTTTTGGTGTTCGTCCTATCACGTGTAAGTGGGTCTATAAAATTAAGACCCGCTCTGATGGATCTCTCGAGCGCTATAAAGCGCGTCTTGTGGCTCGTGGCTTTCAGCAGGAGCACGGCCGTGACTATGACGAGACTTTTGCCCCTGTGGCTCATATGACCACTGTTCGTACTCTTCTTGCTGTTGCTTCTGTTCGACACTGGTCTGTGTCCCAGCTTGATGTTCAGAATGCTTTTCTTAATGGCGAGTTGAGTGAGGAGGTTTATATGCAGCCTCCTCCTGGGTATTCTGTTCCTGATGGGATGGTTTGTCGTCTTCGACGATCTCTATATGGCCTGAAACAGGCCCCTCGTGCCTGGTTTGAGCGCTTCTCCTCAGTGGTTATCGCCGCAGGCTTCTCTCCCAGTGCTCATGATCCTGCACTGTTTGTCTACACCTCTCCTCGGTGTCGGACCTTGCTGCTTCTCTATGTTGATGACATGATCATCACCGGCGATGACCCTGAGCACATTGCCTTTGTTAAGGCTCGTCTACGTGAGCAGTTTCTCATGTCTGATCTTGGTCCTCATCGCTACTTTTTTGGGATTGAGGTTTCTTCTACAGCCGATGGCTTCTTTATCTCCCAGGAAAAGTATATTCAGGATCTTCTTTCTCGGGCTGATCTTAGTGATGACCGTACTGTTGAGACTCCTATGGAGCTTAATGTTAAGCTTCGTCCTACTGATGGTGATCCTCTTTCTGATCCCACACGTTATCGTCATCTTGTTGGGAGTCTTGTTTATCTTGCTGTCACTCGCCCGGATATCTCTTATCCTGTTCATATTCTGAGTCAGTTTGTCTCAGCTCCTACCACCGTTCACTACAGTCATCTCCTCCGTGTTCTTCGTTATCTCCGTGGCACTATTACTCGTCGTCTTTTCTTCCCTAGTTCCAGCTCTCTCCAGCTCCAGTGTTACTCGGATGCTACGTGGGCGAGTGATCCTACGGATCGTCGTTCACTTTCTGCTTACTGTGTGTTTCTTGGTGGTTCGCTTGTTGCTTGGAAGACGAAGAAACAGGTAGCGGTTTCCCGTTCGAGTGTTGAGGCTGAGCTGCGGGCTATGGCTTCGTTGATTGCTGAGGTGACCTGGTTACGGTGGTTGCTTGCAGATTTTGGGGTCTCTGTTACGACACCCACTCCTCTTTTGTGTGACAGTACAGGTGCTATCAGTATCGCACGTGATCCGGTCAAGCATGAGCTGACCAAGCATATTGGTGTTGATGTTTTTTATACACGGGCTCAGGTACAGGATCAGGTTGTTACACTTCATTATGTGCCTTCAGATTTGCAGTTGGCGGATTTCTTTACAAAGGCACAATTCCCTAACAGAGACTATATACATCTACACTATCGGCTATTTGGTCCGCTAGTACCATAGCTCCATCCTCAGAAAATGCAGTGGCTAAATTGCTTAGGTCGCGAAATATGCACATTTGTATTTAATAGGGCATCATATCAATTTAATGGACGAATATATATTTCCTTTACGATTCCATTAAAATTTATGCGACCAAAAGCACAATCCAAATGGTCAATCGAATATATTTTAGGGAATGGCATTCTGACGCGGTGGTGTCACCGAGCTACTCGCTATCGAAGGAGGAGTAGACCTGGACGAAGTGCTGACGGTGCCGCTCCTCCTCCCATCCTGCACCCGAGTGGCATGCTCAGCGTCCTGCTAGAGGTCGCGCTTCAGTTGGTCCGCGTTCCGCACGGATATGTCTAGATCAATTTTCCATGCGGCACCACTAATATGTATGGTTCATACAAATAACAGAGTGTGCATGTATGCAAGAAATCTGTCAGCTCGTGCTAATATCATCAACACTAATTGCTTAATCTGAAAAATCAAATGTATTGACGAGGGATTCAAAACAAGATTTCTCTTGAATGCACACGTAGCCGTGTGTTTAACGGCAAAAGATCCATGGTGTGTGCCCTTTGCTCCAGTTTTGCGAATGAGGCGCACCTTTGGAAGCTGTCAGGCGCGACCGGGATGTCGACTCTCTGGAGATACCGTTTAGGCGTTTGGGCGTAGCTGCTATCGCACAGGTGTAAGACTGCCCCTCTGTAATCCTGTGACCAATCCCCTCTTGTTTCATTCCGCTTTTGTAACGGTTTCGACCCTCCCCCTGTACTTTTCCTTCTATCTATACATCCGACACGCAATTCGGCGTGTCCGAAAAAAAAAAGAGGCCGCACCACCACAAGCCCTACCAATAAGACAAGGCTCACTACGCATGAAGTATTTCGATTCTTGCTTGTGTTTATTCATATGTTTTACATTGAACTACATCCTTATACATTGGAAGATATACCCATAGTTTAAAATTCTGATTATGGAAAAAAATTCTAAATTATTTCAACGAAATTCGAGAGATATTTTAACGAATTTTGAAGTGTGTTCAATTTGGTCTGAAATTTTGAGACGCGTATATCTGGACCCACGCTCGAAATAGCTCAAATGTGTTTCTCCAGATATTCTTGCTCTGGGGACTGATCATACAAAGAACGGCATACAGGACAACTTAATTCATTTTCGCTCCGAAATTACATCGCCAAACTAAAACAACCTAGCAGGTTTACAGAATGTCAGCATCTATTGCACTATCTTCTCGGCATGACCTCAATATGTACATGCACTACACTAGCTTAGTTTAAACGTTGACGAAGGGCGTGCCCGTGATGAACTCGGTGGCGGCGAGAGCGACGAGCCCTAGCATGGCGAAGCGGCCGTTCCAGAGCTCGGCGTCGGCTGTCCAGAGGCCGCTGGACTTGCTCTCGACGGTCCGGCCCTGCAGCAGCGGCACCAACGACGCCACCGTGAATAGGGCCGCTGTCGTCAGGAACCAGCCCGTCCCGGCGCCGCTGCCAGCCTGGTCGAGAAGGCCGCCACCATGCGCCGCCTCCACGGCGAGCGCCGCCACGAAACCCACCATGGCGAGCCGCCCGTTGATGCGCTCCGGCGCCGGGCCGCTGAAGGCGAGCACTTCCCTGACTGAGGGGTTAGCCTTGGGCTTGGGCTTCGGTGCTGCCGGGGTCGGGGTCGGGGTTGGGGTTGGGGAGGAGGTAGAGGCGCTCGTCGTCGCCTTGGTTGGATCCATTTCCGGCTGCATATACAGGGACAGTTAATTTCATGTACAGTAACAAAACATTAGCATTGAGAGCCTAGCTTGAAGTAAAGTTCCTGGCTCCTCTCTTAAGAAAAAGAGCTCACCTCGGTCTGGGCCCTAACGATGAGGGCGCGCCTGCGCGGTGCCACCACCGGAGACCGAGCAGCAGAGCAGCCTACGAGGGATGCCCCGGCGAAGGAGCTCAATGCAATCATTGTTGCCATTGCTTACAGAAGCTAAGCTAGAGTGCAGGGAAGAAGAAGCTAGGATGGAGAGAAGTAGTTGTTGTGTTGCTGTGTTGTTTGAGGTGATGAGTGGGCAGGCGGTCTTATAGGGCGGGCGCGGGGAGGGCGAGCCCGGTGGTGAGGAGGCATCCCTGCCGATGGTGGCTGCGGCGATGGCCACGTCGGCGGGAGCTCTCCAGCCGTGAACGTCTACGAGTTGTACGTACAGTGAGCCGGAGCCACGACGTGGACGTCCAGGCCACCATGGAGAGGCGCTCCGGAGCTCGCCAAAAGCCCAAACAAAAGGTAGCAGAAAAGGTGGCACAATTGGACTCCGCCAAGGTCAGAAGACTCCAGAAAGTGCCCAGCACGCGGAAGGATACTCGAGATACTTGTGCCCGGGGCCACGTACTCGTCGGCGACGACACTGGCTGCAGCCACACAGGTGCAGTACTCTAAATACTTATATTGTCTTGTTGTCTGATTTGAGTCTTGATGATCTCTGGGTCTTGGTCTGTAGCGTGAGATAACGAGAAGCGATTAGAGAGACACGCAGGCCTGGGTAGAGCCGTTGATTTTACTTTTATTTTTTGATACGAGACAAAAAAATATATCATTTTCATAATTTTTTTAGAGCTTTTGAAAATTAATGCCTAGCACGCCTTAGAACTTTCCCAAAAGCCTACACTCCCGACATTATATTACTCAAAAACTTAGCCCCGGCAATCTCCCACATTTTGCCCTCCTCTTCGATTTTCTCAATGGTGACATTGGGTTGGGAGGCATGATGTCTGAAGACCCTAGTATTTCGCCCCTTTCAAATCTATCAAGATACAAGCTTGATCGAAGAAGCCAAAGCTTTGCGGAGCCCGGCCCTTTCTTAATACTAAATTTGACCATCACACTTTGACATTTGGCTCGTTGGTCTAGAACACGGGGGATACTTCAAGGAAGCCACGAAGAGAGCATAGCCGACCAAATTCTAATGGTGAAACCACACCTGTGGAGGAAGTGAGCTGCTGACTCTTGAACTTGCTTGCAAAGGGGACAATTTCCGTAATTTTGCCATCC
Source organism: Puccinellia tenuiflora (assembly GCA_012064385.1). Lineage (NCBI taxonomy): Eukaryota > Viridiplantae > Streptophyta > Magnoliopsida > Poales > Poaceae > Puccinellia > Puccinellia tenuiflora. The sequence continues at coordinate 401,744 of QRDG01000419.1, forward strand.
ACTACGTTGAAGGCGATCTGATGTCCAAATCCTGTTTTGCATCACCAACCATGTAAAGATTTTTTTTCCTTTAGAAGGGAGGTGCATGATTTGGTTCATGTTGGTGGCCATGATACCCCTCGGTATACATCTTGTAGGCCCACGAGGCAGAGTAGTTGCCATCATCTTTTGAAGCAAAGGCAAAACATTTGCTATTTTCATTAAATAAGAAATGTTTAGAACAAGCGCCTAGGACAAGTCCTAGGTTTTCGAGTAAGCGATTACTCTCTCGGAATAATACAATCTAAGAATTGTACGCCGGCTAAACTCCAAAATTTTACTTTGTTTTTTTACTTTATTGATGATCATGGTGTTGGTAGAGGCGTGGGTGTCGGAAGACCCTAGCATTACGTTCCATTCAAATCTCCCCAAGAGACGAGCATGAACACGAGTTCCATGACCTTCCGAGTTCAACTATTTTCCAACACAAACTTCATCCAGCAATTTTTAACGGGAGTTCAGTTGCCCAAAGTGTTCCGGGTAAATCATGGATACCAAACGAAATCCTTGAAGTGAAGCGGCACTTGAAGAGGAGGTGTGACGCCACAGATAACACTGATGTTGGAAAGCATTTCCCATAAGGTGACAAATTGATGGATGTGGTCGTGTGGACTCTACCACTTTCGAGGGAAACGATGAGAAGGGTTTTACTGGTTCCTGAGGATTTTGCCAATCTATTCACATCGGTCCACTTCGTTCTCACACACTGATTACATGTCCATGTCTGGTTGTTTCGTCATTCCCGAAGTTAGTCTTGATCACAGAAGACAGATAATCACAGAAGACAGATTCCGTTAACTCAAATACTGTGCACAAGCAGGACGAATACGGAAATATAGTGGCAATGCTCCAGAATATTTCAGTTTCCAAAGGAAAAAGGAAAAGAAGAGCATAGTAATTTTACTGTGCGAGATCATCAATAATACTACAACTCCAACGTCAGAATGTCATACCCAACAATAGACAATCTTACACGGTACAGAACAGAACATGTACCATTCGACAGTATTAACCACTTCACAGGCTCGTAGGCTATATTGCCTGAAACAACAAACAGAACTCTATGGTCAACAATAGGAAATCACTCATAATTCCCCTCCAGGCTCCAGCAAGGTTTAGAAGAGGAAACAAAGACCAAGACACTGTCGACACGGCACAATTCCTTGGGTACACACTGCACGACAGTAGCGATGATTTCACAATGAAATGGAACTAATTAGTGCTAGTCGGACTATTTTGGATGAGATAACCCATCTTCTCAGCCAGCACATCCATATCGCCCACGTTAACCGGGTCATCATTCTCATCGCTGAGTCCTCCGTTCAGCAGCTCCTCCCAGAAATTATCCTTAGACACCCCTTGGGCTCCGTTCTGCTGCAATTCACAGGTACCCAGATCAAAATCATGTGGCTCCGTTATACCGTTAGCGTTAACACCTGAGCCACTGAGATCAGATGGAATCCCATCAACAAAGAGTTCCGCTGAACCTTCCAGGTCAGGTGGGATCCCATCGACAAGGAGCTCCACTGAACCTTCCAGGTCAGGCAGGATTCCATCAGCGAGGAGTTCCACTGACCCCTCAGCAGGAACTTCCACTGACTCATGGGGATCAAACAAAACAGGTGACTCTTGCTCCAGGCTGCTTCTGGCACCCATGTCATCAGCTTCAGGCCCTTGGTCGATGCGACGCCTCCTTTTCTTCGAGATGGCGTCATGGAGCTCCTTCCTCATCCTGTTCTGGGAAATCAGTTGCTTTAAGAATTCAGGGTTCCGTAGGACACGTGCCAAGAATGCCGTCATCTGCTGCTGCTTCTGCTCAGTCCCATGTAGCCTATCCTCCATGGCTTTCAGATGCGCCTTCATGTTCTGCTGTTCCTGCCTTAGCTTTACCACTTCTGCCATCAATAGTTGCTTGTCCCTCTTCAGGCTGTCGATCTCCGCATCATATCCAAAGTGCCCCACCTCAAGGTATGATCCACGAGATTGCTGATTTGAAGCAGTAAGAGCACTAGGTTTTCGACGGCTGATGTTCTTCAGAAGGTGCCTCTGTCCCCGTAGAAAACCCTCGTTAGCAAATTCCCATCGATCAGGATCCACCTTTCTGAAACCCTGACAAGCCAGCAAAACAACACACAGGGGAAAGGTTACTACCAGGAGACTTGTAGTGTAACTGTGTAAGCGTGTGCAGCAAGATGTTAATGATTTCTCAGCATGAAAAACACAAAACATTATGTTCCCATTTTGTGTGGGAGCCTCTATGCACTGGGCCTGTCCTTTTTAATATGTTCCCATTTTGCTTCTTTCTAGATCATAAGATGCAACAGGACCAGGGTGGTGGAACTTGCAGCAGGGTATCTTCTTGCTATCACTTAGAACGTGTTTCAGTTAACTTGCGTCGTTTCAGTTTCGGTTGTTTCTTCACTGTAGGCGTCAACTCTCTTCTTTAATCTTCATCTTTTACCTCCCTATTTTTAAGGAGAATTACAAAAGTAATTATTTATTGTGCCAAAAAAACTACCAACATTAAAATATCTTGACCTTAAAGTAGTGTACTTATTTTAGAATAGAACCATTATTGGGTGACAAAGTTCTGAAAAAGAGAGCGATAATGCACATTTCATTAACCACTGAAATACTGAATAGGGAGAACAGGCAACCGTGCAGTGCAACGACTACATGAGTTATGAAGTTAAACATTTGACAGTGACATATGATCTAAGATTTCTCCCTGCACATCCTCTCAAGAAGACCCCTAGAATGGGGAAACACTCATATCCCAGCTGATATAAATTCAGGACAGAAGAACCCTTAGCATGTAGAACAATGTTGCACTTGATTGTAATAGAGAAAAATGATCTTAACTACTAAAACCCTAGCAGCATAGAGATAAAATGAGTGCGAAACACACATCATTATCATTTGACCACTACTTTCTCTTACTGATAACATGAGCAATGGTATCATAAGAAAATGATTCGTGGGAAACTATTAAAATACAACTTTACATGTATCTAACCGAACAGTCATTCAACTAGAGTTTGTGAAAATGCTCCTGTGTTATTCAAACTAAGTTTGTCCACCTGGATTCCTTCCCCTACACTTTTCAACACAAAAAATATGTAACAGGAGACATAACCATTCCTATTCACGTTTATGAGTTAGCTACCTCTGCTTGTTTATTGTAATAGAATCGATGGGTCACAATGTATCCTAATCGTATAGAACAAGAGTTGACATCCGCACTATTCAACTATACTAGTTAAGAATATACCGCAATATTAAATCCCCAAAAGGTATTATGTTTACTTCCCTTCACCAATTCGGAAAAAAACAATGTAGAACAATGAAGACAGAGAACCCTTAACATGAAGACATGAAGTACAGAACATGTAGAACAATGTTGCACTTGATTGTCTAGAGAAAAATGATCTTAAGTATAAAACCCTAGTATGGTAGAGATAAATGAGTGTGAAACACACATCATTAACATCTGGCCACTACAATATTTTCTTTCTCTTACTGATAACATGAGGAATGGTATCTTAAGAAAGATTCGCGAGAAACTCTTAAAATCCAACTTTTAGCTCTATCCATGTTGGTAGTTGCTGTCGTTATGTTAATATACTGGAATTAATCATGGAATTATTGTCTAATTATCCAACACATTCAACTAGAGTTTGTGAAAATGCTGCTGTGTTATACAAATTATGTTTGTCCGTTTGGATTCCTTCCCCTACACTTTTCAACACAAAAGTATGTAATAGGAGACATAAACATTCCTATTCACTTTTATGAGTTAGCTACCTCTGCTTGTTTGTTGTAATAGAATCAACGACCCACAATGTAGCCTAATCGTATAGAATAAGAGTTGATATCCGCACTATTCAACTAGACTAGTTAAGAATATACCGCAATATTAAACCCCCAAATACTATTATGTTTATGTACTTCTCTTCACCAATTGGGCAAAAAAAAAAAAACTTCAATGGCTATATTACACCAATTTCCCAGGAAACAGTTCCACATCGTCGCATTTGGGAGCAAAAATCGGCTAGATCCACGTCTCCTCGCAAGCATCAACGCGTCACAGACCAAGCTGCATTGCAAATTTGCAAGGGGAAGGGAAGGGGGGGCTTACATAGGTGTTGAGCTGCCTGACGAAGCTGGAGAAGTTGCCGTGCTTGAAGTGCCTGGGCAGCAGCGTGGAGGCGAAGGCGTGGGGATCCCAGACGACGAAGCTGTTGTTGCCGGCGCTCCAGGACACGACGCCGTCGGTGCTCCGGTCATCCACCATGTCGTAGGTCTTGGTCAGGAACGGCGGCGGGCCGGCCTCGTGGAGCCCCTCCATCGGCTTCGGCAACGCTGCCACCGGCGCCGGCCCGTCTCCCGTCGCGGCCGTCGGCGCATCACCTCCCGCGTGGCTCATCTCCTCCTTGACCAGACTCAGCATTGGGTCCATACCCCCCAAGACCGCCCCTTCCAAGAAAGTAAATGTACTGAACCCTCAAAGCAAGAAGTTAAGGCCAGGAACTCGCAGGAAAGCCTAGGCGGTGGCGCGGCGGCGAGGTAGGTTGCACGGGCTCGGGAGAGAGGACAAGACAAGATAAGGCGGGGCAATCGCTGCTGCTAAGAACGCATCGCCATCATGTCACCCGCTCCCGCCAGTGCACGAAGGAAACAGCTGAAAGATTGCTCAGACCGAGACGCGAGATTTAATTTGGCTGGCGAGGCGAGGCGATGCGAGGCCCCCCCAACGGAGAAGATCCCGCGGCGGGCCGGGATGGGGTCGATCTCTCGACGCGGCGGCGAGGAGGAGCGTGGGGATGGCTGTTTTGGGAATGGAAGGTTCTGGAAGGTGAGGAGGGGTTTGGGGGAGGATGAACGGTGAGGGTGGGGCACGTGTCGGGACCTGGGCCCAACGTGGGCCTCTGTATGGGCCTGCGCGACAAGTGTCGGTGCGTCTGCCTCTGCACTCCTACAGTCCTACTGCGGGTAGGTGCTCCCGTAAAAGCAGCACCGCATACACAGAAATGAAAAAATCAAAGGGTTCAGACGAAAAGTGCCACCGCGACCGATGGAAGAAAGATTTCCAACTCAATATTTTTATTGGGGTCGTCGTCACACAAAAAACCGCCCAGATCTCAATAGCGGTAGTTTTAGGAGACGAGTCCAATAACCCGTGGCGGATCTAGGATAATATGGATGGGGTGCCAAGCTTTAAAAAAATTCTACTCCCTCCGTCCCAAAAAGGATGTCATTTCCTTTTCTAAATTTGAATACATCTAAACACTATTTAGTGACTAGATACATTCAAATTTGGACAAACAAATGACATCTTTTTAGGACGGAGGGAGTATTAAAATTCACATTTAGCTAGCAATAGACGGGTGTTTCCCTTGTTTGGAGTTTTGAACACAAATATTTGTCAATTTAGCTTTTTGCACCTAATATATACACATAATTAGTTCAAAGTTAATAAATTTTGATCGCTAGTTTGGAGTTTTGGCCACAGATATTTGTCAATTTAGCCTTTTACACCTAATATACACACATGATTACTCCAAATACTAGTAGGTTGAAGAATTTGTATTTTTGAAGGGGGTGCCATGACACCCATGGCACCCCCACTGGATCCGCCCCTGCCAATAACATGTTCGTCAACCTGGTCACACCCCAGTCCATAGGGTCTAACGTGGCAGTCATGGACACGCACGACAACCCTCCCATATTTTTTGGGACGGGCCCTACATCACTTTCCTCTTCTCCCACATCTTTTCATTATCATTTCAATCACCCGTCTTTCATTCTCTCGTTGCTCTGTTCTCCCCCATTCCCCATTCGTCGCTGTCGCGGCCGACATGTCGTCGACATCACCGATGATGTCTCCGCGCCGAGCACGTGCAAGTCTCGTATTCGGCCGGTCGACGGATGAGGGCTGGAAGAAGGAGCTTGAACGACGGGTGACAATCACGGCTGATAGGAATTCACGGCGGGTCAAGGCTAGCGTCAGGACGCGAGCATTCAGCTGTGACAAAGCCAAGGGAGCTCCACCGCACCGGGGAATGCATCGTCGTCGGACCCAGCCTACTTCGCCAAGGGTGGCATGGCTACTCCGCGTTCATCGTCACGATTCTCCCTTAGGGTTGGGGAGATAGACCATGCAGGCGACCTCGGCGCCGGCGGCGTGCTCTCCCTATTGCCAAGGGTCAAGGTGTCCTCGGAATCGGCATCAACCACTCCTATTCCGACTCGGCGGCCCTGTGGAGGGAGCAAGCATCGTACGACGCAATGCATCTGGCTGCACCAATACCTCTTTGGCATGCCGAGTGATGGTGCCAGGACAAGCGGCTTTCTCGGCAACAACATGTTTAACGGAAGGTCATACGGCACAGACGACGCCAACGAGGTATGAAACCGACGTCAACTCGATGAAATGGATAGCAAGACCATAGATTTATATGCACATTGTGTTTGTGGTCGTGAATAGCTTCAAGCTTCGACCATTTTGGTCGGAATGATATGGGATGGTGGCCGTCCTGGTCGCACCGAGGGCGCCGCTGTTGAAGAGGGGGAGGGTGAGGAGGAAGAGGTCGTCGTACATGATTTTGAAACTTGGAAGACCATCAAGACGAGGAAGAAATGCACAAAAGGGTCGATGTGGAGGATCATGGAGGACGAGGTCTCATGTGAAGCTTGGAAGCTTGTAAGCTATGACCCCATCACCGACGTCAACCAAAACTTTAAAAGGTATTGGGAAAGGATCGCCGACCAATTCAATGAGACTGGAAAGTATGTTACGTTCGTCAAATATCATATGGACCGAAACGACAATGCAATGTCGTATAGGTGGAAGACTGTAGATGATTGCAACAAATTTCATGGAGACCTTGAGCAAATGCGAGGAAAAAATGAGAGCGGCAAGACAATGGAGGACCATCTAAGCTCTAAAACTTTGTTCAATTAGACATGATCATCATCTTGATGTTTATCTTGTTGCTTCTTAGTGGAAGGATGCTCTAAGATTGTTTCGAGGCACAAACGGCAACAAGGACTTCAAGTTCGTGCATTGCTTTACAAGGATTCAAAGCTGCAAGAAGTGGAAGACACCCGGAGGGATCTCAAGGGCGGCAACAAGGGAGAGGATGGGTCGGCGCAGGGCGTTTCCACCTCGGAAGGACACCATATCGTCAACAAGATGGCAAAGGCCGACAAATATAGGGCATCCTCATCAGCGTCAGCTCAAGCAACCATCGGCAAGTGCCTCGCCAAGGTCACATATTTTTTGAAGAAAAATGCAAAAACTTTCAAGGATATTTGGACTTATTTGATGGAAAAACAAGCCGAGAAGCTTGCACTTCAGAAAGAGAGGGTCGAAGCCGCCAAGATGGAAGCCCAAGAAGGGATTTATCATCACCGACACGGCGAAAATCAAGGCGATCTCGGACGCGTCGCTATGCATGGTCGGAAAGATGAAAGAGAATGTCAAGATGTTGACCGCCTACCTCTCGGGCATGTCACCAGCGATGAGGGCTTGTCATGAGTTCAACCAACAATGCATCTTGCGTAAAATAGGTCGTGTACCGCCGTAGACTGCACCGAAGGCGAGGGCAGAAACCACACCAGAGGCGACGACGGAGACCACACCGGAGGCGGTGTCATCCATTTGATTTTTATGCATTTCATGTTTGTATGATCGTCGGACATGACAGTGTTTTTTAGGCCGGAATTTGAATTGGACCTTCTTTTACTAAAAATTTAATCAAAATATATTGGAGGCATTTTGGAGCGCAGTGGGGGCGCCCGGCCCTAATAGTTCAATAACCTATGCCTGTGCTCCCAGTAGAGCCTGTCCAGCACACTTACCGGACGCTCTATTGGGAGCGTCGGTGGAGATGCTCCGATATGTGGGGCCAGTCGACCGGATGCCATGTCTCCACCAATGTAAAGTGGCAAAGTTTGGTGACGGTAGCGGACACATCATCAGACAAGGAACAATGGTCGATGGATAGGTTGGCTCGCTCGCAAACTCTGCCATACAAGCCCTTGGTTCTTTCACAATTGACAAGCTTGCCATTTAAGAGCATCTCCATCGGGGGTACCCAGTTTGTGTCCGGCACCTCCCCAATTTGTGTCAGCTTTGGGGGGTGCCTCCCACACCGGCACCCCCCCCCCCCCCCCAATAGTTGGCCCGATCAAATTTTGTAAATTCGAATACTCTTGATTCATTCAATAAAATCTAAATTCGGATACAACTTTAATTATACTCCAAATAAAAACTGAACCTAAACCCTTTAATTCTACTCCAATATTCCAGCCTTGGAGCAAGGCGTTTCGCAGAGTACAGCTAGAACTACGGTAATTCACCGATGCACTGCTTGAGGTACTTCGAGCATATATCGCCGGTCAAAGAGGCCAGCGACAAGCTCACCGGCCGTCCGGCCGGTCTTGGGCCTACGTCGATATCAATAACTGTTGTAGGATCCGAAGAAAGCTTCCCCGGAGTAGAGTCTTGAACGATGTCCTTCTAGCCGGTATCGATATCAATGACCGGCTCAGCTAGGAGGAGGTGGTGGAAGAGGTGGCTCAGGCGGCTCCTCCTCGGACACCTCGTCTTCTTCCAACCACCAGTCAGGCGGCTCGGGGTCGGTGGTGATGGTGAAGAAGCTGTGGAGGCGGCCGTTGTACTAGGCTTCCACCACGACATCCCAGTAGGGCATCGACGGGCGGTATTGTGGCGGGCGCCACTCCTCCCATGACATGGCCTGCCACACCGTTTGGATGTAGTCGATCTGCGCCTACCCGGTGAGAGGCGGCGCCACCGGGACGTTGACGATGTTGCGTACCCAGCCGGCCGGCAGGCAGCAGTTGGTTGGCACCGAGAGGTTGTTGCGCAAGTGGTGTTCCGCCTCCTCGGCAGTCATCAGACCACGACCGCCAGGTGCGTAGTATGGGGGCGGTGGAGGTAGAGGCGTAGGTGGCGTCACTCTAGCCCGGACCACCTCCTGCTTGAGCCTCTAATCGTGTCGTCCCTGGTTGCGGCGTTCGCAGCGCGCCACAGACAGCTCGTCAAGGCGGCAAGGTCGCTCGTAGACATGGATATGTGTAAGTGTGGAAGGGGAGAGGAGCGGTGGTGGAGTGTTAGGGAGACGAGAGGGGCTATGGTGGCATTTTAAAGCCGGTCATAGGAACGTAGGTGGGTACGCCATTAAATGACATGGCATGCATGACCCCACTTGGGCACTATAGCGCTTCAAAGAGGCGGCGCTTCACTGCGCCGTCCACCACGTAGACACTAGCCGCTGCATCGGCACGCCGTCTGCATCGACGCGCCTCATTGAATCACCGCGGCTCGTTGAATCCCTGTGCACCGGGATTCAGGACGCTCTATGTGGATGTCAAACAGGCCGGTATGTCGGAGACGCGGTGCGAGACGAGAGCTTTGAGGTGCGCTGTGGCCGAATTTTGTATCACACCCCCCAACAGACGCCTTTGCTTCCCCCCCCCCCCCCCCCCAAGCAGTGAGAGGCTGGTTTATCAACAATTCAGGAGAAAATGCATGTTACGCGTCATTCAGTACGACTACTTTTGTATTCAGGGCAACTGTACTTTACGTTTGCAACACTTCTTCTAGAAATGGAGAAAAAAGATGTGCACATGTAAGCTTAATATAGTAAATTAAGTGGCTTGTATGCAATACCAAGGAAAAGACGTTTGACATTATGGCTAGCATAGTAGCTTAAGATTGAAAGCTCAATCAACAGTAACTTGTTCAGATGGAAAAACAGAACATTCCTAAATGTAGGTGTCATTCACAACTATTTATATATATCCAATTTCGATATATAAGGTTAATATCACCAAACACTAGAAGTCTAGAACCTAAATAGTTACATTATACACGAAAAAAATCTTTTCCAGGATAGATTCCAGTGATTACTGATTAGGCATTCCTTTTACAAAGGCATAATGCACCAATGGCCTCGTGTGGTCGATGCTTGCTTTCAAAAGCACTAGTTTTCTCGCACTTGCTGAAAGCATCATATTACATCAATTAACTAAGAAATGAAGAAACGTGAATGCAGTTAAGGCTGTCAAGAGGTGCGCCTATGGTGGCATACAACACACAACTAAGCACCACGATTTGTCAGGGCTCTTGGCTGTTCACACGTTTCTGAAGCTCGAGCATTTCTTGGTGATTTGGGTCCAAAGAAAGGGCGGCGCGACAATCACGAAGTGCGCTAGGGACATCCCCAGTGTGCTCGTGGAACGCCGCACGAAGATGCAATAGGTGGAGGTCCGCTTTGAAAGAAATGGCCCTTGTCAGCTCTGCTATTGCCTCTTCCTCCTTGTGGCTATCCATCAGTACTGTGAACAAAAACCATCAGAGTATTTGAGTTACACTATTCTCAGAAAAATGAAAGGAGAGCAAAAGAATCACACTGCAAAATCTGCTTTTCATTTTGAAGAAAAAAACACTATTAATATCATATCGTAGGAACTAATATTTTGAGACTGATGGGATACAGAAACCAGAGGGTGTGGCAACAGCACAAATATGGCTATCAAACCTCAGTTAAAACAATTTATGTAAGGATAACATTTGCACTGTGTACAATACAATCAAGAAAGGAGACAATTGTCCGCATTGTAGGCTTGAACTTGTAGTCCAAACTACAGAACACATGCGCCTCACCAGGGCAAACAGTTAAATCAAATGAACTGCAAGTAATTTTTTTGTTTCAAAGGAAAATATGATAAACTCCCAGTGTGCATTTCATTGCCCTATCCTTCAACAGTATAGAAACTACTGAAGTGATCAGAAATTACCGCAGTCCAATCAGCAGCTAAAAGGCCAAATTTCACAGACGAAAATAGTAGAAATTTAATGCGACAAAGATACAGCTACAGAAAATGTTTACTCCATCCAACATAGTTTTATATCTGTAATATAAGGATGTCTTATATTTAGGAACATCCAACACAGAGGGAGTACTAATTATCCAGGCGGAAACCCAAGACACTAAATAAAGTAACCTAGTAATATTCATTGCTGTTCAAATTTACTGGATATTCCAAATTCAGTTTGATCTAACCTGCAGCTCGATATCTGTATGGGTAAACACGTAATGGATCCAATTGGGTCACTCTTTCTAAATCTGACATAGTTTGTTCCCGTTCGCAATACTCTGAGCGTTTCTCATAAGCTGAAGCATTGTTCTTAGCCTTTTCTATCAACTTCGTCATTTCATCATATGCAGCATCCCTGTTGTTCCGGAGAAAATGAACACGAGCAAGCCCTTGATGGGCCCTGGTGTGTCGGATCTTCAACGCATTTGTGTAGCAATCAGCTGCCGAATCTAACTTCCCACAATCAACATAGACGCCACCAAGGTTGTTCAAAGCCTGCAGTACAATTATACACGCAAAGTGCTGGTTAATTTATTGGATATGTAAACAAAGCACACATAGGACTATACTTTTGGATTTTTTGTACTGCAGAAAATTGTTCTATTTCTACATCAACTGGATGCTCTGTTTTAACTTGCTAGATCAATATCCGTCAAAAATGACATCAGGAATGAATCCTTAGGTACACATGCTCATAATTAAGTTTAGCAGCCTTTCTCATGTGATTCAAATTCTCGAAGTTTTCTCATAAAAAAATCTGGCACTTGCGCATCATGCAGATGCATAAAACAAAAAAATAAGCTTCACTATTAAGGATTAAAGTCTGTGTTTTGGACTTCCAGGTATAGCTGCCACTTGCCATGAGGAATCCATGTGATTTATGATCACCAAGACTTGATCCTATAATCTCTTTTTATCCCCTCGAGTCCTATTTCTCTAACACATCTAATACACCAGCAAGAATCATGATACCTGCGTATTTAAACCCACATGAAATGTGATTTGCATAAATTGCCCTCCATTTTACCAAGCCTGAGTCATGTGGATACTAAACTAATAATTGAGTAATTATGTCAAAACTACAGAATCCAATCGATGAGCAGAAGCGAAACCTATAAAGATTCAAGAATCATTTCTGTGGTAGCGTACAAAAACACTAACCTGACCCTTCCGAAGTCGGTCTGAAGGGCACTTTAGTGCATCTTCAAGAAGTGATATAACATTTGCAGAATAAGAAGGATCAACCCCTGAGTCAGCCAAAACGTAGGCTTTCAGAAAGAAAGCCTCGAAGGACCGTTGAATAGATATTGACTCCTCTGCTTTTTGTAGGGCCTCCTCACAGTGTCCTGTGTCGTACAAAAGCCATCCCTCATATACCAGCCGTTCATGATCAGTTCCAGCATGTTGCCTAGCCAATTGTAAACTGCGCATTGCCACCTCAGGACAGTTCAACCTGGAAGCCCAAATGTTAAGCAACACAGTTAGTTAAATTGGAGATCAAATTGGCCATAAGGAAATCATCTGGGAGATGTGCTAGCAGAAGTTACCTAAGGAGCAGCAAAGATTGCCTAAAGTATAAAACACCTTTTGCTGCATCTGACTCAAGCATCTTGTAGATCACTGAAAGTGAACCAATATCATCCACTGATGACCAGCGTTCATAGAGTTGGAGCCAGCATTCAGCTGTATTCCACTGCTCAACATGTGCCCCAAGAAGAGTGCCTATTTTGGAAGCGGCTACACGTCCTTCCAACATCCGGTACTCACGAGATAGAGTAAGAATTGCATGGATATCACAAAGTGCAGATTTGTAGTCCTCGAGAGCTAAATATAGACAAATTCGAAGCTCCAGGCACTCTAGTGCTAACTTGAAACCCAATAGTCGATTTATTTCATCTAAGGCAAGTCTAGGTTCCTTCTTTCTCATCAAGGATGTGGCCCGATACATGTAAGGGTAAGTAAGAGTAGGGTCCAGCTCCGTTGCTTTGTCAAGGTCTGCCAACTTTCTATCACCTTCTGAATACAATGATCTCTCGAGATGCATCCATCCTAGTGGTACACTTGATGTTATGACTGAGCTGAGCTTCTCGTAAGCCAAAACCTTTTTGCCCTTTATAGCAGAGATTCTAGCAAGACCAGCCATGGAATACACATGACCAGCAGAGAAGGCAACCTCAAATAGGTGTTCAGCTTCGTCGTACTCCTTTCTCAGAAGTCTAATACACCCAAGCTGATGAAAAGCAATTTGCTTCTCCGAAGGAGTAACTGCCAAATGAATTAGCTTTTCTGACAAGAGTACAGTTGTCTCCGTCCTCGGACCAATGTTCAATGTGACTTCGCTAAGCAAGCAGTACAATAGAAAGGAGGCATGTCCAGCCATGATAAGTTGTTGTCGGTCGGTTGCACTCAGGAAGAGATTAAGAACTAGCTCATCTGTTAGACAATCTGGTAAATCCTGTAAAAGCATTTGTAAACAGGAAGCCGCAAGAACCGGTGCGTTTTCTTCAAATGCCAATGCCATGAGCTCGACTGCATCATGCCTTGATGACACAAATGAGGCCAGTTTCCTATCACAAGCATCTTTTAGCTTGTCACAACAAAATGTACTTGCAAACACGAGGATCTCCAACAAGATTTCCAGAGGTAAATCCCCTAAGCTATATGTACAGCTAAACTCAGAAACAGCCCTCATGGCCTCTAACGAAATACCATTCTCTGACAAATCAACAAGTTCAAGCTGCGACTCTGTGAACGGTCCATTAAGCATTGAGCAAAATGGGATCGATAGAGAGGCAATCTTACGCCTATCACATGTCACCCTACCATCCCTTATTTGGAATGTTACCATTGCGGAAACATGCGATGTCAAGTCCATGTCTGAACCAACTATCTCAAAATTCAGCACGGGCATCTCGGAAGCAACATCAATCGGTCCAAATTCTCGGCAGCACTTCCTACACGACGCGAGGACGTCAGCTATGATCTCCTCCCCCCGCTTCTCATATCGCAGCCATGCCCCAAATATGACCTTCTCATGCACAGTATCTGCGCAGCGCCACGCGGAACGCAAGCTCCTCTGGCGCAATTTTGGCTCGCCAAGGCCCCGGAACACCTGAGACTGGATCAAATACAGCCCTGGCCGCTCGCTGGCTGTGCATTGCTCGAGCTCCTCGTGGATCCTCGACAGCACCTCGACATAATTCAAGGGTTTATACAATGGTACTACAGGCGGCTCTGCAATCTTGATGAGTGACTCGCTGCACATCGCCAACAATCCAAGTTAGTCAGGAGATGCGGTTCGGTAGCATCACATCAAAATGGCAAGGTATGGGATTTTGGAGTGGAGTGGGCTTACATGGAGGAAGGCGAGTAGGATGATCTGGGCAGCTTCCCCCGCTCCACCTGCAGCCAAGACTGCGGGTTGAAGCCGTGGATGTGCTGCTCGTCGCAGGGCGACTCCGAGAGGATGCTGCTCCTCATAGAGCACAGGAAGGAGAACACCTCCCAAATCTCCACGCTCCCAGATTTCGCAAGAATCACGGATACGAATCGCACACCAATGGTACGAGGACAACAGCAGCAGCCACCTACGAATCAGAGACTATACTGATCCTACACAATGGGGCGGGACAAAAATTGGAATTTGACCCCTCTCTCCGCTCTACCCAACCACCTACGGATCCCAACAGGGTCGCGAGCTACCACAAATCCGAAGGTACGAGCGCAATGGCCCGCGGAGATGGCCCCTCCGGATCAAATCTTGGCGCCCGTGACGCCGCACGCTGGATCGAATTCGACGGACCAGGGGGAAAGCTGAGCAGGAACAGGACAATGGTGGCAGGGAGGGAGCACTGAGTGCGGGGTCCACAGGACAGTGGCTGCGTGCGAGCTCGGATTTGGATCCCGCGACAGTAGCCTTCGGGAGGATGGAGACTGGAGAATGGAGATGGGAGGAAGAGATCGAGGGAGAGAAAAGAGAAATATTTTTGTTCTTGTCGTGGTCTCGTGGATGTGGAGAGGAATGGGGGAGAGCCTAGTAGTAGTACAGAAAAATAAAGCCTAGTAGTAGTAGAGAAATAAAAATGGAGGGTGTGTTCTTTCCAGGGTAAAAGGAAATGAAAGTGTTGTGGAGTGCACATGAACCCATGTATGGGGCGTTGGTACTTTGTGGATGGGTGGTGGTAGGATAGAAAAGAAGGCACATCCATGACTAGAAGTTGTTAAGAAAAAGCTAACCAAAATTAAAAACAAAGAATGCGAATGGCATGTTGTTGATGAAATGGGCACTTCAACATACCCATGTTTCAATCAAGTGGATGTGCATATCAAACAACCATTCAATCACTCAACGCAAAATGAGGCCCTTAAAACAAAAGTGAGGTTAAAACCATTCGAAATCCATATTAGAGTAGCACCCTCTCTAGCTCCCCTCAAAGTTGTCGTTTTACGCACAAAAGTTTAATTTTTACATGATATATTTTTGTCACTAAATGTATTTTATGCAATATACTTATTTATATTTTGTAATTACTATAATAAAAACTAGTGGTAAATATTGTGTTTGGAAACCATGACAACGACCAGCACGTCGGCTCGGGATACTGATACATGAAACCGATTTTCTAATTTAATTCAAAATGACTTTGAGTTTCTAACATGCAAGATTGCAGGGTCCATTTGTTTGCCAATCGATTTCACTCCGACGCAAGTCAAAGGATCTACGTTCGAGGATACATGTACCACAATCACAACAAATAGATTTTCTCTCACACTTCTTTCTCCCGGAAAATAGTACACTTTCCATTTGAATGCGCAACGTCATGGATTGATATTGACCATACATAATTTTTTTTGCAAAACACAGTACAAAACTTAGACATTCACAAATACGCACCCATAGGAACATGCGCGCACACACTCTATCCCTATGAGCGTCTCCGAGAGACTAAGCCGGCGGGTCGGGTTTTGAGATTGACCAATATTCCGCCTTTATACGACAGACATGTGTTATATCTGGGTTTAAACTCTGATGGCCTGGGGGTACAACCATTCTACTAACCATCCAACCACAAGTTGGTTCGCACAAACTATTTATTTTGTGGCAAATAGAAGTGGCAATGGGGGCATAGAGAAAAAATATCAACACACAAATGAACTTACTTTTGTACCGTCATAGTATTAGTGATTCTTACTGGTGTACATGTAACAGTGCAATGCAATTGTGCATCGTGACCGGCGGTATCTGTATCCGAAACGGAAAAGTTAGCTACCTCGTTCAAAAAATTTCTCCACCGGTCGTGCATGGGTTAGTTGAACCTATCATGACTGGATTTATGGGGTCACGAGATCAGATCAGCACAACAAGAAGCAGATATCGACTGGTTGGTGGACATGCATACACGCCATCATTTTCAAAAGTGCTGAAATATTACTCAATATTTTAGGTGGCCTTTAGGCCATAGTATTCAGAAAAATCCCTAAAGGCCCATGCTGCCATAAAAGTGGTGGGAGTTTAGTCTCACACGGCTAGTTTGGAGAAATGTACACCAATTTATAAGGTGAGCTCTTTCCACCATGTATGAGGTGTTGGGTGTGAAGAGAAAGGAGGCGTTCCACACGCGCGCTCCTCCTCCGCCGCCGCCTTGTCACGACGCGGGTTGCGGGTTGCGGGAATCTCGCCGAGCCGATCATATATTTTTATCACGCAGGAAAAATGTAACGTTTCGCCTGTCGTTAATGGAGAATAAGTGTGAGTTGAAACGTTTGTCTTAAGTGCGGCCGTTTCCAGGCTCTTAAGTACGGCCGTTTTCAGTCTCTTAATTCTCCCTTAATTACGTGCGTTTCCATTGGTTTTCTGCCTATATATGTGAGGTCGCTCCTCTCCAGAAGTAGACACAGATCGCATCTGCTCCACGTACGCCCACTGTCGTTCCTCTCATTGCCGCTGCCATCACTGATCCTATCCCGTCCACCGTGTACACGGCCGACGGGAGAGCAGGCCTCCGAAACCCCGCCTCTCCAGATCCTGTACGGGAGAGGGGCGATTAGGTTTTTGGGGAGCGTCTTCTACGCGACTGCTCGCCTTTCTTCGTCTACTTCCACTACGTCGTCTTCGTTCGCGTCGCCTACTTCATCACCATGAGCACCGACGCCGACAAACTCGCTGCCGAGAAGGCTGCTGCTGACAAGAGGATCGCCGACGAGGCTAACGCCTCCGCTGCTGCGGCCAACTGGCCTACTGGAGGGTATAACACGTTTATCCCTCTCCTGATTATTTGCATGTTTGCAGTACTAGTGATTTGCGTAGATGTTTCTACTATTTGTCTAGTACATGCTTATATCATTAAGTTTCAGTATGTCATTAGCACTGTTCACGTCATGTTCATGATTTATCATTGGATTAATTTAATCGGAAATTTGCCTATATTCTCAACAAAAAGTACAACAAACTAAATAAAGGCCCAGGATTGATGAAGACGCATGGGAACGGTTGTTGAGCATCATAATGCATGGTGATACACTAATACATGCATGTGCGCGTAGCAACCATAAGCTTACGGCTTCGAAACGAACTGGCGTACAAAGGCCACAGCCCACAGGAGGTCCCTGCTTTCACAAAATATTTGGTGTTTGGAGCACCTCTAACACATCCAAAAAGCAATATCGTAAAGACGGTTTAGGGCGCGTTTGATAGCTAGCAGGATCTCCAAACAGGCCCGTCAGCTGCAAAAGTGGCCTGTTTGGTTGGTCGCGGGAGGCCCGCGTTGTGGCCAGCGCGCTGATTAAAGCACCGCTGAGCCAGGTCCGAGAGGCACGGTCGAATTGACCGTGCCCGTGGAGCCAGGCCCCGGAGCTGCGAAAAGGGGCGACGCCGTGCGCGAGGGAGAGTCTGGGGAGATGGCAAAATTCCGGCGGCGTTTCGCGCCGCACATACTCTCACCTTCTCCTCTATTCGGTCACCGCCCGCCATAGAGCACCAAAAAAAACCCCCTCCGACCGGATCTTGGTCTCCGGCTGCAGGTCGTCCTCTTCCTCTCCGGCGACAGGTCGTCTCCGTCCTCTCCGGCGACAGGTCGTCTCCGTCCTCTCCGGCATCTGCTCGTGTTCGTCCTCTTCAGCATCTGCTCGTCTCCTTCCTCTCCGGTAGAATCTCGTCTCCTCCTCTCCGGCACCGGATCCGCGACGTCGATCTCTCTTAAAGAGCATGATTGCCCCATGTGTGGTTTTGGTAATTAATGACAATCCTTAAGGACTAATGTATCCCTTGAGTTACCATGTAGGTTTGGTCCATAGCAATGCTTGATCTCCATATGTTGGAGTCAAGGCTAAAAGAAGAAGATTATATGTTGATCAAGGCTAAGTGCAAGTTGATCAAGTGCTCTCATGGTTTGGTCCATAGCAATGCTTGATCTCCATATGTTGGAGTCAAGGCTAAAAGAAGAAGATTATATGTTGATCAAGGCTAAGTGCAAGTTGATCAAGTGCTCTCATGGTATTCTCAATGAGCATGCTTGAAGCTTGCCACCCATTTGAAGATAAAGGCCAAGTGAAGATATGTCGAAGAAGTGTCTCTCCCATATTGGTGTATGGGGGAGCAACATGTGAGTCTTCATCAAGCGGAGCGCAATCAAGAAAGGTGGTCCAACTTGAGAAGGCCAAGATCGTCATCATCGACCTCAAGTGGATTATGCGCAAGGCAAAGGTATGATCTTGATAGGATTTCTATTTTACCAGTCTCATGATGTTAGTTGACAGACCGGGTTATAGGATAGATAGCCGTACTATCAAGAGTGGCTCTCGAGCGAGTATCTTGACCGTATCGTTGTAGAGAGCTCAAACTTTTGCATCATTGGCATCATCTTTATTGGTTCTTATTTGGCCCTTATCATGGTGTGGTCTTGGTGCTTGTCGTGCTCGTCATGACAAGGCCAAGTTCACCGAAAACGGATTTCGTATGCATCTTCTATTGCGTTTTCGGGTTTTGGAGTTTTTGCCAGTCCATCCGGGCGGAAGGTTTCACTCTTCCATTTATTAGAAAAATCCCCCTTGTTTGGTTTCAATATTTCCACTTTTTGTAGGATAGCTCTTGTCGTCCTCTTTCCAACAAAATTGGATTCGCTTCGATCGGAGTTTTCTTGCAAAAGTTATTCAGTTTCAGGATCTGTTGTTTTCTTCCAGCCGGTAGTACCGACCAGACCATGGACGGTAGTTCCGGGATAAGTTTTCGGTACTGGATACCTCATGTTTAAATCCGGAAGTGGGCCGGAAGTTGCACCGGAAGTACCGGCTTGTCCGGTACTACCGGGCCGTTTTCCGGTAGTACCGACCGATCCATGGTCGGTAGTACCGGGTCTTGTACCGGCCTACTTCCGAAGTTCGTTTTTCGGTACTATTTGCAAATTCCTCTTGTTGATGCTATTAAAATTCCTCCTTATTCAAAATACATGAAAGATATTGTCACTAATAAAAGGAAGATTTCTACCGATGCTATTTCTGCTATGCTTGCTGATTACTCTTTCAAAGGGAAGGTGCCTGAAAAACATGGAGATCCTGGTATTCCAACTATTCCTTGTCAAATCAAAGAAACTTATGTGAGATATGCACTATGTGATTTGGGGGCTGGTGTTAGTGTCATGCCTTTCTCTTTATATAAGAAACTTGACTTAAACAAATTGGTTCCAACTGAAGTTTCATTGCAAATGGCTGATAAATCAACTGCTATACCTATTGGAATATGTGAGGATGTACCCATTTCTGTTGCTAATGTGATAATCCCTACAGACTTTGTTGTATTGGACATGCCTGAGGATGATAACTTATCTATTATCCTGGGTAGACCTTTCTTAAACACTGCAGGGGCTGTGATTGATTGCACTGAAAGCAAAGTGACATTCAACGTTAAAGGAAAGGAGCACACTATCTATTTCCCCAAGAAGAAAGCTGATACAATGGTAAACCAAATGGTGAATTGCATTAAAAGAAATACTCTTATGATTGGAAGTATTGAAGTTCCTCTACCACCTCCTGAACCAAAATATGCAACCATAATGATTGGGACTATTCCAGTCAAATATGAGGTAACTTGAATCTCTTCTTTACTTATAAAATAAAGATCATGTGTTATATCCTTTACATATTATTAATGAGACCTGATCAACCTCATTATTAATGTGGAAATGATGAAAACTTGATCCTTATAAAGATTGTTTGCATTTTTTATTTTATATACTCAAGAATTCTTAGAATACTTGCTTGGGCATATTTATTTCAAAGTGCAGAAATTTCAGAAATCTTGTTTTGAAAAGTCTCTGTAGAAAATTTTCTCGTAAAATTCCAGAAAAAATTGGAGGTAAGTTATTTTACCAGAGGAACTAACTGCCAAAAGGGGAGCACCAGAGGGCCACCAGGGGCCAAAAGGGAGTGCCCCACGCGGCCACAGTACCTGGCCGCGTGGGACCCTCCATCTTGGGCCACGGAAGGAGTTAGGTGGCTGGCCAGTGCCCATCTCCTCCCCCTCGACAGAAAACCAGCTCCAGGTATTTATTCCAAATTTTCCCGAGCCCTCTTCCTGCTATCCTTGGATCTTCAAGTTTAGGGCAGATTTTTCAAATCTGTTTGGTGGGATTATTCATTGGTATGTGACTCCTCCACTCATCCAATTAGTTTTTGTTCTTGTGCTTTATATATGGAGTATTTTGCTGCACTAGTTGTCACTAAATATGATTGAGAAATCCATGGATTTAGGTTTCCTAGTTGATATTGATGCATGCTATTGATGTGGGGACTAGATGTGGATGGCTTAATGTTGTATTATAGTTTCACATCTTGAGTTTTGTTGAAATTTATTTATGGGCAGCAAGGTACCATGTTAGCAAGGGCAAAGGATTGCTTGGGATGAGCTCAAGGCCCAAGAGAAGAGCATGCAAGGTCTCCTTCAACTACGATGACAATCACCTTTGGGAGGACTCCGCATTCTTTGTGGGGAGAAGTTGAGGATTCACACCATGAGATGGCAAGACCCCCATGTTCTTCAAGAATGGGGAATGGAAGAGGACTTCAACTCCTTCGCCACAGCAACCGGGTTGCTGGCATTTGCTCAAAACCCACATGACACTTATGAGGAGCTCTCACGAGAGTTCCTCTCTACCTTCAGATTCGAAGGGCCTGAGACTTACAAGTACAAGAATAAAAGTAAGGCACCTTCTCCCACTTTTGTTTGCAAATTTAGTATGAAGGGAGAGCGTCTTGTTATGTCTCTAGATGAGTTTTGCAATTCTATAGGTGTAGCAAATACGGGGAGTTGGGCAGAAACCGGTGCTGATTCAAATCCTGAACTTGTGAATTTTTGGCATTCTGTTTCTATTGGTTCCCTTGATAAATTAATGAGGGGAAAATTTACTCACATACATCACCCTAGTTTGAGGTACTTTGCGTTGTTCCTTGCAAGAGGCTTTCTTGCAAGAGACAACACTTCTGCTTGCACCGGACCTATTGTTTATTTGCTAAAATGTGCAAAAGAGAACAAGGCATGTGAGTATAATTTGGGGGTCATTCTAGCTAGATCATTGCATAATGTTGTAAGTAGGAATGTCTCTGATGGAACCCCTATCTACGCTGGTGCTATTGCAACTTTGATCTATAAATACATTAAAAACGAAAGAGGATATGATGATAATATGGGAACCCTTGTAGAGAAATCCACATTACTTGATTTTTCTTTGTTATCCAACATGGGAGTGAGTGTTCCGTATGGGGGGTTTCATCTCTACACATATTTGAGTACTAATGGACAGAAAGTTTCCATTAGGCTCCCTTGTCCTGACCTCTTTGACAGGAGCACTGGAAAGTGGATCGTGAGGGAGGAGCCACCGCAGGAGGAGCCACCGCAGGAGGAGGCACAAGCTCCACCACAGCAGGGGTACCAACCTCAAGAGATGCCACAATACCCAAGCATGGGAAGCTACCCATATGGTTACTACCCTGGAGGTGGAAGTGGTGGATATAGTTACCACCCAGGATATTAGCTTGACTGCAAGCTTGGTGAAGTATTTCTCTTCCTCTCATTTCATTGTTTTATATCACTCTTATTTTGTTTCGGTTTCTTTCTTTCAAATTGCAAAAACACAAAAAGATTTTACTTGTTCTTCTTTCTTATTTACTTCTGGTCATTTGATTTATGCTTCTTAAAACCAAAAAGAACAAAAAGATTTTGTTTTCTTCAATCCGATGCAAAAGTGGAGGTGCAGGAATTTCTGAAATCTGCTCACTGTTTTATTTTTCATCTTTTTTCTGCAACTCCAATTGAGCTGAAATTTTAACCACAACTGCAACTTTTCACAACCTACACACCTGTAAATTATGAGATTTTTTCTGAGGTGTTTAGGTAGGGTAAAGACAGTACTGTATGCAGTGACATTTTCTGGCAGATTTGAGTTTTTATTGTGCAGTTCGAGTTGGGAGAGGAGAACAACAATGATGAGCTGATGTGCATGAAGTAGTTAAAAGGTATGACACCTTTGCTGTGCTTATGAAGACTTTTTAATAACAGCAAGTGTGCACTTCTTAATTTCTTTAACATCTAGGGAACTGGTAGCAAATGTTTATCTTCTCCATGTTTAGTATGTAAGATGATGCAAGTGAGATATTATTTAGGGATAATACTTGGCTATGGTTTGAACAACTGTAATTCTAAACAAAGGTCTATGCATCCCATTGTGCTTACTAAACTTGTCAACCATGGAGAAAATGAAAGAATTTTTCAAATGTTAAAAAATGAAGTCATATGCTTGACAAGCTTAGTGGTTAGGAGCTAGCTTAAATTTGCTGACACATGGAAAGCTTTTAACATTGCACTCAAATGAAAAAATTAGTTGATATCATGTACCTTTGTCTATGGATGCCTATCATGTCGAAATAAAAGTGGAAACTAGCAAGTTTGAGGAGTGGAAATAATTGGCTAGAGAGACGCCCGGGCCGCCAATCTAAGCCATGCATCATTCATGGTGGAAATTTACGGCATATCACATTGAACATTCAGTGATGCACTTGATAATAAAAAGCTAAACCATTAGTAAATAAAAGAAGTGCTGAGATTGTTCATTGTCCATTTGTCTTGTTGTTGGGACATGGGCTTGTCCATGTCCTGGGGCAAGAGGTACCCCGGTTGACGCTCTTAAGGATGCCTTTATTCTCGCAATGACTGAAAAAACTCGAACTTGCCTAGCTACACGAGTTGAGTAGCACATGGTGTACGTACTCGTATTCACGGTGCATGAGGCTTTTAACTACAAGTTTGTCAAGCATGTGAGTCATAGTAGGGAACATAAAATATTTTGATAAAAGTGAGAGCAAAGTGGTAAGCACAATGAGTTCACTATTCAATACATGATTCAACCAAAAGCTATGCAAGAACCTTTGTTTATCTCTACAGTTAGGCAAACTCATCCAAGTATTAACACTATGTGCTACTTCTCTTGCGACATGTATAGATGCTTTAACATTGATAAGATATACCTTCGCTAGCATTTTGTTAGCTGTTGTAGGAATTATGGATTGAATACTTGTTGCTCTTAAACAGTAGTACATATGCAATGCAAAGTTCTTGTCAAAGTCTTTTTATCGCTTCTGCACTACGTTTGAGTTGTTTGAGGACAAACAACGAGCTAAGCTTGGGGGAGTTGATGCATCCAAAATGCATCCACTTTTCCAAGCACTTTGCCTCATAATTTGCTCTGAGATCCTTCCATATTCGAATAAAACTGCTGTTTCTGACGCTGTTTTTAGCAAAGTCTCTCCCCTGGCTATTTTTGCAGGAAATAAAATCGGGAAAAAATACCACGTCACTTTTTATGGAAAAGAAGCAAGATGAAAAAAAGATGGACACGAGGGGGTGCCGGAGGGCCAAAAGGGGTGGCCCCACGCGGCCCATGTACCTGGCTGTGTGGGCCCCTCCCAAATGGGCCTCGGGCACCGTCTCGCCTCCGGTCTTCGACGTATGCCTTCATATATGAGGAAAAACACTTGCCCTAGGAGGAGAGGAGTTTTCGCGAAACACACCGCCGCCACCATCACGATCTTCGTTTCGGGGGACAGATCGATCCAGGATTTCTCCTCCGGTGGAGGGATCTGGAGGCCGTCTTCACCGCCATCTTCACCGCCTCTCATCAACCATGAGCTCCCTCACCATCACCATGTGTGAGTAGTTTTCTGTAGGCATGTGAGGTGGATGGGGATTGGATGAGATTGATCATGTAATGCTACCCGTTATTTGATAATCTTAGGGTTTATCTTGAGGATGCTTTTGTATTGTGTTGGTGCACTTATGCTATGTTTAATGCTTGCTACTAGGGCCCGAGTGTCATGATTTCAGTACTGAACTTATTTGCTTCATCATATAATTGAGTTTAGTATTTACCTGCAAAGTGTATCATCTGCTGTTATGTCGAACCTGCGAACCCTAAAAGTGACGTTTGGGGAGAACAAGGGGGAGATGTTCTAGTTTGAGGATCCTATGTGTTCTTGGAGTGTTAATGCATTGTCCTAGTCTTCACGAAAGGGTAGACCTTAATTACCTGTAGTTCCAAGTTGGCCCCGGTGAAATGGGCAGGTAGGGTAATAGATGTTGTGCAAATTCTCTTTGTTAGTGCGCATAACTATTTAAGGAACACATACCTACATATATCAGAGTTAGAGAAAAAAACCCACTGCTAGCTTTACTTTATTATATGATCAATCTCATTCATGCAATGCCCCGCTGTCACCTCATGCTTATGTTTTTAATCTCTGAGTTACATTTTCACTTTTCCGGTGCAAACTGGGAAATACTTGTTACTACTGCTGTTTTATTTTTGCTCGCTTGAATCATTTACTGCCATCACTACTACTGCTGCAAGTTATTGATATACAGGTGTGGTTGAGAGTGACGCCTCAATTGCTAAAGTCTTATTGATATTCTTGTGTTCCCATCGTGTCGAACTATAAATTTGGGGTAATACTTCCCAACGAAGACTTCAGCGATCCCCTATACTTGTGGGCATCATCGGGCCGCATAAATCAGGCCCGAACCCGGCCCGGCCCGACCAAAGCCCGACTAGGCCCGACCGGCCCGGCCCGATCGCAGCTAAATTTCTGTTTTCCTTAAGCCTGAGCCCGGCCCGGCCTGAACGTCGGGCCCGAAATACAGGCCCGAGCCCGGCTCGATGGCACAGCCGGGTCGGGCCGGGTCGGGCTTTTTCGGGACGGGTCGGCCGGGCCGGGCTGCCCATGGCCAACACTAGTCAATGCCCTCAAGAAGACCTCATTGTACGGGTTTGGTCAACGCCCTCAAGACGACCTCATAGTGGATGAGCAAAACCCCATCGGGTATTCCCCACGAGAGGAGCTCACGGAGAATAGGGTGAGCACGGACGTGCTTGTAGGAGGGCGAAGGAGCCTCGACACCTCTCCAACGTAGACGTACTTCCATTGGGAAGGAACTATGGGAAACAAACCTCCGTTTCCACTTGTGTCGGTTATCTCTATAACCAAACCCCTTTACTTATGCATTTACCTTGTGATAGCCATCGAGCTTGAAGTACTATATATCTTGCTATCCTTGTTGTTTAACTTTCCTAGCATAAGTTGTTGGTGCACATAAGTGAACCTAGTATATTAGGTTTTGTGCTTGATAAATTAAACGCTAGTTTTATTCCGCATTTATCAAGCCTTAAACGTAAAAGTTTTAAATCGCCTATTCACCCCCCTCTAGGCGATATCTCGTTCTTTCACTCTCCCATGGCGCGGGTAAGCCGTCATGTCTCTCGTAACAGGTACTGGATAATCTATAGAGTCGATTTAGTTGAAGGAGAGGCGGTACTAATGCTAGATCTATATCATTAGGACGGCGGGGTGGCTCTGATCAGGCAGACATCAATACTCATAGCTGTCATTCAGGCATGGATCATACTGATTCACAAGATCGTAGTTAGACGCAATGCGTATCCTCTTGTCAGTTATGGTCCTATGTTGGCCCGAGATCAGGAGAGTATTGCTAATCTCAACAACATCTACAACACTACTGATGTGGAGGCTATGCAAATGCTTCGGATGAGTAGAGCCCCCTTCTATGAACTTGTCAAAAGGTTCAGAGATAGGGGCCTGTTGTAGGATAGCAAGTGCTATTTGCTATTGGAGAGCTCAGACATAAGATGATAAAGCCACCTAGTGGTCAAACACCAATGAAGATAAAGAACAACTTCAAATGGTTTCCATATTTCAAGGTGAGAGTTCATTGTTTGTCTAGACCTTACCAATGTATTGACCAATATGTAGCACACTGTGATGACAGTTTGTTCATCCCATTGCATGATTGTATTGGCGCCATCGATGGCACTCATGTAACAGCTAGAGTGTTGATACGTCCATTTTGCATCACTATTTTACATCATAATTCATCTTTATTCATTGATATATTTCATATTATGATGCAATACTTATGTTATTTTATCTCATTTCGCATGTTTGGCAATTATTAGAGATGCATCCACCGGAGCCTGGAATCAGCTGGAAAAGTACCTGTCAAGACACCTGACTTCGGAAGCTCCATAAATTCCAGAAAAATTCAAATATAAATATTATGGGAAATAATCCATGGAGCCAAAAGGGCGCACGGAGGCGAGCTCCAGGGAGCAGGGGCGGCCCCCTGCCGCGGGCCCACCCTAGGCCGCGGGTGGGACCCGCCCCTGGCTCCTGTGGCCCCCCTCTGGCTCCCCTTCGGCGTATTACTTCCCTTTGACCTAAAAATGTCGGGGGTATCGAAGAGGAATTTTTCCGCCGCCTCCACAAGGCGGAAACCAGACAGAGAGAAGAAGAGCTTCGGCAGGGAGAAATCTACCGGGGAATTCCCTCCCGGAGGGGGAATCGTCGACATCGTCATCACCATCACGTCGGGCATCATCGGGATTATCATCAACACCATCTCCATCATCAGCACCATCATCACCGTCACCGTCCCATCTCATCCCGCTGTAGCAATTGTCATTGTTTTGTTATTAGTTCATTGGAATCGTATTCCGGGTGTTGATTACTACTTGTAGTTGATGCTTGAGAGTTTTATCGGTGAATTGTCTTTACAATCAGATTGTTGCCCTTATTCATATCACCTCTGATCATGATCTATATGATGTCTTGTGAGTAGTTCGTTTGTTTCTTGAGGACATGGGGAAAGCCTAGTTGTTAGTAATTGCATAATGTTGAGTAATATTTAATGGTTTGATTTATGTTGTGGTGTTATTCCTCTAGTGGTATCGTGTGAACGTCAACTACATAATACTTCACCTTTCAAAGGGCCTAGGGGAATGCATAGTGTATGTAGTTTGCTTATGGTAGGGTTGCAGGAGTGACAGAAACCTAACCCCAATTTGTGAACTAGTGCACTAGGGAGCGTACGGTCTCGGAGTTTAAGGCTGTGGTTAGATTTTTATCCTAATTACTTTCTTATAGTTGCGGATGCTTGCAAGGGGTTTAATTACAAGTATGTATTTGTCCAAGTAAGGGCAGTGCATTAGCATAGGTCCACCCACACATCACTTTATCAAAACATTGAAGATTAATCACCGACGTGCAATGAAACTGGCTAGGCAGAAACTCCCATGTGTCCTTGAGAACGTTTTAATCGTCATAAGTAACACAACCGACCTGTCCTTTGAGCTTAAAAGGATTGGGCTATTTGCTGCAATTATTGTAGCACTCTTTTATTTACTTGTTCTTTATTTGTTCTTTAAATAAAAAATCCAAAAACATTTCTCTTTTAGTGCTTGCAGTGAAACCTTGCTGAAAACTACTTGTCAACACCTTCTGCTCCTCGTTGGGTCCGACACTCTTACTTATCGAAAGGACTACGATAGATCCCCTATACTTGTGGGTCATCAAGACTCTTTTCTGGCGCCGTTGCCAGGGAGTGTAGCGCTATTGGTAAGTGGAACTGGTAAGGAACTCTTTTATTGTAAGTGATGTTTTTATTTTTGCTTGTTACTTTGCTTCGTTATGGAGCACTCTTCACTTAATATGCTGTTTGGGAGTGACTGCCACCACACCTGTAGTGGATAAGAGTCCTCCGCTCTCTAAAATTGATCCATTTAAAATACCCATGGGAATTATTGATCATGTTATGAGTAACCGTTATGCAGGGGATGGAACCATCCATCCAGGTTATCATTTGCTTTATATTAAAGATCTGCGTGAGCTATTTAAGATTGCAGGTATGTCAAAAGAGGTAATCATGAGGAAATTATTCTCAATATCACTAAAGGATAAAGCTATGGATTTGTATATGCTTCTGGATAATTCTCACTTGATGGATTGGAAAGAGCTTATGTCTCTCTTTTATTTTAAATTTTATCCTGTTCATGAAATTCATCAAGATAGAAATTATATTTATAACTTTTGGCCACATGAAGGAGAAAGCATCGCTCAAGCTTGGGGGAGGTTGAAATCTTTAATGCTTAAATGCCCCAATCATAAGCTTCCTAATGATATAATTGTTAACAATTTTTATGCGTGGCTGCCTCGCTATGATAAGGATATGCTTGATGCCTCTTCTCTTGGATCCTTTACACAAAGAAGTTAATGCTAAATGGGATTCAATTGAAAGGATTTATCGCAATGCGGAAGATTGGGAGATCGACAAAGGTAAAGAATCGGGTATAAATTATGAGTATGACTGCATTAAATCTTTCATGGAAACTGAACGTTTTAATATGCTTAGTACTAAGTTTGGGCTCGATTCTCAAATTGATGTTGATCTTTGTAAATCCTTTGCTGACCATATTAATATTCCAAAAGAAAAGTGGGATACGTATCATGAACCATTTAAAGATGTTTGTAAAACAGATGTGCTTGCTAGTGATGATGTGCCTGTTCAAACAGTTGAATCTGTTTTACCTGCTGTTTACTTTGAAAAACCACCCTTTCCTATAAAAATTAAAGAACACTCAATCGTGGCTAGTGTGGTTAATAAAAGTGAAAGGAAAGCTTATGAACCTGATGAACAACTTGAAATTGCCTCTCCAGTAGCTTTGGTTAAAGATCTTGTAACTGAGAATGTCGATGGAAGTTCTATTTATTTTTGTGAAGCTGCTACTAACATTGTTAGACAGGATAAAAGTGCAAAAGTTGTTGGTACTCCTGTTGTCTCTGTCAAGATAGGTCATCATTGCTATTATGGATTATGTGGTATGGGTGCAAGTGCAAGTGCTATTCCTTATACACTTTATCAAGAAATAATGCGCGAAATTGCGCCATGTGAGCTTGAGGATATTGATTTGGAGATTAAATTGGCTAATAGAGATGTCACCCACCCGGTGGGAATTGTCAGAGACGTTGAAGTCTTATGTGGTAAGGTAAAATATCCAACTGATTTCCTTGTCTTGGGGTCGGTTAAAGATAAATTTTGTCCTATCATATTTGGTAGACCTTTCTTAAATACTTGTAGTGCTGTTATAGATTTTAAGAAAGAAAAGGTCTCTGTTCAATTCCCTGGAGAGCCATATGAATTTAATTTTTCCAAATTTGCTAGACATCGTTATGATAAAGAATTACCTAATGAGGATCTTATTATTGAAAGAATTGCTTCTATTGCCGTGCCTCCTAATGATCCTTTGCAGCAATATATGGAGGAGCACGAGAATGATATGTTTATGCAGGAAAGAGAGGAAATTGATGAAGTCTTCTTTAGACAGCCGGCTATTCTAAAGCATGATCTACCTGTGGAGTCTCTGGGGACCCAGACACCTCCAAAGGGAGATCCTGTTTTTGAATTAAAAGCTCTCCCAGACACTCTCAAATATACATATTTCGATGAGAAGAAAATATATCCTGTTATTATCAATTCTAACCTTTCATTGAAAGAGGAGGAGCGATTATTGGAGGTCCTTAGGAAACATCGAGCTGCATTGGGATATACTCTTGATGATCTTCAAGGGATTTCTCCATCTATTTGTCAACATACAATTAATCTTGAGCCTGATGCAAAGCCCGTTGTTGATCATCAACGAAGATTGAATCCAAAGATGAAGGATGTGGTAAGAAATGAGATACTCAAGCTTCTCGATGCAGGTATAATCTATCCTATTGCTGATAGTAGATGGGTTAGTCATGTTCATTGTGTTCCCAAAAAGGGAGGTATGACTGTTGTTGCTAATGATAATAATGAACTCATTCCTCAAAGAACAGTTGTAGGGTATAGAATGTGCATTGATTATAGGAAACTTAATAAGGCTACTCGAAAAGATCATTATCCTTTGCCTTTTATTGATCAAATGCTTGAAAGACTGTCTAAGAATTCTCACTTTTGTTTTCTTGATGGTTATTCTAGTTTCTCTCAAATTGCTGTTAAATTTGAAGATCAAGAAAAAACTACTTTTACTTGTCCTTATGGAACTTATGCCTATAGACGTATGCCTTTTGGTTTGTGTAATGCACCTGCTACTTTTCAAACATGCATGTCTGCTATTTTTCATGGTTTTTGTGAGGAAATTGTGGAAGTCTTCATGGACGATTTCTCCGTCTATGGAACTTCTTTCGACAATTGCCTCTATAATCTTAACAAAGTTTTGCATAGATGTGAGAAGACCAATCTTGTTCTTAATTGGGAGAAGTGTCATTTCATGGTAAATGAAGGCATAGTGCTTGGACATAAAATTTCTGAAAGGGGGGTTGAAGTTGATAAAGCCAAAATTGAAGCAATTGAGAAGATGCCCTATCCAAGAGACATCAAAGGTATTCGTAGTTTCCTCAGTCATGCTGGTTTTTATAGGAGATTTATTAAAGATTTTTCTAAGACGTCGTGGCCTCTCACTAATCTTCTTCAAAAAGATGTTCCATATGTTTTTTATGAAGATTGTAAGGAAGCCTTCGAGGTACTAAAAAGGGCTTTAATCACCGCTCCTATAGTTCAACCGCCTGATTGGAATTTACCCTTTGAAATTATGTGTGATGATAGTGATTATGCTGTAGGGGCAGTCCTTGGCCAAAGAATCGATAAGAAGTTGAATGTAATTCATTATGCTAGTAAAACTTTGGATAGTGCACAGAAAAATTATGCAACCACTAAAAAGGAATTTTTAGCGGTCATTTTTGCTTGTGACAAATTTAGACAATATATTGTGGACTCTAAAGTAACTATTCATACTGACCATGCTGCAATTAAGTACCTTATGGAGAAGAAAGATGCTAAGCCTAGACTTATTAGATGGGTGCTTTTGCTGCAAGAGTTTGATTTGCATATTGTTGATAGAAAAGGTGCAGAAAATCCTGTAGCTGATAATTTGTCTAGAATGGAAAATATTCCTCACGATCCCATCCCTGTAAATGATAGTTTCCCTGATGAACAAGTTGCCGTCGTTAAGGTAACTTCTCATGATGCTCCTTGGTATGCTGATTATGCTAATTTTATTGTCTCGAAAATTTTGCCTCCAAGTTTTACTTATCAACAGAAAGAGAAATTCTTCTATGACTTGAGGCATTACTTTTGGGATGGCCCACATTTATACAAGGAGGGAGCTGATGGAATCTTGAGGAGATGTATTCCTGAGCATGAACAGGAGGAGGTATTGAGGAAGTGCCACAATAGTGATTATGGAGGACATCACGCAGGTGAATGGAATGCACATAAGGTTCTTGATACGTCTCAAACGTATCTATAATTTTTGAGTGATCCATGCTAGTTTTGTGATATTGTCACATGTTTTTACTGTTATTTATATCATTTTTATGCATTTTGTCGGACTTACCTATTGACAAGATGCCCAGTGCCAGTTCCCTGTTTTTGCTGTCTTTTTGTTTCAGAAATTTACTTCTGGAAATATTCTCGAAATTGGACGAGAAAATTTACGGGGATTATTTTTACGCCAAGACGAAGACGGAGTCCGAAGGGCAGCCTCGGAGGCGTCCCATAGGGCGCACGTGGGTACCAGTCAGCGGCCTGGGAGGGACCCGCGGGTGGGGCCCGCCCCTGCCCTGTGGGCACCTCCTCGGCCCCCTCCGACTCCGATAAAATCACAATTAACCTAAAAACGTCGAGGCGGCGATTATTTTTCAGAAACTCGACCCCGACGTGCCGTCACCGAAAACCCTAGTTCGGGGTCCAATCTGAAGCTGATCCTGGCACTCTGCCAGAGGGGAGATCAATCCCGGAGGGCTCTTCATCGACA
Organism: Puccinellia tenuiflora; assembly: GCA_012064385.1. NCBI lineage: Eukaryota > Viridiplantae > Streptophyta > Magnoliopsida > Poales > Poaceae > Puccinellia > Puccinellia tenuiflora. Next base: position 433,879 of record QRDG01000419.1, read on the forward strand.
TGCCTTCCTCCGGGTTGATTTGTGAGTAGTCTCACCTTGGACTACGGGTCCATGGCAGTAGCTAGTTGGTAGTATCTCTCTCTTGTGCTTCATGTCTCATGATCTTGTGAGCTGCCTAACATGATCAAGATCGATTATTGTAATGCTATTTGATGTGTTTGCTGGGATCCGATGGATTATGAAGTTATGTTCAGATTGTGCATGATTCTTATATGAGTAATTTATGTTCTTGCATGCTCTCCGATGTGCGTAGTTACTTTGGCCAAGTGATTGTGTGTTATCTCCAAGAGAGGGTATTTATGCTAGATAGAGGGTTCATATGCCCCCTTTTGTTCCCGGGCACGAGTGACAGAAACGTCTAAGGGCGATGGTGTGTTGTTGCTACTAAGGGTAAAACAACGGTGTTAATGTCTATTTTGATATTAGTATTGCTTACTTCATGCACTTTACTTAATGCAATTGTCTGTTGCTTGCAACTTAATACCGTTGGGTGACAGGCTGGATAGCGATCCCACGGTGGACTATTTAGACAAAGATGCAGTTGGACTCAACGGTCTTTGTTCCTTGTCGTGATGCCTCCATAAATATTATCATGTTCTTTTTGTCATAGCTAAATTGGGTTTGTGTCATGATCTTGTCAATTGCCTAGCTGTAATTCGTTCACCCATCACATGCATATTTTATTTACTTGAGAGACTCCACTAGTGAACCCATGGCCCCCGGTCCATCTTTTTACATTTTTTCAACCTCATTTACTTGCTTTTAATCATCATTACTCCTCTGGTGACTTTTCATATTTTATCTAATTCATCATACAATTAACCGCTTTGTGTTCTGCGAGACCGGAGAGATTGACAACCTCTCCGCCGTTGGGGGCAAAGTATTTTGGTTGAGTGTGTGCAGGTCCACGTCTGTTGAAGGTTAAGCGCCATAGATCTTCAACATTCACCTCGTTGTTGATTTCAAAGTCCTACTGGTTCGATAAACCTCGGTTCTTTAATTGAGGGAAAACTGCTACTAGCTACAATACCGCTTTCGCTTGGGGCACCACCCAACTTATCAATATCACCATGAAGCAGTTTTCTGGCACCGTTGCCGGGGACTTTGGAGCTACAGCAAGGGGAGTCCCATACTCTCAATCTCTTTACTTTTTTTGTCTTGCTTGCTTTATATCTCATTTAGTTTATTTTCCTGTTTCAAAATTTTAAAACCCAAAAAAATTAGTGTAATCTTTATTTCAATTTTGTTTATCTTTTATCTAGTAGCTATGTTCCCTTCTAGTTTTGGTATGAAATATATTAAGATAGGAAGTGGGGATGTCGTTGGAAAAGATAATACTAAAGAATTCCTCACTTTTGTTAGCAAAGTCTATACTCATGATAAAAGATCAATAGTTGGGCTAACTAATAGTTATGATTCCGCCATATCTTGTTTGGTAGCTCTTCTAGAGAAGAGGTTTGTTAATTTAAATCCTATACTACAGCAAATGTTTCTTAAGCTTGATAGCATGGAGAGAGGATAGGAAAACGATTTTGTATTAGAAACTCTTCTCCATAAATTTGATGATATAGTTAAAGAAGCTAGGAAAATATTTGCGCGTTATGGTGATCTTGGTTCATATCCTAATATTCACTATTCTTTGGATGTTAGGGATGAAAATCTAAGGAAGTACACTCGAAACACGGAGGTAAAGGAGAAAGTTGAAATTTCTGTACCATTTAAGCTCCTAGGGATGGCCGATGCATTGGAAGACAATTTTGGTTGGATTGCTCCCCAAAACCTATTTGATGAGAGCAGTCAACCAAAGAGAAAGGAGAAGGGTGATTCTCAGCCCTATATTGGTAATATCCAATGAATCTATGATAAATTTGCTGGTATTTGCTTGAAAGATGATAATGCCTTTGATTCCGAAAAAACTTGATATTTGGCATTGCGCCTAGCTAAAAGGCGTTAAAAAAAGCGCTTGTTGGGAGGCAACCCATCTTTTACTTTCAGTTTGATTTTTGTTTTTCTTGAGTCATGAAGTTATTACCTCTGTAGCAACTTCATTGTATCTTTTTCTTTTAGTTTTTTTGTGCCAAGTTTAGCCTCTAATGCATTGAAAGTGCGAGGTACTGTGTTGCTGTCCAAAAACAGATTCTGTGCGCCTGTTGCACGAAAATCCTAAAATCGCCAGAATTTTATATTTTTCTGATATTTTTTTACAGAAATCCTGATGCTTTTATATATCTTTCGTTAGTTTTAAGTTTTTTGATTTGAGCTGCAGAAGTGCCTCGAAAAATTCGATCTTTACATACTGTTCAGATTTTGACAGATTCTGCTTTTATTTTGCATTTATCTCTTTACCATCGTCATATGTGATACTCTAGGGGTAGAGTGCCACATTGAGGCTTAGTAAACTGTAGCTAATGTCTAATAAAGTTGGTTTGCAATTTGTCATGAGTTGAACACGTGTGCATTTTAATTTATGAGCACTAACCCTCTAATCGAATTACGAGAAGTTTTGTGTGAATGGAGTTTTTAAGTTCCAAAGGACAGGAATATGAAGAAATCGAGGATGGATCAAAGCTCAAGCTTTGGGATGCCCCAATGGCACCCCCTCTGAATATCAAGAACTATCAAGATTCAAATCTTGTGGATGCCCAAGGCATCCCCTCATCTTCATCGACTATCATAAGGTCGTCTTCGTTGAACTTCGTTTTTATCACTTTACATATTATGTGCTATGCTTAGAGCGTCTTTTTACTTTCAGTTTTATTTGTTTGTTTGCTGGTAATATCTTTGTTGGATCCTAGCTTTATTTGTGTGGGAGAGAGACACGCTGCGCTTTTTCGTTTGAATACTCCTTTGCTTCGCTTATATCTTTTTGAGTATTCTTAGCTACTGTAGTAAGCTCTCGCTTTTAGCTTTTATCTTGTTTGTTAAACTCTCTTGTTCTTCACTTATATTTGTTGGAGAGTTGTTTTGGTTGATTGGTTAATGTGTTAGATCGGAAAAATGCTATGCATGTGGCAGTAGTATGAAATAGAAAAACCTGCATAGTCTTGTAGATCACTATGTGAAAATTTTGATACTCTTCAATTGTTTTGAGGCACTCAAATAACTAATGGTTAAAATGTGTTGGTTAATGGTGTTAGAGCTGATTAGTGGAGAGGTGTTATTAAAGCATGGATCTGCACTTTTCTGAACTAAACAACCTAAATTAACAATGCTAATGTGTCATGAATTCTACTAGGTTGAAAATAAGTCCCTAGTGGGTAGTTACTGCAACGGTCGGGGACGCCAACGGGGCACTTGTGTCGCCGCCACGATCCCTCTCGGGGTGTCTCTAACCATTTGTGGAACATTGAAACTGCTAGTTGTTTGCAATATACGAAATGCATTGTGAGCTTTGGTTTTTGGCACTTCCACTTCCATATTTTGCTAGCCTCTTCGGTGCTGCGCAATGCCCTCTCTCACATTGAGATTGGTGCATACTTCGCGAGTACATCCAACTCCGTGGGAGAACTTCATCCTGTTCTCCTACACATAAGCCAACTATCTTCCTCAAAACAGCCACCATACCTACCTACCACGGCATTTCCATAGCCGTTCCGAGATACATTGTCATGCAACATCCATCATTACATTATGACTTGATGTCGTTCTTCATTGCCATATAGTTTGCTTGATCATTTGAGTTAGTGTGCAGCGTGGCTTGCCACATGTTCTACATTTTTTCCACACTACGCTCGATCATGCATATCTTCTTTTATACATCATGTATTAGTCTTATGATTTATGAGTACCAAAAGTGTGATGATCATCTTGTAAAAATAGAGTGTTGCCCCTACCTGTGAGCATATTGAAAAGAGTCCAAAGTGGCCACATAAAAGAGTCCAAAAGAGACCAATGAGAGAAAATTTAAAAGAGCCACGGAGGCCACAATTAAAAAAAAGAAGAGAAATATAAAAGAGAGAGGGGGCAGCACTACTATCCTTTATTCCACACTTGTGCTAGTAGCACCTACACTTCATTATAGAGAGTTTTCATGTTTTCATTTGTATAACTATGTGGGGAATTAACGTTATAGAACTTGGCTTGTATATTCCAAGGATGAGCCTCCTCAAGTGAGCTCTAGGTCTTCATGAGAAAGCAAGTTGGATGCACCCCCACTAGTTCCATTGGAGAGCTTTCATACACTTATAGCTCTATGTGCATCCGTTGCATGGCAATCACTACTCCTCATACAATGTCAATTACGGGACTTCCTTCTGTCTTGTGGTTACCTTCTCCACTGTTTGAGACTTTCTTTTTGACCTTCCAAACCTCCATTATTGTTCTCTTTGCCATAACATCATGGTGCCAAAGCCACTTCTTACTTGCACTAGTTGAGTAGACTTCGAAACAGTTGATTTATGAAGTAGATGGATTAGGACACCTGACTTGAGCTTGGCTATTTTCATGAATGACTAATTAGATGCTTTGAAGAATGATTGATACTTTACATTGGAGACATAATTCGCAATTATTCTTTCTAAACCTTATGTATGGTTCCATGTCTCCAACGCACTTATTCATGAAAAGTTTCTAGCATTTGTTAGCTAGCGTTTGTTAATCATTGTTTGCTTAATGTCAACTATAGACAATTGTTTTGGATCACCTTATTCACTTCATGTGCTTTGCATTACTATCTTGATCAAGATTGCGTTGGTAGAATGTCTCATCAAAAATTATTTGTTATCACTTACCTACTCGAGGACGAGTAGGAGTTAAGCTTGGGGATGCTGATACGTCTCAACCGTATCTATAATTTTTGAATGATCCATGCTAGTTTTGTGATATTGTCACATGTTTTTACTGTTATTTATATCATTTTTATGAATTTTGTCGGACTAACCTATTGACAAGATGCCCAGTGCCAGTTCCCTGTTTTTGCTGTCTTTTTGTTTCAGAAATTTACTTCTAGAAATATTTCCGGAATTGGACAAAAATTTACGGGGATTATTTTTACGCCAAGACGAAAACGGAGTCCGCAGGGCAGCCTCGGAGGTGTCCCACAGGGCGCACGTGGGTACCAGCCACGACCTGGGGGGACCCGCGGGTGGGGCCCGCCCCTGCCCTATGGGCACCTCCTCGGTCCCCTCCGACTCCTATAAAATCACAATTAACCTAAAAACGTCGAGGCGGCGATTATTTTCCAAAAACTCGACCCCGACGCACCGTCACCGAAAACCCTAGTTCGGGGTCCAATCTGAAGCTGATACCGGCACTCTGTTGGAGGGGAGATCGATCCCGGAGGGCTCTTCATCGACATGCCTTCCTCCGGGATGATTTGTGAGTAGTCTCACCTTGGACTACAGGTCCATGGCAGTAGCTAGTTGGTAGTCTCTCTCTCTTGTGCTTCATGCCTTATGATCTTGTGAGCTGCCTAACATGATCAAGATTGATTATTATAATGCTATGTGATGTGTTTGCTGGGATCCGATGGATTATGAAGTTATGTTCAGATTGTGCATGATTCTTATATGAGTAATTTATGTTCTTGCATGCTCTCCGATGTGCGTAGTTACTTTGGCCAAGTGATTGTGTGTATCTCCAAGAGAGGGTATTTATGCTAGATAGTGGGTTCATGCCCCCTTTTGTTCCTGGGCACGAGTGACAGAAACGTCTAAGGGCGAGGGTGTGCTGTTGCTACTAAGGGTAAAACAGCGGTGTTAATGTCTATTTTGATATTAGTATTGCTTACTTCATGCACTTTACTTAATGCAATTGTCTGTTGCTTGCAACTTAATACCGTTGGGTGACAGGCTGGATAGCGATCCCACGGTGGACTATTTAGACAAAGACGCAGTTGGACTCAACGGTCTTTGTTCCTTGTCGTGATGCCTCCATAAATATTATCATGTCCTTTTTGTCATAGCTAAATTGGGTTTGTGTCATGATCTTGTCAATTGCCTAGCTGTAATTCATTCGCCCATCACATGCATATTTTATTTACTTGAGAGACTCCACTAGTGAACCCATGGCCCCCGGTCCATCTTTTTACATTGTTTTCAACCTCATTTACTTGCTTTTAATCATCATTACTCCTCTGGTCACTTTTCATATTTTATCTATTTCATCATACAATTAACCGCTTTGTGTTCTGCGAGACCGGAGAGATTGACAACCTCTCCGCTGTTGGGGGCAAAGTATTTTGGTTGAGTGTGTGCAGGTCCATGTCTGTTGAAGGTTAAGCGCTAGAGATCTTCAACATTCACCTCGTTGTTGATTTCAAAGTCCTACTGGTTCGATAAACCTCGGTTCTTTAATTGAGGGAAAACTGCTACTATCTACAATTCCGCCTTCGCTTGGGGGCACCACCCAACTTATCAATATCCACCATCAGTTCTTCAATCATGTTTTTATTGGCCTACTTTATTTAAGGATGCTAAAAAGTTTGGTTCATCTTGTGATGAGTGTCAAAGGGTCGGTAACATTAGTAGGCGTAATGAAATGCCTATGAATTATTCTCTTGTTATTGAACCTTCTGATTGTTGGGGGTTTGACTTTATGGGTCCTTTTCCCACTTCTCATGGTAATACTCATATTCTTGTTGCTGTAGATTATGTTACTAAGTGGGTGGAAGCTATACCAACTAAAAGTGCTGATCATAAGACCTCCCTAAAAATGCTTAAAGAAGTTATTTTTCCTATGTTTGGTGTGCCTAGATATCTTATGACTGATGGAGGGTCTCATTTTATTCATGGAGCTTTTAGAAAGGTTTTAGCCAAGTACGATGTTAATCACAGAGTCTCCTCTCCGTATCATCCTCAAACTAGTGGGCAAGTTGAATTAACTAATAGAGAAATTAAACCGATCTTGCAAAAGACCGTTAACAAGTCTAGGAAGAATTGGTCTAAAAAACTTAATGATGCTTTATGGGCCTATAGAACTGCTTATAAAAACCCTATGGGTATGTCTCTTATAAAATGGTTTATGGGAAGGCATGTCATTTGCCTCTTGAATTAGAACATAAAGCTTTTTGGACTATTAGACAACTTAATTCTGATCCTAATCTTGCCGGTAAAACTAGGTTGCTTAAATTAAATTCCTTGGATGAGTGGAGAAACGAGGCTTATGAAAGTGCTCGTCTGTTTAAGGAAAAAGTAAAGAGATGGCATGATAAGAGAATTTTGAAAAGAGAATTTAATGTTGGTGATAAAGTGCTTTTGTATAGGTCTCGTCTCAGATTTTTTGCAGGAAAATTGCTATCAAAATGGGAGGGACCATTCATCATTGAGCAAGTTTATCGCTCCGGAGCTATAAAGATTAATAATCTTGATGGGGACAAACCTCAAGTGGTGAATGGTCAGCGACTTAAGCACTACATCTCCGGTAATCCCTTGGAAAAGGATGCTGATGTTATTCAAGTGGTCTCTCCGGAAGAACTCATCGAAACCAAATACTGGAAAACTTCAGAATCAGCAAATGAATAGGTAACTGTTTCGGTAAGGAAAATGTCTTGGAAAATTCCAGAAAAATTATATTATTTATTTCTCGAAAATTAGGAAAATTCGGAGACTGGATGGAGTACGAGATGGACTCCAGGGGGCAGAGGCGGCCCTCTGCCACGGCTCCACCCCAGGCCGTGGTGGGGACCCGCCCCTGGCCCCTGGACACCGCCTCCGACTCCGCCTAGTCCCGTCGTCTTCCTTTTATTGCAAAAATTTTCGCTATATATTTCCCCGAATTTTTCGAGAAGCATATCTTGTGTTTTCATCGTGTTCTTGTTTCGAGTTTTCTCTTGCCAGGGTCTTGAAAACTCTCCATCTAGATGTCTTCTTGCGGATCCAGTAGGGAAGATTACGCAGCAAGGCGCCTTCATCGGATCCAACAAGACATTAATCGTGGGGACTTCATGAACTGGGCGACCGATGAGGAGATCGCCGCTAGGAAGGCGGAGCTGGAGCGCAACATGCGGGAAGAAGTGAGAAGGGCAGCATCGCGCCAACCGGGAGGAAGGGCAGAGAATCCAAGGCTAGGCAACACCACTTTTGTGGGATCCATTAACCCTCGACATGCTTATTCTCATGATGTTCCAGGGACAGTGCCGCAGCAGCAGGATCCCCATATTGATCCATTGCTGTCGGAAGCTCATAGAGTGGCTGATCAGTTCTGCGAGCAGTTCCGTTGCTTGAAAGCGGAAGTTGCAATACTAGAGGCAGAGAATCTGGAGCTTCGCCGACGTCTTCAGTATTTCTTGATACCTCTGGTTGTGGTGCCGCCATCTCCACCGCGGGAATAAATTCGAGCACTATGGGTAACGGCACTCCCTTGGCTTGTTCCAAGCTTGGGGGAGTGCCCCGGTATCTTTATCTTATGTCTTTTATTTTTCGCAGTCTTGTGAGTTGTATCATGAGTAGAGAAGTTATCTTGTAGTATGGTTTTGCATTGTGTCTTGTCACTCCTTGTGAGTCCTTTGTATCCGTTGGTGTGTGGTTTTCTATAATGGAATATAAATGAGAAGTATCTTTTATTCTTCTGCACTTTATATTTTATTATGGCAATCTCTCTCATCTGCTGATCTTGTGGTAAGTAATGATTTGACATTGGGTGCATGAGTAGAAGTTTATTCGGTATTGATAAGCATGGCTTCGTTTAAATTGCAATAATTGCTTTGGTGCTTGAGTAGAGAAGAAGAATTTAATTGCAAATACACTATCTTGTATGTCTTACATGCTTGTGAACCTTCCAGCTCATACACCTTTGTATTAGATTTATTTCTGACAGTGATGATGAGCTTTATGTTGCATGTTTGACATATTGTTTTTGATAGCATAGTTGATTTACATCTCTCAACACTGTTTGTTTGCTGTAAAGCCTTTCTAGCCTAAAGCCCTGTACTGAGTGTATGGTTCACTCGTGCATCCAATTCCCAAAGCCAAACTTTCTTGCCAGCTGAGTCCACCATATCTACCTATGCATGGTATTTCTTGCCATTCCAAGTAAATTTGTCATGTGCTACCTTTAAAAATTCAAAATACTTCTCTTTGTGCCTCTGTTTTTAAGCTCATGAGGGAGCAGTAGAGAGCTAGATATAACTTGTGACGAGCAAGGTCATTTCCCCCCTTTTCACCCGGTGTCGATGGATTACGTCTTCACTTGAATCAACCCGAGAGCAGCTTAAGCAAAAATATAAATATAACTCACAATTCTCCTCCACGCAATGCAAATCTGAGAAATCAGCCCAAACATTGGACAGTGGTAAAACCAAGGAGAAAGAGGAGCGTACTCGCTCCTCTAAAAACCAGCTGCTCTCACAAGTCTAAAAACCTTGCTTGTCATGGGGGACTAGATAGCTTCTCTATTGTGAAGCCGTTGACGGAAGCATGCATACCTCAAAATCATTTTACTTCTGTTTTAAAAACCAAAAAGCTCTAGCACATGACTAATCCCTGCTTCCCTCTGCGAAGGGCCTCTCTTTTACTTATTGTTGAGTCAGTTCACCCACTTACTCTACCTTCTACAAGCAAACCCACAGTGTTGAAATTTTGATGTTAAGCAAGTATGATATCTACATTATGTTTTTTATGTCTCATGATAGTTATTCATTTTTCTTATGTCAGTTCTAACTCTTTTATAAGGATATAGCTTTGACGATTTGCAACTCGTGGGAAGATGACCGAATGGTTGAAGCATTTAAATGAATATTTCTTGAAATATGGGCTGATAAGTATAATTGTTTCTTAAGCAGAGTCTCGTTTTGTCTTTGCTTAATAAGTTTCTGTCTTCTTTCACCTTAACATGTTGTAGTTACATTACTTGTCTTCGAGAGGCTTTATGAGAGAAAGGTTGCTATTTCAGATATATTTGTGTTTGATGAGTAAATACTGATGCTTCATGTTCGTATTCTTTATTTATCGACACTTCACTCTATAAACCTGTGGTCATGTTTACCGAGTTCATTTTTCGCTTAGGGACAAGCGGAGTCTAAGCTTGGGGGAGTTGATACGTCCATTTCACATCACTATTTTACATCATAATTCATGTTTATTCATTGATATATTTCATATTATGATGCAATACTTATGTTATTTTATCTCATTTTGCATGTTTGGCAATTATTGGAGATGCATCCACCGGAGCCTGGAATCAGCTGGAAAAGTACCTGTCAAGACACCTGACTTCGAAAGCTCCATAAATTCCAGAAAAATTCGGAGATAAATATTATGGGAAATAAGCCATGGAGCCAAAAGGGTGCACGGAGGCGATCTCCAGGGAGCAGGGGCGGACCCCTACCACGGGCCTACCCTAGGCCGCGGGTGGGACCCGCCCTGGCTCCTGTGGCCCCCCTCTGGCTCCCCTTCGGCATATTACTTTCCTTTGACCTAAAAACGTCGGGGGTATCGAAGAGGAATTTTTCCGCCGCCTCCACGAGGAGGAAACCAGACAGAGAGAAGAAGAGCTCCGGCAGGGAGAAATCTGCCGGGGAATTTCCCTCCCGGAGGGGGGAATCATCGACATCATCATCGCCATCACGCCGGGCATCATCGGGATCATCATCAACACCATCTCCATCATCAGCACCATCATCACCGTCACCGTCCCATCTCATCCCGCTGTAGCAATTGTCATTGTTTTATTATTAGTTCATTGGAATCGTATCCCGGGTGTTGATTACTACTTGTAGTTGATGCTTGAGAGTTTTATCGGTGAATTGTCTTTACAATCAGATTGTTGCCCTTATTCATATCACCTCTGATCATGATCTATATGATGTCTTGTGAGTAGTTCGTTTGGTTTTTGAGGACATGGGGAAAGCCTAGTTGCTAGTAATTGCATAATGTTGAGTAATATTTAATGGTTTGATTTATGTTGTGGTGTTATTCCTCTAGTGGTATCGTGTGAACGTCGACTACATGATACTTCACCTTTCAAAGGGCCTAGGGGAATGCATAGTGTATTTAGTTTGCTTATGGTAGGGTTGCAGGAGTGACAGAAACCTAAACCCCAATTTGTGAACTAGTGCACTAGGGAGCGTAGGGTCTCGGAGTTTAAGGCTGTGGTTAGGTTTTTATCTTAATTACTTTCTTGTAGTTGCGGATGCTTGCAAGGGGTTTAATCACAAGTATGTATTTGTCCAAGTAAGGGCGGTGCATTAGCATAGGTCCACCCACACAACATTTTATCAAAACATTGAAGGTTAATCACCGGCGTGCAATGAAACTGGCTAGGCAGAAACTCCCATGTGTCCTCGAGAATGTTTTAATCTTCGTAAGTAACACAACCGGCATGTCCTTTGAGCTTACAAGGATTGGGCTATTTGCTGCAATTATTGTAGCACTCTTTTATTTACTTGTTCTTTAAATCAAAAATCCAAAAACATTTCTCTTTTAGTGCTTGCAGTGAAACCTTGCTAAAAACTACTTGTCAACACCTTCTACTCATCGTTGGGTTCGACACTCTTACTTATCGAAAGGACTATGATAGATCCCCTATACTTGTGGGTCATCAAGTGTCGAGATCAGAGTCTGCAGCATACAGAGGAACGAAGCACTACACCAGTCAAAATGTCCTAGCTGCTGTTGATTTTGACATGAAGTTCACATATGTACTTGACCAGAAGCCATTTCACCCTTTCGAGACCCAAGTAAAGTTAGTTCTTGCATGATGCATTCTTCACAACTGGATCTTAGAGTGGGGGATTGATGATCAATTCCCGTCTGAAGAAGATGTGACGCCTCACGACGTCGACCAGGTCGGCCATGGTGTCCCCAATGGAGACTGTGAAGCTTGGAAGGCCAAAAGAATGGAGTGGGCTCAGGCAATGTGGGCTGACAGAGGTGCCGCCAGGATATGAGCTTTACCAAAGGGAGAAGAAGAAGGAGGAGGAGAAGAAGAAGGAGCAGAAGAAGGAGGAGAAGAAGAAGGAGCAAAAGAAGGAGGAGAAGAAGGAGAAGAAGAAGGAGAAGAAGGAGAAGAAGAAGAAGCTAGCTAGCTAGCTATTTTTCGGCCGTGTGGTTACTCGCGCCGTCGTGCGCCCTCCACTAGTGAGCTCTGCGCCTCTGGTCCGTCACTGGGTACTAAAATCGGTCCGAATCGAGATGAATCGGAAAAGATTTGGTCGGAATCGGAGCGCCGCTGTCGATTTTCGCCGGATTCCGACGAGTCGGAGGCGGTCTAGTGACGGTTGGTCTGAAAGTTCCCTCCCGCCAACCGGCGCTTCGATTTTCAGTTTACAGGAAAAATCGACCCGGAAACACAAAGTATGGAGCACGGAGGGCGAAATTTTTAGTTCCCCAAAAAAAGTTTTCCTGTAGAGGGGTTTATGCGGTATCTGTTCTGGCGGATTTTTCGCCCCGGACCCGGAAAAAAGCAGTTAGTTTCTGGGTCGGGGGCTTATTCGGTATCTGCTAGAGATGCTCTAAGGTGTGGAGCTACAGCCTGGGGCACCAAGAGAGAAAAAATCATCTTTTAGAAAGTGCATATATGGTAAAAAAAAGTGCTATTTAATCAAGTTTTTTTTTTCTAACCAGGTCTTGTGCACCCCTAGCAACAAATGGATCCGTCCCTGGTCGGAGTCTTGGATGCTCGCCTAGGCTTGCGCACTCGATGACAGAGATGTGTGCGTTCTTGGACTGGTTTCCCCGTGCTGGTCTCCCCCGCCTCGTCCCGTGGAGGTGTTCCCATGGAGGTTGTCTCGTCTTGCAGCCCCCATGGAGGTGCTCACGTGGACCAACTAGACCAGATTTGATCGCTTTTTGTCGGGAATAAGTCGAAATTGGGTTGGCTTGCCAGGGATTGGCGGGGGTTTTGGCTGGAATCGGTGTGGTGTGGCGGAATTTGACTAGATTCCGACGAGCCCAATGTCGGTTCGATGACGGTTGAGCTGAAAATTTCCTCCGTCCATCCATTATGTGGTTTACAGTTTACTAACTGTACAAAAGTTCACCATGTTACTGCACATATGAGATACAAGCGCCTCATTTTATAGTTTACCCTAAAAACAATAGGAGATGACATGTTTTACGTCCCAAAAGCATAGAATGAGCCTATTGTACAGGACCTGCTAGTAGAGATGCTTTTAGCTGCACAAACGCAAGGTAAGGATCACGATGTTATTAGTGGGGTTTGAGCCATGATGGCGAACTCAAGTTTTTGATTCCGTGGTGGTAAGTCCTCTAAACATCTGGATTTTGAAACTAAAATTTAGGCATTGCGAAGGGTACAACCTTAGAAAAGTTACCCTGTATGAAAGGCAGATTGAGGGAATGTGCGAGCGCGGGGGTGCTCCCGCACTGACATGTGGCGCATCTGAAGCACCCTGTTCGAGAGAAAAAAAAATTGGGCTTTGTTTACTATTTTTTAAGTTTCCCTTTTTTTCTTCCGATTTTTCTCATATTTTTTCTATTTTTACAAATGTATTCTCTCTGGCAGTACAAGTGTATTGCACGGTTTTGTCCTCGTGCCTGCAGTGGATTTGCACTCCTCATGGTGTGTGTTGCGTGTGTATTGCCCGGTGTGTTTCACCGGGTATACTGACCTGTGCAGGGTATGTGTACATACTAACATACACATTAATTATGTGAGATGTATACGTACACTAGTTTGGAAAGTACACTTCACGTGAAAAAACCATGAGACCTATTGTCATGGAGCTAGGGTGTGTTTGGTTAGAGTCATATGGTGAAATGTAATGGGTTGGACCTGCACTTGGGCCTAATTCCTATGTTTGGTAGGCAACCAGAATTGGAACCCACTTGTTCCTCCAAATCGAATATTGACATTCTATTACACTTGGTTTCCAAACCAAACACACCCTAGTTTCAAAGATATTGGCGTGACGAGCGCAATAATGGGAAGACGAATAGTAGTCAGAATAGTTAGATTGGTTTTTCATTATGAGAAAAAAAAATCTAACCTATAAACCCCACGCTTAAAACTCGGGTAACCCATATATCTCCTCCCACCCACCTTCTCTATTCACATCACAGTCGTGAAGAATGGAATCCTTGAGTTCCATGATTGGGCCGAGCCATTTGTTTTTTAGGGGAACTACGGCGGGCAAAGTCAGCCTGCACCATTTTCTTTCTTTATATATAAAACTAGGAATAAACCCAAAATACAAGGAAAGCAAAACCCCAAAATGAGAAACCTAAAATTAACAACTACTAAATAGAAGGAAAGGGGAAGGAGCAGTATCTTTGCAAGGCCGGATGCACAACAATGGGGGCGGGGGAATTCAAGAGGGGGGGGGGGGTGTAGATAGGAAAGCATGATTCCCCAATCCGAGAGCATGTTTCTTAACGTAGTAGTAGTAGTGCAACGATGCGCCCAGGACATAAGATCATTTGAGCATCTTTGAAAAATCACTCTTGGGGCCTCATCATTTTCATCGAGCACCATGTTGTTTCTTCGTTTCCGAATGTTCCAAAGGATTGCGATTAAAACCGACGATCTAAACTTGTCGGAGATTGATGAACCCCATAGGTCTGCCACCAATTTGCATTGGTGAGTGTTATTTAACGAGGAGAAGGCACCCCAGATAGCTGGAATGGAATTGCAATGGAGGAGCATGTGTATATTTGTCTCAGGCTGGTTGCAGAAGGGGCATTCATCAGTGGTGGAAATGTGGCAACGAAATCGACGATCGTTAGTGAAGTGCCTCCCTTGATGAGCGAGCCACGGAAATATTTTGCAACGCCACGTGGCGAAGTTACTTCAAATGGCTTTAGCGAAAGGGTCCTCCGGCCGAAGGGTGACCGTAACATCATAAAGCTAATTTTGGTGTAACGGGCTTCTCTTTGATTCTCGAGGGGCGAATAACGGTTTCCTACGTATTCAGATTTACAGTTACGGTAGTATAGCGCAAAGTTGCAAGTTTTATTGTTGCCACAGAGGTCAAACGCGCTTGCAGATAAAGTTTGATGTGAAAAGGAAGAAAGAACCATAGCAAATGCGGCGCGGAGAAGTTATGGGAAAAAGTTGTTTAATCAAAGCAAAGGTCAAGACAAGACAAAATGATGTGGAGCAGCCGTTGCCGACTGACACACTCTCGTGATCAAACAAAAGAAAGGAATGGGTGAGGCTGAGCCATTTTACAAAATGGAGAAAAGAGAGGAGCTCCTCGCCTAGGTGTTGGAGGCTTAATTCTGTTTAATAAATTAGGATTAAGTATAGTTTTCACTTTTCACCCCCAAATCTATCACACTGGACACAATTCACCCTGAATAAAAAATTGGAATACTTGCAACCCTCAAATGTGCAATACCGGATAAATCACCCCTTGCTAGTGGTTTTGGAAGAATTTGAGTGGTTTTATGTTAATTTGGGCGGTTTGCATATGCCAACTGTATTTTCATGCTCGAGCATCTGCGAGGAGGAGCCAGAACTGCATATCTGGCCTCCAGGCTGCCGATGGCAGGTTATGCGAAAGTAAGGAGGATATACATACGGAGGTACAGGAGTTTTATTCAGATTTGTACACAGCCCAGGAACATACAGATATTGATGATGTACTGCATCATGTACCGAATATGGTCACAGATGCTATGAATGAGAGACTCACGAGGCCTTTTAGGCCAGAGGAAATTAAGGCTGCACTGTTTGGTATGGGTCCTTCGAAGGCGCCAGGTGTTGATGGCTTCAATGCGGGGTTTTACCAACGGCATTGGGAGCTAATTGGAGACGATGTTACAACTGCAGTTCTGGGGTTTTTAAATGGAGGGTCAATGCCGAGTGTGGTGAATAAAACGGTGATTGTATTGATTCCTAAGGTGAAAAATCCGCAGAATATTACCCAATATAGGCCTATTTCTCTTTGCAATGTAATCTATAAGATTTGCTCTAAAGTGCTAGCAAACCGTTTGAGGGAAATTCTTGATGAGATCATTGCAGAAGAACAGAGCGCTTTTGTCCCGGGCAGGTTGATCACTGATAATGTGATCACGGCGTATGAATGTATTCATTCCATGCGTCGGAGAAAAGGAAAACAAGGATGGTGTGCGGTAAAAATTGACATGATGAAGGCATATGACCGAGTAGAGTGGTCTTATTTGCAAGGGATTATGCAACAGTTGGGTTTTGATGAGAATTGGGTATCCCTTATTATGAGGTGTGTCTCTTCTGTATCCTTTCAAGTGAAGGTCAATGGTGTGTTATTGCCAGCTTTTATCCCGTCAAGGGGAATTCGACAAGGTGACCCAATATCCCCTTATCTTTTTCTTCTGTGTGGGGAAGGATTGTCATGTATGTTAAAGAATTATGATGGTGGCTGGATCGATCGTGGAATTCGTGTAAGCACTAGAGCCCCCTGGATCTCGCACTTGCTATTTGCGGATGATTGCCTTATTTTTATGAAGGCAGATTCACGGAGTGCAGTACGTCTTAATGACATACTACATGATTATAATGTTGGCTCGGGTCAGAGGGCAAACAAGCAGAAAAGCTCAATCTTCTTTAGCCCAAATTGTGGGACCTCGACCAGGAGAGGGGTTAGGAATATTACCCAGATTCACCGAGAAGCACTCTCGGAAAAATACCTTGGCCTGCCGACTGCCAATGGACGGATCACAGAGGAACAATTTGAGCACATCCATGAACGGTCGAGGTCGAAGGTGCAAGGATGGTGTGAAAAGAACATGTCTTGTGCGGCTAAGGAAACCCTTTTGAAGGCGGTTGTCCAAGCTCTACCAACCTATTCTATGAGTTGCTTTAAACTCACAAAAGGTTTATGTAAAAAGTTAACGACAGTGATGTCAAAATACTGGTGGACTGGATCTCTGGACAAGAGAGGGATGCATTGGCAATCATGGGAGAAGATGGCGGTGCCAAAGGCTCATGGAGGTCTTGGTTTCCATGATTTACAGTTGTTCAACGATGCTATGTTGGCTAAGCAAGCGTGGAGGCTGTTGGAGAATCCTAATAGCTTATGTGCACGGGTACTCAAAAGTAGATACTACCCTGTGGGAGACATACTCACAGCAGGCTGTCCGGCGGGTGCATCCCCGATTTGGCGTGCAATCTGCAAGGGGAGGGAGGTCTTGAAACAAGGCTTAATCCGTCGTATTGGTGACGGTAGAAAGACGGAGATCTGGCATGATAGGTGGATTGCAGGGACACGTACGATGAAACCAATGGGCAGATGTGATGATACCCCTGTTCAACTTGTCGTTGATCTGCTGGATGATACAGGAGGATGGGACGTGCAGCTGGTCCGGGACATTTTCATGCCTCCGGATGCTACTGCCATCCTTGCTATGCCAAGGCCAAGAGGACAGTTTGAGGATATATGGGCATGGGCTTGGGAACGCTCTGGCCTCTACTCAGTCCGATCAGCCTACCGTGAACTAGTAGAGAGAAGATTCAATGATAATCTAACTATCGGTACGTCGTCAGACAAGAGCTCGATGTGGAAATCGCTATGGAAGCTCAATGTATTACCAAAGATATGGGTGTTTTGGTGGCGGGTCGTGATGAACATGCTGCCTTGCTACAAAGAACTCCAGAGGCGGCATGTGATGGAACAGGCTATTTGCCTGATGTGTGGCTCCGCGAGTGAAAGTCTGTTTCACTCCTTGATCACATGTGATCATGCTCGATGCTTTTGGGAAGCAGCGGAGCGGTCTTTTTCATTAAAAGTACCACGGCTGCATCCACTCACTTGGGCCCAAGACATTCTAGTGGCGGGAATTTTACCAAGGAGGGATGCTAAAAGAACAATCGATGTCGCCTAGAGGGGGGGGGGGGTGAATAGGCGATTAATTTTTTTCCAGTTTAAGGCTTGATAATTGCGGAATAAAACTGGGTGTTTAAATTAACAAGCCAACAACCTAATATACTAGGTTCACATATGTGCATCAACAACTTATGCTAAGCAATATAACAACAAGATGATAGCAATATATATGACATCGAGCACAAACGCTATCACAATGTAAAGTGCATAAGTAAAGAGCTCGGGTATAGAAATAACTGAGACACGCGGAGACGAGGATGTATTCCCGAGTTCCTCCTTATTAAGGGAGTACGTCTCGTTGGAGGGGTGTGAGCTCGCCACAAAAGGCCTACTCAAGATGCCACAAAGGCCTCACCCTATTCTCCGATGAACCGCACCCAAGGGTTTGGTTCACCTTCCACTATCGGAATCCTTCAAGGCGGAATCCGGAGCCTTTACAATGATCTTGGGGCACACACCCACAACTTAATTGGGGGCTCCCAAACCTTGCCCGAAGCTTCACAACTTGAAGTCTTCGCGGCACCACCAACCGTCTAGGGTACACAATGCACCCAAGAGGCACAAGCTCTCGGGAACACAATGCACCCAAGAGTAACAAGCTTCTCGAACTTCAATCCCATGAATCTTCGTGGAGAGCACAACCCGATGCAACTAATGCAAAAGGCAAGACCACACAAGGTGGTCAAGTCCTTCACTCCGAAATCCAACCAAAGCAACTAATGCTATGGAGGGATTTAAGAGGAAGAACAAAGAGGAGAAACACCAAGAACTCCAAAATCAAGATCTACTAGGTTCCCCTCACTTAGAGGAGAAATGGATTGGTGGAATGGTAGATCTAGATCTCCTCTCTTGTTTCCCTAAAAATGGGCAAGAATCATTGGAGGGAAGAGTAGGAATCAAGCTCTCAAATTTGCAACAATGGAGGAGAGAGAGGGGAAAAACTTGTGCAGGAAAAATGGGGAAGAAGCCCCTTTTATAGGGGGGCACAAAAAGTGGCCGTTGGAGGGGAAAAGTGCAGCCCTGAGTCCCCGGCCTGGCCGGCCAGGAATTTGGCCACCGAACGAACGCAGCGAAGCAGGAGCGCTGGGAAGCCGGCCTGGGCCGGTTGCGCATGCAGCTGGGCCGGCCAGGTGTCCGAAGGAACCGGCCTGGGAGCCCGGCCTGGGCCGGCCACGCAGCGCGGGGTGGGCCGGGAGGCTGCCCGAAGCAGTCGGCCTCGTCCCGGCCTGGCCGCTGGCTGCCCTTTTTTATTTCTGTTTAAAAATCACCCGACACCGAAAACGCAATAACTTTTGCAAACGAACTCCGTTTTCGATAATCTTGGACTCGTTGGAATCGTCACAACGAGCACTACAAGATTATGCATTGAAACATCATAGTCCAACAAAATATTATAAAAACAAATGGGGAAAGGTAAAACCTCTCATTTGCAAATCGGAAATGCAATATCTTTTGCAAATGAAGTCCGAAAGAAGTAAAACCAATTTTGTTGGAAAGAGGATGACAAATGCTACCCTTGGGAATGTAGCAAGCAAGCAATGAAGATTTTGCAAAGATATGGAAGAGAGAAACCTTCCGCATGGTTGAACCGGCAAAATCTCCAATACTGAAAACGCATATGAAAACTGTTTTCGGTGAACTTAGCCTTGTCATGACAAGCACGACAAGCACCAAGACCACACCATGATAAGAGCCAAATAAGAACAAAGAAAGATGATTGCAAGGATGCAAAGGTTTGAGCTCTCAACGAACGATACGATCAAGATACTCGGTCGAGAGCCCCTCTTGATAGTACGGCTATCTATCCTATAACCCGGTCTCTCAACTAACATCATGAGACCGGTAAAATAGAAAGTCTATCAAGATCATAACATTGCCTTCCGCTTAATCCACTTGAGGTCGATGAAGATGATCTTCATCTCCTCAAGACGAACCACCTTTCTTGATTGCGCTTCGCTTGGTGAAGGCTCACATGTTGCTCCCCCATACACCAATATGGGAGAAGCACTCTTCAACATATCTTTACTTGGACTCAAGTGTTGATCAAATCGCACTTAGCCTTGATCAACAAATACTCTTCTTCCCGTAGCCTTGACTCCAACAAATGGAGATCAAGCAATGCAAATGGACACACCTACAAGTAGCTCAATACGAACATAGTCCATAGAGATTGTCATTAATTACCAAAACCACACATGGGGGCAACCATGCACTTTCAATCTCCCCCATTTTGGTAATTGATGACAATCCCTTTTTAAGAGGGTTTATATAGTGAATAAAGCATCCTTGCAAGACAAACAAGCAAGGATGCGAGCGCATTAAAGGCACATGCAACAAAAGCATAAAACCCAAATTCCCTTAAACCCTCTAAACTTCTCCCCCATTGCCATCGATTGCCGAAATGGGAAGAAAATTTTAGAGAGCCAATATAATATGAGTTCCTCCATAAAGTGTGCATTTCTCAAGATATGAGTGAAATCAAATGCACATATCCATTGACGAATAATTAGAGGGAATCAAACTATATTGAGGATCCAAAGATTGCAAAAAGATGAAATCATTCTAAACATCTCCACAAAGGAGAAAAGCAATCGAGAAGATCCAAAACAAGAGTTCTAAATAAAAATGAAGAATCTCCCCAATGTTCATGCACTATTGAGGAGTGCAAAAATATGGAATCCTCACTCCCCCAAAATCATCTAGAACACACAACAAGTGCAAGTGTGCATAAAGCAAAAGCAAATCATAGCACTTGCACCAAAGATATGGTTGAGCCATAAGGAGATACCAATTTTCAAAGATTCAACATAAGATAGGCCCAACCGAGATAAAAAGAAGATCTTTAAAGGAGTATGTTCACAAGCTTAGGAATGCCAATTGGAAACTAAAACCAATTGAAAATGCCAAAAGCTAGTGAGAGCATTTAGCCAATAAAAATCAACATACTCACATGGTAAGCATGAGGTAAAAGATCCTCAACAAATACATGAGTGTGTAAAGATGCAAATAAAAAAAGGGACGAGCACTCACGAGACAAATTTGGAGCCACCAAAGAATTATAGATGAAAAACAAGGTGGCACAAAAGAAATAGGATACCAATTAAAGGGACCTCACTCATATGTATAGGTTTCTAAGTAGACAAATCGTTGATGATTTACATCCACAAAGAAACATGTACATACAAAATGGTTAGAGAAAAAGAGAACAAGGTATCCAAAAGGAAGTCATAAATATACAAACGAGATTGTTGCTTAAAAGCATAGCACATAGCTCACATTTATCTCATTGTATATAAATGGTCTTCAAAAATATCAAAGACATCACACGTATCACTAAGGGAACAAGAGATAGTGAAGATGCTTTGAGATAGGCAACAAGTATCACAAAGAAATAATACTAATTGAAGTAAAGGTTTTTGCAATTTCATCACAAATATCACAAAGATATACCAAGTGAAGGAAATAAGCCAAAACCACAACAATTGCACATAAAAGCTTTCATGCCAAGAAGCAACCTACACAAGGTTGAGACTAGAAAAGTATGCATGAGGTAGATACTTGTTACCGAGATACATTGACGATGAAGAAGATGAGAGTTTGTTTATCATCAAAGCTTGACTCCAAAAATCACATGGTGAGAACACCTTCCTTATGAATGAGGCAAGCATCCAATGCATCTCCATTGTACCTAAAACAAAATTCAAGCACAAAATGGTTCCCAAACTCATTGGGTCCCATAGTAGTTACATAAACTACAATATATAGGAAACACTCCACATAAATATGTGCATATAGATATGAAATTGAATTTCATGCACATCTTAGCCGATTTAGGATTTGGTGGAGTATCCCCTATATATTGGAACTAGAAAGACAAACATGCCATATAAAATATATATTAGAGAATATACATGCAAAGTCTTTGAAGAACCAAACGAGATACAATTTGGACGAAAACACCAAGTAAACCAAGAAGAGAGCACACCAAGGTGTGACACAAAAGGTTGTCCAAATTATATCAAAATCCAAATCAACACATGATTGAGGAAAAATCAAATCAACATATGTTTGATTCCAAACCACATCAACACATGAAGTGTGATATCAATAGGAATCGATTCAAAACAACACATGATCGATAAGACACCAACTGAAAATAAGATACCAACTAGGAGAAAAGATACCAAGAAGAGGATAATACTTGACCGAAATCAAGTAAAGTAAAATAAAGAAATAAGGTATCAAAACTCCCACAATAAGTATCAATTGAAACAAATATCTATGGAGAAGATATCAAATTCCAAGTAATACCAATTGATGGTGCCAAAGCAGAAGATAACAAATCAAATGCCAATTGAAAGGATCAAATATTGATAGATTGGATAGTGTTCTAAATAAAAATGAATGCCCCCCCAAGACTCATGCATTATATTTGATATTTGTATTTGAATACAAAATGCACGCACAAGGGATCATTACTCTCCATATTTTATTTACAACACTAAACACTACCAATTGAAAAATAGGATCCATGCAAGAGGCACGGAAGGCAACAAATAAGACAATTCAACGGAAGAGCCAATATGAGGGTGAACAAAAATATTCTACCACAAATGTGAATATCAATTGTCCAAGGACAATGAGCATAAGGAAATATTTTCCCGGGTGAGTAGAGATATACAAGGTCATCCTCTCAAGATAAAACATATGGCAAGAGATAAGAAATAAAACACCATATTTTAATAAAGTTTGTTGGTAGTTCCAACTATTCAAACCAACCGACAAGGCCATGGTTAGAATAATATGGAACAAATGGTTTCACAAATAAAATATAGAAATGCATATTAGAGAAAAACCATACTAAGCAAACTCACACAAACAAGATCCAAAGGATAACCAAAATGAAAATTGGAACTTGTTTTTGAGAAAAAAACATGCCACATAGGAATAAGATAATTTACAATATCAAATCTAAGTGGCAAACCTCCAATGTTCACATTTTGTGGGATTGTAATATGCACATGGCTTATTACTCCCCCATAATATGATAATTCATTTTATCTAAGCAAGAGGCAAATAAAACCAACTAGAGAAATTAATGGACATTGTAGAAATTGAATTTCTCATGAATATGACATACCACATAGTACTAGATAATATTGAAATATCAATACTAGGTGGTGTGCCTCATGTACACACATTTTTAGGTTTGTGAAGTGCACAAAGCATATCACTCCCCCAAAATGGGATAGTCCATTAATCTCTCAAAAGAGCCAAATGAAATCCACACAAGATCCAATAAAGCTCAACACAAAGTTTACACATACATGATGCGCATATTAACATACACAAACTTGATTGCTCAAGGTAAGTAATAGGCACAACATATACAAGCACATGATAGGAACAAAACTAACACATGCAAGGGAGCAAGCAACTTTCAATGTATATATGAATTAAATACAAGTTACCGCAAGGAGAAAGCATTGGATATGAGATAGAGAAATATATTCCAATTGACTTGGCTTGAGGAAATATAACCATGAAGATCACTTAATTCTTCAAAAGTAGCCAAGTCTCCAATGTCCTCCAACAACACCTATTGATCAAGTTTGAGCTTGTTGGTCCCCAACCAAGTTGGGTCCTAAGAGATTAGTCACAATAGGCTTGACAACCCAAATGGTTCTTTTATTGACACCACTTTGAGTTCCCACATATTTGGCAAACATATTGTCAACTCTATCCTTTCTAAGTGAATACACATCATCAATTAAGATGGGGTTGGATAGGTTACCGATAGTGCATGAAGAAGCAAAGTGACCCTTGCCACGGCAAAGGTAGCAACATCGACTATTCTCTTTCTTCTTAATAGGCTCCTGAACTTGAGGAGCATTGACTTGAGTCTTCTTAGGAGGTGGCCTTTGTTCAACTCGTGGTTGAGCACGAGATTGAACAAGAGGCCGCTTCCCTAGTTGCTTCTCACTAAGAGTCTTCTTCTTCATTGGGCAATCCCTAACATGGTGTCCTTCAATCTTGCACTTGAAGCAAATGATCTTGGCCGGATTCTTGACTTGTACTTGGCCCTTCTTCTTATCAATCTTGGACTTGTTCTTATTGTTAGAGTTGAATCCAAGTCCACTCTTGTCATTGGGGGATTGTTGCACACTCAACATGTTGTCAAGTGCACTCTTCCCTTCATGACGCTTTTCCAAGCCTTTCTTCATAGAAGTGGCTTGGGACTTGAGCTCTCCTCTTTTCTCTACATGGTTAGTGACAACACAAGTACTAGAGGAGGTAGATGCATCATTGTTAGAGCAACAACGCAAGGAAAGCGATTCATCACATGATGTACCAACATTATGAGTGGATGAACTACTAGGACTAGCACTTGGCAATATAGCATTTTTAGATAAAGTTGTGCCATTGTCCACATGAGGCTCACTAGATGTTACCTTGGTAGTGATGGCCTCAAGAGCTAACCTTAGCTTAGTATGGGAAGATAGAAGATCCTCATTAGAGCTAGNGACAAACATGCCATATAAAATATATATTAGAGAATATACATGCAAAGTCTTTCAAGAACCAAACGAGATACAATTTGGACGAAAACACCAAGTAAACCAAGAAGAGAGCACACCAAGGTGTGACACAAAAGGTTGTCCAAATTATATCAAAATCCAAATCAACACATGATTGAGGAAAAATCAAATCAACATATGTTTGATTCCAAACCACATCAACACATGAAGTGTGATATCAATAGGAATCGATTCAAAACAACACATGATCGATAAGACACCAACTGAAAATAAGATACCAACTAGGAGAAAAGATACCAAGAAGAGGATAATACTTGACCAAAATCAAGTAAAGTAAAATAAAGAAATAAGGTATCAAAACTCCCACAATAAGTATCAATTGAAACAAATATCTATGGAGAAGATATCAAATTCCAAGTGATACCAATTGATGGTGCCAAAGCAGAAGATAACAAATCAAACGCCAATTGAAAGGATCAAATATTGATAGATAGGATAGTGTTCTAAATAAAAATGAATGCCCCCCAAGACTCATGCATTATATTTGATATTTGTATTTGAATACAAAATGCACGCACAAGGGATCATTACTCTCCATATTTTATTTACAACACTAAACACTACCAATTGAAAAATAGGATCCATGCAAGAGGCACGGAAGGCAACAAATAAGACAATTCAACGCGCATATGAGGGTGAACAAAAATATTCTACCACAAATGTGAATATCAATTGTCCAAGGACAATGAGTATAAGGAAATATTTTCCCGGTGAGTAGAGATATACAAGGTCATCCTCAAAAGATAAAACATATGGCAAGAGATAAGAAATAAAACACCGTATTTAATAAAGTTTGTTGGTAGTTCCAACTATTCAAACCAACCGACAAGGCCATGGTTAGAATAATATGGAACAAATGGTTTCACAAATAAAATATAGAAATGCATATTAGAGAAAAAACATACTAAGAAAACTCACACAAACAAGAACCAAAGGATAACCAAAATGAAAATTGGAACTTGTTTGAGCAAACATGCCACATAGGAATAAGATAATTTACAATATCAAATCTAAGTGGCAAACCTCCAATGTTCACATTTTGTGGGATTGTAATATGCACATGGCTTATTACTCCCCCATAATATGATAATTCATTTTATCTAAGCAAGAGGCAAATAAAACCAACTAGAGAAATTAATGGACATTGTAGAAATTGAATTTCTCATGAATATGACATACCACATAGTAACTAGATAATATTGAAATATCAATACTAGGTGGTGTACCTCATGTACACACATTTTTAGGTTTGTGAAGTGCACAAAGCATATAACTCCCCCAAAATGAGATAGTCCATTAATCTCTCAAAAGAGCCAAATGAAATCCACACAAGATCCAATAAAGCTCAACACAAAGTTTACACATACATGATGCGCATATTAACATACACAAACTTGATTGCTCAAGGTAAGTAATAGGCACAACATATACAAGCACATGATAGGAACAAAACTAACACATGCAAGGGAGCAAGCAACTTTCAATGTATATATGAATTAAATACAAGTTACCGCAAGGAGAAAGCATTGGATATGAGATAGAGAAATATATTCCAATTGACTTGGCTTGAGGAAATATAACCATGAAGATCACTTAATTCTTCAAAAGTAGCCAAGTCTCCAATGTCCTCCAACAACACCTATTGATCAAGTTTGAGCTTGTTGGTCCCAACCAAGTTGGGTCCTAAGAGATTAGTCACAATAGGCTTGACAACCCAAATGGTTCTTTTATTGACACCACTTTGAGTTCCCACATATTTGGCAAACACATTGTCAACTCTATCCTTTCTAAGTGAATACACATCATCAATTAAGATGGGGTTGGATAGGTTACCGATAGTGCATGAAGAAGCAAAGTGACCCTTGCCACAGCAAAGGTAGCAACATCGACTCTTCTCTTTCTTCTTAATAGGCTCCTCAACTTGAGGAGCATTGACTTGAGTCTTCTTAGGAGGTGGCCTTTGTTCAACTCGTGGTTGAGCACGAGATTGAACAAGAGGCCGCTTCCCTAGTTTCTTCTCACTAAGAGTCTTCTTCTTCATTGGGCAATCCCTAACATGGTGCCCTTCAATCTTGCACTTGAAGCAAATGATCTTGGCCAGATTCTTGACTTGTACTTGGCCCTTCTTCTTATCAATCTTGGACTTGTTCTTGTTGTTGGAGTTGAATCCAAGTCCACTCTTGTCATTGGGGGATTGTTGCACACTCAACATGTTGTCAAGTGCACTCTTCCCTTCATGACGCTTTTCCAAGCCTTTCTTCATAGAAGTGGCTTGGGCCTTGAGGTCTCCTCTTTTCTCTACATGGTTAGTGACAACACAAGTACTAGAGGAGGTAGATGCATCATTGTTAGAGCAACAAGGCAAGGAAAGCGATTCATCACATGATGTACCAACATTATGAGTGGATGAACTACTAGGACTAGCACTTGGCAATATAGCATTTTTAGATAAAGTTGTGCCATTGTCCACATGAGGCTCACTAGATGTTACCTTGGTAGTGATGGCCTCAAGAGCTAACCTTAGCTTAGTATGGGAAGATAGAAGATCCTCATTAGAGCTAGAAAGCTTTTCATGAATTTCTTCCAATTTCCCATACTTGCTAATTAGCAACTCAAGTTGAGCCCTTAGCTCAACATTCTCCTTCAAAATAGATGCTTCACAAGAAGTGGAGTTAGTAGCACAAGCATCATTAACATTAGGAATGGAAGAAGACAACTTGGCAAGCTCTTCCTTAAAGCTAGCATTTTCCTTTTTCGTGACTTTATATTTAGCATTAGCATGGTCACGTTCTTTAATGAGTTTAGCAATTATTTCATTATGAGACTCCTCAAAAGATTCGAGTTTCTCCTCAAGAGAAGCCCGAGTCTCTTGCTCTTCCTCAAGAGTCACCTCTAAAGATGCCTTTTCATTCGCATCCTCTCTTTCAATCCTTTCTTTTTCTACAACGCTTGCTTCCAAAGCCTTAATAGTAAGCCCACGCTCAATTAGGGTTTCCATAATTTCAAAAAGGATGGCATGAGAATTTTTATTTTTAGGAAGGGCATTAAGAATTATTAGACCTTTCTTATGAAAGGATTCATCATCATCATCATCATCATCATCATCATCATCATCATCTTCTTCTTCTTCTTCTTCAACATTATTATCATTATCATCACTACTTGAGGATTTAGCCATAAGGCAAAAGATTGTTGATGAAGAAGAACAATTAATTTTTGAACTACTCAAGTTCATATCTTGTTCCATAGCTAATTGGGTTTCCTCTACATTATTATTCATACAAAAGTTAGAGGGAACACAAGCATTTTTATTATGGCAACTAGATAAAGCAAGCATACCATGAAGAGATTTATCCAAGCAATTTTTGGATCATATGCAAGGACTATCAACACTTGCATGTATGACATTTATAGTGCTATGTGTGTTTAGGTCCAAAGATGAGACATTGCAACAAGATAGAGATAAAGGATCATCAACAATGAGCTCACTATCATTATTGCACAACCTATCACTACTCACCATCACATTAGTTTGTGGCTTACCACATTTTGGTGAAGTAGACGAAGATGAGAACTCATTACGCCCGGAGGTGGAGGGAGAACAATCATCCTCAATAGTCATGGACTTGCCGTATTTATCTTGAAGCTTTGTCCACAATTCATGAGTGTTCCGAAGAGGCATGATTGACTCAAAACTAAAACACTCAAAAATTTGCAAAACTCATTAGAAGCTAGAGCATCTAGATATAAATTTTTCTCATCCTCTAAAGTCATACTTTCGTAATCCTTTGGAGGAGAAAAACCTATATCTAAGATACGCTCAATATTGGGGTCCAAGACCCGTAAGTGACTAAGCATATGAGTTTTCCAAACATTAAAATTTGTGCCATCGAATATAAAAGTGGGATCGTGCACTAATTCTCTAAACGACATCTTTACTCTCTAGGCGGTAAAGCCCAAAAAGAAAGCCAAGGCTCTGATACCAATTGAAAGAACAATCGATGTCGCCTAGAGGGGGGGGGGGTGAATAGGCGATTAAAACTTTTCCGGTTTAAGGCTTGATAATTGCGGAATAAAACTAGGTGTTTAAATTAACAAGCCAACAACCTAATATACTAGGTTCACCTATGTGCACCAACAACTTATGCTAAGCAATATAACAACAAGGTGATAGCAATATATATGACATCAAGCACAAAGGCTATCACAATGTAAAGTGCATAAGTAAAAAAGCTCGGGTATAGAAATAACCGAGGCACGCGGAGACGAGGATGTATTCCCGAGTTCCTCCTTGTTAAGGGAGTACGTCTCATTGGAGGGGTGTGAGCTCGCCACAAAAGGCCTACTCAAGATGCCACAAAGGCCTCACCCTATTCTCCGATGAACCGCACCCAAGGGTTTGGTTCACCTTCCACTATCGGAATCCTTCAAGGCGGAATCCGGAGCCTTTACAACGATCTTGGGGCACACACCCACAACTTAATTGGGGACTCCCAAACCTTGCCCGAAGCTTCACAACTCGAAGTCTTCGTGGCACCACCAACCGTCTAGGGTACATAATGCACCCAAGAGGCACAAGCTCTCGGGAACACAATGCACCCAAGAGTAACAAGCTTCTCGAACTTCAATCCCACGAATCCTCGTGGAGAGCACAACCCGATGCAACTAATGCAAAAGGCAAGACCACACAAGGTGGTCAAGTCCTTCACTCCGAAATCCAACCAAAGCAACTAATGCTATGGAGGGATTTAAGAGGAAGAACAAAGAGGAGAAACACCAAGAACTCCAAAATCAAGATCTACTAGGTTTCCCTCACTTAGAGGAGAAATGGATTGGTGGAATGGTAGATCTAGATCTCCTCTCTTGTTTCCCTAAAAATGGGCAAGAATCATTGGAGGGAAGAGTAGGAATCAAGCTCTCAAATTTGCAACAATGGAGGAGAGAGAGGGGAAAAACTTGTGCAGGAAAAATGGGGAAGAAGCCCCTTTTATAGGGGGCCACAAAAAGTGGCCGTTGGAGGGGAAAAAGTGCAGCCCCGAGTCCCCGGCCTGGGGCCGGCCGGCAGCCCGGCCTGGCCGGCTGGGAATCTGGCCACCGAACGAACGTAGCGAAGCAGGAGCGCTGGGAAGCCGGCCTGGGGCCGGCCTGGGCCGGTTGCGTACGCGGCTGGGCCGGCCAGGTGCCCGAAGGCGCCGGCCTGGGAGCCCGGCCTGGGCCGCCACGCAGCGCGGATTGGGCCGGGAGGCTGCCCGAAGCAGCCGGCCTCGTCCCGGCCTGGCTGGCCAGGCTGCCTTTTTTTTTCTTTTTTCATTTCTGTTTAAAAATCATCCGACACCGAAAACGCAATAACTTTTGCAAACGAACTCCGTTTTCGATAATCTTGGACTCGTTGGAATCATCACAATGAGCACTACAAGATTATGCATTGAAACATCATAGTCCAACAAAATATTATAAAAACAAATGGGGAAAGGTAAAACCTCTCATTTGCATATCGGAAATGCAATATCTTTTGCAAATGAAGTCCGAAAGAAGTAAAACCAATTTTGTTGGAAAGAGGACGACAAATGTTACCCTTGGGAATGTAGCAAGCAAGCAATGAAGATTTTGCAAAGATATGGAAGAGAGAAACCTTCCGCATGGTTGAACCAGGAAAAATCTCCAATACCGAAAACGCAATAGAAGACGCATATGAAAACCGTTTTCGGTGAACTTAGCCTTGTCATGACAAGCACGACAAGCACCAAGACCACACCACGATAAGAGCCAAATAAGAACCAAGAAAGATGATTGCAAGGATGCAAAGGTTTGAGCTCTCCACGAACGATACGATCAAGATACTCGGTCGAGAGCCCCTCTTGATAGTACGGCTATCTATCCTATAACCCGGTTTCTCAACTAACATCATGAGACCGGTAAAATAGAAAGCCTATCAAGATCATACCTTTGCCTTGCGCTTAATCCACTTGAGATCGATGAAGATGATCTTCATCTCCTCAAGACGAACCACCTTTCTTGATTGCGCTTCGCTTGGTGAAGACTCACATGTTGCTCCCCCATACACCAATATGGGAGAAGCACTCTTCAACATATCTTCACTTGGACTCAAGTGTTGATCAACTCGCACTTAGCCTTGATCAACAAATACTCTTCTTCCCGTAGCCTTGACTCCAACAAATGGAGATCAAGCAATGCAAATGGACACACCTACAAGTAGCTCAATACAAACATTAGTCCATAGAAATTGTCATTAATTACCAAAACCACACATGGGGCCAACCATGCACTTTCAGATGCTGAATTGATGATTACAGTTATGTGGGCAGTGTGGCACAGCAGGAATAATTACACTCATGGTGAAGAGAGGTTCCAGCCTCAGAAATCAATGCAAATTATTGATGATATTGTTAGATCACTAGAGCTCCCAGGGAAGGGGGAGAGGGTTCAGCTAGTACCAACACCCAGATGGGCACCACCCGAGGAGGGATGGACTAAAATTAACACAGATGCAGCTGTTGATATTAGTGCTGAAAGAGGAGGGGCGGGACTGGTAGCCCGCGATCACTTGGGGAACTTTGTGTTCGCCCGTACAGCCAGGTATGATGGTCTGGTTGATCCCGAAACACTGGAGATGTTGGCCTGCCGTGATGCTATCCTCGCTGCAGTGGAGAAGGGGATCAGGAAGGTGGTTATTGAAACTGACTGTTCCAACATCAAGAATCTGTGGGAGTCCATGAAGGGCGAGCGCACAACAAGTTTTTATATTCTATGTGAGATGAGATCTCTTGTTAGTAGTTTCCAGGGCTTTGAGCTTCTTTATGCCATCCGATCGTTGAATCGGGCTGCTCACCTTACGGCTAAAGAAGCATTGCATTCAAACATTGTAATATACCATGATGTAGTCCCTGGCTTTCTGATTGCGATTTTGCAATCGGAGAAGCTCCAGCCTGTTGAATAAAGGCCATGAGGCTTGAGCTATCAAAAAAAAAAACCAAACACACCCTAGTTTCAAAGATATTGACGTGACGAGCGCAATAATGGGAAGACGAATAGTAGTCAGAATAGTCAGATCGGTTTTTTATTATGAGAAAAAAAATCTAACCTATAAACCCCACGCTTAAAACTCGGGTAATTCCCATACATCTCCTCCCACCCACCTTCTCTACTCACATCACAGTCGTGAAGAATGGAATCCTTGAGTTCCATGATTGGGCTGAGCCATTTGTTTTTTAGGGGAACTACGACGGGCAAAGTCAGCCTACACCATTTTCTTTCTTTATATATAAAACTAGGAATAAACCCAAAATACAAGGAAAGCAAAACCCCAAAATGAGAAACCTAAAATTAACAACTACTAAATAGAGGGAAAGGGGAAGGAGCAGTATCTTTGCAAGGCCGGATGCACAACAATGGGGGCGGGGGAATTCAAGGGGGGATGTAGATGGGAAAGCATGATTCCCCAATCCGAGAGCATGTTTCTTAACGTAGTAGTAGTGCAACGATGCGCCCAGGACATAAGATCATTTGAGCATCTTT
This sequence comes from Puccinellia tenuiflora, assembly GCA_012064385.1. NCBI lineage: Eukaryota > Viridiplantae > Streptophyta > Magnoliopsida > Poales > Poaceae > Puccinellia > Puccinellia tenuiflora. Next base: position 465,715 of record QRDG01000419.1, read on the forward strand.
GAAAAATCACTCTTGGGGCCTCATCATTTTCATCGAGCACCATGTTGTTTCTTCGTTTCCGAATGTTCCAAAGGATTGCGATTAAAACCGACGGTCTAAACTTGTCGGAGATTGATAAAGCCCATATTAGGTCTGCCACCGATTTGCATTGGTGAGTGTTATTTAACGAGGAGAAGGCACCCCAGATAGCTGGAATGGAATTGCAATGGAGGAGCATGTGTATATTTGTCTCAGGCTGGTTGCAGAAGGGGCATTCATCAGTGGTGGAAATGTGGCAACGAAATCGACGATCGTTAGTGAAGTGCCTCCCTTGATGAGCGAGCCACGGAAATGTTTTGCAACGCCACGTGGCGAAGTTACTTCAAATGGCTTTAGCGAAAGGGTCCTCCGGCCGAAGGGTGACAATTCAGCCTGAACAAAAAATTGGGAGACTTCCAACCCTCAAATGTGCAATACCGGATAAATCACCCCTTGCTAGTGGTTTTGGAAGAATTTGAGCGGTTTTATGTTAATTTGGGCGGTTTGCATATGCCAACTGTTTGGCGACGTGGCGGTGACATGGCCTGTCTTGGTCTTCGACTTGGCCTTCGGGGACGCCTTGGGCTTCGCGGTCGTAGCTGCCTTTTTCGGCCGCGGCCGTCCTGGCCGCCCAGTCGTCACTGGCAATTGCGTCGCGGAGGCAGGGGATGGAAGCCGTGACTTCGGCGGCGCCGGCCGCGGCCGCTGCGGAGCGCGGCGGCGAGGATGGGAGGTGGCGACGAGCGCGAGGAGACGGTGCGAGTGGCGGCGGAGCAGGGTCTTGTCGTTGGGGCGCGCGTCGGAGACGGCGGAGACGAAGGTCGGGAGCTCGTCGCCCGCGAGGGAAAGTGCGATGGCGTCGAGCTCGGCCGCCGCCATGGCCTTACTGACCTTATTTTGTGACACAAACTGACAGTATAATTTAACTGCCACGCAGAGAGAACATGACTGGTGGGGCCCACGCTCAGACATAAACGGCCGTTATCTACCTTACTAACTGCCGACAACACGTCATCGCCAAGTCAGCGCCATGTCATCCCACGAACCCGCCAAAACTGTCCAAAACTAGCTTAGGGGGTGATTTATCCGGTATTGCACATTTGAGGGTTGGAAGTATCCCATTTTTTTTGTTCAGGATGAAATGTGTCAACGTGATAGATTTGGGGTGAAAACTATACTTATAATCCAATAAATTATAAGCATAGGTCCACATGCTAACGGCCCAGAACGTTATGGTTCCTCCACCGGGCCATCTGTTTCTTTTCCGGAACCGTCCCACGCGGTTGCCAATTCCACGTGGTGTTTCCTATTCTGTCTCCGTGGCCTCACAAAGTGCGGGGCGTGCGCCAACGCCGCAACTTCTCAAACGCGCCCGCGGCCGCTGGCTGGACTCGGTACGTACGAAGAAACAGACAGATCCAAACCACACTCGCCTCGCCGCCCATCGGGACCCACCGTCTCCTGACCAATCCAAAATTCCAAACCGTCTCTCTCAAAGAAAAAACCATGAGCCCAAAGCAAAGGCAGGATACCCTCTCTTGAACTCTTTCGCTACTGGCATGTAGGGTCCACGTCCTGACCCACCTGTCACGCCGAACGTGGAGCCGTGGCAAAAACCCCTACGCCGACGAAAAGCCAATCCACCGTCCATCCTCCGACGCGTGGGTCCATCGCACGGTCAGTTCGTCTCGTCTTGATCTGACCATATAAACCGTGCACCAGTTGAGCCTTCACGGCCGCATCGTCGTCTCCGTCTCCGTTGCCTCGCTCCTCCCCCCCTCCTCTCGCCTCCCGCCACACCCTCGAAAACCCTAGCCCTACCAGAACAGAGTCGTGGAGAAGGCACCGCCGTCGTCGCCGGGCAAGATGTTCGCCTACCGGAAGGGCGGCGACCTCGAGGCGGGAACCTCCGGTGGCGGCGCCACCGGAACGGCGGCGCCCACGCGGGGGCTGTACCCCGGGATGACTGAGAGCCCCGAGATGCGCTGGGCGCTCATCCGGAAGATCTACGTCATCCTCTCCCTGCAGCTCCTCCTCACCGCCGTCGTCGCCGCCGTCGTCGTCAAGGTCCGCGCCATCCCCCACTTCTTCGTCTCCTCCAACGCAGGACTCGGCCTCTACATCTTCCTCGTCATCTTCCCCTTCATCGGTGAGCAGCAACCTCCTCCTTACACAACTCGTTCCGTTTCTGCTGCGCCGGATTTTTCGGTCGAATCGGTAGGAAAAGTAGGTTGGTTTTCTTTTCCCCCAAAAATGGCCGAATATATTCCCTTTTTTCGCATTGACAACCGGCCGAATTTCTAAGCGATACTACTAGTTTAATGCCTGCGATTTAATTTTGGGTGGTTTGGAGGGTTCGTGAGAGGACAGGGAGAGCAGCTTCCCTTTGCGTGCTCTGTATGAGTATGGATGCCGTCGCGTCTCCGCAAAGCGATTCCCGTGTGTTGGTCACAACTCACAACCCATGATTCTGTTGAATTTTGCAGGAATGTCCCCATGGTAGTATCCTAATTTTGCGTTAATAGAATGTGTGATGTTGTTGATTGTGTCAGTTGCAGCTTGCATGATCTGTTACTAAAATATCCTTTGTTAATTTTGGTGTCCAGTGCTGTGCCCGCTCTACTTCTACCGCCAGAAGCACCCAGTCAACCTGGTGCTGCTAGTCATTTTCACTGTGGCCATAAGCTTCGCTGTGGGCATGACATGTGCCTTCACTAGCGGTAATTTTCTTCCTTACTACCTCTTCTGCTCCTGCTGGCAGCCCCCCCTTGTTCTTGACTCACGCTCATCTCTCATGCTTATGTGAATCAGCATCGTTTAATGCTTCTTCCATTGTATTTACATCCTTGTGTTGTTCATGACGTATGACTAGTAGACAATTTTCCTACTATTAGCTTCGTATTCACTATGTACGACAACTGGATAGTTCCCTACTATAATTGTGATGCATGTTGTTTGCGTGTGGACTGGCTCCCGAAATACATGTGCTGCGAATTTGCCATCGCCAAGCAAATGGTAGGCACTGCCAGGCAACCCATGTGACCGTAGTTGATGCATTTTCCTAGTCTGTGCTTACCAAGCTTGTAAGGTATATGTCACCTTTTACGATATGTTTGTCCGAGTCAGAACCATTTGCAATATTGCCCGTTAGTACGATTACTTTGTACGACAATTGGATGGTTTCCTACTAATATTGTGAAAGCATCATTGATTGCGTGTGGACTTGGTCCTGAGATACATGTGCTGCAATTTGCCATGGTCATGCAAAATTGCAAATGGTAGGCCAGGCAGCCCATGTGAGTACAATCTTTAGTTGATGCATATGCATTTCCCAGTCTGTGTTTATGGCCAAGCTGTAGGTGTTGGTCACCTTTTATGATATGCTTGTCTGAGTCACAAGCATTTGCAATACTGCTGGTTACTACGATTACATTCTATGCACTGTAAATAGCAATACTGCCACCTTGCACCATTTTTTTAATGTTTCCCATGTTGCAATATCGTGAAGTTGATGTTTGATTGCGTGTGCTGTTTTCAGCTGTTACTTTTTGAGCTTGAAAGTTAGCAAACAGTACCTTTGCTTTTCATACAACATTGGTTGAACTTGCATTTTTATTTACTGTTTGTTCCTGCCACTATTTATCTAGTATCAATTTTAATTTGAAGGGTAGTTTGGGTGCAACAATAAGTCAAACCTGCTCACATTAACATAGTTTTGGCAAGGATTTAAGTTGCACAACTAGCTTAAACTTTATAACAGGGGTTGTCACATAACATAGAAGGACTACTGTTGTAAAGGTCACTCCATGCATGTTCTGGTTTAATCCCGTCTGATTATAGTGTTTGAAAGTCTGTAATCTGTCGATTCAGGCAAAGTTATTTTGTCAGGCATTCTGAGATGTGTCATTCCTTTGTGTTTGCATCAGCAGTCATAGCATTGCATTTTGGGATTGCACCAATTTCGTGGTTCGTTCTAGCTTGTTATACTTCATGTACTAGGATTTTAAGGCATGTATGTTTAAAATAAAGAGACCATATCATCAGCATGAACGCTCTGTATTGGTTCATCAGATTTTCATGAAAGTTGCCTTGGTAAAGAGATGCATGACACGATAAGAAAGCAAGTTTAAGTTCATTTATTATCTAATTTTGGCTGCTCTTACATCATTGATGTGTTGTGCTCTTTCATATATTTTCTGCTGTCAAGAAGTTGCTAATATAGTCTGTTACGTGATCAGGCAAGGTCATTCTGGAGGCTGCAATTCTTACAACAGTGGTTGTCTTCAGCCTCACTGCTTACACATTCTGGGCTGCAAGGAGGGGCCAGGACTTCAGCTTCCTTGGTCCTTTCCTATTCGCTTCACTCATAATGTTGCTCGTGTTTGGGTTCATCCAGGTCAGAAGCCTATGTGACTTGCATTCCCTTCTCTAGCTGGTTCTGTCGTCCATTTCTCAGGCTTCTCTCTTTGATAATCAAATACTGACCGTGACTTTACCACGCAGATCCTCTTCCCGATGGGCAAGCTCTCTCACATGATCTACGGCGCACTGGCTGCACTCATCTTCAGTGGCTACATCGTCTATGACACTGACAACATCATCAAGCGCTACACGTACGACGAGTATGTCTGGGCAGCCGTCTCGCTCTACCTCGACGTCATCAACCTGTTCCTGGCCCTGCTGACCCTGTTCAGGGCAGGCGACTAAGCACATCGCCCCGTCCCTGATTGATCGATGCCTCTCTTGCGCTGTCCATACGTACCACCTTAAATCCCGTGGACAAATTTCCCCTACCCTGATGAGTCCTGAGACTTGAAGAATTGTATAGGCGCCTTACTAGTACGGTTAAAATGTTGCCGAGTTTAGTGGAGTTGAGTCGATCCCTACGGAGGAACCAAGAAATTTCTGCCTTGGTTCAGAGCATGAATGGCGGATGTTAGGTTGGGTTTGGGTGTTATTTGACATATGCTGGATTAGTTGTGCTGCTTCTCTATGGCCTTGTTTACTGTTCGTTTCCGGTGTCATTTGTGTGGCCACATGGCTTCCCGTTGCAGGTTGTGCATGTTAGACACATGGACCAGAAGACTGACAAATTGTGCTATTGGCGTAAGTCATTTCGGATCTTGTGGTGCACGCTAGTGGCAAGTCTGGGAAGAAAAAAGAACATAACAATATTGGTTCCAAGAACTATCAATTTGATTTTCTTGGTTCGTCTGATTTGCGATGGTGCTCATTTCTCTGCTAGAACTCATGCCAGGATGGTCGATGCATGAATAACACGAAAGGAAAAAAAAATGAAAACTTGTTTTAATCGGCGGATTGTATAATGGCCAATGGCAGAAGTATGGTGTGTAAGTTTAGTGTCGCACGCAGGGTGACATTTTGGACTGTTGCTGATTACCCGATATACCCCGCCTACAGAGGACTACTTATGGGTGTAGGGGTGGGCATAAAAAACTGAAACCGAATTAACGGGAACAGAAACCGAATTCACCGAAATTAAATTAACCGAGACTAATTTCAGTGCGTAAGTATGATAAAACCGATTTTTTATTAATAAAGCTGGTTTTAACACCTGATTAACCGAAAGAACCGAATAACTGATACGTGAGACAGAGAAGAGAGCCCTCATAAAATCGTAATGCTAACTTCTCAGCCTAATAAATAAATTCTAGGGCCTGTTTGGTAGCCTACTAAGTACTCAACCAGGCCCTGCGCATGTAAAAACGGGCTGTTTGGTGGCCTGCCCCGTTCCTCGAGCCCGCATGCGCACGAACTTTAAAGCACCCTCAGCCAGGCCCACGGGGAACAGGCGAATCGGCCATTTTTCCAGGGCCAGGCCGTGGAGAGTTCCGCGTGCCTCTGCCTCGCACGCGTTGGGAAGCGTGGGAGACGGGACGTTTCGGCATAATTCCCCACTCCCCTCACCGCCCAAACCCCATTTTGTCCGCCGCTCCTCACCACCGCACCGCCCAATGGCCGGACCTCGTCCACCGCCGCGTCGCCCCCCCAGTGACGCGACGCACTCCCGCTGGGTCTCGGTCCTCTTGGCGAAGCCGATGTCGACGTCGGAGCTCATGCGCCACTTCCAGGCGCCGTCCCCCGTGTGCGGGATGGGGCCGATGCCCGCGCCGCCGCTTGTGGGATTTGCATCCCCGACTCGTCGAGCGGACGACCATCCTCCTCAACACCGCCGCCTCCCCCAGCTCCACCGTCTGCACCATCTGCACCGCCTGCAGCTTCCGCGCCGCCTGCTTCGGTAAGAAGATTTTCCCCAATTAGCTTAGGGTTTGATGTGGGTAGGGTTTCGATTCCGAACTGTTGTGCATGCCCGATCTGTAGTACGATTTGCAAGCACAAGTGTAGTACGTGGTCCGATCTGTAGTTTAGAACCACATGCACTGATTGATTTGGGGTTTTCTTGCCCGAAATGCACATTTCTCGATTTGGGGTTTTCTTGCCCCATCTGCACATGTGCTTGATTTGGGGTTCTCTTGCTTCATATGCACATGTGATTGCTTGCTTATGCTTGATGGTGCACTTCTAGATTAGCTTGCTTGCGCATTGCTTGTCCCTAATGCACATCTGGTTGCTTCCATGTGCTTGATTTGGGGTTTTCTTGATTCATATGCACATGTGATTGCTTGTGCATTGCTGGTGCACTGGTGTATGATCTTGCTTGAGCAATGCTTGTCCCTAATCTAGAACTGGCTCTACATTGCTTGCTTGTCCCTAATCTGCCTGTTCTTGCTTGTGCATTGCTTGCTTGTCCCTAATCTTACGTTGCTAACGAACGTCATCCTGCATGACAAGGTGCCCAAGGCCGAGCCAGATATCCCGGATGTGCCTCCAGGGTTTGAGCCACTCGTGCCAATGTCGTCCATCATCCCCTTCAACAGCAGGCTTCAGAAGCCTGCTCTGCCTGGAAGGGAAGAGGAGGCGCTGGAGCTACTGAAGATGGGGAAGGGGAAGAGGCCAAGGATCGGCCACCTGCCAAGACCCCTGCTGCCGCGACGATTCTACGTGCAGCTCGACCTGGGGGACCTGAAGATGCTAGTCATCCCAAGGTCATTCCATGCTGCTTTGAAGAGCTGGCTCGCTATACCCCTTCCTCGGTGTATTCCGATAGGCACTTGCAAGTACTGCGACGAGCATGTACAGGTGAGCTACTTCAAGAACACGGACGAAATTGTGCCGGGGAGGCACTGGCCAAAGGTCGTCTACAGGTACAACCTGGAGCAAGATGACGTCGTAGTCTTCAAGCTCACGGCAACAGGCTTCAACATCGACATCTACAAGAGCATGGAGTCCACGGCCAGGCGGTATGCTTGTCCTGAGCATGGCTAGTATCAGCGTGCTTAGTGTTGATCAGGGACATGGGATGGCCCTCTTAAGTTCAGCGTGATTAGTGGTAGTGCATTTGTATCAGGGGGCATGCTATGCCCCTGTTAGTGTTGATTAGTGGCATGGGATGCCCCTGTTTAGTTCTGATCTGGGGCATGATATGCCCCTGCTAGTTGTTAACCCGGGCGTAGAATGCCCAGAACTCATTTTGATCAGGGTGTTTGCGTTCCCCCCGCTACTTTTAATCAGGGTGTGTGCTTTCCCCTGATGTTATGTAAGTAAGTAAGACTTCTACTAGTGAACCGATTGGCTTTTAGCAGGTGCTTTGTTAGCTCTAATAGTCTTCATGTGTGTCACAAGGTGGTAAGGTCACCAGTTTTAAAAGTGGTGAGCACATCACTAAACCTGTATGCAACCAAACATGTGTGCATTGCCTCTAAACACCATGCAACCAAGTTTGCAGAGAACCAAACACGAAAATCCGAAATAAATAGCCAAGAAAGAGAAACGATATGCAGCCTACCAAACAGGCTGCATATCTTGGCTCCGGCTGCGTTTCCCTCGGGCCAGGCCCGACAAAGCCACGAAGACGGGAAACCCAAAAATGGCCCGAGCAACCAAACAGGCCCCTATTAGCCCATGCATAGATGCACATGCACGTACTAAACCCATTTTTTCCTAGCGTACTAAATAATCATTCATTTTTTAACCCATACAGTTAGATTGGTGTATGCACATGTACGTACTGACATATGTATGCCTGGGTCCTAATGTTCGCTAATTTTTTTTCCTATTCGTTTGGACATATCGGTTAAAACCGAACACCGGACCGAATTATTGGTTAACCAAACTTCTGATTAATTAGAAAAGCGAAATAAATTCGGTGCCTATTTTCTATAAATCAAACAATAAAAAAACAAAAACCGAACCGAGTTTTCATTTAAACCTAATGCCCACCCCTACTTAGGTGAGTTTAAGCTACATTCGAATTCGAGGGCTCGCCGCGCTGCATTAAGGAGGAACGCCACCTTTCTCCATCGTATGATTTTCTTCCCCTTGCTCCTCCTCAAAGTATGCATACATTGAAAATTTGGTACCTCACGGAAAGAAACAGAGGCATCTGCTAGAGTTCACCCTAGCCACCGCCGTCGCCGGCACCTGCCGCCGCCGTCTCCTCCACCGGAATTCGATGGGTCCCCACCTCCTCTAACTGTTGTTCTGGTGGTGGAAGGGGGTGGACCTGTGCTCGGCGCTGTTACAAGGTCCCTAATGTTAGGTTTTGGTTTTGGTCTCCATAGCGGCATCGGCGTGGTGGTGGCGACGATGGCGTCTTGGAATAAGGTCTCTTGATATAGGCGGCCCGATCTTCTTAGTAAGCTGGTTGTGATAAAGATGATGGTGTTGGGATAACTTGGTATCGCCGATGATCTCTCCTCGCTAGATCCCTGATGCCAATGCAGCAGCTCTCTACCCTTCGGATATTCACGACTTCACACACTTGCGCAACATAGCCGTCGACCATGAAATAGTGTAATTGCAATATACTAATTCCCAATGGAACATCAGATCACACTTAACTTATAGTTTATATTCTCCAGATCGAAACGAATTGGAGACAAGAATTCAAGATGAATGCTTGCGGCAATCTCTAGAACTAGGGTTTATCTAAAATGTTGTCTACCCACTCCTATGCACCTAGAGAGGTATTTAAGGGGTGAGGGGAGGCTAGCCTTGGGGGCAGCCGACCTAGACTAGGACTCGACTTGGTTCGACTCAACTAATTAAGATACAAACTGACCCATGTTGGGTTCAGCCATATGGACACGCAGGCCCAACATATCACGTGGTGTTCTCCTTGCAAGCTTAGGCGCCAGCCTCCCTGTCCTCCCTCGCGCTCCCTTCTTGCTTGTACTCCACGTCTAGCTCCAAATGCTGCTCCTCCTTCCTCCCTTGTGCTATGCCTTCTTCTCCAATGAATCTGATCATACAAATATATAAAGATTTAGGCAGTAAACAATTCTCATTAAGAAAGTAATCAGATTCTATTAGGAGCAAATTCACCTGTTGTTCATCAGCTTTGCACGAGCTCTTGTAATAGGTCCAATTCTGATTTCATCATTGGACTTCTTCTTTGCAGCAATTGGTTGATCAACATCATGAGGTGGAGGTGTAACAATAGTAGGGATGTCCTCATCATCTCCCCCCCCCCCTTCAAAAGGCGTCGACCTCGACGCTCCAAGGTCTTCTCCATCATATGGTGACAAAGCAACAATGTTGAAGCTATTGCTAACGCCACCAAACTCAGCAATAGGAATATCAATCGAGTAGGCATTGTCATTTATCTTGGCTAGCACCTTGTAAGGACCAGCACCACGCGGCTTCAACTTAGAACGCCGCAGCTGTGGGAACCTATCCTTGCGCAGATGCACCCAAACCATATCTCCAGGCTAAAACAAAACTTGCTTTCTTGATTGGTTTCTTGCAGGAGCAATGTTCTTGCCTTTCTTCTCAATAGCCTCTCGTGTCTTCACATGAATCTTCTTCACATAATCTGCTCTTTTTTATGCCTCCATATTAACTCTCTCATGCAATGGAAGAGGCAGCAAATCTAGTGGTGTGATTGGTTTGAAGCCATACACCACCTCAAAAGGACAAAGCTGGATAGTAGTGTGCACCGCTCTGTTATAAGCAAACTCAACATGAGGCAAACACTCCTCCCACTCATGCAGATTTTACTTGATCATAGCTCGCAGCAATTGTGACAATGTTCTATTCACCACCTCCGTTTGACCATCAGTTTGGGGATGACATATAGTGCTGAACAGCAACTTAGTTCCCAGCTTCCCCCATAGCGTCTTCCAGAAGTAGCTCATAAACTTCACGTCCCTGTCAGAACCAATTGTCTTGGGCACTCCATGCAAACGTACAATGTCCCTGAAAAACAGATTAGCAATGTGCGACGCATCGTCACTTTTGTGGCATGCAATAAAGTGTGCCATCTTATAGAATCTATCTACTACCACAAATATACTATCATGACCTCTTTTAGTGCATGGCAAACCTAACACGAAATCCATACTTATATCTTCCCATGGTGTGGTAGGAGCAGGTAGTGGCGCATACAAACCGTGAGGCTTCAGTTTATACTTGGATGTATTGCATACAATTGAGCGCCTAACAAATTTTTCCACATCACGCCTCATCTTGGGCCAATAAAAATGATCAACTAGCATGAGCAAAGTCTTGTCATGCCCAAAGTGACCCATCAATCCTCCTTCATGTGATTCTTGCAACAATAGCAAACGCACCGACGACTCTGGAACACATAGTTTGTTAGAACGAAACAAAAATCTATCATGTATGTGGTACTTGTCCCATGTGTGTCTAAGCATACACAAACGATATGGTTCAGCAAAATCATGATCAGTGGCATACAAATCACACAAGCTCTCTAAACCAGGAATTTTAACATCAAGATGTGTCAATAACATGTTCTTCCTAGATAGTGCATCAGCAACAACATTATCTTTCCCTTTCTTATGCTTGATTATGTAGGGAAACGACTCAATGAACTCAACCCACTTAGCTAGGCGCCTATGCAAGTTAGATTGAGCTTTCAGATATTTTAAAGCTTCATGATCAGAATGTATGATAAATTCTTTTGGCCACAAATAATGTTGCCAAACCTCAAGAACCCTAACAAGCGCATACAATTCTTTATCATAAACAGGATAATTCAGTCTAGCACCAGAAAGTTTCTCGCTGAAATAAGCAATAGGTCTACCTTCCTACATCAACACACCACCAATTCCTATACCACTGGCATCACATTCAACTTCAAATTGCTTAGAAAAATCTGGTAGTGCCAATAATGGTGCAGAAGTAAGCAAACGTTTCAGCTCATCAAATGCATTATCTTGTGCAGTGCCCCATACAAAAGGCACTCCTTTCTTAGTTAATTCATTCAATGGTGCATCAATAGTACTAAAGTCTTTCACAAAATGTCTATAAAACCCAGCAAGACCAAGAAAACTTCGTACTTGACTAACAGTCATGGGAATAAGCCAATTTTGAATTGCTTCAATTTTAGATGAATCTACTTCTACCCCATGCTTAGATACAACGTATCCCAGAAATATGACCTTATCTTTTGCAAATGTACACTTCTCAAGATTAGCATACAATTTAGCATCACGCAACACTTGCAACACTTGCCGAAGATGATCACAATGTTCAGATTCAGTGCGGCTATAAATAAGTATATCATCAAAATAGACAACCACAAAACGACCAATAAACTCTCTCAAAACATGATTCATTAAGCGCATGAAAGTACTAGGTGCATTTGTAAGACCAAAATGCATAACTAGCCACTCATATAAACCAAATTTAGTTTTGAAAGCAATTTTCCATTCATCCCCCTCCTTCATTCTAATTTGATGGTAACCACTACGCAAATCAATCTTAGAGAAAACAACAGCACCCCTCAATTCATCTAGCATATCTTCTAACCGTGGAATAGGATGACGATATCGAATAGTGATGTTATTTATAGCTCTACAATCTACACACATACGCCATGTACCATCTTTCTTAGGAACCAAAATGACAGGAACAGCACAAGGACTAAGAGATACTCGAATATACCCTTTGTCCAATAGCGCTTGCACTTGCTTCTGGATCTCCTTAGTCTCCTCGGGGTTGGTCCTGTATGGCGCTCGGTTGGGAAGGGTAGCACCTGGTAATAGATCAATTTGGTGTTAAATGCCACGCAAAAGGTGGCAACCCTGCCGGTACCTCCTCCAGAAACACATCATCATACTCCTGCAAAACATTAGACACACCAGGAGAAACGGGTTGCATATCATTAGAAACTAAAACCTCGCCTTTGTACATAAGCACAAGCGGCATGGCTGTAGGATCCTCACTAAATTCTCTCATGTCTTCTTTGGTGGCTAATATAAGCAAATTTGGCACTCTCTAACTTTTCGTTATAGTATCACTCATAGCTATTACATTGTTCTCTCGAGCAGGGGGTTGTTCTACATTCACTTCTACTTTCTGACGAGACTCATTTACAATTTGCTGCGGTGACATAGGCTGTAGATTAATTTTATTGCCCTTGAACTCCAAGTGATAGGTATTAGCTTGGCCATTATGTTGCACATGGCGATCATACAGCCATGGCCGACCCAATAAAAGGTGGCAAACTGTCATAGGCACCACATCAAATTCAATGGAATCCTTGTATGGTCCTATCTCAAAGTTTACTCGCACCATATGATTCACCTTCATCTCACCATTGTCACTCAACCACTGTATGTAATATGGATTTGGGTGAGGTAAATATTTCAGATTTAGCTTGGCACGTAGCTCCTTGCTTGCAAGATTGCGACAACTACCTCCATCGATAATCACCTTGCAAGCTTTGTTGTGACCAACCAACGCTTTTGTTTGGAACAGATTGTAGCGTTGTGAATCAGCATGTGGCTGCACACTAAGAGCACGCTGCGAGACCACAATAGTAGGCGCTGGAGAAGCAAATGCATCCATGCCGCCTTCGCTGTTGTACCCCTTGTCATCATCAGCATCCGGATCATCATCATTATCTGTTTCATACTCTCCGGTTTCTTCATTAATGAACATGACCTTTCTATTCGGACAATCCTTCTTGAAATGCCCTTTGCTACCACATGCATGACAACTCATGTCCCTATTTCTTGCTGTAGAAAAAGTAGAACCAGCACCACTAGCAGCAGGTTTCTTTGATTGTGACACATTAGACGCTGGCTTTGTTGCAGAAGAAGAGGTGCGGTTGGCAGCACCCTCACCAAGAGTGTAAGGAGCCGATGGTGTTTTGTTAGGGAACCGCCCAGTTGTATTAAAACGGGTTTTAAGTTGAGCTTCTTCAGCTAACTGGGACTCAGCTTCTCTTGCATGATGTAGCATCTCGTTCATTGTAGTGTATTGGTGATGCCTAACAATACCCTTGATAGTATATTTCAGCCCATGGAGAAAACGTTGCATGGTCATCTCAACAGCTTCTCGAACGCGTGCACGCTGTAACAACATCTCCATCTCCATGTAATATGCATCAACCGTCATAGTACCTTGTTTCAATTGTGTCAATTTATCATAAACTGAACGGAGATAATTAGTGGGCACAAAACGAGCTCGCATCACCTCCCGCATGGTACGCCAAGTAACAATGGGCAGCTCACCATCTTCAAGTCGGCCTTGCACAACACTATCCCACCAACGTAGGGCATACCCATCAAATTCTGAGGAAGCAAGCTTAATCTTTCTATCTTCTGTATAGTCATGCAAACGCCATAATTTATCTATCTTAAGCTCCCAAGTGAGGTACTCTTCAACATCAGTGGAACCTTCAAATCTAGGAACTGTAAACTTGGGTTTGCCCAAACTATCATCCTCCTGCAATGGCACACATCGGGCACCAAGTTGTGGTGGCCGACCATGCCCACGGCCATGGTTGCCAAGCATATGTTCATTGTCTCCATGGACACTATCATCATCTCCAGGACCCGCATGTTGGCATTACTCCACAGCTACACGCAGCCCAGTGACTGCAGTTGTCAACTGTTGTATGCTAGTTTGAAACTCATTGACTTGTGTTTGCATAGTATTGACTGTAGCTTCAGTTCCATCCACTTTCATTTGTATTGCTTGAATATCAGAATCAATGTGCTCAGTGGATCTAGTAATAATCCCCGTCAAATGATCACGGAGAGCTTCATATTCCCTCCACATAACAGTAGCATCATCCGCTTTTTTCTGCATCACATCAACACCACTAGAAGACATGATTAGTAGGTTAGTGTACTAAATCAAAAATCTTTTGGGTGGAACACTCACAACTCACTCAAAACTGACAAGAAAAGGTACTCTTACCGTTCCAAAGTGAATAGTAGTGCTTACCCGTTCAGATTGATGACCAATGCACGGATGTGATGAAGTGAATACCAGGGTATAAGAGCAATCACACGACAAAACAAGATTATTTGGTGGGGCTGTAGGTATGGTATCCTAACTGCATCGAAGACAAGTCCTAGCACTGATCGTGTGATACACACCCAAGGAAACTCACGCAGTGGAGATTAATGGGGCAAAGCAACTACAAAACGGATGTTGCAATGCACAAGAGAGACACTAGCAAAGCTCAAAGTATAAGGGCACAAGATTGCTCAATCTAAAAGGTGTAAACAGCACGTTAAAAACAGCTCCAAACTGTTATAGATATGAACAAACTTCCAGCTCCCTTTCTATTTTTCGCTCTTTTTTTTTGTACTCCTTCTTTTCTGTTTCCAACACGGTAGAAAACGTGAACACCAAACTTGCCTATTTGAGCAGCCCTAGAGCACGAATATGCTAGTCTCGTGGGTAAGTGCCTACCACAAATATGTATAGAAAGGCTGTGGCTAAGGTTTACAAACGGAGAAAGGAAAGAAAACTAGGTGGACTCGGATTGAAACAAAAACAGAAAGAAGAAACCGACTCTGACTAGAAAACGTTGTCGCGACAGAGAAAACGAAGGAAAATCGTGTCGCGGCAGAGTCCGAGGTCGACTTGAACTAGGGTTTGTGTCGCGGCATAGAAAAGTAAAGGAAATTGTGTCACGGCAGAAACCGATCTACACTCCAACTCGAACTCGAATTGACTAATTTTTTTTTTTTGATTTTCGATAGTTGGACTCCGATACGTGTCAAACGTATCTATAATTTTTTATTGATCCATGCTAGTTTTGTGATGTTGTCACATGTTTTTATTATCATATTAATCATTTTTATGCATTTTGTCGGACTAACCTATTGACAAGATGCCCAGTGCCAGTTTCCTGTTTTTGTATTTCAGAAAATCCACCACAGGAAATATCGTCGGATTGAGTTCAAAATTTACGGAGATTTTTTATGCGACGGAAGACACCAGAAGACCAAAGTGCAGCCCTGGGGGCCACCCACAGGACAGGGACGGCCTCCTGCCGCGGCCCCCCTTGGCCCGCGGGTGGGACCCGCCCCTGCTCCTGGTGGGTCCCCTCGGCCCCCTCCGACGCCTATAAAATCCCTTACTAAAAACAACGGGGCGGCCATTATTTTCCAGAAAAGTCATCCCGAGGCGCCGTCAACTCAAACCCTAGTTCGGGGGTGATTCTGAAGCAGATCCTGGCACTCTGCCGGAGGGGAGATCGATCCCGGAGGGCTCTCCATCGCCATGCCTCCCTCCGGGATGATTTGTGAGTAGTCCCACCTTGGACCTTGGGTCCATGGCAGTAGCTAGATGGTAGTCTCTCTCTCTTGTGCTTCATGTCTTATGATCTTGTGAGCTGCCTAATATGATCAAGATCGATTATTGTAATGCTATGTGATGTGTTTGCTGGGATCCGATGGATTATAATGTTATGATCAGATTGTGCATGATTCTTATATGTTGATTTATTTTCTTGCATGCTCTCCGATGTGCGTAGTTACTTTGGCCAAGTGATTGTGTGTATCTCCAAGAGAGAGTATTTACGCTAGATAATGGGTTCATGCCCCCTTTTGTTCCTGGGCACGAGTGACAGAAACGTCTAAGGGTGAGGGTGTGCTGTTGCTACTAAGGGTAAAACAGCAGTGTTAAAGTCTATTTTGATATTTAATATTGCATACTTCATGCGCTTTACTTAATGCAAATGTCTGTTGCTTGCAACTTAATACCGATGGGTGACAGGCTGGATAGCGATCCCACGGTGGACTTTTTAGACAAAGATGCAGTTGGACTCAACGGTCTTTGTTCATTGTCGTGATTCCTACTTAAATATTATCATGTTCTCTTTGTCATAGCTATATTAAGTTTGTGTTATAATCTTGTCAATTGCCCAGCTGTAATTTGTTTACCCATCATATGAATGTTCTATTTACTCGAGAGACTCCACTAGTGAACCCATGGCCCCCGGTCCATCTTTTTACATTGATTGCAACCTTTATTCATCACTTTTCATCATCATTACTCCACTGGTCCATTTTCATGATTCATCTATTTCACTATACAATTAACCGCTTTGTTTTCTACGAGACCGGAAAGATTGACAACCTTTCCGCCGTTGGGGGCAAAGTATTTTGGTTGAGTGTGTGCAGGTCCACATCTGTTGAAGATTAAGCGCTAGATCTTGCTTATTTTACTTTGTTTTTGTCTTGCTTGTTTTATTTCTTGTTAGCTTATTTTTCCTGTTGCAAAATTTTAAAACCCAAAAAAATTAGTGTAATCTTTATTCTTGTCTTGTTATTTTATTTTATCATTATGTCTTCCACTGAAAACACCAAGTTGTGTGACTTTACTAGCACTAATAACAATGATTTCATATGCTCTCCAATTGCTCCACCCGCTACTAAAGCGGAATCTTATGAAATTAAGCCTGCCTTGTTAAATCTTGTTATGAAAGAGCAATTTTCTGGTGCTAGTACTGATGAGGCCGCCTCTCATTTAAATAACTTTGTTGAGTTATGTGATATGCAAAAGTATAAAGAGGTAGAAAGTGACATCATAAAACTGAAGCTTTTCCCTTTCTCTTTGAGAGGGAGAGCAAAAGAATGGTTATTGTCTTTACCTAGAAATAGCATTGATTCTTGGATTAAATGCAAAGATGCTTTTATTGGAAAATATTATCCACCTGCTAAAATCATACAATTCAGGAGTAACATTATGAACTTTAGACAATTTGATAATGAACATGTTTCTCAAGCTTGGGAGAGAATGAAATTTATGGTTAAAAATTGTCCCACGCATGGATTAACTATGTGGATGGTTATCCAAACTTTTTATGCAGGTTTGAATTTTTCTTCAAGGAACCTCTTGGACTCGGCCGCGGGAGGAACCTTCATGTCCACAACATTAGGTGCAGCAACTAAGCTCTTGGATGAGATGATGACAAATTATTCACAATGGCATACCGAAAGAGCTCCAAGTGGTAAGAAGGTAAATTATGTCGAGGAAATTTCCTCTTTGAGTGATAAGGTTGATATGATTATGTCTATGCTTGCTACCAATCAGTCCCATATTGATCCTAATAATGTACCACTTGCTTCAATAATTGCCCAAGAAAATGATCAAGTCGATGTTAATTTTCTTAATAGAAGTAACTTCAACAATAATGCTTATCGAAATAATTTTGGTAGTAACAACTATAAGCCTTATCCTCCCAATAATGGCAACTCTTATGGCAATCCCTATGGTAATTCTTATAATCCTAATAAGAATGTGTCCTCTGATCTTGAAAATGTTTTAAAAGAATTTATCACTTCGCAAAAAGCTTTCAACAAAACTGTCGAAGAGAAACTTGAAAAACTGGATAGACTTGTCTCTAAAGTGGAAGATCTTACTCATGATGTTGAAATTTTAAAAATTAGAACCACTCCTCTTCAAGACAAGCCTACTGAATCTTTAAATGCTATTTCTATTCAAATTAATGAGAATTAAAGGATGATGGCTCGCTTGAAAGCTAGATGGGCTAGAGAGAAAGAAGAAGCTAGAATTGCTGAAATGAATAGGAAAACTGTTAAAGTTTATTCTATCCAAACTACTAATGAGGAACCTCCTAGCCTATTTAAATATGATGAAATTGATTTTGATAATAGCAATATTACTGAAGTCATAAAGTTCCTACAAAAACTTGCTAAGTCACCGGATGCTAGTAAATTAAATATTGCCTTCACCAAACATATTACCGATGCTCTTATCAAGGCTAGGGAAGAAAATCTTAAGCTAGAAACTTATATTCCTAGAAAATTATAAGATGGATGGGAACCCACTATTAATATGAAAATAAATGAATTTGATTGTAATGCTTTGTGTGATCTTGGTGCTAGTGTTTCTGTTATGCCTAAAATTTTCTATGATATGCTCAATTTAAATCCTTTGGAAGAGTGCTATTTAAATGTTCATCTTGCTGATTCTTCTAAAAAGAAACCTTTGGATAGAGTTGATTATGTCCTTATTGTTGTTAATGATAACCATGTCCCCGTTGATTTTATTGTTATGGACATTGAGTGTAATGCTTCTTGTCCTATTATTTTGGGGAGACCGTTTTTGAGAACCGTTGGTGCCATTATTGATATGAAAGAGGGAAATATAAGATTTCAGTTCCCCCTCAGAAGAGGGATGGAGCACTTCCCTAGAAAGATAAAAAATCTTCCTTTCAATAGTTCCAATTTTTTTTCCCATAGGAATCAATCATAAGGTCAAGCTATGCTCTTGATGTTGCAAGACCTCCGAAAAAACTTGATATTTGGCATTGCGTCTAGCTAAAAGGCGTTAAAGAAAAGCGCTTGTTGGTAGGCAACCAATCTTTTACTTTCAGTTTGCTTTTTTTACTTTTCTTGAGTCTAGAAGTTTTTGCCTCTGTAGCAACTTCATTTATCCTTTTCTTTTGGTTTTTTGTGCCAAGTTTAGCCTCTAATGCATTGAAAGTGCGAGGTGTTGTTTTGCTGTCGAGAAACAGATTTCTGTCCTTCACTGTTCGAAACTCCAAGACATCTATGAATTTTATATTTTTCTGAAATTTTTAGACAGCAAGCCTGATACTTTTATCTATCTTTTGTTAGTTTTGAGTTTTCTGATTTGAGCTACAGAATTGCCTCGAAAAATTCGATCTTTACAGACTGTTCAGATTTTGACAGATTCTGCTTTTATTTTGTATTCATCTCTTTACTATCCTCAAATGTGATACTCTAGAGGAGGAATGCCACATTGAGGCTTAGTGAACAGTAGCTAATGCCTAATAAAGTTGTTTTGCAATTTGTCTTGAGTTGAACATATGTGCATTTTAATTTATGAGCACTAACCCTCTAATCAGTTTATGAGAAGTTTTGTGTGAAGTGAGTTTTTAAGTTCCAAAGGAGAGGATAATAAAAAATTGAAGATGGATCAGAGCTCAAGCTTGGGGATGCCCCCATGGCACCCCCTCTGAATATCAAGAACTATCAAGCATCAAAGCTTGGGGATGCCCAAGGCATCCCCTCTTCTTCATCGAGCATCATGAGGTCGTCTTCGTTGAACTAAGTTTTTATCACTTTACATATTATGTGCTATACTTGGAGCGTCTTTTTACTTTCAGTTTTGTTTGTTTGTTTGCTAGTCATGTGCTTGTTGGATCCTTGCTTTGTTTATGTGGGAGAGAGATACGCTCCGCTTTTTCGTTTAAATACTCATGTGCTTCGCTTATATTTTGTTGAGTATTCTTAGCTACTGTTTGTTTGCTAGTAAGCTCTCGCTTTTAGCTTTTATCTTATTTAGAGCTGCTAGTAGTTGTTGTTAAACTCTCTTGTTCTTCATTTATATTTGTTGGAGAGTTGTTATTGATAAATTGCTTGAATTGTCAAAGTGACAAAATGCTATTCATGTGATAGTGGAATGAAACGAAAGCCTGCATAGTATTGTAGATCATGGTGTGGATACTTGATACTTCTCATTTGTTTTGAGATATTAAGATGAATGCTTAAACTTGCTGGTTATTTTAGTGGAATTGATTAGTAAAGAAATACTATTAAAATCTTGAAACTGTGTGGTGTTTTGTAGTTGTTAATTCATTAAGCTAATCTTTCCAGCAAAAGAATTGTTTGGTCAATAAGGGAGACGGTGTGGAGCTTTTATGGTTATGATTGACTAATGTCTTATGTTACTCTGTTACCAGTTAATATTAGATGTTTGCTTCAAATACCTTCTTTGCTAAGCCTAAAAATTCGTACTGAGTGTATGGTTCACTCGTGCATCCAAATCCCAAAGCCAAACTATCTTGCCAGTTGAGTCCACCATATCTACCTATGCATGGTATTTATTGCCATTCCAAGTAAATTTGTCATGTGCTATCTTTAAAAATTCAAAATATTTCTTTTTGTGCCTTTGTTTTTTAAGCTCATGAGGGAGCAGTAGAGATCTAGATATAACTCGTAACGAGCAAGGTCATTTCCCCCCTTTTCACCCAGTGTCGATGGATTACGTCTTCACTTGAATCAACCCGAGAGCAGCTTAAGAAAAAATATAAATATAACTCACCACTCTCCTCCGCGCAATGAAAATCTGAGAAATCAGCTCTAAACATTGGACAGTGGTGAAACCAAGGAGAAAGAGGAGCGTACCCGCTTCTCTAAAAACCAACTGCTCTCACAAGTCTAAATGCCTTGCTTGTTATGGGGGACTAGATAGCTTCTCTGTTGTGAAGTCGTTGACGAAAGCATGCATGTCTCAAAATTGTTTTACTTCTGTTTCATAAAAATAAAAAGCTCTAGCACATGACTAATCCCTGCTTCCCTCTACGAAGGGCCTTTGTTTTACTTTTAATGTTGAGTCAGTTTCCTCTTCCTTCTATCTCCACCAAAGCAAACATCTAGCATTGACCCTGGGTATCATTGATCATATTGCATTGTCAGATTAAACATGAATCTTTATATTGACTTTACCGTTGGAAGTTGAGGCTCTTTGCTAAAACTTACATCTTCTTTGTTTTGATTCTCAAACACTTTTGTCATGGGATTATTACCTATATGAATTAATCAAATATGTGGATCACATTGCTTTCATGTCTTTAATGTACTATTTATGAAAGGTTTTGTTTGAATGATTCAACTTGGTTATTCATTGCTTTCTTGCTATCAACTATAGACAATTGTTTTGTATCACTTCATTCACATCCTATGCTTTGCATTACTACCTTGATCACGATTGTGTTGGTTGCATGTCTCATCAAAAATTATTTTGTTATCACTTACCTACTCGAGGACGAGTAGGAGTTAAGCTTGGGGATGCTGATAGGTGTCAAACGTATCTATAATTTTTGATATATCCATGCTAGTTTTGTGATGTTGTCACATGTTTTTACTATCATATTAATCATTTTTATGCATTTTGTCAGACTAACCTATTGACAAGATGCCCAGTGCCAGTTTCCTGTTTTTTCTGTTTTTGTATTTCAGAAAATCCACCATAGAAAATATCGTCGGATTGAGCTCAAAATTTACGGAGATTTTTTATGCGACAGAAGACACCAGAAGACCAAAGGGCAGCCCTGGGGGCCACCCACAGGGCAGGGACGGCCTCCTGCCGCGGCCCCCTTGGCCCGCAGGTGGGACCCGCCCCTACTCCTGGTGGGTCCCCTCGGCCCCCTCCGATGCCTATAAAATCCCTTAAACCCTAAAAACAATGGGGGCGGCCATTATTTTCCAGAAAAGTTGTAACACCCGAAAATTCATCCCTAATTTTAGCGGTGTTTTCTGACACATGAAAAACTTTTCTCTTTTCCTAAATGGTTCTTCAAATCTTTTGAGGATGATTTGACTTTGGAATTGCTCTCTCAAAATTTTCCCGGTGATCCACGAACCACTCCAGCAACCGTGATAATTCTTATGCTTAGGTTTTCTCTTGAAAACCCTAGCCCTGATTATCGAACCTTTTAAACCCTTTTCTCCACCTACCAAAGGGAAGCCTATTTCCGTAGCCGGAGAAATTCCACTAAAAATACCAGAGGACTCCCATGTCCATATAAAGACAATCCTTGCAAAAATATGGCATACTTCAATGCAATACTTCCAAGTTTATCCATATTCTCCGTTATGCCATTTTCAATCCCGAAATTATATGGACGTCTTCCACGCATCCAAAAATTCTGCAATTTTGGGGAGATGCATAAATCCACCTCCTGAACATTTCACTCCAATGGACCAACCTCATTTGAGCAATATTTGAGGTACTCCCTTTGTAATGCCTTTTCATGCCTATTTGCAATTTCCAAAGCAACCCTTAGCTACAAAAGTTATTTGGCACTGCTACCTTGCCAGATTTACCAACTCCCTTATACAACTACATCTCCAAAATATCAGGTCAAGATCATTTGAATAAAAGCAATTGGCATGCCCATGCCATTTGGGCATTTTTGGACACCAATTTATTTGACCAACTTTCGTATGTCCAACTGAGCTCCAAATCCACAGACATGCTATATACATCTATCCTAACCTATGGTAAATTTTTGGGATTTTTCTGAGTGGTGCAAGACCCCTGTCATTTCATCGAGCACATTGTTGTTTTCTAAAATCTAGTTTTTCAACTTTCTGATTGTGGTTTTCCTTTGTCGTGGTGGTGTAGCCCTTGTCTTTGCGAACCTGTCGGTACCTTTTTGTCGCAAGCGGGTACCCGTAGCCCCGGGAACACGGCGATGCCACTCGTGGCGTGGCCGGCGCCAGAACGCGCACGACCGGCCTGGCCAGGGCACTGCTTGCCTGGCTTCTCCCCTGTTCCTCTGACCCGTCCCCTCCTGTAGATGGTTGCGCCCGACCTGGTAAGCTCTGGGATCGTTCTTATCTCTCTCCTGTGGCCGGAACGACGTGAGCCGTGACCTCACGGGTGCCATCAATGGCCGCACCGTCCACCACCTAATTCTCCTCCCACCGGCCCTATAAAGCCACCCCGAGCCCTCTCGCGCGAGCCGTAGCTCACTCTTCCCCCGGAACCCGGCCCGGTTCAAAAGCAGCCCGTTCTGTTTTTTTTTTTTCCAGGGTGAGCAGCAGATAGTTAAGCTTCGCCGGGCTGTAACTTTTGATCCGTAGCTCCGTTCGAGGTGATTCAAATTTGTAAATTCTTAGTTTGAAGACCTCTATCCATTGGTATAGGTTTTGTATTTTTGTAAAATGCTTAGATGCTCAGCACACTTGTATGCACATGTATAGGTATTCTGCGATACCGGCGAATCGAAACCCTATCCCGCGACGTGCCGTGACCTCCAAGCAAATGGCGTCGATCGTCGAAGGCAAGCTAACCCCTTGCTATGAGCCCGTCCCGCAATTTGGTTTACTATTTGTTATTGTCTTGCTCGGTATTATATGCTTGTCTGTTTATTTATGCGTGACTTGTTTGTTGTTCTTATTAATAGGAGACTGATGATATTACTCCTACCATGTTGTTATTATCATCATGTATGCGTTAGATTGATGTATGAATTATCTGTGCGTCCTCGCACTGTGCTGGGCTTTGACAACTAATAACCAAAAACCTGCGTTGATTGTTTGCTTCTCCTCTTCGCCGAGCTGAGGAACGGACGATGTCGTCTTATGATCCTCGGAGTTGGGGGCATTTGCCAAAAGAGTTATTGCTTCTTGTCCCTCCGTCAAATATGGTTGGCGTAGACGCACCCGGACTGCGACGCTTGGGAGCTGACTTTTCATTTGGTTCTTTTGGCCAAGATTGCTGACACCACGTCGAGATAACCTCGAGTGGATGGATGCTTTCTTTCTTATGAATGCTTTTCGGTTCAATTGTTTGGAGGCTACATGCCTCGCCAACTTTTAATTGATCTGTGATGACCCGGCTGGAGGAACCGCCACAGTCATCTGTTGAAACACTATGTTATAATCTGTGGTCGATCTGTGATGACGCTTGTTGGCGGACTCGCACGATAGTCACCCGGTCGACGCTAACCAACTAGTTGATCTGTGATGACGCTTGTTGGCGGACTCACCACGATAGTCACCCGGTCGACGCTAACCAACTAGTTGATCTGTGATGACGCTTGTTGGCGGACTCGCCACGATAGTCACCCGGTCGACGCAAACCAACTAAACTATATCTTGTAGTTGATCTTTATTGTGTTGCTAATGTTTTGTTGTTTGATGATATATTATTATGATATTGTGGTTGTAATGTTAGACTAATCTTTTGTTGGTTGGGCATGTGAATGCTGAAACTTGACTAAATGAAACACCCCTCCAAACAACGATGAGGTCTATCCATAGTGCCACTAATCTGAACCCTTGAACGCACTACCACTGTCGCCCCAAATGGGAGAGCCTTAACCTATGTAACCTATCAAGCCTCCTTGGATGCTACCTCTTGGCAAGTCTAGTCGGTTACTGCATAGTTGTGGTCGGGGCTAGTCTTGCGAAGGTTCCGGAGCTAGGCGTTGCTCATTCGTTGGGGACGTGCCGGATTCACTTCGTCATAAGACTTAGCCCGAGGGGTAAGTCGGTAGTTATACAAGGAGTGTCCTGGTAGCGTGAACGGTTATGTAAGTGTATCTTGCCTTAGCTAAGTAAGGTGCATTTAGATGAGTGGTAACTGCAAACTCTCGAGAGTCTCAACCTAGCAAGCTAGCCCCGTTCCTGGGATATGGAACAACAGTTCAGTGTCAGTCACACTGTGTGTCTTTGTCGTGTCCGGAGGTTAAACTTATGATTTGTTTGAAAGACTATGAACAACCTGATTTCACTAAATAAACAATAAGATGATGCAGGGAACGTTATTCGAGATAAGGAAGTGTGACAAGGCCAGTGGGCCTAATAGTGGTGACAGATGAGATTAGCCTCGTGAGGCTAGAGGCCAGTGGGCCTAGCTGTGATGATATGATTTGTTGTGTTACTTATTATCAACTGGTACCCCAGTTATTCGTCACAGGTAAGTTCCTTGTGTGACCCCCGGTACACGATCCAACCCCACCTGGCTTGGACTCTGTACTGGTGGTACTCCTGCTGTTTGCTTATGCCATGTTTTACTGTGATGTCATGTTGTCATCCTTTTGGACTGTCATAAGTAGATACTTGCCATGTTTAGATTATTATCATTGCTGGTTATCTGTTGCCTGATTGCTTGATCGTTCATGTCTTGTGGTTATTCTCTTGCGAGTACATCATTGTACTCAGACTGGCTTTTCATGTGGCCAGACTTGAGAGGATCCATCTCCTACCATAGCAAGGAGACCGAGCAGGAGCGTGCTAGGATCAGTAGCCCAGCCAGATGCCTGTGGAATGGAGCCGCACCAAGCCGTTGCCGTATCTTTGTCTTCCGCTGCCAGTTAAACTCTGTCCCGTGCCATACTTGGCCATGATAATTGTTCATGCCTTGATGGCCATGTAAACCATTTGTAGCCCTTTGGGCCTGATTGTGTAATGATATTTTCGCTATGTTGCATTGTCGTAACGTGCGTCCAGATATCTTGGGCTGGCGCACGGGGCGACCACCTCTCTGGCGATATGTGTCAGAGGGGGGTGCCACAGAGCATGGTATCAGAGCACCAGGCTGGCTGTAGACTACCCTAGCATGGAATGCCCCGCCTTACTTTTGCCCGACAATGACCCGATGGATTTAACCCATCTCCGCCAAACCGGCATGGCTCGTGCCGGTCAACAGTATGGTGCAGTAGGACCTGTCCCAATCTTCCCCAACAAGACGAGCCGGTTTCTTCCATGAGAAGCAGCCGACCTTACCCAGTGAACCTGAGACCCAGTCCTAGTGCTTTATAACCCACCCTCGCTAGCTCTCCCTAGCAACCCAACTCTTTCGAAGTAGAATCCCATAGAGGAACCTCGCATCCTTATCCCCTCCAAGAAAATCTAGTGACCCCAAGAAAATCCGATGGCGACCCTTAATGCCATCTTGGAAACCACTGCCGAGGAGCATTCGAGCTTTCGATTGCTTCTCTGGAGGGCCGTCAACCATATCCTTGGTAGCTCCGTTCGCCCAGTATATGTGGTGTTCCAGAGCTCACTCTCGTCGTCCGGAGATGAATTCCGGGCCGATGTGAGGATCAACCCGTGTCCCCGGGGCACGAATCAGCCCTACTTAATCCAAGGAGGCCGCATGCCCACTCTGGGGCTAGCCATCCAGGTAGCAGCCTGGGAATGCCTCATTCGTCTTCGGTCCTCCGAACCCCTGCTAGCTGAAACTCGAGAGTTCTACTACCTTCCGGCTAGACCACGACCCCGTGGAGAGATGGTCCAAGCCGACGTCTCGAAGGAGCCTGACCCAGCGCTAATCAACCAAGTTGCTTACGCCATCGCAATGACGAACCTCAACAACCTCTTGATGGAGGAGCTCGTGACCACAAGGAGGAACCTCATCCGAGCCCGCCTACACCAATACCTAGGGGAAAGCACACCTACACAATCCCGCAGGCAAGCCCGAAGTAGCGGACTTCCACTCCCAGATCCCGGCCCATCCCAACGAGCCCCCGAGCAGGTTCCGATCCTCAAAGGTGTTCCTGTATCCTCCGACCTTGCGGAAGAAGGAGACGTGGACACCACTCTCCGGCTTGGCCGCACTCCACCATCTGTGAAGGACCGTCAAGTGGAGTGAGATCTGTTTAGTTTAGCCGGAGTGGCGCTTATGAGATGTTAGATGAGAGTTTGTGAGAATGTTTGTAATTCCTATGCTTGCTTGTACGTGTGTTTGTGTCGAGTGTTTAATAGCCGTTGCGTGCTTGTTATCTGGTATGATTGAAATGATTGTTCCATGTTGCTTCAAGTTTTTAGGGCCATAAAAGTGAAGCATTACTTTCTAAAATGATATTTTCCCCGAGTAGCAAGTTCTACTATCTGTGTGATAGTGCCTCTGCAATTCTCTCTGCTGCAAGAACAGATCTGTGACAGCTAAGGAATAACCTCAGGAATGCAAAACTGGATCTAAATCAGCGGTGGAGACAAGTGTGATACATCAACTGAGTTCATTACATAAGGGAAATTTCAGAAACAGAG
Organism: Puccinellia tenuiflora; assembly: GCA_012064385.1. Lineage (NCBI taxonomy): Eukaryota > Viridiplantae > Streptophyta > Magnoliopsida > Poales > Poaceae > Puccinellia > Puccinellia tenuiflora. The sequence continues at coordinate 492,582 of QRDG01000419.1, forward strand.
GATACAAGTTCTACTCCAACATACAACACTACCACTACTTCAGTACAGATACAGAAGAGCACCCCAGGAAAAAAAATCCTAGTCCCTCTCGCGCTCAGTGGCATCACCTGAAGATGAGCCTGATTCACCTGAAGCCAGGTCGCGAGCCGCGCGACAACGACGACGGATGGCACGAGCCGACAGCTGCCCTCCAGCCGGAGGAACCACTGCATCAGCCACCTGTGGCAGCACCACCTGCTCGCCCGCAGCCGGCCCTACCAGCTCGCCCACTGTCGGCATCGCAGCAGCATCACCGCCAGTGCCGCACCACCAGTCGTACAGAGCCACCAACAAGAGAACCACCGCCGCATACAACAGTGCCACCACCACCGAAGCCGTGATCCAGAAGATCACGATCACGAACAGCTGCTTGAAGAATCCCGCTCCCTCTCGGTGCGCGTAAAATTCGTCGAAGATGGCTGAAAGGAAACCCATGGTGGTAGTGGAAGAGGAAGGAAATTCAGAGACCCCCATTTATAGCAGTGAGCTCGGATGCCGCGCACTGCTCAGCCTCGCACGGGAAAGGAAAAGAATCGCGCGCCATGCTCGGCCAATTGGCGCGAAACCACCGAGGTGCCCAAAGCCGCGATGGCCGCTGCGCCGATGGACCGCACGCGCAGCAGTGCCGCAGAAGAGTGCTTCGCGCACTCGGAGTTAGCCAGGTACGAGGAAAGATGCTGCGAGGAAGAAGAAGATAGAAAGGGAGAAAGAGACTAGCAGGTGGACCCGGTCCCACATGTCAGCAAGCCAGAAATAACCCTCTGTGTGCCTCTATCCTTTCCTCAGGAGATCAGTCCCTCGTCTCTCCAGTGTTTCGTAGGGAAAATTTTGCCAAAATGATTTTTGGGATGGCCCTACCCCGCAGTGTCTGTTAGTCAATTATTGGCAACGCAGGTGCTTCTTTTTGAAAAGAAACCCTGTTTTCTTTCTCCAAACCTGTGTATACTTGAAAAAGTATATACAGCTTTTCAGAAAAAAAAAATGTAGAGAAGGGTCATGTTTAGCATACCCCTAACGTTTTGTTTTGCTAAATTAAGTGATGTTTTGACCAAGTTAAATCCAGGCTATCAAGTGATGATCTGTGCGTGGATCTTGTTTGATCTTGCCATGCTTGTGTGGGTTGAACTAAAACCGTAGGTTTAATTTCTTTTTTTTTAACCATAGTGAAGAACCTATGTTGATTGATTGTGTGAGCCCCTGCCATGCCATCCTTAGAATGCATCAAGGGTGATAGAAATATCGTACTGAGTGTTAATCATTTTGGATGCTGAACTCTACTGTTTCGTAGAAAAAGTTTTAAATATTTTAAATATAGGGGTAGCTTAAACCATACAAGAAATATCTTGTATAACCCCGGTAATCTCTCTTAGTCTCCGAATCTCGGGACGAGATTCTTTTTAAGGGGGGAAGGTTTGTAACACCCCGAAAATTCATCCCTAATTTTAGCGGTGTTTTCTGACACCTGAAAAACTTTTCTCTTTTCCTAAATGGTTCTTCAAATCTTTTGAGGATGATTTGACTTTGGAATTGCTCTCTCAAAATTTTCCCGGTGATCCACGAACCACTCCAGCAACCGTGATAATTCTTATTCTTAGTTTTTCTCTCGAAAACCCTAGCCCTGATTATCGAACCTTTTAAACCCTTTTATCCACCTACCAAAGGGAAGCCTATTTCCGTAGCCGGAGAAATTCCACTAAAAATACCAGAGGACTCCGATGTCCATATAAAGACAATCCTTGCAAAAATATGGCATACTTCAATGCAATACTTCCAAGTTTATCCATATTCTCCGTTATGCCATTTTCAATCCCGAAATTATATGGACGTCTTCCACGCATCCAAAAATTCTGCAATTTTGGGGAGATGCATAAATCCACCTCCTGAACATTTCACTCCAATGGACCAACCTCATTTGAGCAATATTTGAGGTACTCCCTTTGTAATGCCTTTTCATGCCTATTTGCAATTTCCAAAGCAACCCTTAGCTACAAATGTATTTGGCACTGCTACCTTGCCAGATTTACCAACTCCCTTATACAACTACATCTCCAAAATATCAGGTCAAGATCATTTGAATACAAGCAATTGGCATGCCCATGCCATTTGGGCATTTTTGGACACCAATTTATTTGACCAACTTTCGTATGTCCAACTGAGCTCCAAATCCACAGACATGCTATATACATCTATCCTAACCTATGGTAAATTTTTGGGATTTTTCTGAGTGGTGCAAGACCCCTGTCATTTCACATTGTTGTTTTCTAAAATCTAGTTTTTCAACTTTCTGATTGTGGTTTTCCTTTGTCGTGGTGGTGTAGCCCTTGTCTTTGCGAACCCTGTCGGTACCTTTTTGTCGCAAGCGGGTACCCGTAGCCCCGGGAACACGGCGATGCCACTTGTGGCGTGGCCGGCGCCAGAACGCGCACGACCGGCCTGGCCAGGGCACTGCTTGCCTGGCTTCTCCCCTGTTCCTTTGACCCGTCCCCTCCTGTAGATGGTTGCACCCGACCTGGTAAGCTCTGGGATCGTTCTTATCTCTCTCCTGTGGCCGGAACGACGTGAGCCGTGACCTCACGGGTGCCATCAATGGCCGCACCGTCCACCACCTAATTCTCCTCCCTCCGGCCCTATAAAGCCACCCCGAGCCCTCTCGCGCGAGCCGTAGCTCACTCTTCCCCCGGAACCCCCCCCCTTGCTTCTTTAGTTGAGGAATGGTGGAGTCTTGCTCCGATTCGGTCGGCGTTGTCGCCGTCGGTTCACCGACCGTGGCGAGCTCTAGACCGAACTATTCCCCGATTAAACCTGCATGGTGGATCCTCTTGATCCCCTCTACCTCCTAGACATAGTGGTTTGCGAGTTGGTGTTCCGTAGCCTCGGCGTCGTCCCCTCCCCGCCGGCGGCAACCCCACGAACTCGCGGCCATGGCGGCGCTTCCCGAGCTCCCCCGGGTTCGTGGCCTCCCTCCTCCGTCCGCGACATTCCCCGGGCGAGGTTGACTGCCGCGTGCCCGTCCTCGCCCTCGGCCCCCCCCCCCATCGGCGGCAGCCAGCTCCGGCGGCCGGTCAAGCCTAGGCGCGCCCGCGTCGGGTCCGACCCGTGCGTGGTCGACGCAGGGGTGAGGCCGTCGCCAGCGTGGCGTCTCCAGCCACCGGCAAATGGGCCCGGCCTGGCCCAGCTGCAGCCCCGTCATCCAAGTGGAGGCGCATCCGCTGGTTTACGTCTCCCCGTCGGAAAAACGTATTTCCGGAGGATTGCGCGATCAGCCCGGCCCGGTTCAAAAGCAGCCCGTTCTGTTTTTTTTTCCAGGGTGAGCAGCAGATAGTTAAGCTTCGCCGGGCTGTAACTTTTGATCCGTAGCTCCGTTCGAGGTGATTCAAATTTGTAAATTCTTAGTTTGAAGACCTCTATCCAGTGGTATAGGTTTTGTATTTTTGTAAAATGCTTAGATGCTCAGCACACTTGTATGCACATGTATAGGTATTCCGCGATACCGGCGAATCGAAACCCTATCCCGCGACGTGCCGTGACCTCCAAGCCAAATGGCGTCGATCGTCGAAGGCAAGCTAACCCCTTGCTATGAGCCGTCCCGCAATATCGTTTACTATTTGTTTATTGTCTTGCTCGGTATTATATGCTTGTCTGTTTATTTATGCGTGACTGTTTGTTGTTCTTATTTAATATGAGACTGATGATATTACTCCTACCATGTTTTATTCATCATCCATGTATGCGTTAGATTGATGTATGAATTATCTGTGCGCCTCGCACTTGCGTGGCTTTGACAACTAAATAACAAAAACCCGCGTTGATTGTTTGCTTCTTCCTCTTCGCCGAGCTGAGGAACGGACGAATGTCGTCTTATGATCCTCGGAGTTGGGGGCATTTGCCAAAAGAGTTATTTGCTTCTTGTCCCTCCGTCAAATATGGTTGGCGTAGACCACCCGGACTGCGACGCTTGGGAGCTGACTTTTCATTTGGTTCTTTTTGCCAAGATTGCTGACACCACGTCGAGATAACCCTCGAGTGGAATGGATGCTTTCTTTCTTATGAATGCTTTTCGGTTCATTGTTTGGAGGCTACATGCCTCGCCAACTTTTAATTGATCTGTGATGACACCGGCTGGAGGAACCGCCACAGTCATCTGTTGAAACACTATGTTATAATCTGTGGTTGATCTGTGATGACGCTTGTTGGCGGACTCGCCACGATAGTCACCCGGTCGACGCTAACCAACTAGTTGATTTGTGATGACGCTTGTTGGCGGACTCGCCACGATAGTCACCCGGTCGACGCTAACCAACTAGTTGATCTGTGATGACGCTTGTTGGCGGACTCGCCACGATAGTCACCCGGTCGACGCTAACCAACTAGTTGATCTGTGATGACGCTTGTTGGCGGACTCGCCACGATAGTCACCCGGTCGACGCAAACCAACTAAACTATATCTTGTAGTTGACTTTATTTGGTTGCTAATGTTTTGTTGTTTGATGATATATTATTATGATATTGTGGTTGTAATGTTAGACTAATCTTTGTTGGTTGGGCATGTGAATGCTGAAACTTGACTAAATGAAACACCCCTCCAAACAACGATGAGGTCTATCCATAGTGCCACTAATCTGAACCCTTGAACGCACTACCACTGTCGCCCCAAATGGGAGAGCCTTAACCTATGTAACCTATCAAGCCTCCTTGGATGCTACCCTCTTGGCAAGTCTAGTCGGTTACTATATAGTTGTGGTCGGGGCTAGTCTTGCGAAGGTTCCGGAGCTAGGCGTTGCTCATTCGTTGGGGACGTGCCGGATTCACTTCGTCATAAGACTTAGCCCGAGGGGTAAGTCGGTAGTTATACAAGGAGTGTTCTGGTAGCGTGAATGGTTATGTAAGTGTATCTTGCCTTAGCTAAGTAAGGTGCATTTAGATGAGTGGTAACTGCAAACTCTCGAGAGTCTCAACCTAGCAAGCTAGCCCCGTTCCTGGGATATGGAACAACAGTTCAGTGTCAGTCACACTGTGTGTCTTTGTCGTGTCCGGAGGTTAAACTTATGATTTGTTTGAAAGACTTATGAACAACCTGATTTCACTAAATAAACAATAAGATGATGCAGGGAACGTTATTCGAGATAAGGAAGTGTGACAAGGCCAATGGGCCTAGCAGTGGTGACAGATGAGATTAGCCTCGTGAGGCTAGAGGCCAGTGGGCCTAGCTGTGATGATATGATTTGTTGTGTTACTTATTATCAACTGGTACCCCGTTATTCGTCACAGGTAAGTTCCTTGTGTGACCCCCGGTACACGATCCAACCCCACCTGGCTTGGACTCTGTACTGGTGGTACTCCTGCTGTTTGCTTATGCCATGTTTTACTGTGATGCCATGTTGTCATCCTTTTGGACTGTCATAAGTAGATACTTGCCATGTTTAGATTATTATCATTGCTGGTTATCTGTTGCCTGATTGCTTGACCGTTCATGTCTTGTGGTTATTCTCTTGCGAGTACATCATTGTACTCAGACTGGCTTTTCATGTGGCCAGACTTGAGAGGATCCATCTCCTACCATAGCAAGGAGACCGAGCAGGAGCGTGCTAGGATCAGTAGCCCAGCCAGATGCCTGTGGAATGGAGCCGCACCAAGCCGTTGCCGTATCTTTGTCTTCCGCTGCCAGTTAAACTCTGTCCCGTGCCATACTTGGCCATGATATTTGTTCATGCCTCGATGGCCATGTAAAACCATTTGTAGCCCTTTGGGCCTGATTGTGTAATGATATTTTCGCTATGTTGCATTGTCGTAACGTGCGTCCAGATATCCTGTGCTGGCGTACGGGGCGACCACCTCTCTGGCGATATGTGTCAGAGGGGGGTGCCACATACTGTGGCAGGACAGGCATTCAACTATTACTATTAAGTTGTAATGATAATGATTCAAATGATTATAATAAAAGTTTTAATATTTAACAGTGGTTAAATTGCAGCTAATGCATATTAAAAATATTGTCCTTATCTATGAGTATGGTTATCTTTAAATCTCCGCAAATAACACCTCTGAGTTGGTTCTCATTATTGGGGTAAGTCATCACGCGTTGAGCTTGCTACTGAAATGGCCTTGAATTATCCAGACAAGAACATGACATCGGCTCATGACAGACCAAGATTGTTACAATCTATTGGTCAAAATGCTGGTGTCAAGGTACCGTGCATTGGCTTAGATCAAAGAGTGTTCAAGTTCGTTTGCATGTGTCTTGAAGATGTCGTAGGGCGTAGGCTGCTAAGGTAGTTGCCGAAGCTATGTAGTTGAGTACTGGCGTTTAGAACCAAAGTTTTTCAATTTTACATCCTGTATGAAAACTCAGATCATTTTCCCCGTCGTCGCATGCCTCCCGCCGCCATCCATTGAGTCACCGCCTCGCCGCTGGCAGTCTGCCCGCGTGATCTTCATCGAGGAGGACCCGTTACTGTTAGAGTATATTACGTATAGGCTATATTTGGTAGTATTAGGATTGTAGTCCAACTCTATCTGTACTAGGTTTCGTAGTCTCCAAGTCTTGTACCCCTATATAAACAGCCCCTCGTGGCTCATATCAATATCAATCAATATACAAAGTATTGCAATCTATCATGGTATCAGAGCAGTTCGCTCCTCGGCCTAGGGTTTAGCCACAAATCGCTTCCGCCGCGCCGCCCCCGGCGAGATCTTCATGATCGCCGGGGGCGTTGCATCCCGTAGTTAGTTTTTCTTCCAAATTCCAATAAATCAGTTCATAGTTTTAGCAAATTTTTCGTTTTTCCAATTAGATTTTCCTTTAGCTACCAAATATCCGTATACACCTCTCGCCGGCGACTTCAGCAGATTGATTCGACTCCACGCACGTGCATACGTGCCTCAAGGATCGATCAGCTCCAACTAGCTGCATGCGTGCTGTGCATGGGCAAGGATCGATCAGCTGCCTCTAGCTGCACCGTGCGTCCGTGCTACTACGCCGCCAAGTCGCCGCCAAGATCGTCGTGAAGCAAACCGAGCCATCGACTTCAACGCTGCACATGGTCATCATCGCCGACAATCATCTACATCAACATCACCGCATCGTCGCCGCAACCACCGATCGTGGTCATCGTCAACGCCAACAACAAGTTCTTCTTCTTCACCAGCGACGCCGCGCTGATTACAAGCGGAAAACACGGGGTCTAATCCCGGAAATCTACTACCGCTACAATTCAATCTTCGTCAACAACTACCTCGTCGTCTTCGTCCACCACGACCTCGCCGCCAGAGTTGCAGTCTATTTTTATTTTTACTTTAAACAATTTTCTTCTTGCAACTATTTCGTCTACTCCGGCGTCAACGGCGGACAACTTCTACGCACCGACCGGTCACGGAGAATTTCTTTGCTGATCCCTCCAACTCTGGCTCGCATGGTTCATGGTGGTCCCTGTCTTCGCATGCCCGGTATTGGCAACACCGGCGCGTGCCTTCGTCCCCGGCGCGCTCCCGAGTCCGGCAAGCTCGGCAAGGCGTGTCGACTACCTCGACTTCCTCTACTCCAACTACGTCTACTACAACACTACGGCGAATTCTTCAAGGCTCGACGACGACATCGACCACAACACCACGACAACAACAACCTCATCGACTTCATCAACGGCGACTACGACTACATCACCAACGACAACATCGACCATGACTACAGCGCCACACCCTCGGCTACATCGACATCGGCATCAAGGGCTATCACCTCGACTCCCTCTCCAATTCGCGACTTTGGCTTGTGCTCCAGTCAGACCGTCCGCGACGCTCCAGCTGTTCGCGTCACTACCGATCCGACTGCGGGGGATGTTAGAGTATATTACTTATAGGCTATATTTGGTAGTATTAGGATTGTAGTCCAAGTCTATCTGTACTAGGTTTCGTAGTCTCCAAGTCTTGTATCCCTATATAAACAGCCCCTCGTGGCTCATATCAATATCAATCAATATACAAAGTATTGCAATCTATCAGTTACTTCGCCGTCCTTGCCCCGTCGCTGCATGTCCCCCTTCCGTCGTCCATCCACACCTGAAGCAGTGATCATAGACAAGAGCCTCTCCACTGGGTACGACAACCTTGAGTCGTGTTGTGCATGTCCGCTGGGTATGTATATGTATCTTCCAGGTATATCTTCCAAATTCAATATATGACTTCCTTTGCACTTGAATTCATTTATTTTCGCCACGGTCTGGTACTGACGAATTCATTTATTTTTACAGAAGATCCAATGGGAAATCATCTCCGCTGACAGCTACATACAAAGCAGAAAAGTTTTTCACGAAGGGAAATCATGCAAGCACCGGCTAATATGATTAATATCCACTGTCTCTAATTTTGATCTGCTAGCTTGGTCGGAAAAGGATTGACTTATTGTGAAATTGAGGTTTGTCCATATACCACTTTGTCCTTCCAATGATAATATTCACATGTTCATTACCTCGGTTCACTAATCAATTGCTACATAACTGCATTCTCTGGGATTTGTTGGTCAGTCATTTAACTCAAGCATTTAAGCAGTTCTGCTGCTCCTTGTCAACTTTCAGGATACCTTTGAAAGATGGGTTTGTCCATATACCACTTTGTCCTTCCAATGATAATATTCACATGTTAATTACCTCTGTTCACTAATCAATTGCTACATAACTGCATTCTCTGGGATTTGTTGGTCAGTCATTTAACTCAAGCATTTAAGCAGTTCTGCTGCTCCTTGTCAACTTTCAGGATACCTTTGAAAGAATAGGCACAACACAAGATAACAAACTGTGTGTACAGTTTTCAACTTTCTTGGTTTAGTCTATTTTGTATTTATAAATCTCCCATTATTGGTTCAGAGCTTCATGAAGTTACAGATGCTTGATGCAAAGAGGAGTGTTAAGATGTGTATGTATAAATGATTCTAAAGCTATTAGCTCTACTGCATGATAAAGTAGAACTTTAGATTTTCACATTTTCAGTTCTGTATTTTAATTTAATTTGAGTCATTGTATCAGCTTGAATATTTATAATATGGCGGGGTAGAGGTGAAGCTCAAAATAAGAAGGATTTTTGTATGTTTCCGGAATCTCAAAAGTATTAGATGTTTTAATTGATTGTCAATGGATTATGTGGCTCCTTAACTCCTTTATGAATTGTCTCGTCAAATAATATGTGTTCTTTGATATTCCATTTCTTAACCCAGATGATTTTGCCTCTGTGTTTTGCGATATTTCAAGACAATTTTTATGCACCACTGATATAAGGGTTGTGCTCAAGAGGCTTAATATTTTATTTTCACACGAAAATATGCAGTTGTAGTTGTAAGGAAATGGGGAGAGAAGATGGTCGAGGAGAAGATACATGAAGGGCCTAGAGAACACCGACTACCTCAGTACATACGCTTCCCTTCCCCCACTTCAGATTCTGCTATGATTTTCCTGTTTCCTGGCCACTTTCTTTGGACGTGACTCCTCTGAATTACATCTCAGACACTGCTCTTTGACTCTTTGTTATGCTTATAGTTATATTTTGAATAACATGCAATTTTCGTATAATATAATAAGAACCCTTGTGGTTAGAGCAATTGATTGTGAGATAGTTTTTTAATTTTACCAGCAATAATTTTCGCATGGATCAAAAACAAACATTAGTTCAAAGCTACATGGAAGACCCCGACTGTAAAAACAACCGTTAAGAAAGAAATACATTTCAGGTTGTGGCTATAATTAAACTTCAAACAATTATATATTTACATTCATATAATTATTTGTTCTTCACAACCTCGCATTGTGTATTCAGCTGCGTTGGGGTGGTCGTTGCGATTCCATTGCAGGACAGGCGAAAAGCTCTCTGGGATACATGATGAGGGTGCAATGTGAAAATCCACGCATTCCCTTCAAAACTTTGAACTAGCATCAGTTATTTTGTATCTGTTCCCTTGCAGTTGCACAGATGTAGTAGCACAAATAAATACTACTTTTTTTTCCTCTGGCAGTTTATCAATAGAAGTACTATCGGTACTGCTTATAATTAAGTGGTCCGAAAACAGGTGGTTAAATCGGTAAATCCTTAATCCATTGAAATATGCACAGTAGTTAATTATTCTACACGTGTTGCAAATTAACTCTTGGGCGACTTCTTTTATTTGCTTCATGGCACATGTCTAGGGGCAAAGATAATGTGCTTTTAATTTAGTCTACAGAATACCTTTTAGCACACAATTACGGCAATATTTGACATTGACTTGTTGCACTTGGCTGTTCAAACTGGCTGCTTGTCGTGCTTTCAGTTTATTTCTTCTTATTCTCACCTCTTTTTTTTAATGTTTGCATTGGCATGAATGTGTCCTTTTGTCAGGGTGAACGGATCCTGTACTCCTAGGTGAGCATGCAACATGAAGGTTTGTACGTTCCGTGAAAATATTTTGGTGTAGCTACCTAAACCGAGTGTTGGCTTTATTTGATATATTTCAAATTTGTAAGCATGTTTTTTTTATTTGATATATTTGGACTTGGAGTTTCGAAGAGCTGTTAGTTCAGATGCATAGTAAATTAGATTGTGCAACTGCGAGCCTTTATTCCTTTTAAGCAAGTTGATGTTACTGGTATCTGCATTTAAAAGAACACTGATCGGCACATGACAAAGTCATATTTATGATTATGAACAAGTCAATGTTATACTATGTGCCTGTGGTGCATAGATGGATTAATACTCAGTTTGTTGCACAACAAGACTATACTCTGGTTTGGAATAATCTTCATTTTGTGGACTCTGTAATCTCATTCTTTGTTCAGATATGGAATGGCCGGATAGAGGTGGTGCCAGATTGGAGCAGAACAATAGTCATTTAATTCGTCGAGTTCCTTTTAAGACACCCGGATGCCATAATTATGTAGTTTACTTGTCTTTCTGAGTGCTTATAAGAATGCTCTAGAGAAAACTTAAATTCTAACTTACATATACTTGTAGTCTGTAATGTACTAATGGTGTACGCCTTGTGACGAAGTGTAACTTAACCTTCAAAAAATTATATATTTGCATTCATAAAGGATCGATATATTTATACATCCGTAGCAACGCACGGGCATTCAACTAGTACTTGCTAGTTAGCAACTCAAGTTGAACCCTTAGCTCAACATTCTCCTTCAAGGTAGATGCTTCACAAGAAATTGAGTTAGTAGCACAAGCATCATTTACATTAGGGATAGAAGAAGACAACTTGGCAAGCTTATCATTTAATCTAGCATTTTCATTTTTCGTGACTTTATATTTAGCATGAGCATGGTCACGTTCTTTAATGATTTTAGCAATTATATCATTATGAGACTGCTCGATAGATTCTAGTTTCTCCTCTAGAGAAGCACGAGTCTCTTTCTCTTCCACAAGAGCATCTTCTAACGATGCTTTCTCCATAGCATCATCTCTTTCTATCTTATCTTTTTCTTCAAGGCTTGCTTCCAAAGCCTCAATGGTTTCCCCACGCTCAATTAGGGTGCTCATGATTTCAAAGAGTTTAGCTTGGGCATTTTTATTGCTAGGAAGGGCTTTAAGGATCACTAGACCTTTATTTTGAAGCATAGCATTAATCTTTTCCATATCATCTTCTTCATCATTATTATCATCATCATTATCATCATTATTATTATCATTGCTAGAAGAAGATTTAGCCATAAGGCAATGAGTGATGGATGAAGAAGAATAATTAGTTTTTGAACTACTCAAGTTCAAATCTTGTTCCACAATTAATTGAGTTTCCTCTACATTAATATTCATGCAAGAGTTAGAGGGAACACAAACATTTTTATCATTGGAACAAGATAAAGCAAGCATATCATCATTAGATTTATCTAAGCAATTTTTGGATGATATGCAAGGACTATCAACACTAGCATGTATGACATTTATAGTGCTATGTGTATTTTGGTCCAAAGATGAGGCATTGCAACAAGATAGAGACAAAAGATCATCAAAGAAGAGCTCACTATCAATATTGCAAAACCTATCACTACTCACCATCACATTGGTTTGTGGCTTACCACATTTTGGTGAAGTAGACGAAGACGAGAGCTCGTCACGGCCGGAGGTGGAGGGAGAGCAATCATCCTCAATAGAGTTGGACACTCCATATTTATCTTGAAGCTTTGTCCAAAGCTCATGAGCATCCCGGAGAGGCATGATTGACTCGAAAACTACAACACTCACAAATTTGCAAAACTCATTAGAGGCTAGAGCATCTAGATATAAGTTTTTCTCATCCTCTAAAGTCGTACTTTCGTAGTCCTTTGGAGGAGAAAAACCTATATCTAAGATACGCTCAATATTGGGGTCCAAGACCCGTAAGTGACTAAGCATATGAGTTTTCCAAACATTAAAATTTGTGCTATTGAATATAAACATGGAATTGTGCACTAAATCACTAGACGACATCTTTACTCTCTAGGCGGTAAAGCCAAACAAGAGAGACGAGGCTCTGATACCAATTGAAAGAACAAGCTATGCCCGGATGTCGCCTAGAGGGGGGTGAATAGTCGATTAGAACTTTTTCTATTTAGGGGCTTCATAATTGCGTAATAAAACTAGTTGTTTAAATTAACAAGCCAACAACCTAAAAATCTAGGTTTGCCTAAGTGCACCAACAACTTAAGCTAAGCAAAATGACAACAAGGTGAAAGCAAGATATGAACTTCAAGCACGAAGGCTATCACAATGTAAATTGCATAAGTAAAAGTCTCGGGTATAGAAATAACCGAGGCACACAGAGACGAGGAATTATTCCCGAGCTCCTGATTGTTAAGGGAGTATGTCTCGTTGGAGGGGTGTGAGCTCGCCACAAAAGGCCTACTCAAGATGCCACAAAGGCCTCACCCTATTATCCGATGAACCGCACCCAAAGGTTTGGTTCACCTTCCACTATCGGAATCCTTCGGGGCGGATTCCGGAGCCCTTACAACTTTTGGGGCACACACCCACAACTCAATTGGGGGCTCCCAAAGCGTGCCGAAGCTTCACAAGCCGAAGTCTTCGCGGCACCACCGTCTAGGGTCCAATGACCCAAGAGTAACAAGCTCCCAACCTTCAATCCCACGAATCACCGTGGGGAGCACAACCCGATGCAACAAATGCAAAAGGGGAAGATCACACCAAGTGGTCAAATCCTTCACCCCAAAAGCCAACCAAAGCAACTAATGCTATGGAGGGATTTAGGAGGAAGAATGGAGGAGAAACACCAAGAACTCCAAAATCTAGATCCCACGAGTTCCCCTCACTTAGAGGAGATTTTGTTTGGTGGAAAGATGGATCTAGATCTCCTCTCTTGTTTCCCTAAATTTGGGCAAGAATCATCGGAGGGATTAGGAGGAATCGAGCTCTCAAGTTTTGCAACAATGGAGGAGAGAGAGGGGAAAAAACTTGTTGAAACAATGGGGAAGAAGCCCCTTTTATATGGGGCCTCAAAATGTGGCCGTTGGGGGCAGAAAAGCTCCCAGCCCCGACAGCCCGGCCTAGGGCCGGCCTGGCTGGGCAGGAACCCGAAGCGGCCGGCCTGAGCCCGGCCTGGGCTGGCCAAACTGTAAAAAAACATCCAACACGAAAACAAACATATTTTGATCATCCGAACTCCGTTTTCGATGTTCTTGGGCTCGTTGGAATCGCAACGAAAAGCTCTACAAGAATATACAGAGAAACTTCATAGTCCAACAAGGGAGAATAAAACCAAATGTGGAAAGGTAAAACCTTCTCTCGCAAACCGGAAATGCTATATCTTTTGCAAATGAAGTCCGAATGAAGTGAAACCAATTTTGTTGGAAAGAGGACAAAAAATGCTACCCTTGGAAATAGCAAACAAGTAATGGAGATTTTGCAAATAATTGGAAGAGTGAGACCTCCCATAAGGATGAACCGACAAAATCCCCAATACCGAAAACGCAATAGAAGACGCATATGAAAACCATTTTCGGTGAACTTAGCTTTGTCATGACGAGCACAACAAGCACCAAGACCACACCACAATAAGAGACAAATAAAAACCAATAAAGATGATTGCATGGATGCAAAGGTTTGTGCTCTCTACGGTGATATGATCACGATATTCGGTCGAGAGCCCCTCTTGATAGTACGGTTATCTATCCTATAATCCGGTCTCTCACTAAACATCATGAGATCGGTAAAATAGGACCGGGGGCCATGGGTTCACTAGTGGAGTCTCTCAAGTAAATAAAATATGCATGTGATGGGTGAACGAATTACAGCTAGGCAATTGAAAAGATCATGACACAAACCCAATTTAGCTATGACAAAAAGGACATGATAATATTGATGGAGGCATCACGACAAGGAACAAAGACCGTTGAGTCCAACTGCGTCTTTGTCGAAAAAGTCCACCGTGGGATCGCTATCCAGCCTGTCACCCAACGGTATTAAGTTGCAAGCAACAGACAATTGCATTAAGTAAAGTGCATGAAGTAAGCAATACTAATATCAAAAGAGACATTAACACCGCTGTTTTACGCTTAGTAGCAACAACACACCCTCGCCCTTAGACGTTTCTGTCACTCGTGCCCAGGAACAAAAGGGGGCATGAACCCACTATCTAGCATAAATACCCTCTCTTGGAGATACACACAATCGCTTGGCCAAAGTAACTACGCACATCAGAGAGCATGCAAGAACATAAATTACTGAAAGTGCATGGTTGCCCCTATGCATGGTTTTGGTAATTAATGACAATCTCTATGGACTAACGTTTGCATTGAGCTATATTTATAGGTGTGTCCATTTGAGTTGGTTGATCTCCATTTGTTGGAATCAAGGTTAAGGGAAGAAGTTTGTGTTGATCAAGGATTTGTGCAGGTTGATCATCACTCAAGGCCAAGTGAAGATATGCCGGAGAGTGCGTCTCCCATCTTGGTGTATGGGGGAGCGTCATGTGAATCTTCACCGAAGTGCAATCGAGGAAGGTGGTGCATCTTGAGGAGATGAAGATCGTCTTCATCGACCTCAAGTGGATTAATGCGCAAGGCAAAGGTATGATCTTGATAGGGTTTCTATTTTACCGGTCTCATGTTGTTTAGTGAGAGACCGGATTATAGGATAGATAACCGTACTATCAAGAGGGGCTCTCGACCGAATATCGTGATCGTATCGCCGTAGAGAGCACAAACCTTTGCATCCATGCATTCATCTTTATTGGTTCTTATTTGTCTCTTATCGTGGTGTGGTCTTGGTGCTTGTCGTGCTTGTCATGACAAGGCCAAGGTCACCGAAAACGATATTCTTATGCGTCTTCTTTTGCGGTTTTGGTATTGGAGATTTTGCCGGTTCATCCGTGCGGAAGATTTACCTCTTCCATTTCTTTGCAAAATCTCCATTGCTTGTTTGCCATTTTCAAAGGTAGCATTTGTCGTCCTCTTTCCAACAAAATTGGTTTTATTTCATTCGGACTTCATTTGCAAAAGTTACGGCTTTTCTGGTTTGCGAAAATGAGTTTTTAAATTTCCCCATTTGGTTTTATAACATTTTCTTGGACTATGATGTTTCTCTGCATAATCTTGTTGTGCTCGTTGTGACGATTCCAACGAGTCCAAGATTATCAAAAACAGAGTTCGTGGGTGAAAGTTATTGCATTTTCGATTTGCAAATGGGAGATTTTACCTTTCCCCATTTATTTTTATATTATATTCTTGTACTATGATGTTTCTCTGCATATTCTTGTAGTTCTCGTTGTGACGATTCCAACGAGTCTAAGATTATCGAAAACGGAGTTCGTGGGTGAAAGTTATTGCGGTTTTATTCTCGGTGCTTTTTTAAACAGATATTTATAAAAAGGAAAAAGAAAGAAAAAAATCTGTCGAGCCGGCCTGGCCGGGCCCGAGGCCGGCCTGAGGCCGGGAGGTTCGGGTGGCCAGCCGGCCCACCTCCTGCGCGTGGCCGGCCCAGGCCGGGTCGGCAGGCCGGCCGCTTCGGCCACTTGCCCGGCCCACCGCGAGCCAAGGCCGGCCCAGGCCGGGGAGGGAAGGCCGGGCTCCCATGCGTGCACTGCTTGCTCAAGTTCGTTGCTGCTTTTTTTCTTCCCTGCGCTGCTTGCTGGGCTGCTCTGTCCCAGCCCAAGAACGGGTGCCAGGCCGGGCCACCTGCTCTGTCTGCTCGCTTCGCTGGTTCTTTTCGTTCGCTGGACGATTCCTTCCAGGCCAGGCCGGGGTGTAGGCCGACCCCAGGCCGGGCTGCCTGCTGCTCACTTTTCCTTCTCCAACGGCTCCTTTTTGGAGCCACCTATAAAAAGGGGTTCTTCCCTATTTATTCAGGTGAGCTCGTTTTCTCTCTCCTCACCATTGTTGCAAATCTTTAGAGCTTGATTCCTCCACTTCCCTCCTATGATTCTTGCCTAAATTTAGGGAAACAAGAGAGGAGATATAGATCCACTACTCCACCAAACAAAATCTCCTCTAAGTGAGGGGAACTCGTTGGATCTAGATTTTGGAGTTCTTGGTGTTTCTCCTTTGTTCTTCCTCCTAAATCCCTCCATAGCATTAGTTGCTTTGGTTGGATTTTGGGGAGAAGGATTTGACCACTTGGTGTGGTCTTGCCTTTTGCATTTGGTGCATCGGGTTGTGCTCCCCACGGTGATTCGTGGGATTGAAGGTTGGGAGCTTGTTACTCTTGGGTCATTGGACCCTAGACGGTGTTGTGGTGATTCTTGGGAGCCTCCAATTCGGTTGTGGATGCGTGCCCCAAGCTTAGTGGTGTAAAGGCTCTGGATTCCGCCTCGAAGGATTCCGATAGTGGAAGGTGAACCAAACCTTTGGGTGCGGTTCATCGGAGAATAGGGTGAGGCCTTTGTGGCATCTTGAGTAGGCCTTTTGTGGCGAGCTCACTGATGTCTACACACGCTTCTATTCTTGTAGACAGTGTTGGGCCTCCAAGAGCAGAGGTTTGTAGAACAGCAGCAAGTTTCCCTTAAGTGAATCACCCAAGGTTTATCGAACTCAGGGAGGTAGAGGTCAAAGGTATCCCTCTCAAGCAACCCTGCAATCACAATACAAAAAGTCTCTTGTGTCCCCAACACACCCAATACACTTGTTAGATGTATAGGTGCCCTAGTTCGGCGAAGAGATAGTGAAATACGAGTAATATGGATGATTATAAGTAGTAATTGCAATCTGAAATAAAATGGCAGCAAGCAAACATGTAGCAGAACTTGTTGTAAACGGTGTTTCAATGCTTAGAAACAAGGCCTATGGATCATACTTTCACCAGTGGTCACTCTCAACAATGCAATCATAATTGAATATAAATATAAGCACTTCAATATACTACTCCGAAGTATTCTCCGGCTGGATAACGAACACTAATTCATTGTGTAGGAATGCAAAAGCACGCCTCAAACATATATTCCCAAGTACTAATGAATACCCCACACTGGACCATGAGCATTCATAGGAGGTACTAACACACCACAATTTCATAGAGACATCCAACTCAAATAATAAATCAGTGAACAAGTATCTTGTGAAATATAGCCTAAAGACCCACACGGTGCACACACTGTCACCTTTACACACGTGGGACAAGGAGTCTCCGGAGATCACATAAATAAAGCCCACTTGAGTAACATAACAACATCTAGATTGCAAAGCTCATGATCACATATAGATCACATCATGGGAGAGAGAGATATAGACCACATGGCTACCGGTACGGCCCTCAGCCCCGAGGGAGAACTACTCCCTCCTCATCATGGGAGTCAGCAACGGCGATGAAGATGGTGGTGGAGGCGATGGAGATGGCTCCGGGGGCACTTCCCCGTCCCGGCAGGGTGCCGGAACAGAGACTTCTGTCCCCCGAAACTTGTCGGCGATGGCGGCGGCGCTGCAGATGTTTCTTTGGAATATGACGGGGTCCGTCTAGGTTTTATGCGTCGGGGGCAATATATAGGCGAAAGGGCGGCGTCGGAGGGCTCCCGTGGGCCCCACACCACCTGGTGGCGCGGCAGGCATGGGTCCCGCGCCACTCTATGGTGTGGCCGGCCCACGGCCCTCCAGGTCCTCTCCTTCGGGCTCCGTGTAGTCCATTGAATTATAAGACTGCTGCTTTTTGTCCCGTCCAATTCCGAGAATATTTCCTTAAGTACTTTTCTGAAACGGGAAAACAACAGAAAACAGGAACTGGCACTGTGGCATCTTGTTAATAGGTTAGTTCCAGAAAATGCATAAAAATGCTATAAGATGTAAACAAAACATGTAGCAAATGGTATGAAAACAAGCATGGATCATAAGAAATTATAGATACGTTGGAGACGTATCACTCACACCCCTCCAACGAGACGTACTCCCTTAACAAGGATGAACTCGGGAATACATCCTCGTCTCCGCATGCCTCGGTTATTTCTATACCCGAGCTTTTACTTATGCAATTTACATTGTGATAGCCTTCGTGCTTGAAGTTTATATCTAGCTATCACCTTGTTGCTTGCCTTGTTTAGCATAAGTTGTTGGTGCACTTTAGGTAAACCTAGAATTTTAGGTTGTTGGCTTGTTAATTTAAACACCTAGTTTTATTCCGCAATTATCAAGCCCCTAAATAGAAACAGTGTTAATCGCCTATTCACCCCCCCCCCTCTAGGCGACATCCGGGACATCATTTGTTCTTTCAATTGGTATCAGAGCCTCGTCTCTCTTGTTTGGCTTTACCGCCTAGAGAGTAAAGATGTCGTTTAGAGGTTTAGTGCACGATTCCATGTTTATATTCAATGGCACAAATTTTAATGTTTGGAAAACTCATATGCTTAGTCACTTACGGGTCTTGGACCCCAATATTGAGCATATCTTAGATATAGGTTTTTCTCCTCCAAAGGATTACGAAAGTACGACTTTAGAGGATGAGAAAAACTTATATCTAGATGCTCTAGCCTCTAATGAGTTCTGCAAATTTGTGAGTGTTGTAGTTTTCGAGTCAATCATGCCTCTCCGGGATGCTCATGAGCTTTGGACCAAGCTTCAAGAAAAATATGGAGTGTCCAACTCTATTGAGGATGATTGCTCTCCCTCCACCTCCGGCCGTGACGAGCTCTCGTCTTCGTCTACTTCACCAAAATGTGGTAAGCCACAAACCAATGTGATGGTGAGTAGTGATAGGTTTTGCAACGTTGATAGTGATCTCATTATTTTTTTTTAGAAAAGGGGGTGCGGATCCCCGGCCTCTGCATCGAGTGATGCACACAACCATCCGCAATTATTCAATCGAACCTTACAAGAGGAATACAAGGATTAACCCGAAGTGAACCACCAAACTAGCGACAGCTCGCTACACCTACAACCTGGATGAAGGGGGTGACACACACCAACACATCATCAAAAAACCGAGGTCCACACCAAGCCGCCTGATAGCGACCAAGGGGCACAACCAGACCGATGCACCTGCTACAGAAGTCGCCGCCACCGTCTTCCTCAAAAACCATCATCATCTTCAGGACAGGGACCAAGTATCAACCTTGTCAGGCATGTCATCGATGTCGCCACGACGCCAGACAACATATCCAAATTGCGCGTTACCATCATCACATGTCCAGCGCCGATACTCCGCTGCTCCACGCCGCCAAGACTCGCCGTCATCAACGTGCTAGGTGCCTCAACACGCCACCTCCTCATGCCCGTCCCAACCCGCAGCTGCTCCAAAACGATGCCCCCAGGAGGGAGAACGACCCTAAAAGGGCCGTCATCATCCGATCTGGGATACCCAGATCTAGGGTTTCCCCCGGAGCAACGCAAGCCGCTCCGCTTCTTGCAACCTCCCTCCAGCAGCTGCTCCAAAAACAATGCCCCCAAGAGGGAGAGCGGCACCGATAGCGCCGCCATTGTCCGATCCGAGAACCCCGGAATCTGAGGTTTCCCCCGGAGCAGCACGAGCAGGTAGATAGTGGCCACATCGACGATGCCTCCAACAAGGTAACAACGTAGACGCCGCCATCGCCTGTCTTGAACGTGGCCAGGACACGATTTTCATCGGTAGCCACGTCGTCCCGACTCGCCGCCGGAGCTAGCTGTGAGAAGCCGGCCGGCCACCTCCGGCGAAGGAGGAGGTCACCGCCGCCACGCCTGGAGTAGGAGCCCCTGGCTTCCTCGTGTTGCGTGCCTAGCCCAGAGGAGTAGTGTCGTTGCCGACGCTGGTGAAGATGCAGTCGGAGGGCTCGGCCCGCCAAAGCCCATCTGGGCCCAAATCGGGCGCCACCGCCACAACTGCCCTTCCGTCCCGCCGCCTCCTTCACGCCGTCCATGGCCGCCGCTGGCCCGCCCACACCAGCGAGCCGGCCGGAGCGAGCCACCGCCGCCCCGACTTGACCTCCGGTCGAGGATGGAAAAGCCGCCGCCGCCGCCGCGCCACAAGGGCCTTGCCCTGCGACGCCTATGGCGACGGTGGCAGAAGGGGATGGAGATGGGGGTAGCTCAGAGGCGGCCGGCAGGGGGCTCCCCGGTGCGGCGCGGTGGCGCCGCACGGGAGAGAGTTAGGTCGGGAGAGAGTTAGGTCGGGAGAGGAGTGATCTCATTATTGATGATCATTTATCTCTATCTTGTTGCAATGCTTCATCTTTGGACCTAAACACATATAGCACTATAAATGATTTCCATGCTAGTGTTGATAGTCCTTGCATATCATAAAAAAATTGCTTGGATGAATCTCTTTATGATATGTGTCGTGGGGTTGTCACGGCAAGTCCTTCCTCTGGGAAGGTGATTTCTGGGGCCATTGATGATCAAAGTATGTAGGAGAGGTTAATCTCGCCTAGGGACACAGATTTACCCAGGTTCGGCCCCTCTTGATTAGAGGTAAAGACCTACTTCCTGCTTCTCTTTATTGCTCTAGATCTGATCTCGATTACAGGGTTCCGGCTCCTATCTGGGGAGTCGGCGACTATGGATCTCTCGATTCCTTGATTGCTTATCGATCTAAGGTCCAGGACCCCGCTTATAAAGGTGGCCGGGTCTCTGGACTTACAACCTACACCGAGTCATACTAGAACACGGAGTCCTACTCTACATCTTGGTCTTCCAAGTTAGAGCTCCGGGTTGTACTTGGACTTCCTCCTGACGGGTCCCTGCTCCATCATGGGCCTTGCTCGGCTTGTCTCCAGCCCAGCCCATGCGACTTGATGTATGACTCGGCTTTGGCCTTCTTGGTCTTGGCGGGTCTACTTTCCGGGTCCATGGGCCTACCTATAAAGTATCCCCCCATCAGTAGCCCCCGAATTTATCTTGGGTGCAGCTTTGCGGCTTCCTCTGACTCCTTGGGTCGACTCCTTGGTTCGACTTCTTCAATCTGAGTCACCAGCTCAGAAGCCGCCTGCTGCTAGCTCCAAGATGAATTCCTGCATAAAAACATAACACACATGTAAAATGAGCCCATCCTCATCCCTTGCTTAAGTCACCACTCTTGCCTTTGCATTAGCTGGCCGAGTTTGTTATGACTCTCGTGAACAAGGACTGAAGAACTTGACTCTTCTTAATTTTCATTGTCACAGGACTCGCCATTCTGAGACAAGCCGGCTCCTCCCACTTCTGTGACTTGTCTTTCCCTTTTCATTTCCTGTATGACTCTTTAATCACTGAACCGTTATCCACAACTTAACTGTGGACCGCTACTGTTGCTTTCTAGGGTTTTTCCCCTCTTATAAATCGCGAAGGGTAGGGTCCAGTGTCCTCACTTGCCCCTTTCGCCTCAAAAAGTTCTCTTTCTCCTTTGCTCCTTTCTTCCCGCGCGCAGCACACCCCGCATGCTCGCCATGGCTCCCAAGCGCACCAAGACTGCTTCCAAGGGCAAGGCCTCCTCATCAAGCAGGACGGTCGACATCGCCGCCGTGGCCGCCGCCGCTGCCAAATCTTCATTGAAGCGGTCGATCTCCGCCGATTGGGGCGGATCTACAGTTACAGCTGAGCAATTGAAGACGCACCGGCTCACCGGCCTTATTCCCTCCAACGCAAAAGCTCGGGCCCCAGGGGATGAGGTGGTGCCTGCTCCTGCTAAGGATGAGGTTGTGGTTTTCACGGAACATCTGTTCCGCGGGTTTACGCCCCCGGGTAACCTCTTCTTCCGCCAACTCCTTGACCTTTATAAGCTGCGGATTCATGACTTGGCTCCCAATTCTATCATCACGCTGTCCAATTTCGTCACTTTGTGTGAGGACTACCTCCAAATCAAGCCAGATCTTGACCTCTGGCTTGAACTCTTTTATTGCAACCCTCAGCCCAAAACATCCGGCGGCCCCCTTCTGCAATGCGGCGCCGTCGCTCTTCAACGGCGCCTCCATTCTATTTTCCCTAAACCTATCTTCCCCAACTGTGTCAAGGATTGGCACAAGACTTTCTTCTACTGCAAGGACACTTCTCCTGCAAGTGAACCCAAACTCCCTCTATTCTCTGAAGATCGCCTGGAGGCGACTCCCCTAATGAAGGCTAGATGCTCAGAGGCCGCCTGGCCAAAAGTCGAGTCTTTGATCTCTAGGATTCGGTCCCTTCTATCCCACAACCTGGAGAATATGGACCTAGTCCGCTGCTGGACAACTTGGAGGATTCAGCCGCTGAGTCATAGGACTCGACTTATTTGCACATATACTCGCTGCGCGGGCGACGACCTCCGGGTGACAGAGCAGCTGTCAGATGGTCCTGAGCTCGGTCGGCTCATCAAAAAGCTGACTGGGAAGCCGGTGAAGGACCAGGCACACTTTGGGCTCTAGCCCTTCTACTCCACCAATCCGGCTCCTGATGTAAGCTTTACACTTTTACCACACTTCTAACTTTCTTTTATCTGTATCGCTTGTTAACTCATTTTCTCTGACTCTCTTGCAGCTCACCGACTCCTTCTGGAAGCCGGCCTCTAGAGCTGGCACTAAGAATAAAACTGAATCCGAGGATGAGGTTGAGGAAGAGACCCCTGTCACAGAGCAAACCATTGTGGCAGAGGATGCTAAAGATGATGATGATGCAGATGAGGAGTCCTCTCAGGAGGCCCCGGCTGCAAATGATGGTGATGATGACAATGAAGATGAGGAGTCCTCTCCAGAGGCTCCTATTGTGGATGATACTGATGAAGACGAGTCCTCTCCGGAGGCTCCTGTCACTGAGCAAGCTCACACAACTTCTAAGGTTGCTGCTGCTCAGTCATCCCTATCTGAAGAGTCCTCAGCCAAAAGCCACTCCTCTTCCTCCCCGGCTTCCCATAACAACGGGTCTCGAGAGGCTGTTCCCAAGGTACCCCTTTCTCGAGTCCTTGGATCAACTCGCTCGCCTGCTAAGCCTGAAGAACGTGTGCAGAGCGTGGTTGCTGCTAGGAAGAGGAAATTACGCTCCGATGGGCCTGCAGATGCTCCTGAGCCTCTGCCAGTTTCGTACCAACGGAAGTCGGCTTCTCCTCCTAGCAAGGGCGACTCCTATCACTCCGGCATGTCAATGCCCTCTTCAGACTCTCAGGCCTCCTTGGACCAGGAAACTAATGCTGGGTAAGACTCCTCTGTTTACTGTACTTGCATTGGAATGACTTCTGCTTTTCCTTTTCATTAGATTTATTGCTAACTTCTATCTTTGTATATTTCAGGGCTCGGCCTTGTGTCAAGGTGACCAAGCTCCTAGGCATGACTGATGTCACCTCTGCTCGTGGACCCGTCCCTCCTTCGGCTTCTCAAACAACAAGCACGAGGACGGGTCCCTCCACTCCTGCATCTGCTGGTGCAACCATAGCTCCCACTCTTCTCGAGTCCCCTTCAAGGACTCGGGAGGCGACTCCACTAGTGGCCCAGCCCTCATCTGGGACTGGGACTCCCGTCACTGTCGTGGTATTGTCGAATCTAGCCGCGACAGGGGTGCCATCGAGCTAGGTAGAGCGAGGGGTTTTGGAGAAGTTGGGGATTCCGGCTTAGGGATAGACACCAGTTTACCCAGCTTCGGATCACACGACGGTGGCGTGATCCTACGTGCTGCTATAAATCACTATATAGGCAATATCGCCGGGTTACAGTGAGATCTCGCCGAGATTGAGGTTCTCGTCGAGATGAATCGTATATGAGTGCGTGCCCTAAGGCGTCCCGTAGGCCGGCTTATAAAGGCGTCCGGCCTAGGGCTTACAGGGGAAAACCTACCGACTAAGTCAGAGTCCTGAACTAATCCGGCTTGGGCTTTGTCTTGTGGGCTAAGTCTTCCGCAATACCAGCTGCCTTCTGGAACCTTCCTTAGCCGGATGGGCCTCCTGCGCTTCATCATACTGGGCCGCCCGATAAGCCGGAATTCGGCTTATCACCACTGGGCCACCCTGGTATTCTGGCTTAGCTTCATATCCGTGAGGGTACCTGTTCGGCATAACCCCAACATTAGCCCCCGGAAAGCTTCAAGTACTTGTTCGGTTGGCTTCATCTTCCCGACAAAACTCCATCCGGGAAGTTCTTCATCCGTCTTTTAGTCTTGGAGCATTCCTAGAAACTTTGCAAAACATGCCGAACTTGTTTGCCGATCTCATAGTGCCGGCTTATTATGTCGGAGAAATCCACTTGAACACGTACCGACACGCGTCCGCCGATTTGACTACTCTGTCAGACTCGATAGAGTGAGTGGAGAAGCATCTTTGAATGTAGGGGCTAACAGCGTTTTTCCCGCGCGAGAATCGAGGAGTCGGAGGAGAGCAAATGTCTCACAACGGCTAGATCCGTGACGCGTGGCGAAAATCTCGGCCTGTGACCGTTGCGCGGATCTCGGCGCGTCCACTATAAATCCCGGACGTCTCGCCTCCGCCGTCGCCACTCGCCATTTGCAACCCTAGCATCCATCTCTCAGATCTCATCTCCCCCGATCTCGAGCTTTTCTTCCAAGACCCATGGCGTCAAGCGCTCCAAGCTCACCGGTGATCGAAGCGACGCCACCGGCTTCGGCTCCGCCAATGGGCGGCTCTCCTTCCGCGGCCGCCGCCGCCGTCTTCGAGCCACCCGCCGCCGCCTCCGAGCCCTCCGCCGCTACAGCTGCATCTTCCCCATCTCCGGTGGACACCTTCACCGTGCCAGGCCGCGACGAAGTGGCCTTTGCGAAAGCCGCAGCCGAAGCCGCTGCCTCTGCCACTCAAGCCCCCAAGGCTTCTGACGCCGCAGCCGAAGGAGCTAGCGCTGGAGAGGACGAAGAGGAGGAAGCCGGCAGCGATAAAGGTGCTGCCAACAACCCGACACATAATTGGGTCGTCTCAGCTGTAGAAGAAGGCGAGCTCAAAAGCATGGCGGCTGATGGCGTCATTCCTCCGGCATCTTCTACTTCGCTGGCTTGGAGATCCGCCTTGGACGACCCGTATCCAACCCCAGTCCGGGACGAGCGGGTACTTCTCTCCTCCCACGTCTCTAGGGGTTTTTCTTTGCCGCTGTCGGCATTTCTGATAGAAATATTCGACCACTACGGCCTCCAACTCCATAACATCACCCCGAACAGTTTGCTATACATCTCCGGCTTTGTAGCTCTATTTGAAGGTTACTTAGGTATAAAACCTAGGCTAGACTTCTTCCATAGATGCTTCTTAGTCAAGAGGCAGACTGTCAACAAGGAGCTGCTAGTGGTCGGCTCAATCAGTTTTAACTGCCGCCGGGATATGGACTGGTACCCTCAGGTCCCAATCGTTGATTCTGAAGGGGTCGCAGCATAGAAAACAAAAATTTTCCTACGCAACAAGCGGAATAAACCCCAAGGATATAGATCTATTAGACGAAGGTAGCGAAGATGAGATCCAATCTCTTACCCTTGAAGATCAACAAACGCGTTTTGTCGGTACAGGGGTTGGCTAGTCGATCCCCACAACTAGACTCATCTAGTCGCGAGGAGATGTATTATCCGATCCGAGATCCAATCCGAGATCCAATCCGATGGAGCACCGCATGAGCAGCGCCTCCGTGGTATCCACACGTACAGCTCGATGAAGACTTCCTCTCCTTGATCCCGCAAGCGAGGAGGAAGTGGCTCGTGAGATCTCAGCAGCACGACGGTGTGGTGGTGGATATGGTGGAGGTTTTCCCCCAGACAGGGCTTCGCCAAGCCGTGTACGAGAGAGAGGAGGGAGAGGAGAGGGAGGCCGGCGGCTAGGGTATGGGGGTGCCACGCCCCAGCCCTCCCCTCCTCTTTATATAGGCGTGGGGGGGCTGCCTTGGCCCCTCCTCCAAGCCCTAGGGCCGGCGGCCAAGGGGGGGAGGCTTGCCCCCCAAGGCACCCCTAGGGTTTTGGCCCTTTCACCTTGTTTGGCCGCATGGGCCCTTGGGGGGCTGGTGCGGCCAGCCCATGTGGGCTGCTGCACGCCCCCTTTGGTCCATGTGGGCCATTAGGGCACGTGGGCCCCACTATGGGACCCCTCCGGAACCTTCTAGAATATTCCGATACTCTGCCGGAAAATTCCCGAACTTTTCCGGAACCCTGGAAACAACTTTCCTTATATGAAACTTTATCTCCGGACTCTTCCGGAGCTCCTCGTGATATCTAGGATCTCATCCGAGACACCGAATCAACATTTGATTGCACCATTTACTTATCTCACTAAAACCCTAGCTACATCGAAGCTAGGGTTCGAGAACATGCAGACATGATCAGATCAAGAATCAATAGCGGGACCGGGATGCCCATATTGACTCCTACATATTCAGTGTGTGACCCTACGGGTTCGAGAACATGCAGACATGATCAGATCAATAATCAATAGCGGGACCGGGATGCCCATATTGACTCCTACATATTCAACGAAGTTCTTTATCGATTGAACCACGATGCCGGAGATTCTTAATCTCGTATACGATTCCCTTTGTCTCACCGATATTTAATTTGCCCGAGATTCGATCGTCGATATCCCCATATCTAGTTTCATCTCGTTACCTGGCAAATTCTCTTTACTCGTCCATAATATAGGATCACCGTGATTACCACTTAATCACATGGTTGCAACCTTTCTGATGCTATATTACCGAGAGGGCCCAGAGATATCTTTTCCGTCACAAGGAAGGACAAATCCCAGTCTTGATTCATGTCACCCAACAAATACCATCGGAGACACCTGAAAGCCACCTTTATAATCACCCAGTTACGAAGTGACGTTTGATGTCCACAAAGCATTCCTCCGGTAAACGGGAGTGACATAATCTCATGGTCTAAGGAAACTATACTTGGCATACTAAAAGTGTTGGCAATGAAACTTGTGTGACACAATCAATTGCAACTCTTTATTATCGGGTCTTGTCCATCACATCATTACTCCTAATGATATGACTCCGTTATCAAGTGACTGTAACAAGTCCATGGTTAGGAAACTCTAACCATCTCTTGACTAACGAACTAGTCCGGTAGAGGCTTACTAGGGACACCTGGTGTTTATATTCCACACATGTATTATGTTTCCGGTTAATACAATTATAGCATGGATAATAAACTATTATCATAAACATGAATATGCTAATAAACCATTTTATTATTGCCTCTAGGGCATATTTCCAACAGTCTCCCACTTGCACTAGAGTCAATAATCCAGTTTACATTTTCTCGATCCAACACTCATGGTGTCTAACACTCATGGAGTCTCAGTGCTGATCATGTTTGCTCGTGGAAGAGGTTCTGTCCGTATTCTGTACTATACAGTTCTTTATGTTCTTTGCAAAACGTCAATGTCACCTAATTTGACATTACTTTATCATCTCATGATAATTCTCATCATCACATGATGAATATAATATATTTGGTTAGGGAGTGAGATTTTCGTTTCCCTTTTATGCCTACATGACGTATGATCAGTCAAGAGGACTTTCACATAGCATGTGCAACCGGAACTCACTCAGTCTTGAAATAAAATTTCTCAAACCACAATATTATATCTTTTAATCCTTGAATTAATCATATACTCCTATATGTTGTAGACTCACAAATCGACAGTGCTATCATGTCACTTCGATATTTTCGATCATGCTTTCGCTGCGCTACTGACTTTAAGAGATCTCCAATCTAATTTGGTTTTATGACTTCAACCAAGTCTACCAATCTCTAGATTCCTTTATCTCATCTTCATGTTAAAATGACTCCTCATTTAACATGTTCTTCTAACCAAGAACTTGGGTCACATATCGTCAAATACAAACACATGGTTCTTATATGTTTTAGACCTATGAACAATTCATAGCGAATATCAACATATCCTCCAACCATCAATTTTGTACTGAGTTATCAACCCAATGTTTCACCTATTTTTCACAAGCAGATGAACCTTTCTTCTCTTGTTTTATTTTGAACTCCTTCAAAATCTTACTTAGGTTAAACATCCTGACATAATGCTTATCAAATATATCTATCCTCCATAGATACATCCATCTCCATGGATATTTGATGTTCAAACTAACTTCATAAGTTATACGTTGGTTCCTGACTTATTTATCGACAAAATACGCATCTATCTCCATAGATATTTGACATTCAAATTAACTTCACAAGTTATGTGTTTGGTTCCTGAAATATTTACAACATTTATGAAATCTCCATTTCATATAAACAAGATGTTGTAAACTCCCACTCAAATATACACCATACACAACTTTCAAAAAAAAATATACACCATACACATATTAAATTGTGAAACCAGTTTGGCTCCCACTCAGAAATATGTTATCCTTATATTTGACCATGAACTAGCTCCCACTCAAACATATGTCTCCATATATTTTGATCATGGAAAATAGTTTCTGCTCTAACTTAACATATGTCGCCACATATCTTAATTAGATCACACTCGTGTATTTTCTCGATATTTTGGACACCTCCAAAATTCTTAATTAACTATTAATATCGAGAACTCTTTATACGAAACGCTAGTACTTTACTAGCTTTAAGTTTTATTTATTCCCTGCAAAACCCCTTTTGAGGAATAAATATGTGAAACATCACTTTCACAAAATCAAGCAACAATTACTTTGTGATTTAAACTTAACATAGGATGACTCTTAGTCATTTTCGTATTTAAGGCTTCTATTTCTTCTTTGTAGTTTTGTAGGTATGTCTTGTTTGTGAAACATGACAAGTAAATCATGAATATTATTTTGTAACCTGACAAAATACCATATTCTTGAATCCTACTTTTCTTTAGACAAGCTAAACCGAAATTCAATGATCACCATCATTAATTCCTTTATGTGTCAAGTTTTAACCAACATAGCACTTTACATATGTGCCACTTGATACATAAACAAGCAAGGTTTTAGCTTTTCCATTCCATCAATTCTTTTATCAATGAAACCTTTTCACGATAAATCCACTAAAACATTTAACACAATCAACAATTGATTTGTCCCTTTTAGTCTCTCATTGTGGAATCTCTATTCATAGTCACATATGAATATACTACAAACTTTATTTGCAATAGTTTCTAATTATCTCATAATTAATGAAACCACTGTTTCACATAACTCATATGCGAAATGCAAATCATTAAATAGATCCTTATTTCTAAACAGAGTGTTTATCAAATAAATCTAAATGCTATTATCAAACCCCCGAAATAAAACCCTTCTTTGAGACCACACAATATCGAATAGTGTGTGATTACAATATCTTAGGACATATCAAACTCCTTTGAAAATATTCTAAATATTGTAATTTGTGATAACACTTCTCACAAGTCCGCATACTAACATATAACTCAAATATTTTGTCTCTTTTGATCAAATCATAAAGACTCAATTTTCTTGTTAACTTAATATCCTAAACTCCAGAAATTTATTTGATCTCATCAAATATCATAACTCGAATAAATACACCTATTTAATCATTTATGATGGAGTACACAAAATAATGACATCTAACATTTGCTGAAAATACAACCAACACTTGAGTTTATTTTCGGCAACTCATGGCACTCTTCCAAAGGGTGGCATTTTAGTCATACTCCTTACAATAAGGTGCATTGATAAAACATCAAAATGTTTATTCAATATTTAGCACGACTAAAACAATTGTCATTATTAAGTTTTGGATATTTTAGTATGTCACATATTTTATAAATGTTCAACCAATTTATCATCTATATTATAATAAGAATAACACACTTATAATCGAAACTTATGATTTCCAAAAAAGATCACTCATGAAAATAGAACAACCATTGTCTTTAACATGAATAACTGTCTCACATAAGTAAGACACACTAATTAAAATCACACTTAATTCGATTACAAAACTTATTCAAATCCTCTAATCCAAATGATAAATGTAGAGACAGATCGTTGCCAGCATCAACTCCTTGATTGCCACTATTCTGCAACGTCTTCCCATATCCTTTATGCAAATCTCAAGCAGCAGGTTCTGTTTTCATAAAACAGAATGAGTATCAAATACTTATCGAAACCGCCACAATTGCAATTTGGACTTAAACACTTATAACATGTATATCAATATATACTTTCTGCCTTGTCAAACTTCTCTTGCTATGGGTTCCACTTTGACATGACGTAGCCAAGACACAAATTCATAGAAAGTGATCAAATCCCTTCCCATGGCATAGTCTCCGACATAATTCTTGAAGTTGGGGAGAAGCTAGCGTATCACCCCATCTATCGCGAAACCGTCATTCATCTCGTGGTTCCAAACAAGCACTAGACGATGATGTATCTCATGCATTATCCTCAGGTGTTGTTCCAAGCAAGTGTTCTCTTCCATCTTGAGTGAAAGAAAACCGTTCAGACATTCGAACCTTGCAATTCTAACTTGCGCTGAAAAACTATTTTTCAACTCACCAACAATCTCCATTGCAATCAAGTTCTTGAATTGTCTACCTAGGTCAGAATTCATGAAGGTGCACATCATCCACTTGACTTTCAAGTAGGTGGTTCAAAACCACTCCACGTACTCTTCATCGCTTGCAGAAATATTTGGGTTTATCTCCTATAGGTTAGAGCTCATCATTTGTGTGTAGGACTTCTTTCAGGACGCAGGTACTACTCAACAAATTTGACCCATCGAGACGCAGTTTTTCAGCAACGAACTGACTACCGTAGTCGACCATGATCTACAAGGATTTTTGCAAAGACATCTGGACTTTTGATTATGATAATTTTAGTTCATCTTAATGAACTCCCACTAAACTCAACATCTCTCTGGTTGTTTAGTGACACACGATCCAAATCCACTACACCACAACTGATCATCACGTGAGATGATGTAGCTTCAATGGTGAACATCACCATGTTGATCATATCATCCATATGACTCGTGTTTAACCTTTCGGTTCTTGTGTTCCGAGGCCATGTCTGTACATGCTAGGCTCGTCAAGTAAACCGTAGTATTTTCGCATGTGTAAACTGGCTTACACCCGTTGTATGTGAACGTAGAATCTATCACACCCGATCATCACGTGGTGCTTTGAAACGAAGAACTTTGGCAACGGTGCATACTAGGGAAGAACACATCTTGATATTAACGTGAGAGATCACCTTATCATGCTACCGTCGCGATCACATCTAAGCATAACAATAAGGTGCATAAAAGGATTAACATCACATGCAATTCATAATTGTGATATGATATGGCCTTTCTTCTTGTGCTTTTGATCTCCATCTCCAAAGCACCGGCATGATCTCCATCATCACCGGCATGATCTCCATCAAAGTGGCGCCATCACCATGGTTGTCCACCAACTATTGCAACTACAACTAATGCTACTCTTAGCAATAAAGTAAAGCAATTACATGGTGATTCAATGACACGCAGGTCACATAAAATAAAAGACAACCATATGGCTCCTGCCGGTTGCCGTACTCATCGACATGCAAGTCGTGAAAGATTACAAACATGATCATTGCATACATTATCACAAATCACATATTGGCCATACCACATCACATGACCCCCTCTGCAAAAACAAGTTAGACGTCCTCTACTTTGTTTATGCAATTTTTACGTGGCTTGGGTCAACGAGATAGAACCGTTCTAATCTACGCAAAACCACAACGGTGATATAGTAGTTGCTTATTTACTCATCCTTTTGAAAGGCCTTCCATTGAAAATTGCATCTTCACTAAAGCAAGAGAAACAGACACCCGCCAGCCACTTATGCAAAACAACTTGCATGTCAGTCGTGGAACCGGTCTCTCGTGCGTGGACGAGTAAGGTTGGTCCGGGCCGCTTCATCTCACAATACCGCAAAGACGCAAAGTGCACGCGAGAAGATAGCAACATAAAATATCAATGCCCACAGCACTTGTGTTCTAATCGCACCAACATCTACGAATAGATCTAGGCTCTGATACCACTGAAGGGGTCGCAGCATAGAAAACAAAAATTTTCCTACGTAACAAGCGGAATAAACCCCAAGGATCTAGATCTATTAGACGAAGGTAGCGAAGATGAGATCCAATCTCTTACCCTTGAAGATCAACAAACGCGTTTTGTCGGTGCAGGGGTTGGCTAGTCGATCCCCGCAACTAGACTCATCTAGTCGCGAGGAGATGTATTATCCGATCCGAGATCCAATCCGAGATCCAATCCGATGGAGCACCGCACGAGCAGCGCCTCCGCGGTATCCACACGTACAGCTCGATGAAGACTTCCTCTCCTTGATCCCGCAAGCGAGGAGGAAGTGGCTCGTGAGATCTCAGCAGCACGACGGTGTGGTGGTGGATATGGTGGATTTTTTCCCGCAGGGCTTCGCCAAGCCGTGTACGAGAGAGAGGAGGGAGGAGAGGGAGGCCGGCGGCTAGGGTATGGGGGTGTCACGCCCCAGCCCTCCCCTCCTCTTTATATAGGCGTGGGGGCTGCCTTGGCCCCTCCTCCAAGCCCTAGGGCCGGCGGCCAAGGGGGGAGGCTTGCCCCCCAAGGCACCCCTAGGGTTTTGGCCCTTTCACCTTGTTTGGCCGCATGGGCCCTTGGGGGGCTGGTGCGGCCAGCCCATGTGGGCTGCTGCACGCCCCCTTTGGTCCATGTGGGCCATTAGGGCACGTGGGCCCCACTATGGGACCCCTCCGGAACCTTCTAGAATATTCCGATACTCTGCCGGAAAATTCCCGAACTTTTCCGGAACCCTGGAAACAACTTTCCTTATATGAAACTTTATCTCCGGACTCTTCCGGAGCTCCTCGTGATATCTAGGATCTCATCCGAGACACCGAATCAACATTTGATTGCACCATTTACTTATCTCACTAAAACCCTAGCTACATCGAAGCCTTAAGTGTGTGACCCTACGGGTTCGAGAACATGCAGACATGATCAGATCAATAATCAATAGCGGGACCGGGATGCCCATATTGACTCCTACATATTCAACGAAGTTCTTTATCGATTGAACCACGATGCCGGAGATTCTTAATCTCGTATACGATTCCCTTTGTCTCACCGATATTTAATTTGCCCGAGATTCGATCGTCGATATCCCCATATCTAGTTTCATCTCGTTACCTGGCAAATTCTCTTTACTCGTCCATAATATAGAATCACCGTGATTACCACTTAATCACATGGTTGCAACCTTTCTGATGCTATATTACCGAGAGGGCCCAGAGATATCTTTTCCGTCACAAGGAAGGACAAATCCCAGTCTTGATTCATGTCACCCAACAAATACCATCGGAGACACCTGAAAGCCACCTTTATAATCACCCAGTTACGAAGTGACGTTTGATGTCCACAAAGCATTCCTCCGGTAAACGGGAGTGACATAATCTCATGGTCTAAGGAAACTATACTTGGCATACTAAAAGTGTTGGCAATGAAACTTGTGTGACACAATCAATTGCAACTCTTTATTATCGGGTCTTGTCCATCACATCATTACTCCTAATGATATGACTCCGTTATCAAGTGACTGTAACAAGTCCATGGTTAGGAAACTCTAACCATCTCTTGACTAACGAACTAGTCCGGTAGAGGCTTACTAGGGACACCTGGTGTTTATATTCCACACATGTATTATGTTTCCGGTTAATACAATTATAGCATGGATAATAAACTATTATCATAAACATGAATATGCTAATAAACCATTTTATTATTGCCTCTAGGGCATATTCCCAACAGATTCGGCAAAGGGATGGGCTTCGACCTTCTTTTACTGCAAGGACGTGGCACCACCGAACCGGCTGGAGGGCCTTGCCCCCTTCACAGATATAGCCGGCACGCCCATGCCGTCCTGGACGAAGAAACCGTCGGCGAAGATGCCGGCAGACCATGCCGCCATTCAGGCAAAGATTTCGGAGTTAACCTCCGGCTCTCCTCCCCTAACTGGGGAGGACACCATAATATGCTGGGTCAAAAGACGGATCCAGCCCCTCCAGCACCGTACCCGCCTTTTGTGCGAGTACACTGGTAATGCTGATCCCATGAGGACCAGCGAGAAAGACATGGATGAGGAGCTCTATCACGCGCGCCTCAACCGCCTAATCAAAGCCCGGCCCAACGAGGGTCGGCAATACGAAGAATCAATGCCGATGTTCACGGCATCCTACCCTCCCCCAAAGGTACTTTGCCGAAAACAAAGTTCAATTCTTTGAAGGGATGTTAGCTTTATAGCCACAAGCTGACTTGTTTTATTCCTCAGATTCCAGGCCTTTCCACTTCTGGATCAGCTGGCACGTCGTCGTCCAGCAAAGTGATCCAGCGTCCCGTTACCTTTTCTTCGGCTCAAGCAGAGAGCCGGAAAAGGAAGAGCCAGTCTATCACGATTGGCGCCAAGTCATCCGAAGATGACAATGCCCTCGCTGGGCTCAACATCCCCAGCAAGAAGTAAGTCGGCTGACAACGCTTTGTTTTCTTCTTGCTTTGATATTGAGCCGGCCTTGCTGAACTTGCCCCTTATATCATTTGCAGGATAAAAAAGGGCGCACCCCTTAAATCAAAGGTATGCGCCACGCGGAAGAAGGCGTCTCCCGCCGTAGCTCCTGCTACTCCGGTTCCGAAGCCGAACCCCGCCGAAGAGGGTGCCCGCACCGTGGCAGCGGGTCCTATCTTAGGGAGAGCCAGGATTACCCCTCCTTCGCAATGGACGGGGATGACGGGGAAGGTGACAGCACCTCCTTCCCCACCAAGGGCTGAAGCTCCGGCTAATGATGCCCCGACTTTCCCTCTAATCAAAGCAGAAGCCTTTGACGTGGAGGGGTATATTAAGCCGGAGTTCATGAACCGGTTTATGCGCGCCCCTCGGTTGCCCCGAAAGAAAGGAACCACTGTCAGGGACGACGAGCCGGAACAGACCAAAGCCTATGACACCCTTGATGTCATAGAGATCCTTGAGGACCAGCAGCAATACTTCACTGAGTCCTTTGATGCCGGCATGTCCCTTCTGCGCGAGCACTTCCAGGTAAATATCCTCCCCAGTAGCCCCCGAGCACTATGCCGGACTAAATTAGAAAAGATAGCCGACATAGTGGTCAAAGTCAAATGCATCCACGTAACCCCCCGGCATTTAGAGTACCTTCATGTAGCCATATTGTCGTCAAGCTTTAGGCTTTTTAGCAAAACTCCTTACGCAGATTCATCGAGAAATTGGCGCTGAAACCATCACTTCTTTGGGTTTGCGAAATCAGGAGATGCGCCGACTAAGGGCAGAGCTGGCAAACAAGGACACCATTATTGCCGGGTTTGAAGCAGACCGGGTCATTTACCAGGGTAATAATGCCGAGAGAACTTTCAATTTCTTGCTTCTAGCTTTATTTGTCTGCTAACGATATATTTGCCGCAGACGCCATCAACAAGGCCAAGGAGTTCGCAGACAACATGGGAACCGTCGACCAGCTCCGCAACGAGAACATTGAGCTGAAAAAGCTTAATGAATCGATGAAGACAGGGTTAGAATCGGCTCAAAAAGCTCTTGTGCAAGCCGAGCAAAATCTGGAGGCAGAGAGGCAACAGAGCAAAGATTCTCTCTGTGAAGTTCAGGACCGGCTTGACAAGCGTCTGGACGAATCACTGGCAATAGACAACCAGCTTCTGAGTAAGTTTTATACTTAAGAACTCATTTTTGCTGCGTTTGTGTCTGCCTGCTTAACAAGTTAACTTCGCCTTTTACAGCTCCGGCCGGCTTGGGCCATGAACTGACAGCGGAGAACCGGCTTGACCGGATTTTGGAGATGGGGGAAATTATCCCGAAGATACTTTCTTCGGGAAAAAATATTGTTGAAAAATTCTTTCCCGGCAACCCCGAGTCTTTGGCGAACCTGGCAGATTTGCCGGCCGAGTTGGATGAGGCAACTTCGTTCTTTGACGAACGGCTCCGATCCAGCGCTCACGGAGGTGCGAAGACGGCTCTGGGTTTAATGATGGCTCACTACCCAGAAGCTGAAGCTTGGCGGGTGGCATTCGGCTTTCCTCTTGAAAAGGAGGATGGCTCACTGCTTGATGACCAAGATCGCAGGAAGATTCTGCACTCCGTCTTCGGCTATGCCAGCAAGATTGCCAAGATGGTATCGTTGACCACCATCTTCAAGGAAGTTCCGTGCCCGCCAACACCCGTCCAATCAGATGATGACGGCGAGGAGGCGAACTGATGTTAAAGCCAAATTTGCTCATTCGAGCCGGCTTCCCTGAAAGATGTAGACTAGATGTAAGCAAGTCGAACAGTGTGAAGTATTTTGTAAATAACTGTCTTTTGCCATATTTAACTTATCTACTTTTGCGAATTTGCATTTTTTATGCCTCAGTTCAATCTGGCCTTGACACCTTAGCTTTTAAGTGCCAGCAAACCTATTGCGAAGCAAACTTGCTGAGCAACAGGGTACACAATGACCAATCTGTTTATACCCAGAGCAAGTGCCGCCTTTCGGTGCCGGAACACTTTGAAGCAACCCGGCGCAAAAAGCTATCAGATAAACATTATTTGGCAAAATTTTATTTGTTCATCGCCTTAAGGCGGATTCAACAGAGAAAAGAGTTTACCAACTAGCAACACAGGCAATTTCGGGTAAACAGATATTATCAATAAGATCATTGGGAAATAAGGGATGGTACAGATTCTCGAATTCGACATGAGAGAAACCAATTTTTATTTCATGATCACATTGACATGGTTACAATAGAATTTGCTAAGTGTAAAAAGGACGTAGCTGAGCCATATTCCACGGACGTTTTGTCTCGTCTAAGCCGTCATCTACATGCCTTTTCCTCTTTCGACCTTTCTTCCTGGGATCTTTCTTTGAATCCCTTAAGTCGAGCAGGTAATATGACCCGTTTTTCAGAACTTTGCTGATAACGAAAGGCCCTTCCCATGGTGGGGATAATTTGTGCTGCCGGCTTTGCACAAGCCGAAGCACTAAGTCGCCCTCTCGAAAAGATCGACTCCGCACTCTACGGCTCTGGTAGCGACGTAGATCTTGTTGATATATGGCGGATCTTTGGAGAGCTAACTCTCTTTCTTCTTTGAGGACATCTAGGCCCTGTTTGTTTGGGCTTCTGCTTCTGCTTTTAGGGTCCAAAAGCAGAAGCCCAAACAAACACCCCAAAACTGAAAATCGCTTTCGAGAAGCGCGGCCAGAAAATGCACTGAAACAGCGCCCGCCACGGAAAGCTGGTCGAGGGGTGCTTCCGCCGCTTTTGCCTGCTTCCCGAGTAGCGTCGGACGGAAACACCCTCTCTACTTCACATTATCTACAGAAAAATTGCCACTGGATATATCCCAAAGGCCCCCGTGCAAACGAGTCACCCTGACCGCCCGTGTTTCATTTTCCCCATCTCTCCCGTGTCCCAGTCCGTGCCATGGCAGGGCTAGGGTTAGGGTTCGCTGCCACCGGCGCCGTTCCCCGCCGTCGCAGTGCAATCTCTCCTCCTCCCCTCCTTCCCCGCCGCCTCCCTTCCTTTCCTCCTTCATCTCTGGCGCATCACCGGAAGCCCGCGACTTCCCTGGTCGCTGGAAGGAGGAGCTCGTCCCTGTCCTCACCACCGGGAAGGAGAAGCTTGCCCCCGTCGTCTTCGTCCAGTGGTGTCCGTCGTGGTCAGGACCTGATCTCCGTTGCTGTACTAGATCTCCGTAAGGCACCGGCCGATCTTGCTTTTTCAGATCTCCCGTTGGTGTCTTGGATCTCCACGATTCACGGGCAGCCAGATCTTGTCCATGAATCATACTTTGAGATAACTGTTTCGTGGATCTGTTGGTGCACGCATAAAAAAATCAGTGGAGCTAAAATGAATTCTGATATTTTTTCTGATAAGAGCCTGTTTGAAAGTATTGAAGCAAAAAAAGTAAATTGAGGAAATTCGGTTATTGATTTAATATTGTTTACATATTTACAAAAACTGTGAAAATTTAGAGTAAAAGCCAAAAAATAAAAGCTAAAAGCCAAAATAAAGCCTATATAATTATTTTGGAAAAAAGGTAAATCACCTCTTAAACATCATAATTATGTAAAATAAGTTAAAAACAATTGTTTCGCTTCAAATCGGCACTTATATAACATCTTCAGCACTCAGGGGCATTCCAGACATTTCACACAGAAAACCAACAGCTACAGCTGCCAACAGCACTCCTGCCAAACATCAAATCTCTGCTTCCAACAGCTGCTTCTCACAGCTGCTTTTCCACAGCTCAAAAGCTACAGCTGCTTCTCAAAAGCTGCAGCCCAAACAAACAGACCCCTAAGCCGTCTTGACGTGCTTCTTCTGTGTCTTCTTCGACGTAGGCCGCGACTCTAGGCGAATCGTGGATCATGTCGGATGGGAGCACCGCTTCTGCGCCATAGACAAGGAAGAAAGGGGTGAAGCCGGTTGATCTATTTGTGGTAGTACGAATACTCCATAAGACCGCCGGCAATTCATCAACCCACGCGCCGGCTGCCCGATGTAGAGGAGTTTCAAGCCTCGGCTTAATACCCTGCAGAATAATGCCGTTAGTGCGCTCTACCTGTCCATTGGATTGCGGGTGTGCCACCGATGCCACATCGAGTCGGATCTTTGATCGGCTGCAGAACTTCGCTAGCTCACCGACGGCAAAGTTTGTGCCATTGTCGGTGATAATACTATGCGGTATGCCGAATCGGGTTGTAATCTCGACGATGAACTTTGTTGCTGTAACTCCGTCGAGTTTCTTGATGGGCTTTGCCTCCACCCACTTTGTGAATTTGTCGACCGCCACCAGCATGTGGGTTAAGCCTCCCCTTGCCGTCTTAAAAGGTCCCACCATGTCGAGCCCCCAGACCGCGAACGGCCAAGTGATGGGGATCGTTCGAAGCTCCTGAGCCGGCAAGTGAATCTGCTTTGCGTAGCGCTGACATCCTTCACAAGTCTTGACGATGTTGATAGCATCCTCTTTAGCCGTCAGCCAGAAGAATCCGTGCCGAAATGCCTTGGCGACTAACGCCTTTGCCGCCACGTGATGCCCACATTCGCCGGAGTGGATTTCTTCTAAGATTTGCCGTCCTTCCTCTAGAGAGACGCATCTTTGGAAGATGCCGGATGTGCTCCTCTTGTAGAGTTGCCCGTTAATAATCGTGTACGCCTTTGCTCGATGCTCAATTTGACGGCTTAACACCTCGTCGTCCTTAGGCAGTTTCTTATTAACCAAGAAATCAATGTAGGGTGTGGTCCAATCTGGGGTTACCAAGCACACCTGAACTGATTCTGCCGACAAAGGGTAATCTTCATCGCCACCTTTGATGGACGGCTTGTGAAGGTGATGGAGGAATACGTCTGGTGGCACCGCCTTTTTCTTGGATCCTATTCTGGCCAAGGCATCAGCAGCTTCATTGTTATCTCGGGAGATATGTCAAACTTCTAAGCCGGCAAAGTATCGGCCGAATTCGTCGACTGTTCTTCTGTATTCCGCCATTGTGGGACTCTTCGTGTGCCAACATCCATCAAGTTGCTGCACAACCAGATCTGAGTCGCCATAGCAGAGGATGCGCTGTACTCCCAACTCCTTAGCCATGTGAAGACCATGAAGGAGAGCCTCATACTCTGCTACATTGTTGGTGGCGTTGAAGTGTATTTGGAGGACATAACTGAGCTTATCACCCTTAGGCGATTTTAGAACCACTCCAGCCCCCGAGCCTTCCTTCATCTTCGAGCCATCGAAGTGCATTATCCAGTACTGAGAATCCGGCAAAGGTGTGCTTTCCATTGCCTCTGTCCAATCTGCAACAAAGTCGGCTAAGACCTGAGACTTGATGGCGGTCCTCGGCTTGTACTGTATGTCGAAAGCTGCTAACTCGATGCCCCATTTGGCGACTCGACCCGTTGCGTCGGCATTGTTGATGATTTCCCTTAATGGAGCCTTGCTGACCACCGTGACTATGTGATCATGGAAGTAATGACGCAGTTTCCTGGCGGCAAAGAATACGCCATAGGCTAACTTCTGGTAGTGGGGATAGCGCTGCTTTGAATCTGAGAATACCTCACTAATAAAATAGACGGGGCGCTGATCCGGCCATTGCTTTCCCTCTTCCAGGCGCTCAACTACAATGACGGCACTGATAACAAAGTTTGTGGCCGACAAATAGAGCAAGAGTGGCTCTCTTTCCTTTGGAGCCGCCAAGATTGGAGCATGCGTCAATGTATACTTCAGCTGAGCTAAAGTTGCTTCTGCTTCCTCCGTCCAGACGAAATTATCCGACTTTTTGAGGAGTTTATACAGGGGCAAAGCTTTATCTCCAAGCCGGCTGATGAAACGGCTTACAGCCGCGGCGGAACCCGTAAGCCGCTGTATGTCCTTCAGACAAGTCGGCTTCTCGATGTTCTGAATCGCCTTTATCTTTTCCGGGTTGACTTCGATTCCTCTTTGGGAAACAATGAAGCCCAGAAGCTTGCCTGCGGGTACACCGAAGACGCATTTTGCCGGATTAAGCTTCATCTGGTACTCCCTTAGGTTTGCAAAGGTTTCCGACAGATCGGCGATGAGATCGCCACGCTTCTTCGACATGACTGCAATGTCGTCAACATAGACGTGAACATTGCGGCCAATTTGCTTGTCCAGACACCGCTGCATACACCTTTGGTAAGTAGCACCGGCGTTCTTTAAGCCGAACGGCATTGTGACATAGCAATAATTGCCATATGGCGTAGTAAAAGATGTCTTGATTTGATCTGACTCCTTCATCTTTATCTGATGGTAACCCGAATAAGCGTCCAGAAAACATAGCATCTCTGAGCCGGCAGTTGAATCAATGACCTGATCGATGCGCGGTAAAGCGAACGGATCTTTAGGGCAGGCTTTGTTTAAGCCGGTGAAATCAATGCACATACGCAGCTCCGAGGTGTTCTTCTTTGGGACTAGCACGGGATTTGCTAACCAATCAGTGTGGACAACTTCACGAATGAATTTGGCGGTTGTGAGCCTTAGGATCTCCTTTCCAACCGCCTTGCGCTTCTCAGTTCTGAGCCGACGAAGGCCTTGCTTGACCGGCTTTGCGTCCTTGTTGACTTTTAGGGAGTGCTCGGCAAGTTTCCTCGGAACACCTGGCATGTCAGATGGCGACCAGGAAAAAATGTCCCGGTTCTCACGGAGAAACTTGACGAGCTCGCCTTCCTATTTGTCGTCGAGACCGGTGCCGATGATGGCCTCCTTTGTCGGATCCTCCTTTGAGAGCTTGATTTTCTTGGTGTCATCCTTTGGCTTGAAGCTTGAGTCGACTTTGGAGGACGGCTTTTCAGTCGCCGGCATCTCATCGGGACCAATTGTTTTCTTGAGGTCCTCCAACTCTTCCCTGCAGATTGCTTGTTCAGCATGGATGGCATTGGAGGCCTCGCATTCCTTGGCTTTCTTGAAGTCTCCCTTAACTGTGATGACGCCATTGGGTCCCGGCATTTTCAGCATGCAGTAGATGTAGCAGGGCCGTGCCATAAACTTGGCAAAAGCCGGACGTCCAAAGATTGCATGGTATGCACTTCTGAAGGGAACCACCTCAAAAGAGACGTCCTCAGTCCGAAAATTATCGGCTTCACCGAAGGTGACCTTCAGGGTAATTTGCCCCATCGAGGAAGCTTGTCGTCCCGGCACAATCCCATGAAACTTCACAGTACTGTGGGTGAGTTGTGACTCGGAAATACGCATCCTCCTTAACGTTGCGGCGTAAAGTATGTTGATACTGCTACCGCCATCCATGAGTACCTTTGTCAACTTGTACTTGTCGACTATTGGGCTGACGACTAAGGCGTAGGTGCGCTTTGCAGGAACTCTATCCGGGTGATCGCTGCGATCCCATGTGATGGGTGTGTCTGACCAATCCAGATATTGAGGAACTGCGGGCACCGTAGCGTTGAGTTCTCGCCAAGCCGCCTTTTCTTTGCGTGAAGAATCTGTTGCCAGGTTGACGATGAGACTTTCGGCATGCTTAGGGAATTTTCTGCCTTTTTCTTTGGAGGCGGCGTCATCCGACTCTGAAGCAGCTTCTTCCTTCTCTTTGTCGTCCTTCCTGGACTTGCGCTTGTTCCTTGACTTGCCGGCCTTGGGGTCCTTAGCGATGTCTCGATTAATGTGACATTGCTGGAGCGTGTGGGAACTTGTCCCATCTGGCCTCAGATGATGGACACAGGGGTTGTGCTTGATGTCGTCATACTTCACCGCTGGTGGCCGGGATGATTGGTTATTTGCCGGCTTCTTGCCTTGCCACTTGCCATTGCTTGAACCACCCTTTCCAAAGGCGGCAGCGACCTCATGAGAAGGGCCGGCTTGATCTTCAACCTTCTTTTTCCTGGACTCGCGTCGACGGTTTTCGGCATCCTCCCTGTTGTCATCATCGGCGGCGGCGTATTTGTTTGCACAAGCGAGTAAGCCCCCCAAAGTTTCCGACTCGTCGCTATAGATCATGAAGCGGAAAGTCGTCCCCTTCCTCAGAGATTGCTTGAAAGCGTGAATCGCCTGAGTTTCTGAGACGCCTTCGCAAGCGTTCTTGATTTCACTCCATCGTGAGACGAACTCACGGCTAGACTCGTTCCTTTGCTGCACGCACCGCTGTAAGTCGAAAATCGACTTTGGGCGCTTATATGTGCCCTGGAAGTGCTGGATAAAAACACGCTTCATGTCACTCCAGGTATGAACTGTCCTTTCGGGCAGACCTTCAATCCACATGCGTGCCGTCCCGGTTAACATCAGGGGCAAAAATCGCACTGCCGAGTCGGCGCTGCCTTGATATATGTCGCAGGCACTGACGTAATCTGAGAGCCAGGTCTCAGGATTAGCCGTACCGCTGTACTTCTCAACCATCTTTGTTACGTTCGACAAAGTGGGAGGTAGAATTTGCTCTCTGATTGTTCTGCCAAAACACTTGGGGCCGAGGTACTGGGCATCTCTGGCCGACTTCCTCTCCTCGATTAGGCTTCGAACATCATTTGCTGGTGGCGGTTTAGCAACCGACTTTTCTTGTCTTGGTTCTTCCCTGTGACGGCTTTGGCTCGCCCGGCTTGCATTACGTGGAGGGCTTGGAGTCCTTTGTCGTCGTGGAGGGGGTATGTATTTGGAAGTGTTATCTCCCTCTTTGCGCGGTGGGGGCGGCGGTGGAGGTGGCATATGACCTCTGTTTCCCTCCCTTCGGGGTTGATTTTCCCCTTCACGTCGTCGCTCCTGACGAGGTGGAGCCACCTTTTCCGTGCGAGGATCCTCCTTTCGCTCTCGGCTCCGATGCCTTTCCTGACCAGCTTCACGATGGCGTGAAGAACCTGTCCGGGATTCCGCGCCTCTAGGCTGCTTGTCCTTCGGGTCCTTGCTGCCTTTGTTGTGACTGCTTGAGCCGGCCGGGTCGTCATCTGGGTCGGCAGGGGCAGCAACCATTGGCTTGTTAGCGGTTGACTTGCAAAGGCGAGAATCATCAACAAGCCGCCATGTTTTGACTTGCGAATCATTCTGCTGCTGCTGTGCAACCTCCAGTAGATAAGCCGAATATTTAAGCCGAGCGTCACGATCCAGAGATTTGTCGAACATGACCTCCTGGGCAGCCTCCGTATTTTTGGCTGGGGTATTGAAGTAACACAGATTTGTCACCGGGTCACGTCGGTGGTGGTACTTCCTCCAGACTGAATCTACATGATCGGCTTCCCATTTGCTACGGAAATCCAACCTCTTATGCAGGTTCTTATCACGAGCCAGACGGAAAACATCGTCTGCCCCCTTTTCCCCCTGCTTTCGGATGAACTACGTTTCCTTGTTTGTGAGCTCAACTTCACGCTCTACTATCTGGGCGGCTTGCTCCTCAAGTAGGGTGCGGCGTTTCTCAATGTCGTCCAGCGATGCATTTGGAGGAAGTGGCGTCAACAGTTGCTTGCAGCTCGCCA
Source organism: Puccinellia tenuiflora (assembly GCA_012064385.1). NCBI lineage: Eukaryota > Viridiplantae > Streptophyta > Magnoliopsida > Poales > Poaceae > Puccinellia > Puccinellia tenuiflora. Next base: position 536,822 of record QRDG01000419.1, read on the forward strand.
TCTTTCTTTCGTGCTCCCTCTACGTCACGCATCGCCGGTCTTAGCGTCGATGTCGTCTCCTCCAGCCGGCCTTCTGTCTGCCCCCTTTGATGGAGCCAGTGGTGGTACGAAATCCACCTTGAGATTTCCGGCTTGCGGAGTTTTTTCTTCGCCATTGGCGGCTTTCGAGGTGTTGGGGTCGGCATTAGGATCCGAGATGTTTCCCATCAAGACCTCGATAGGGTGTCCCAAGCAGGACGCAACCTTCCGACTGAAATCGTCGGATTCTCCTTCAGACTCAGGGTCTTGCTCCATAGGAGCGGTGTCCACTGATCCGGCTTCTGAATCTGCCTCCATCTGCAAAGCAGGAAGGATTGACTCAGGTAGTGTCGTCGACTCGTTTGAGCCGGATTCTCCAGCCATGCCGACGAAGTGGAAACCCGGCGCCGCCCCTGAGGTTGCGTCATCTTCGGAGTCCTCATCGTCAGCATCAAAGGCTAGATCCAGATCAGCTATCTCCTCAGAGTCTAGATCTGATCCATCTTCAAATTTGTAGGGGTGGGTGGTGGGCAAACTCGATGTGAACCCGAGATCGTCCAAAGCCTGGGCAGTGAAGCCGACGAAGATGTCGAAACCGCCGATGGAGACCGTGGAACAGCCGGCGGGATCCTCCTTTGCCGGCGTCCAGAGGCCATCGTTGAAGACGTGGCCGGCTCCCGATTCGTCGAAGTAGCTCACCATGCCGACCGCGATGGTGTCGCCGACTCCGCCTGCAGCTCCTGGACAGATCGAAACCCCAGAGGTCTCCTGCCCCACGGTGGGCGCCAACTGTCGTGGTATTGTCGAATCTAGCCGCGGCAGGGGTGCCATCGAGCTAGGTAGAGCGAGGGGTTTTGGAGAAGTTGGGGATTCCGGCTTAGGGATAGACACCAGTTTACCCAGCTTCGGATCACACGACGGTGGCGTGATCCTACGTGCTGCTATAAATCACTATATAGGCAATATCGCCGGGTTACAGTGAGATCTCGCCGAGATTGAGGTTCTCGTCGAGATGAATCGTATATGAGTGCGTGCCCTAAGGCGTCCCGTAGGCCGGCTTATAAAGGCGTCCGGCCTAGGGCTTACAGGGGAAAACCTACCGACTAAGTCAGAGTCCTGAACTAATCCGGCTTGGGCTTTGTCTTGTGGGCTAAGTCTTCCGCAATACCAGCTGCCTTCTGGAACCTTCCTTAGCCGGATGGGCCTCCTGCGCTTCATCATACTGGGCCGCCCGATAAGCCGGAATTCGGCTTATCACCACTGGGCCACCCTGGTATTCTGGCTTAGCTTCATATCCGTGAGGGTACCTGTTCGGCATAACCCCAACAGTCGCCGCACATCAAGCTCATCCGGCTCCTCCGAACGCGGCTCCTGTAGCTCAACCGAACGACAAGGCCAAGTCCTCCATTGACTACAGCCGACTTCGGGTGTCTGACAATATGTCTTTCTCTGAAGCTTATGCTGAAGCGGTCGACCTGAATGATCAATTCGCCAGGCTAAAGGATGATGAGCAAGCGGCTCTTAGGTCCCTTCACATGATTCATAACATAAGTTCTTATAACTTTTACCCTTTATGTTTTCTACTAGCCTCCTATTGCAGTAGCCCCCAAGCACCTGTCTGTGGTGACTTGTGACTAGGATAGGTGCTTTGCTTTGAAATTAAAGTCAACTGCTGTGTAGAAAAATTTTGCACACTGTAGCCCCCAAGCACTGAGTCCTTAGCTCTACTAGGATTCGGGGCTGCTGATTTGCTATCTGTCGGGTCCTTGGACGGAAAAACTTTTCCACGAGTAGCCCCCAAGCGCCGAGTTGTCAGCCTGCGACGGCTTGGAGCTACAAATCAATGCAATTTATTGGTACTTAACTTGTAGAAAAAATTTCTTGCTCTGCGAGTAGCCCCCAAGCGCCAAGTTGTTGACTTGTGACGACTTGGAGCTGATGACTTGTTTGACTAGGACCCATGCCTGCTGGTTGTAAAAGAAAATTTTGACTCCTGAGTAGCCCCCAAGCGCCAAGTTGTTAACTTGTGACAACTTGGAGCTCATGACTTCTCTGCGCTGACTTGTAAAGCCTGACTTATCAGTTCTAACTTGTAAGCTGCGACTTGTCAATTCTGACTTGTAAGCCATGACTTGTGATTGCAGAGCCTTATCTCCAAGATGAAGAGGGATATGAAGGAGCTAGAGGACCAGGCAGCTGCTAGTGCCAGGTCTGCTCAAGCTGAAAAAGAGCACTCTCTTCAATTGGAGAAGGAACTGAAAGCTTTATCTGCTCAACTGGAGCAGGTGAAGAGAGAATCTGCAGATGCTAAGAGGGTTGCCCAAAAGGCACATAATGACCTGAAAGCTGTCTTTGACACCTGCCGCAAAGGCATTGGGGCCATGTGCCAACACATATTTGGTAAGTTTCTGCCTTTGCTTACTCCTTCTTTGCATTTTTCTGAACTACTTTTATACTGACGATGACTGACTTCATTTCTGCAGGGCTGATTCCCCAAAACCCAAGCTGCCCACTAGCCAACAACTTCATGAGATGCTTGACCACTGTCATGGGCTGCAAGAGGGAGCCCGTGCTGTGGTGAAATATCTGAATGCTAAGGGCAAGTGCCCCAAAGAACCTGAGCGTCTGGTGGACGAGTTGTCTAGGGCACCAGGGTACATGCGGCTGTGGAAGCAATCTTCTTTGAGGAGAGCATCCATCAGAATCCTTGCCCTAGCTCACAGTTATTATCCCACTGTCTTAGGAGCCGGCACTGCTTACTATGGGAAAGCCAGAACAACATGAGGATGGCAGATCCTTTACCCAAGACGACTTCAAGGCTGAGGAAAAGCTGGTGCGGCCATACGCTTGTGAGATTGCCAACAAGATGGACCCTGAGGTATGGGTTCATCACTATGACTTGGAGAACAAAAGGGTTGCTCCAGAGACTCCTGAGATTGTAAAATTTGGCCGCCCCTCACAGGACTCAGCTGGTGTCCCCTCTTCATCTGCTGCACCGAGTTCCTCATCACCGGCGGCTCCTGCTCCTGGTGCCGAGCCTATACTGAAGACTCCTGCTGCGCCCACTCCTTCCAGAGCTATCTCTGGTGACACCCACAAACAAGAAGAGCTGGCTAAGCATATGAAGAGTCCCTGAGGCACTGGTTTTCAAACGAAGAGAGTCGCCACCAAGCCTCCTATGAAGCCGGCTCCTGCCTCTGCAGCTCAGACAAAGAACAAGTCTCCTGTGAAGAAGGACTCCCCGATTCCATCTGAGAAGTCGACTCCTCTGGAGGATCATCCCTTGGATGACTTTTGAATTTTTATGATAATGTTCTACTGGTGTTTAAACTTTGTAATGATGCAGTGCTGGTGCAAAACCTTTTTAGGTATTTTGAACTACTTGTTCTGAAATTGTGCCAATCGGCTTGTAATGACTTGCTGTTAAACTTGTGAGATTGATATGTGTTATCTATGCAAGTCATTTTGTGGTTCTTATAACCCATCTAATTATCCACTGATGAATAAGTAGGCCCTGCATGACTTATCTTACAGCTTGTGCTGACAGGCTCCTGACACCTCATGTCCCTTAGGATTCATAAGAGCCGGAGACGAGTCATGCCTGTAGACTAATCATATTGTGCAGGATGCATCTGACTTACCAGCAAGAAAATTAGGAAAAGTTTGGCTACTGTGCCGGGTTCAAGAGTCTAAGCTTTGACTTTTTTCACTGAAAAGCAAGTCCCCAAGAACCTGATGATCAAAACTTAAAAAGATAAAGCGCACTCGCTAGGTGACTCGACTAAAGAACTCATATTCACAGAAGCCGGCTTTACTTCCTTTGATCATAATAATTTGATTACATCTAGGCATAGCTTACTGGGCTCTTGCCTTTCAACTCATAAAACTATTACAACTTAAGTATAATAAGGACGTAACTGAGCTATGTTCCATGGCCTCTTTGCCTCTGCATAGGATCTAGCGTATGAGCTGTGTCAGCTCCTTTACTTTCACTTGCCGGCTCTCGTACATCTATTAGATAGTACTACCCATTGTGCAAGTTCTTTCTTATGACGAACGGTCCTTCCCATGGTGGAGATAACTTGTGCATCCCTTCCCTGTTTTGGACAAGGCGAAGCACTAAGTCGCCTTCCTGGAAAGTCCGAGTCTTGATTCTGCGTGCAGTGATATCGCCGCAAGTCCTGCTGATAAACTGCTGATCTCTTAAGGGCTAACTCCCTTGCTTCCTCAAGTGCGTCCACCGAGTCTGGCGAGCGAGTTCATTCTCTGTCTCGACATAATTAGCGACTCGTGGCGAGTCATGCAGCAAGTCGCTTGGCAGGACGGCTTCTGCTCCATACACCATGAAGAAAGGTGTGAAGCCAGTGGATCTGTTAGGAGTCGTCCTTATACTCCTAAGTACTGCTGGCAGCTCCTCAACCCAACACCCGGCGGCTCTTAGCAAGGGGACTCAGAGCCGAGGCTTAATTCCCTTCAGCAACTCCTGATTTGCCCTCTCTGCTTGTCCATTGGACTGTGGGTGTGCTACTGAGGCTAGGTCGAGTCTGATGTTGTTCTCACCATAGAACTTGGCCATCTCTCAAACTGATAAGTTGGTACCATTATCTGTAATCATGCTGTGAGGATATCCGAAGCGTGTTGCTATTTTCCTGAAAAATCTCACTGTTGATGCTCCGTCGACTCTGCTGACGGGTTCGACTTCCACCCACTTGGTGAACTTGTCAACTGCTACTAATAGATGGGTCTTCTGACAGGGCGACTTTGAGAAAGGACCCAGCATATCAAGTCCCCAAACTGCAAACGGCCAGGTGATAGCAATAGTTCTGAGTTCTTGGGCTGGTACGTGGTCTTGCCTTACGTACCTTTGGCACCCGTCACAAACTCGCACTATCTTTTCTGCGTCCAGATGTGCTGTTAACCAAAAGAACCCGTGCCTGAAAGCTTTTGACACCAAGCATCTAGTGGATGCATGATGACCACAATCACCTGCATGAATCTCTTGCAGTATTTGCCTGCCCTCTTCTGCAGACACACACCTCTGGTAGACTCCAGTGACACTCTTCTGTACAACTCGCATCAATGTACTGTGTAGGACTTGCATCATCTTATGAGCTGTCTCTGTTTGACTTCATCCTGTGGTAGTTCACCCCTAAGGAGATATGCAAGGTAGGGCTCTGTCCATGCTGGTATTGCTCGTACTGCTGCCACCAGTGCCGACTCTGGATCTGGGAGGCTAACTCCTCCTCTGAGGGCAACTTGACTGATGGGTGGTGAAGTTCATCCACAAATACATTTGGGGGTACTTTCTCTCGACGAGAGCCGAGTCGTGATAGCGCATCTACGGCCTCGTTCTTGCGTCTGTCAATATGCTCCACTTGATAACCAGAAAAGAACCCGGCTATCTGTTCGACTACTCTTCTATAAGCCGCCATGTTTGCATCCTTCGAGTCCCAGGTTCCAGATACTTGCTGGGCTACGAGATCCGAGTCTCCAAAGCACCTGATACGCTTGATGTTCATCTCCTTGGCCAAACGCAGGCCATGTAGCAAAGCCTCATACTCTGCCATGTTGTTTGTACAGTCAAAATGTAACTGAAGGACATATGCCAACTTATCTCCTTTTGGTGAAGTTAGAACCACGCCGGCTCCTGAGCCCTCTAGCTGTCTGGACCCGTCGAAGTGCATTGTCCAATATTTGGTGCAAGGTGAACTTGGTGAGGATGTGCAATCAGTCCAGTCATTGACGAAGTCGACCAAAGCTTGGAATTTAATTGCTGTCCTAAGCTCATATGTGATATGGTAAGGACCCAACTCGATTGCCCACTTGGCGACTCGACCTGTTGCATCTCTGTTGCGTATGATATCAGCTAGTGGTTCTTGGAAATAATGCTTAAGCTTCCTACTTGCAAGGAAAACTCCTTAGACTAGCTTCTGCCATTGAGGGTACTTTTGCTTTGACTCTGTGAGGACTTCACTGATGTAATAAACAGGCCTCTGCACTGGATACTCTTTTCCTTCCTCTGATCGTTCCATAACTACTACTGCGCTGACCACCCTTTCATTGGCAGCCACATATAATAGCCTGGGCTCCTTATCTGTAGGAGCTACAAGTACTGGTGCTGATGATAGGGTTTTATTCAAGTTCTCAAAAGCATCATCGCCTTCTTTATCCCATATGAACTTATCCGACTTCTTCAAGAGTCGATAGAGAGGACCCGCCTTCTCTCCGAGTCTTGAGATGAATCTGCTGAGAGCTGCTACACAACCAGCGAGTTTCTGAACGTCCTTTAGACAAGTCGGCCTCTGCAGATTGTGAATAGCCTTGATCTTCTCTAGGTTTGCTTCAATGCTTCTCTCTGAAACAATGAAGCCTACGAGTTTGCGGACTCCAAAAACACATTTGGTTGGGTTTAGTTTCATCTTGTACTTTGCAGGTTATCAAAGGTTTCTGTCAGGTCTGCTATCAAGGAGTCGGCCTTTTGAGACTTGACAACTACGTCATCCACATAAGCGTGAATATTCCTTCCAATCTGTTCTTTGAAACAATTCTGGATGCACCTCTGATATGTAGCTCCTGCGTTTTTTAGTCCAAAGGGCATTGTTGTATAACAAAATGCTCCAAAGGGTGTGATGAAAGACGTCTTCAGCTCATCCTCTATGTTGAGTCTGATCTGGTGGTACCCTGAATAGGCATCCAAAAAACAAAGTAACTCTGACCCCGCTGTGGAGTCAATGATCTGGTCAATACGAGGCAATGCAAACGGGTCCTTAGGGCAATGCTTGTTAAGACCCGTGAAGTCGATGCACATGCGCAACTCTCCTGTTTTCTTTGGCACTAGCACTGGATTGGCTACCCACTCTGGGTGAAAGACTTCCTTGATGAACTCGGCTGCGAGGAGCCGAGCCACCTCTTCTCCGATGGCTTTCCTCCTGTCATCGTGAAACTTGCGCAAACCTTGCTTAACTGGTCTTGCATTAGGGTTAACGTGTAAGCTGTGCTCGGCGAGTTCTCTCGGGACTCCTAGCATGTCCGATGGCTTCAATGCAAAGACGTCCCGGTTCTCACGGATGAACTCGACGAGCGCAGTTTCCTATTTATCAGAAAGGTGTGCCCCAATGGTGAACTGCTTGGAGGAATCACCAGGGGTAAAGTCGACTTGCTTTGTATCCTGAGCTGACTTGAATTTCATCTTCTCCTCTGTGGCCGGCTTCTTAAGGACCGAGTTGTCCTCCGGGTCCACGTTTGCCTTATAAAATTTCAGCTCCTCTTGAGCACAAGCTGTCTCGGCCATAGCTGCATCTCCTAGTTCACACTCCAATGCCATCTGTCTGCTGCCATTAACTGTAATGACTCCTGCTGGACCTGGCATCTTGAGCTTCAAGTAAACATAGCATGGTCTGGCCATAAACTTAAAGTATGCTGGTCGACCAAAGAGAGCATGGTATGGACTCTTAAGATCCACTACCTCAAAAGGCATAATCTCTGAACGAAAATTCTCCACTGTGCCAAAAGCAACCTCAAGATAAATCTTACCGATTGGCTTGGCTGACTTCCCTGGTAAGATTCCATGAAAAACTGTCTCAGTGGGTATTAGCTGCCTATCTTGCAGCTGCATCCTCTTGAATGTGTCATAATATAAGATGTTGATACTACTGCTACCATCCATGAGCACTTTGTTCAATGTGTAGCCCCCAACTTGAGGTGCCACCACCAAGGCCAGCTGCCCTGGGTCATCGACTCTTGGTGGATGATCTGCCCGACTCCATGTGATTGTTTGCTCTGACCACCTGAGCCATTGTGGGATTGCCGGCTCCACTGCATTGACAGCTCTAACCTTTAATTTCTTGGCACGCTTGGACGTGCTTGTTGTGAATACATGGTAATTGCCACGACTCGGGTTCTGTGGCCGAGTTGTGACATAATACTGCCCATTGTCATCGTGAAGCTGCTTCGGGTTCTGCTGGAACCCGCCCTGTTGGTTACCTCCTCCCTGAGGTTGGTTAGGGTTATTGCCGGCTCCTCCACCGTGGTTGCCGGGTCCTCCATCACCATTGTTTCCTCTATATCCATTGTTGTTGCCTCTATTTCCTGGTCCTGGTAATCTGGCACGCTGCAAATCCATGCACTGTCCCAAGGTGTGACCACACTTGCCGTTTCTGGCGTGCTTAGGGTATGGACTCGCTAGAACCTCCTATGTGGTCGGCCTACGTCCCTGATACCCTTGAAAATTGTTGTCCTTTCGTCTGACCCCAGTGTTTGTGTTAGCCACTAGGTCAGAGTTGTCTCCATATGGCCGCTTGTTACTTCCCTGGTTCTGGTTTTGATTCTGGTTCTGACCATTGCCACCGTGTACTTTAGGCCCTTCCTCCTGATCCTTTGTTTTGTCTGTGGCAGCGTGCTTATTAGCACCTGCCATGATCTCGCCGATCGTAAGGGGAATACCTTGATTCAGGCTCTCCTTCATACGACCCAGCTTCCAGCTCAAGGGATTGTAGCTGCAATTTCTCTCCATTGCCATTAGCACTGAAATCGTTGGGAGTCCTTGCGATGAGTTGATGATCTCCGAGACCCGCTTCATCCAATGCCTTGCAGACTCGCCCTTTCTCTGAACACACCGCTCCAAGTCCTCTATGGTACTAAGCTTTTTGCATGTTCCCTGGAAGTTCTGTATGAAAGCCGACTTCAACTGCTCCCAAGAATTGATTGATCTAGGAGACAAGTTACGCATCCATACTTTGGCTGCTCCCTCCATCATAAGGTACATGAATTTGGCACACAGATTACCTGTGGCATTGCGGATACTCATCGCCATCTCGTATGTGCCCAACCAGGAAGTCGGGTCCATGTTGGGCTCGTAGTTGGGAACTTTGCGCGACTCCTTGAAGTCGCTGGGGAAAGACTCGGACCTGATGGCATCTGACAGGCATTCTGGTCCTGTTAGTGAAGGAGAAATATCAGGAAAAGTCACCTCTGTGTGCGCCCGGGTTGGCTGAGGCTGGTTATCTGGACCAGCTAGGGCTCTGTCCCTCTCAGCCTCCCGTGCCCTGGCCGCCTCCCTCTCTCGTCGCTGTCTTGCTTCATCAACCACCAGTTGAGCTCGTGAGGTAGTTGGTATGTTTGCCCTGTTCCTCTCTTGTTCACGGCGTCTTGCACTTGTAGAGTTGGCCGGGTGAGACTCGTCATGCCGACTCCTCGTGCCAGAGTTGAACGGTGTCGAGTGCAGCCTACTTGCATCTGGAAACGCTGGATAAAGAGCTTGCTGAGTCATTGCTGTCTTCAGTATCTCAATAGCATGGCGGGTCTCCTGTCCCGCTGCTCCTTCTGGTATCTCGATGTTCTCTAGCCTCATGGTTGCCGCATGAACGTTGTCCATTGGGTTAGAGTAATGCCCTTCTGGCGTACGAAACCTGCCAGGTGGAGGTCCCATACCACCTGTTGATCCTCCTCCGACTCCTCCTTCAGGTGGCGGTCCGTTGGTACCGTTGCCGCCTGGTCCTTCAGGTGGTGGTGGTGGTGGTGGTGGTGGTGGTGGTGTTGCTCATCCTCCTGTGCCGCCTCCTGCAGCTGATGAGCTTCCTAGCCCGGCTCCTGCGCCTGGGCCATTGGGTGTGTTGAACAAAGAAGTAGGGTTGACAATGACTCCACCACGCAGGCGACTCCTCGCCCTGCGATGCTGAATAGAGGTGAGTTCCTCCTGACGACTCCTTACAACCTGGGCCTCTGTCTGGACCCGGGCTCGCTCTTCTGCCAATCTGTGATTTGCCTCTGTGATTTCTGCTAGTTGCCTCTCTAACGCAGGACGAGCACTGGCTAATTCAGCCGCCCGCTCTGCTGCATTGCTTGCATTGATTTCCTTTGTCAATAGACTTGGATCAAACTGGTTTCCGCCGTTCCCAGACATATAGAATCCAACGACGCGGGCGCGTACTGGCGACTCCGCGTAATCCCCTCTTCAATTCCATACCCAAGCCGATCCTCGAACAAGGGCAAGATAGACTCTGAATCAGCGTCGTAATCTGGCTCCATACATGGCTCCGCCAGCGACTCCTCTTCATGGTTGACAGCAAGTTGTTTTTCTGGCTCGGCGATGATGCCGACTTCTGATGTACCGACCGACTCCTCGCCGTCGGATTCGACAACAACTGTTGGCTCTGATACTGATTCCGCCGAGTTAGCGCGAAGACCCTACGCGCAAACCATGCCAACGAACACGTTGATCCCTCCAAAGACAAGCTGATAACCCTCGTCGACTTCCTCCATCTCTGGAGTCCAGCCGGAGTCATCGATCTCGGTTTCTCCATGCTCATCAGTGTAGACTCGCCCGATGGCGAGTTTCTCCATGGCCCGGCGAGCGGCTCCCACGATCTCAACTCCACGCATCTCCTGCCCCACGGTGGGCGCCAACTGTCGTGGGGTTGTCACGGCAAGTCCTTCCTCTGGGAAGGTGAGTTCTGGGGCCATTGATGATCGAAGTATGTAGGAGAGGTTAATCTCGCCTAGGGACACAGATTTACCCAGGTTCGGCCCCTCTTGATTAGAGGTAAAGACCTACTTCCTGCTTTTCTTTATTGCTCTAGATCTGATCTCGATTACAGGGTTCCGACTCCTATCTGGGGAGTCGGCGACTATGGATCTCTCGATTCCTTGGTTGCTTGATTGCTCTAAGGTCTAGGACCCCGCTTATAAAGGTGGCCGGGTCTCTGGACTTACAACCTACACCGAGTCATACTAGAACACGGAGTCCTACTCTACGTCTTGGTCTTCCAAGTTAGAGCTCCGGGTTGTACTTGGACTCCTTCCTGACGGGTCCCTGCTCCATCATGGGCCTTGGTCGGCTTGTCTCCAGCCCAACCCATGCGACTTGATGTATGACTCGGCTTTGGGCTTCTTGGTCTTGGCGGGTCTACTTTCCGGGTACATGAGCCTACCTATAAAGTATCCCCCCATCAATAGCGAAGCTTCGCGCCACACCCACATGAAGCATCTCTGGCCATAGATGAGGGTGCGTACGACCGGATCAAATCCGAACGGAAAGACCGGAACACGTCGGCAGCCAGATCATGGAGGACCACATGTAGCATATCGGCGACATGGCGCTCGAAGACCAGCTGGGTCAACCACCTTTATTCTCGGCCCGAGCCTGCAGCCCCCACGCTGCCGGTCCCGCCGCCAAATCCGATCCGCAGGCCAAAAGGGCTACGGATCTCCCGCATCCAGCGCCGTCGACGCCGGAGAGGCAGCCGTCGCCGTAGGACCAGGGGCGCCGCCGTGGCGTCCACGGGTGACCTTCCCGCAGGACGGGACAGTCACGCTCGCGCCGCCACTGCCCGCACGGGCCCAGATCGGGCTCGCCATCTGGGCCACCGCCGAGCGGCCGCCCCGCCGCCGAGAGCACCAGCCAATCCCGCCGCCCGGACGACCCCGACATACGCCGGCCGCACGGAGGACCTCGGGCCACCGGGCGACCTTGAAAGTGCATGGTTGCCCCCATGCATGGTTTTGGTAATTAATGACAATCTCTATGGACTAATATTTGCATTGAGCTATATGTGTAGGTTGTCCTTTAGCTTGTGTCAAGATCATTTGTTGATCAAGGCCAAGCTTGCTTGTCTCCATTGGTAGGAGTCAAGGTCAAGGTTAGAAGATCATTTGTTGATCAAGTCCAAGCTTGTCTCCATGTGTTGGAGTCAAGGTTTAGGGAAGAAGATCATTTGTTGATCAAGGCCAAGGTGTTCGTCATCGAGAGAAAGGCCAAGTGAAGATATACCGAAGGAGTGCTTTCCCCATCTTGGTGTATGGGGGAGCGTCATGTGAATCTTCACCAAGCAAGGCGCAATCAAGAAAGGTGGTTTGCCTTGAGGAGATGAAGATCGTCTTCATCGACCTCAAGTGGATTTATGCGCAAGGCAAAGGTATGATCTTGATAGGGTTTCTATTTTACCGGTCTCATGTTGTTTAGTGAGAGACCGGGTTATAGGATAGATAGCCGTACTATCAAGAGGGGCTCTCGACCGAGTATCATGATCGTATCGTTCGTGGAGAGCTCAAACCTTTGCATCCATGCAATCATCTTTATTGTTTCTTATTTGGCTTTTATCCATGTGAGAATTTAGAGCTTGTGTTCATCACCATACCAAGCTCTAGTTCATCAAAAACGGAACTCATGAATATCTTCTTGCGTTTTTGGTATTGGAGGTTTTACCGGTTTGTCCCTTCTACGAGAGGTCAAACTCTCTCCTTATATTTTCCTCCTCACATGATAGACTATGATGTGTATATGCATGATCTTGTAGGGCTTGTGATTATCTTCAAAACAAGCCCAAGATCATAGAAAACGGAGTCTTGATGAAAAACTTGTGCGTTTTCGGTTTTGGAGATTTTGCCGGTTCATCTATGCGGAAGGTTTCACTCTTCCATTTTTTAGCAAAATCTCCATTGCTTGGTTTCAATATTTTTGTAGGGTAGCTCTTATCGTCCTCTTTCCAACAAAATTGGATTCACTCGATTCGGAGTTGCCACGCAAAAGTTATTCAGTTTCAGGGTTTGCCTGTTTTTCTCTGCTGGCCGGAAGTACCGGTCCCTGGACCGGTACTACCGCTGGGCACTTCCGGTGCCCAGTTCCGGCCCTTCTGCCGCTTATTTTTCTGGGTACTGGACTCCCTGGGTTCCCCCGAATTTTTGCACCGGAAGTAGCACCGGTAGTACCGGGCCACCGGAAGTACCGGTGGCCACAGCGGTACTTCCGCTCCTACTTCCGGTGGAAAGTTCCGGAGGAACTTCCGCTTATTTTTTCAGGCACTGGACTTCTCGGGGTCTCCCAACTTTTGGACCGGAAGTGGGCCCGGAACTACCGGCCCACCGGAAGTACCGGCCCCCGCCGCGGTACTTCCGGTCCTGCGGGTTTTCTTCTCTGAAGTGAGCCGTTGGGGCAGTTTTGCTTGGAGCGGTAGTACCGCCCCTTGGGCCGGTACTACCGGCCCTGCGGGATTTTGTGCCCAACGGCCAGATTCCCAGGGCTCCTATTTAAATGGGTTTTCTTCCCCAACGGTTTAATGGTTCTTGGTGAACCTTTTGCTCTCTCTCTCCTCCATTGTTGCACATCTTTGAGAGCTTGATTCCTCCACTTCCCTCCGATGATTCTTGCCCATCTTTAGGGAAACAAGAGAGGAGATCTAGATCTACCATTCCACCAATCAAATCCTCCTCTAAGTGAGGGGAACCTAGTTGATCTAGATTTAGGGTTGCTTTGTGTTCTTCCCTTGTTCTTCCTCTCAAATCCCTCCATAGCATTAGTTGCTTTGGTTGGATTTCGGAGTGAAGGACTTGACCACTTTGTGTGCTCTTGCCTTTTGCATTTGTTGCATCGGGTTGCTCTCCCTACGTGATACGTGAAGATCGAAGTTGAGAAGCTTGTTACTCTTGGGTGCATTGTGTTCCCAAGAGCTTGTTGCCTCTTGGGTGCATTGTGTACCCTAGACGGTTTGGAGGTGCCGCGAAGACTTCGCTTGTGAAGCTTCGGCACGAGTTTGGGAGCCCCCAATTGAGTTGTGGGTGTGTGCCCCAAGAAGAGTTGTAAAGGGCTCCGGAATCCGCCTTGAAGGATTCCGATAGTGGAAGGTGAACCAATCCCTTGGGTGAGGTTCATCGGAGAATAGGGTGAGGCCTTTGTGGCATCTTGAGTAGGGCTCTTGTGGCGAGCTCACACCCCTCCAACGAGATGTACTCCCTTAACAAGGAGGAACTCGGGAATACATCCTCGTCTCCGCGTGGCTCGGTTATCTCTATACCCGAGCTTTACTTATGCAATTTACATTGTGATAGCCTTCGTGCTTGAAGTTCATATATTGCTATCTTCTTGTTGCTTGAATTGCTTAGCATAAGTTGTTGGTGCACATAGGTGAACCTAGAATATTAGGTTGTTGGCTTGTTAATTTAAACACATAGTTTTATTCCGCAATTATCAAGACCCTAATTAGAAAAAGTTTTAATCGCCTATTCACCCCCCCCCCCCCCCCTCTAGGCGACATCCAGGCATTGTTTGTTCTTTCATACCTGAGGAGCCCCCAACTGCCCATGCCCACTTCCAAATGTCTGGTCAAGAGCGCTTAGTGTTGCCGCACAAGAGCAAATGAGATGTCTTCTTTAGCAACAACGGTCTAGTCGGGGTGTCATCAGGGGAGACCTGTCCGGCCAGTCTGCTTGATTGTGTTCGTCCAACGTTTGCCTCTCGTGACGTGATCCCACAACACAGTAACAGGGTTTCGCGAGCAGTCGTCTATGTTTTTTTCTTCTTTTTCGGTGGGTGCGACCGCGATTGTATCTCAGGCTCGTGGCTGCTCCTTGTATGAACTTGGAAAAACAGTTACAATTGGTCCATACAAACGCAGTTCGCGCTGCACTGCGTCTCACTCGGCAATACTCTGACAGTTACTTATTAACGTTGATCGATTCATGGCAAAGCTGGAGTAGTATGTCGGATATGGAGCTGTATCTCTTAACACAGTTTCCAGCATGTATCGATCACCTACTAGAATATACTAGTACACGTTAGCATATCACGCGTGTGATGATGTACCGATAGCAGGCAGCAGCAGGAGGAGGAAGCTATCCTATTCCTACCTCTCCCAAAACAGCAATATGCCACATGCACCTTTCGGGGCGTGCAGCAGGGCACCGCATAATTTCAGAACGCAAAGCCTGCAGCCCGTCCTGCTGGTACAGCTAGCGCCTCGGCTCCAGACAACAACAAACCGTCGAGTTTAATTTCGTGCAGCGATCGATCGATACTCTACCTCAAACTCAAAGTGGAGGTCTCAGTGGCAGGCCGGTCTTGTTCCTTCCTTCTGCAGTGCGTGCGTGCGTGCGTGCGTGCGTGCACGGCAAAAGCTCACACGAATATGTATGTAGCTACGTTCCATGTACGCGCCAGTACGTCCGGCCGGGCGTGCGTCAGCGACACACACCGCCATAACTACGGTATAAAGTACTCCGTCGTCATCGTCATAATGTGTCCTCGATTGCTGGCGAGGACAAGAACAGTGGAGCACGTCATGGAGTGTAGCGCTACAGTCCTGCTGCATGGCTCAAGGTTCAAGACGATGATCGACGGACAAGCTAGACGTGCTGGAAGAAATGCTGCGTTGATCCTTTTTCCCCCTTCTCTGATCAATATGAGGGGACGGGCTCACGGGCTAGCTAGCAGCATCGATGGGTGCACAATTAAGCTTCTCTGTGCCTGGATCATGGGTGCCCAAGAAGTAAGTGAGAGGAGCGGAGAAGAAACAAGGCAAGGGAAGAACGGAATGCAACTGTCGTCGTCTTCTTTGGGACGAGCATGATTCATCTAATTAAGCAAAGAACCGTCATGAGTAAATCTGTCCCAACGAGCGCAGGTCCCAAACCATGAATCATACGTAGTAGTAGTAGACAAAACAAAGCACACACACGGAATCCATGGCCATGCAACCCCGATCCCCAAGTACGATTCCAGCGGAGTACATTCCCAAGATCGAAGAACCAAATCACTGATCACCAAATGGCCATGGCGCCATAGCTAATGGGAATTACACTCCTAAACAACAAGAGCAACAGTAGAAAAATATAAAAGAACCAAGGAACGAACGCTCGCGCTACAGATCATTAACCTAGGCCATGCACCGCTCCAGCAGCAGGGAACTTCAACTTCAAAGGCGAACGCTAGCTAAATGAGAAAGCTCATGCATGCAGGTACCTAGCCACGGCGGACGGATTCATGGATCGGTCAGCTCTGGGGCAAAGCACGGGGCTTTCTCTTCTTCTTCGGTGGCGGTGTGCGTCCATGCGGCTGCGGATCAATCAAATGGTGCTGGGCGTGGGCGTGAGCGGCTTCTTGCCGAGGGTGTGCTTGTTGTTGTGCATCCACACCTTGAGGACGTGGCGCTTCACGCCCACCTCGTCGCAGAACTGCTGCACGGCCGCCTCGTCGTGCTTCTGGATGCGCCACCCCACGCGCTCCGCGAACGCCAGCATCCGGTCCTTCTGCTCCTGCGAGAACTTGGTGCGGAACCGCTTCCTGCCGCCGGACCCGGACCCGCCGGAGCCGTACCCACCGCCACCGCCCGACGGGCCGGCGCCGCCCAGGGACATGCTGCTCAGCGGGCCCACCGCGGACATGGGCCCCGCCGCCATCCCGATGGACATGTGGTCGTCGGCGTCGCTGTGGGACGTGGACGTCAGCGCGAGCGGCCGCGGGTGCCCTCCTGTGGCGGCCGCCGCCGCCGCGGCCATGTGGTGGTGGTGGTTGTGCTGCAGGTAGCCTGCCGGGGTGCGGTAGTACGGGGAGAACTGGTGGTGCGGGGGCATGCCGTAGGCGAGCGGGGAGAAGGGCGAGCCCGCGTCGGCGGCGCCGGGGAAGTCGGACGACTCCCTCCGGTGGAAGTTGCGGTGGCAGCCGCACGCGGCGCAGCGGAGCGCGTCGATGCTGCCCTCCTCGCCGGCGGCGATGAACTCGCCGCACCCGTCCACGGCGTGCCCGCCGATGCCCACCGCGTGGTTCTTGAGGCACTCGCGGTACCTGGCACCGCCGCCCGGAGCCTTGGCACGGCTGCCTGGGTCGGCAGGAGAAGACTTGTGAGGCGCAATCCCGACGCCGCCGCCGCCAAGCCCCGCGGACAAGGACGGCGTCGACTCGTAGCTCGAGCTCACGGGCATCGGCATCGGCATCGGCATCTCCTCGTCGCCGTCGTCGTGGTCGTCGAACTCCATGCTCGCCGCCCAGCTAGCTACTCGGTGTTTCTTGTATCTAGGCTAAGCTCTTGGTTTGTGTTCTTGAGAGGAAGCTAGCTAAGAGAGGCTTAGCAAGGTTAAGAGCGGGATGAAGAGATAAGAGACGGAGGCAGGAGAGAGTGTGGACGCCGTCTGGCTAGCTGCCAGTTTTGACGCGCCGCTCATCTGCACGAAGCCTCAGCCTGCCTGATGCGGCTAGCTACTAGCTAGGTGATGTGATGATGTAACTCTCTCTCTTTCTCCCTGTAGTGAACTCGCTTTCTCTACTGTTCACCACCTCCCTCCTCCTCCTCCTCCTCCCTGGTGGCACTTGTCTCATCTCTCTGCGTGTCCCCGCTGATGTATCTTCTTTTGCTTCCTGCTCATGCTCATGCCTTTGCTGCTGTCCCTCTCTAGGCTGCTCCTTTCAAGCCGTTTGGATCCAATGCCATTTAAAATATGCGGGTTTGGAATATTTGATCGTGACATTTGGTCTTTCTTTTTTCGCACTTTGTACTCGGCTCTATTGTGTGGTCGCTTAACTAAGAGCAAACTCTGAACATTTTTCAGAAATATACTCCTAGATTTGGCGTCTCTAAAAACGGCTTTTCCGGTTTGCAAAATGAAAGCCCGGCCTCCATTTTTGCAGGCGCATGCATAATTTCCTACGCGCCAGGAAGCGGAAATTCTCCCGTGTTTTCTCTCGCACCGCCATCACCGACACCGTCGCCCTAGTGCCTCTCCGCCTCCGAGCTTTCACCATGGATACCCTCGAGCAGTGGTTGACGTAGGATGCCAAAGCTGTTGGGGTCAAAGCCTTCATCACCACTGATTTAACCAAGATTTTAGTTTTTTTTACACGAATGCTCGCCAATATCTATAGGGTTTGACCTAGAGAGGGCAAGCCACCTGCCCAAATAAAAAGAAGTCCAAGTCCTGTCGTGGTCGTGCTCCTCCCCCCAATGTGCCTTCATCTACGCCGCGTCCAGATCCGCCCATCGTCACCGATAACGGTGCGTCCGACATATTTGACAAAATGTTGGGGACTTAAGAAAAGATAGTTTTACTTTCGATTCATGATTTTTATTATTACATTGAGAAAACTGACTATGAATTATTCAAATATTCTATTTTGATGTTTATATGTTAAATAAAGTTTGTTTAATGAACTAAATGAAAACCGGGGAAAACTAAAATATAGGGGCCTAGTTTAGAGTGTCTAAATTTGCAACAGTTGCAAGAACTGTTAAAACTATCAGAAACAGCTAAGAGTGGTCTTCAAAACCATTATAGAGGACGGAAAAAATAGGGCTTTTGCTAGAGTTGCTCTAGGGCTTGTTTGATCAAATAAAAATGGTGGAATAATGTGGAACATAAAGTTTTCTTATGATGGCAATATTTATCCGTTTAGATTAAATGAATTAAGCAAAAAAAAGCAGATTTTTTTGACCTCACCTTTAAATTAAATAAAAATGTAGGATATTTACAATTTAATTGGATCCCATTCCATAATTTCATGTGCGAAACCGAGGTCATTAGTGGCATAATAACATGCTAATTACATTTTCTCAAATTGGGTGACTTTGATTTGACCATATATATTAGTAATCATAGTTTTTTCCTATTTGTGGAACCAACAAACAAGTTTGTAGCATTCTTATGTTTTTATATCCTATGTTTTGCACGTACATTGCTATCATTTTCATGTGTTTTTCCTATTCCTTTGATTTTAATATCTTGTGAACTAAACATCTACCTATAATATGTTTTTGAAAGGACGTTTGGATCAAATGTATACAAGTACTACCCCGCAAAAAGAAAAAGATACTAGTACTAGAAAGTCCAAACCTTGATAAAATCGCATAGGGTGCTGTAATCATTAGATATCCTTTCGAGAAATAGCGGAGGAAGTATATGGAACTTGGACATAGTGTTTTGCCTCATAGGACTAGATACACCCGTTATGAAAAATATATTTTAAATGTATTAAAAAATC
The DNA here is from genome assembly GCA_012064385.1 of Puccinellia tenuiflora. Taxonomy (NCBI): domain Eukaryota; kingdom Viridiplantae; phylum Streptophyta; class Magnoliopsida; order Poales; family Poaceae; genus Puccinellia; species Puccinellia tenuiflora. The sequence goes on from QRDG01000419.1 coordinate 555,579, forward strand.
CATAAAATTCGGAATGTCGCATCAAGATAAATTGTCCATTTTACACGGGTCACGAAAAATATGTTTTTTCCATGAAATTTGTGTTCAAACATAGAATGTCCAGGTGGACATCCGGAAATTTTGTTTCTGTTTTTTTTTTACATTTTAAAATACGTTTGTTTGGGTAGTGGATGAGAAAATTGCGGATAACACCAATGTTGGGGTCAAAGTTGCACAAAACACAGAATCAAAATGTGTTTTGCAGCTGACCCCAACTTTTGGGGTTATATGTTGCGGCTAGCCCAAATAGATGATTTAGCACCCTTAACAACTTATATCATACTTGTATCTGTATTTCTATATGTATACCACAATTATACGAAAAAATAAAAAACATGCAACCGTAGGAAACATAGATATGTTACATGTACAAAATGTGTGTACAAAATAGAGATAATGTGCATATAAAATATTTTGTATTTGCATAATCTCTATGTTTTCTATCTTTATGTTATCATTTTATAAATTGTCGTATAATTATGATATACGTATAAAAATATGGACCCACATGTCAGATACATTGTTAAGTCTCTAAATCATCTATTTGGGCTAGGTGCAACGTATTACTCAAAAGGTGTGGTCTGCTGCAAAAATATGTTCTGTTTCTGTGTGCTGTGCAAATTTGACACCAAACATTGGTGTTACCTGCAATTTTCTCGTAGTGGATGGATCTAGAACTATGAGTCATAACAGATTTACCAGAAAACTTAAGTTTTTCTAGGTGCACATCAAATGTTACCCTTGAACCTGGTGAACTCTTCTTTTCAGTACCAGAGAAATTGGTGGACTCGCTTGTTGCAGATAGATGTCTAATCACCCCATGTGATTTCGGGAGCTGAAAACCACGAAGGTCATGCTCATCTCCAGTGGTCAAAACCTCTTGGCAGTTGGCAGCATCAGAAAATTAATTATTCTACTCTACCGGCTATATATTTCCATGTAGACTGATGTAAGCACCACTAGCCCTTTCCTAGAGCATCGAAATGCGCAACACGTCATTTTGGAAGTCCTAATTAAGTATAGTATCTGCCCGCACGGATGCATACAAAATCCTCACTGTACTCCACCACAGTGCATTTCCATCCCTACAGCAAAACATATGTTTCGCTTACAAAAAGCGTAAGAGACGCAAGTGGTGTGGCACTGTGCATTATTTTGCAGTACTTCTCCGTGCAACCGTCCGACCGTAAATTTAGGACAATCCCATGCAAGTGAAGGAACACAGAATAACCTATTTTGAAATACTTCTGAAATAAACCCTTCTTCATAGCTACTGCGGTGAGTGCGTTCTCTACGTCGTCAGGTCGGTGTTGAGTATAAATATATTGCCTAGTCTATTTCGTCAGATCGGTCTTTTGATCGCACTGGCTAGAGAATACAGTTCTACATGGTATCAGAGACAAAACGTCTTGAGTTCAAAACCCCGGCTGGCGCAATATAAAATAAAAATATTGCAGCCCACTTTGTGAGAGGGAGTGCTGAGTAGTATAAATGTACTGCCTAGTCTATTCCATCAAATCAGTTTATTGATCGCATTGGCTAGAGCATGTAGTTCTACAGTAGTCAGGCGAGCGCTATGACATGTGCGAACATGGCATCCGACATTCCATTACGTGTCCAGCTTAGCGTCGTGACAGACAGTACTAATGCCAAATAGCATAGCGTTGTTATCGGGGGCGCTATGCCCTAGATCGTCGAACCCTTATAACTTTTGATCTACAAACCTACATGATGTGAGTTATTTTTTCTAAGGATCACAAACTAATTTAACTTTCCGGTACCACCAATCTCATGATGTTAGATATCTCAGACCAGATTGTATGAGGTTAGATATCTCGAGACCAGATTAACTAAAAGATTGTATGAGGAGTAAAACGTGTAGCTGCATCCCGTCCTCGGCCATATGGCCACCCGCGCGTTGCCTTGCGGGCGGACAGCGTGCAGTTCACAGCTGCTAGCGCTTGGACGGCCCAGCGTGTCCGATCGATCGATAGGGAGGGACGACCAGCAGCCACATATACGCCTGGTCCCCGTCACCAGCAGCGAGTACACCTCGTCACACACAGACCCTGAAACGGTGAGACGATCTCTCTCGTTCTTCACGGGCGCGAGCGGCGGTGGCGCAGAGTTGACCTGGGACTTGAGCAGTTCAGCTTTCCGTCCGTGGCCGCCGCTTAACAAGCCAGCCAGTCTCCAATTCCGGCCGAGTTAACTGCCCATTTAAGCCATGCTTTGTCCCATCCGGCCGACCGATGTCACTCAGAAGCTAGCTAGCCGGCGCGCGGGAGGATAAGCCTCTGCCGCCGTCGATCGCCAGGTGCTTATGCCCTGGGGCATGGCCGCCTGCATGCGCGGCGTGTCTCTTCTCCTGCGACGTCACCCACCCCCGGACGACCTCTGCCGTTGCTGCGTGCGGTGCGGTGCGCACGCGTTTCTGGGATTTTATTAAGTCTGGCGGGAGAGATAGCTAGGGATAGACAGACTTCTCGAATTATTAAGGCGGCAGATGCCTCATCTGGAATGATAAGAGCTAAGCAACACAGGTCCACAGCCTGCTAATCTTGTTAACCTCAGGGGCGCGGCCGTGGCCGGCGTGGAGGCGCCGGCCGGTTGCTTTCGGGGCACGGCGTGTGTGAGGGCGAAAGGGTTTGTCCTGCGGGCGGGACCGGATCCAAATCGGGATATTTGGTGGGCCTAGAGCGGCGTCGTCAAGTTGTCACGTAATCTCAACGAGTACTTGCTAGTGCGGTGAAGAAAAAAAAAAGATTTCTCATGGAGAGTACAGCTGGCTGCTGGTATCTGCTGCATGCAACAAAAACCTGTAGTGTCAAGCAATATTTTCGCAAAACTGGTATCAGATGCTGCAGATGCAACAAAAAACCGGACCACCGGCTCTGCGCGACCGCGTGCAACCTCCGCTACAGATTTGCTTGGAGTACTACTACTACCCCCTCCGTTTCAAATTCGATGAACATGTTTTATGTTTAGATACATTTCTCTTTAGACAAACTCAAGTCATCATGTTTTATGTTTAGTACTCAAACTCATTTCTGTTTAGATGGAGCATACGAGTGTCTCGCTCCAGATTTAATCCGCTCGCGGCGCGAGGTGTAAATACTAAATATACGTGCGGAAATTCATATTGGAGCCCGGGCTCATATGCTCCCGTTATTTTCGGGAGCATAAAAAAATTTGAAAACTTTTCGAAAAATTCCGAAAAAAAATCATGCACGTACCGAAATGACATCGTATGCTCCCTGGGGAAAAAAGACAAATTTCTGACAGCAAATTCAAATTTTCGGATCTCATTTGCTGTCAGAAATTTGTCATTTTTACCCAGGACGCATACGATGACATTTCGGTGCGAAATTTTTCACGACGGTGCGCACCATGCTCAGGTACGTGCGTGATTTTTTTCGTGATTTTTTGAAAAGTTTTTGATTTTTTAAATTTTGTCCAAAATACCGGGAGCATATGCTCCCGGGCACCAAAACGCCTCTCCCATATACGTGCAGCTTTGGTTGTGGCCCTAAGTAACAACTGCCCTAAAATAGGGCTTGCCCTATAAAAACCGTCATATAGCAAGGCACCAAACATTTCTAAAAGATGTCCTATAATAAAAAACGGCTGCGATAATTTACAGCTTGTCTTAAAAATCATACAGGCTCGGTGATGTATATTTGGGGCACTAAAGCGGTGCCCTATCACATAAAAATTGTCGCCAATTGTCTTGTAGGACATCTATTGGAGACGCGGCCCTTTTGCTGCCCTATAACTCAAAGATGTCTGCCCTATAATTAAAATTTGCTGCCCAATTTTAGGGAAACGGTTAGAGATGCTCTTAGAGCTAAGGGGGATGTTTTGGCTTTCGAGCTCACATGCTTCTGCCAAAAAATATCAAAAAATATAGTAAAACATTTCAAACAATTATAAAAAATGGGTGATGAACATATACAAATTGTATACATACATGACAAATTTCATGCTGAAATATTATTTTTTTCGCTCTGTGCAGAAAAGATAAAATCAATGCTCTGGAAAGATATGTTTTAAATCTCATATTGGCCACTGATTTTTTTCACAGAGCAGAAAATTATTAGTTCACGACGAATTTTTTTATGTGTGTATACAATTTGTATATGATCATTAAAATATTTTACTATTTCGTTTTTTTGTTTAAGTAGGAACATGTGATAGTGCGAAGAAAAGTTAAGATCCGAAAAGCCTACGTAACTACTCCCTCCGTTCCTAAATATAAGATGTTTTAGTTTTTACAAATGGAAAGTGAGACAGATATATCTAGACATGTTTTAGTGTGCATGTACACTGCTTTCAGTACGAATCGATACACCATGTAAAATAGCTAAAACATCTTATATTATGGAACGGATGGAGTATCAACTCAACTATCGTCAAAAAAGAAAACCCTACGTAACCATGCATGCTACATGCACCCACAGTAATTGGGATCAGCTGATGGAAGGGACGGGTCACTTACGCACGCAACAAGCCACGGAACCGTACGTACGTCCGCGGCGTTGTTGTTCATCGCCATGGATGTAGCGGCAGAGCTGCATGAGGGCCAGCCATCGCCATGCATGCATGACCAGGTGACGAGTTGGGGCCGGGAACAATGCCGGAAGAAAACAAGCGGGTAGCCCGCCCACATTGGCTCGCGTGAATTATCGTAATATTCCAAGTGCACTAGGGTGAAGCAAGCTAGCGGCTCTGCATGTGGAGTGGCAGTGCAGGCCGATCGCCCGGCTGGTTGGAGTTGGGTGTGTTTGTTGCCGTGTGGCCCGTGTTGGTATGGGTCGATATTTTTACAAATATGACCCCTGTCCAATGCATTTGTTAAAATTGAACCCCACTCAATTTATTTGTCAAATCTATCCCCGTCGGGAGATGCAAAAAGCGACATGTGTCTTCCCGCCAAAACAATCGGCCGAGAGTGACTTCCCGCCGATTGAGCCGGCGGAAAGACAAGTGTCGCTTTCTTAGCAGGCTCAAAGTGGTCGCATCTATGCTCTTTGGCGCAGCACAAAGTGACTTTCCGCCATCTCGACTGGCGGGAGACACGTGTCGCTTTTTGCACTCCGCCAATTTTAGATTTGACAAAAAAATTCGATAGGGGTTCCTTTAACAAATGCATTGGGTATTTGCAGGCACGGAGACAAGGGGGGACGAGCAGGGGCTACGCCCCCCTATGGCCATGATTCTCTTAAGAAAATTAGCCATGTCTGCTCCTTGTCTATGATGTTTTAGCTAGCTTAGCCCCCCTCATACAGATTACAAGCATTAATCAGTCTAGTTCCGCCCCCCTTGAGATCAACTCCTGGCTCCGTCCCTGGGTATTTGTAAAAAAGCGGGTATGGGTCTGGCGGTGTGGACTCTGCCGGCTGGTGCGTGCATGTTGCGTGGTTGGCTCTGCGGCTACACGCCTCTCCTCTGGGATCAGCGAGCGCAGGACTGAAGGCAGAGCAGGCAACCGTATGTATGCTCGCTCGTCGTGCTCGTGATCACGTGTGACGCGCCTGGACTGCCAGGAGGGGAGGGAGGCCATGCCGTTTTGGCTCTATGCATCTGTAGTACTTTTTGTTTCGTCGCACGCTAGCTTCGTGACATTAAAAGTTGCGATCGACTGACAAATGCCGGTCGATTGATCTCGCTGAACACTTGCCAACCATCTGGGCCGACGATCGAGGAGTAGAATCAAAGAAAATGGACCTCAATTACGAACTAGAGAAAATTGCAGATTAAACCAAGCTTTGGTGTCAAAGTTGTGTAGAATACATAAATCAAACACCTTTTGTAGCTAGCCTCAATTTTTTGTTTAATAAGTTATGGCTAGCCTAAAACGTTGATTTAGTAGCTTATAATTATGGTATGCAGTATAAAATGTACAATGGTCATGGGCCACGTGTTCGTTAAGCCCCTAAATCAATGTTTTGAGCTGGCCGCAACTTATTACACAAAAAACTGACGCTAGCTGCAAAAGGTGTGTGTGATTTCTGTGTTTTGTATAACTTTGGCACCAAAGCTTGGTGTTATCTGTAATTATTTTCCTACGAAGTAGAAACATTAATTTCTACGTACATCAACATGGTTCATTTCGTTTACGAACATCAGAACGTGTGCTAGTCACAGTGGGTTGTACTTTGGTCGATCGTGAGTCCTAACAAGCACTAGCTAGTTTACGAGTGGTTCCTTGTTGAGGTGATGGAACGATGTGTGTGTACGTGCGTAGTACAACACTGGACATGTCCCTGCTGCCGTGCATGCATTTAGGACCCCCTGAGTACACGTTACGTACGTGTGTTTGCTGTGAGTGTGCGTGCATGCATGCATGGGTCATTTGAGTTGAGTTGATGTTTCTTGCGTCAGTAGTAACAGGGCGCAAAACGTTGGTCGACATGACTAGCCATTCATTCGTCCTGGACTCGGCACACCCCATGTTCATCACCTCAGGTGAATGCATGCATGCGCCTCGATCTCTTCGCATGCATGCATGTGACGCATGGCTTTGCGTCGAGATTCGAACCTTAACCACAACATGCATTATATCGTTACTCAGATCGACATGGCAGGCATGCATGGATTAGTGGATCGATGTACCAACTGTCCGTAGCCACGACCACGCCGTGTAGTCCAGCTAGCCGCCCTGACAGGCCGGGTAACCCCATCGAAGACGTACTGTCACACTCGGTCCAGGACCTCTTCGCGTTACAGAAAGACCGGCCATCCGCGCGCGAGCTACAGAGGTCTTCATGTTTCAGTGCATGGTAAGGTGCAGAGAGAGGTGAAGAGAGGTTCAGGAAGAAGATGTCAAAAGAAACTGTATGGGGGTATGTGGTGCAGCGTACTACGCACGCACTAGCTTCAGTAGCACGTACTCCGGCCGTGCAGGGCGCATTGGCCACAGTGCGTGCACACGCTTTGGTATGGCTGGGCAGTGGGCAGCAGCCAGGGCAGTGGCATGCCAGTTGTTGGTGTTGCTTCAGTGCGTGCATTGGCCTGGCCGGCGCTCGGAAACCATAAGGGCGCGTTTGTTAGCCTGCAGCCTTTTATGCGCCCAGCCAGACTAGGCTGTGCAGGGCCAGGTCCGGCTAATGCAGGCTCTAAACCATGTTATACACGTGGTTTGGTTGCTCGATGGTCCATTCGTTGGACGAGGGTAGTGATCTGGTGTTAGTTGTTTGGTAGCCTGCAAAGTTTTCTTGGGGCTAAGTTTTGTGCAAACATTGCTGTTTGGTTGCGTTCTATAGTCGGATATGATTACCTCCGATCAAGAGTGGTGAGGTTACCCAGCACACAAACATACACAGATTCACAAATACTGAACATAGCATAGACATGTTCAGAAATATGATCATAGGTTTGAAGCGGAGGGGTTAATATATACCACCTCCCAACATATTACATCGCAAGTTCATCAGCGGAGGGGTTAACGAGCATCTAGTCGTGATGCATCTGAAGTTCATCAGTGGAGGGCTTAGTACAAACCACCTCCCAAAATATTACCAAGCAGGAATCAAACCTAGTCCTGACTACAAAACGCACGCAACCAGGACCTTCTCTCTGTGTCTGTCATCTCCGCATACAGGCAATGGTCATCTTCATGATCCGCAAGATAGTTCAGAGCCTTGATCAGCATCACTGGACTATAGACAGAAGGAGGTGTCATATTTGTCGATGCTAGATTGTCTTCATTTGAAGATAGTTGATGATGGGGGTATTAAGGAACTCCTCGTCCTTGGGGTGCACCTTACATTGAGAAGACAGATTGTTAGTTGGACTTCATCACGAAGTAGCGAAAAGAAAGAAAGATTGTGAGTGCTTAATTCTTACCATGCAGTGCACAATCAACTTGTCTTCATCCATCTTGATGCTAGTAGTTTGCTCACACCAAGTCACACCATCAAGCTCCTGCAGACGGGAAATCCTGATCCACCTCTTCCTCCACTTACGCAGATGGTTGTAAATCTGCGTAGTGCTCACAGTAATCCCAGTGAAGTCAAGAACATCATTGCTAATCTTGTAAACGTAATGCTCTTTGAAACCTCTATCAAAGCGGATCCCCTTTTGTACGAGCTCACAACATCTTAATGACGTGGATCACACGTTCGCTGGGAGAACCCAAGAGGAAGGTATGATGCAGCAAAGCATCAGTTTCCCTTGATTACAAAACCAAGGTTGTCAGATCCAGTAGGACTTGGAGAAGGGTTAGCGAGGTGTCAATCTACTCTGACGCTTGTAGATTAACGCGGACCTGCACACAATCAAAATCAAGTACTTTGCCCCAACGAAACAGAGAGGTTGTCAATCTCTCCGGCTTGCTGAACACAAAGGATTAAATATGTGGATGTAAAATATGATGAGAGTGAAATATGACCAGCGAGCAAAGGATGATGAAAAGCTATTAAAACGGTTCTAAGCAATGTAGGAAAATATGACCGGGATCCACAGTTAACTAGAGATGTCTCTCCGAAAGATATACATGATGGGCAAATAAATTACAGCATGGCAATTGATAGAATTGGGGCGCACAACAAGGCTATCATAAAACAATATAGTTCACTGTTTCATCTAATATGGGCATTACGTCAAAATACATAGACCGTCTTCAACTGCATCTATGACAAATAATTCACCTTGGAATTGCTATCCAGCATGTCACCCAAAAGTATTAAGTTGCAAGAAACAGATCATTGCAATAAGCAAAGTGCATAATGTAATCAATATAAACAACACAAGGAAATCGCACCGCTGTTTTCTCCCTAGTGGCAACAACACATCTCTCGTCTTAATCGTTTCTGTCAGCCCGTGCTCAGACAAGAGAGGAATAACCCCATTATCTAGCATAAATACTCCCTTATACACCAGCAATAATTACTTGGCCAAATCATCCACTAGCATCGGAGAGCATGCAAGATCATAGTTAAAACACAACATATAGATGAACAAAAGCAATGACTTCCACAATTCATCGGATCCATGGAAACACAATCATGTAGCAGTTACAGATAATATGATCTTGATCATGATAGGCAGCTCACAAGATCTAAACAATGGAGTACAAGGAGGAGAGACAACCATCTAGCTACTGCTACGGATCCATATTCCCGTGGTGGACTACTCACGCATCACTCCGGAGGCAGGCATGGTGGTGTAGATGCCTCCGGTGTCGATTCCCCTCTCCGGCAGGGTGCCGGGAAGAGCTGCAGAACCCTTCCGAACTAGGGTTGGAGATGGCGGCGGCCTCGGACGTCTTCTGGAAAAATATGATCGGGTTCTTAGGGTTTTTCCGTCGAGGGAGAATTTATAGGCGAAGACGTGATGCGAGGAGGTGGGCCACCTGTCCAGGTGGCACCCCGGCGCGGCCAGGTGGCGTCTGGAGCCCCTGGGCTCCCCTCCGGGCTTCCTTCGGGTTCCGTCTTTGTTTCATATAGGAAATAATTCATGTAAATTATCAGTGCAATCCGAGAAACTTCTCAGAACAACTTTTCTAAAACAAAAAGACAGCAAAAAATAGGAATTGGCACTGGGCATCTTGTTAATAGGTTAGTTCCATAAATTATGCCAAAATGATATAAAAACATTATAAAAACATGTGGCACTGATATATAATCAAGCATGAAACATAAAAAATTATAGATACGTCGCAGCATCCCCAAGTTTAACTCCTGCTCGTCCTCGAGTAGGTAAGTGATAACAGAATAATTTTTAAAGTGACATGCTACCAACACAATCTTGATCATGTAATCATGTAAAGCATATGAACTGAATGCATTGATCCAAAACAAAGGTTCATTGAATGAAACAAACAATGATTAACCAGGTGTAACATATAAGCAAGAATTTACTGGAAAAGAGTACCTTGGAGATTTAAAAGTATAACACTTGACAATGATTGATATCTCACAAAGCAATATTAGTTCAACAAAGGAGTTTGGCCAACACAAAGGAAGATTTAAGTTTTCAGCATAAAGCTTCAACTTACAACTTGTTTATCTAAAGATAAAGTCAATACAAAGTTTTCACAGTTAGACACAAAGATAACATGAACCAAAGTTGATATCAAGTGATTACTTGAGGGGTTAAGAAGGAAGAGGAAGACTGACTCAACATAAAAGTAAAAGAACGGCCATTCGCAGAGGGAAGCAGGGATTAATCATGTGCTAGAGCTTTTTTTTATAGAAGTAAAACAATTTTGAGATATGCATACTTTCGTCAACGACTTCACAGTAGAGAAGCTAGCTAGTCCCCCACTTCAAGCAAGGCTTTTAGACTTCTGAGAGCGGCAGAGGAACGAGTACATTCCTCTTTCTCCTGTGTTTCACCACTAAACAATGTTTTAACTGATTTCTCAGGCTTCATTGTGCGGAGGAGAATGGTAAGTTATATTTATATTTTGTTTAAGCCGCTCTCGGGTTGCATAACCACTGGACTTTACACCGTCTACCTTGTTAGCCAAACTAACTCTTTGCAAAAAGAATATCTAGACTTTGAGAGGGGAACCCTTTGGATTAGATTTTGGGCTTTGATTCCTCTAAATCTCTCCAATGATTCTTGCCCATATTTAGGGAAACAAGAGAGGAGATCTAGATCTACAACTCCACCAATCACTTTCTCCTCTTTGTGAGGGGAACCCTTTGGATCTAGATCTTGAGATTCATTTGTTGAGTTATTCTTTATTCTTCCTCTCTTATTCCCCCATAAGCATTTGTTGCTTTGTTGGAATTTGAGAGTGAAGGATTTGAGCACTTGTGCTCTTGCCATTGCATTACTTGCATCGATTTGTGCTCTCAACGAAGATTCGTGGAAGTGAAGTTTGAGAGCTTGTTACTCTTGGGTCTTTGGACTCTAGACGGTGTTGTGGTGAATTGAGAGCCCCCGATTAAGTTGTGGGTGTGTGCCTCAAGAACTTTATAAAGGCTCCGGATTTCGCCTTGATGGATTTTGATAGTGGAAGGTGAACCGAGCCTTTGTGGCGAGGTTCATCGGATAATAGAGCGAGGACTTTGTGGCGTTGAGTAGGCCTGTTGTGGCGAGCTCACACCCCTCCAATGAGACGTACTTTCTTAACAAGGAGAAACTCAGGAATACATTCTCGTCTCCGCGTGACTCGGTTATTTCTATACGTGAGCACTTTACTTATGCAATTTACATTATGATAGCCTTCATGCTTGAAGCATTATATCTTGCTATCACCTTGTTGCTATCTTGCTTAGCATAAGTTGTTGGTGCATATAGGTGAACCTAGTATACTAGGTTTTGTGTGCTTGAGCAATTAAACGCTAGTTTTATTCCGCATTTATCAAACCTAATCATAAAAAATTTAAATCGCCTATTTACCCCTTCTCTAGGCGACATCCTTATCCTTTCAACTGCATAGCGTACTGAAGGAGTATGCAAATCGGGAGAGCAAGGCGCAACGATGTCCTACAATACCGATGAACACAAAAAATATGAATCTACCACCCATGTCCAACAAGAAGATGGTACTAAGCAGTTGAACTTATCACATCTACCAATCACTCTACCGCAGTACGAGTATTTCACAGATCTACCATGACTTATGAAGACAGAGTAGTAACCAGTTCAACCTATCACAGCTAGCATGATACTAACCAGGAGTATTTCACATATCTGTCACGGCTAATGAAGACACAGTACTAAGCAGTTCAAGTAATCACATCAAGCAATCACTGTAACACAGATCGAAGACAAGATTCTTACAGCCGATTTGGGCGCCGCCGCCTTGCAAAGATCCACCGCCGCCGCCGCCTTGGAAGGAGGAGTCTTGATTTGGGCGGTCACCACGGTGGCTCTAAATAGAGAGGCGAAAAAGCTCGGCGCTGACCGAATTTCTCCCGCCGCAAATTTCTGGCTCGCGCCATTTCCGCCTCTCCGGCGCCTGCAGCCTCTCGCACGCGGGGAGCCTGGCCTGACGGGCACGGTCGATTCGAGCGTGCCTCTCGGGCCTGGCCCAAGGCTGATTTGAGAAGCGTGCTAGCCACAACGCGGAGGGCCTACGAGCAACCAAATGGACCGATTTCTTCTCCCCAGGTGCAAGCCAAGGGTACCAAACGCGCCCTAAAAACATCTATAGGTCGGGTCGATCGGCTGGGAAGAACTTGACGGAGCAGGGAGAGATAACCCATTGTTGATCTGTACGTGCAGCTAGACGATCGAGGTGGAGTGGAGGTAGGGCCGGCCGTTCAGCGATTTCCATCTCTGTTTCCTCTTTTCATCACTACTAGTAAAAGTGCACGTGGCACGTGTAATATTGGTACATATAATATTAAGAAATCATATTAATTGTATAATCTCATTTATCAAAAGTGAAACGATAATATAACAAAATTGTCATGTAGGTATTTATATTTAAATCACAGAATCAAGGGTTACCAAATATTAATGGAAAAGATGGAAGTTCTATGTCCCATAGATTAGTTAGGCTTTGGGGTTGCGTGTGAGCTGACTTGTTTTCTACTTGGTTAGTTCCACATAGGTGTTTTATTTGATGGCTAACATGGGCCTTCAATTCAAAGAAATTTATTGCTCCATATGATAGTAATCAAGCTAAATCTAATTTGTTTTTCCATCTTTCATATCTCTAGAAGCAATTTCTCTTTTCATCTTTCATATTCTCTGTAAAGTACGACATAAAGAGAAAAGGTGTATACCAAGAATGGATATCCAGTACAGTAGAAGAGGTAAACCGTAGCTAGAAAAAGAGAGATGACAAAATCATTACAGTGAATAGCTACAGAAAGATTATGTTATTGTCCGGGTGGCCCGAGAGAGTCTAGTAAAGAACTAACAAAGCTGCTCTGTGCTGATGGACATAAGAGTCTCATCTTCAGTACGCCATGCTGCTTCTCCAAGTTTGTAGAACGTTCTGCTACTCCTGTGAACAATGAAGATGGCCACTCCTTGGAAGTTTCTAAGGGAAGGCAGTGTCCAGTCCTTGCGAAATGGATTTATCTCAAGTGATGCAACTTTACAGACCAAACAATTCATGTTTTAACTTGAGCTTGGAGCTGATAATTATTTTGAAGATGGCAATGCATCAGATAAGCATGGGGTGGTTCTGTCATAATAGTTCAACCTCTTTTTTGTCGACCACAGGTAATCTTGGAGGCCACCATGTTGCTGACCTGAATGAGCTTGGAGCTGATAATTATTTTGAAGATGACAATGCATCAGAAGAAGCGTCGATATGATCAGCGGTTCTGTACTTTACAAAAGTAAGAGAAAAATGAATTAGTGTCCATTGTTTTTATGATAACATAACACGATTATGGTCATAAACAGAGCCTTGTGCATTGGACCTCATCTGAATTGGTGAGACATACATAATCCTAAAATTATATAATATATTGAGACATCTCGAAGGTAAAAAAAACCTGAAGAAGAACCGACAACATGAATGTGAACCATATAATCAGGAGTTCAGAACTTAATAGAAATAAATAAAATTAGAAAAAGACCTTACCTGTTTACGGTGAAAATTCCTCCATATAAATCATAGTAGACTAAGATATAGCTTTACAACTTATTGGAAATATCTTCGGTTCTGATAAATAAACCTACCTATAGATGATATATATTGTCTTGTACACGGATAGTCTACTCAGATGGGCTCAGGTTAGCATAAACTGAACAGAAATGTTTGCTGCCATGTAATGTAATACTCATAAGTTGATTCATTTACTCACTACTAATATTTTTCTTTAAAACTTAAGGTTGTGAGAAAAACTATCAAGGACCAAAGAATTGACACCAGTGACATGCTTGTGAGAAAAGCTGTCAACTTGTCAAGGACCAAAGAATTGACACCACGAACATGGCTAGCTGATCGATATGCCAAGATAACAATTAACAGTGGTATTATCATTTCTAATTACCTGTTGTCTAATCTCTGAAGCAATTGCTTATCTGCATTGTGGTTCAAAATGTGCAGAATTGCAACAAATATGTACCAATCACCACTAATCCTGAAGGCGCAGATTATGCAATTCAGGTACCAGTTGTGAAACTTCCGACCTGTTGTCCAGGAGCCCGCCGCCTTGGAGGAGCAGTCCGCCGTCGAGCTGGGTGCAGGTGACGGGAGGCGGCATTCTCATGGGTAGGGCGGCCACGACGGGCATGCTGATGACGGGCGGCGGTGTCCTCACGACGGGAAGGGCGGTGGCATCTTGGAACACGGCGACGTGGAGGCATGTTGGCGGCGTCCTCGCGACGGCAGACGGGCAGGGCGGCAGCGACGCGCACGCTGGTGACGGGCGGCGGTGTCCTCACGACGGCCGACGGGCAGGGCGGCGGCGAGGTGTGTGCTGGTGACGGGCGGCGGCGTCCTCACGACGGCCGATGGGCAGGGTGTCGGCGTCGAGGCAGGGAGGGCGGAGGCTGCGGCATCCTCCGGCGGGCAGTGCGGCGTCGTGGTCGTCCTGTCCCTAGCAGTGGCAGCGTCGTGTGTGGCCAGTCCTGTGTGTGGTGGACTGACGGGCAGGAGGCGGGCGGCGCGGCGTGGACAGGGCTGTGCAGGTGCGGTGGAGGGAGGCGGAGGACATGGAGGCAACCGGGATCTCGGGCGGCAGGGAAGCGTCGCGGCTCCGGGCGATGCAATCAGTTTCCCTTTTTTCAGGATGATATGATCTGCGCGACGAGAGGGGATTTCGTTTTTTCCTCCGCGGTGGAGTGCGGTCCGTCGGTCCAAATTACTAAGTGCACACGGAAGTCCTGATCAGTTAATAATAACCGTTAGATGTAGATCCGTGGGAGAATCGAGTGGTGGAGATATTTCGGTTTTGTTTTGATTGGGTGCACGTAGCTGAACTGATGTTGGATTGTTTATTAGTAGTGGAGACTCGTACGTACACCAGTGTCCACTGCACCACTCGTACGCTTGCTAGCTTGGCTAGCGTTTGCTGGTTGATCAGCAATGCCCATGAACTGACCCATACGTACTTCTCTGCTCGCTCGATCACTGGTGGCCGCTCACCGACCGGGCAAATTAAGCTCGCGAGTGGAAGCATTGGATCCCACACGTCGGGGTCATGCATGGACTCATGGCAGCTGCGCCGGCGTTCCGCCGGTTTTCGGCCGAAGCCGATAGGTTCGCTCGCACTCACACGCGTGATGCGTGGCTGTCTTTTCTGGAACCGATGGATTTGACTAGATGACTAGATCATCGTGAGCATCTCACCTCGCCATGGTGTTGTCCTAATCAATCAGCTGCCCGTTGGACGGTTCACCCAAGCAAGCAATCGAATGCGCCGCGCGCACGTCCCCCGGCCGCGCGAAAGGCAGCCTTTTCGGTACACCGCCGGTACGGAGGAAAGCGTGTGGCACGCACTTCCTTGTGCCTGTGCATCGCCAGACATGGAACCGGAGTACGTTCGCCTTGTCCTTGTAATGTTCGTGCATGCATGCGGCATGCCCTAGGTACACGGATCTATAGTAAATTGCTTGATATGTACTCCAAGTGGATGAGGCATATCCATAAATCTCCTGTATTCGTCGAGTCCTTGTGCTGGACCGCCTAGAATTTTTTTTTTGCGAAACACAGTACAACACAGGCGCTCACATACACGCGCATACACTCACCCCTATGAACGCACATACGCACACCCTACCCCTATGAGCACCTCCGAAATACTGAACCGGCGGGTCAGGTCTTGAGATTGACGAAGTCACCACGGACGCCTCGCTATCGACGGGAACGTCGCCTCCCACTGAAGAATATTCCGCCAAATATGAGAAACACCAGTGTCAAACATGGGTTTGAACTCTGGTAGGCTGGGGGTACAACCACCCACCTAACCATCCAACCAAGAGTTGGTTCTCCTGGACCGCCTAGAACTGATGGATCTCATTCTACCCTCATGAGGATATCCATAGTCCAGGAACGGGACATATCCACAATTGGTCAAGGGTGCACAGATAAACACCCAAATATTTCTGCAATTTTTTTTATGTGTAGTGTATGATGGACGTACATCATTTGTGGTATTCCTTAGCATGCGTTATAACTTACAACTCCGAATCGAGATCAAACCTCTAATTTAGCATGAAGTCATGAATCATATTCACTTTTTCACCTATATGTTTTGTGTTGGTTGAAATTTGATCACCCAAAATTAGATTTATGGATCCGTCTCTGTCCTACTCCCATGTCATCGACACGGATATTAGATGCCGATTCTAGGTCTGGAAACTCAGGACTAACCCTGCACGTATCTGCATCTCTAGCTCCCCGAAAAAAAGGACATGCACAAATTTTGTGCGGATTTGACCAATTGCCCGAGGGGTGCATAGCCATATACAGTATCAAGGATTTCATGTTGTCTGTCTCGCATTCTCCTTGGGTTTGGCTCTGTTCCCCGTGAAAAAGATATCACTAGCACAAAAAAGCTTACCCGTGGCGCAGGTGCCACGCCATGGGTAACACAATAGCCGTGGCGCAGGGGTCCTGGCGCACATAGTTTCGGTGCGCCACGGCTATGTGCACATACCCGTGGCGCACCTAGTTTTGGTGCGCCACGGCTATGAATTTCCGAATTTAAAAAAAAGAGCCACCGGCCACCGCCCCATGTCGGCGTGTCCGGTAGCTCCCGTCCTGCGCCGCGACATGGAGGTCGTCGTGGAGATGCTCGTCGCGGAGATGCTCGCCGGTGTGGAGGTGCTTCGTCGGTCGTCGGTCCTCGCCGGCATGGAGGTGCTCACCGGCGTGGAGGTGCTTTGCCGGCTGTCGGTCTCGTCGGCGTGGAGGTGCTCGCCGGCCGTCACTCCTCGTCGGCGTGGAGGTGCTCGCCGGCCGCCGGTCCTCGTCGGCGTGGAGGTGGACGCCATGGTGGAGGTGCTCACCGGCCGTCGTGGAGATCGAAGGCCGGCAGTATGGTGCTTGCCGGTCGACGGTGGAGAGGGGAGGATGGAGGAGAAGGGAGAGGTAATGGAGAGGAGAAGGGGGGAGGAGAAGGGAGAGGCAAGGGAGAGGAGAAGGTGGAGGATAAGGGAAGGAGAGAAGGGTGGGGGCTCGGAATGAATAGGAGCCGTCGGATCATGAAGCACACGGATCGTGTGTTTGTTTAAATCGCTAGGAGCCGTCGGATGGTGAGCACGCGGATTGTGCCCCTCAGGTTACCCGTGGCGCACCTCATATTGGTGCGCCACGGCTATATAAGTACCCGCGGCGCACCACCTCTTCATGCGCCACGGGTAAGAGAGGCCCTTTTTTTATTTTTTGCCCAGAAATCTTAAACGTCAAAAAACTATGTGTTCCCTTTCGAATTTGGGGATTCTGTAGACCGAAAACTGCTCAAAATGCCATAGGCAATTTGATTTGGATGTAACTTTTTGTCTAGCTTTTTTTAAGGTATTAAACGTCGGAATCCGAGTTCGTATGCAAAAGTTGTCGCCGTTTTACTCTTCCATAATGAATTTTTATAAAATACGTCGAAATTCATGTTTCAAATTTTTTCTAACAACTAGGTTACGTACAATAACCACATCTCAAAGGATTTTATTTTTTGAATTTTTTAATATTTTCTTTTAGCTTTTCCGAAACTGAAAAGGCGATCACCGCGAGGGGGGGGGGGGGGGGTGGGTGCATGAGCACAAAGCAGGAAAATTACCCGTGGCGCACCGAAAAAGTGATGCGCCACAGCTAATATGTTACCCGTGGCGTACAAAAAAAGTGGTGCGCCACGGCTATGTTGGGTCAAAATTTAGCTCCGGTGCCATTATTTTGGTGGCGCATTGGAATAATGTGCGCCACGGCTATAAGTATAGCCGTGGCGCACAAGTATTGGGTGCGCCACGACTAAGGAGGATGCCCTCAGCGTGCACTTGGCCGCGGCACACCAAAATAGTGTATATTACCTCTGTGACAAAAAAAGATGTCATTTTTTGGTCTAAATTTAAATGTATGTAGACACTACACTCAAATTTAGATAAATAAATGACATCTTTTTTGGAATGGAGGGGGTAATTGACCTGTTTTCAAAACTTCAGCACAAAATAACCATACTTCTAAAAGTAATTTCGAAATTAACCCTCTTTCATGACGCACTCCATATAGCACGACGGTGGACCAGGGCATCATGAAAATTATTGGTTTCGAAATAGAGTATTTTGTGCCGATGTTTTGAAAAGGGAAAATCTAATCATATGGCGCCCTACGGTTGGCATATCCACAGACGCAATATGGATCGTAGATTACAGAATATATGGTTGAGATTTATGTAGACCAAGTCAATGTAGATTGCCCACGTTTGAGTGTTTGGAAAAGACAAAATTGGTGATGTCATCCCGCATTAAATGCTAAATTTAAAAATTCAAAAAGTTTTGTAGCTCAAACCGTTTATCCGATTTATGATCCGTTTTCATCGTTAGACTCCTCGCGTCGAGATCTTCGAAACTAGATCCCATGTCGATATGTTTCGACGAAATTTTTTTCGGAACCAAAAGTTACCAACCCCATAACATGTAAGTTACCAGGGTTTAATACATAAGTTACCAACCCGAAAAAGTCTGTATGGAGGCTATTTAGTATGCATGCAGAAAAAGACAAAATTGCTGACATCATCTGCATTAAATGTAAAATTCGAAATTTCAAAAACTTTCATAGCTCAAACCATTTATCCGATTTACGATCTGTTTTCACCGTTGGGCTCGTCGCGTCGAGATCTTCGAAACTAGATCCCATGTTGCTATGTTCTGGTGAATTTTTTCCGAACTCGAAAGTTATCAACCCATAACAAGTAAGTTACCAACCCCATAACATGAAAGTTACCAACAATGTAGTGATAGAGTTACCACCCAGTACTAAAAATGTTACCCACTATAGACTAATGGAGTTTTCACCCGTTATTGATGGAGTTATCACTCAGTAGTGATGAAGTTATCAATCTAGACTGAAGAAATTATCCACCCAATATTGATGGAGTTACCCACCCAGTAGTAGTGGAGTTACCCACCATAGACTGATAGAGTTACCCAACCAATAGTGATGGAGTTATCCACACATTAGTGATGGAGTTACCCACCCTAGACTGATTGAGTTACCATCATATGCTGAAGGAGTTACCCACTCTAAACCGATGGAGTTACCCACCCTAAATTGATACAGTTACCGCCCAATAGTGATGGAGTTATCCATCCTAGACCGATATAATAACCCTCTCTAGAACAATGAAGTTACCATCCATTGTATAGTATAGGGTGGTAACTTACGTATTACAGCCTGATAACTTACGTCTTAAGTCGTTGGTAACTTTCGGGTAAAAAAAAAATTCGTCAGAACATATCAATATGGATCTAGTTTTGAAGATCTCGACGCGACTAGTCTAATGGTGAAAACGGATCATAAATCCGATAAATGGTTTGAGCTGTAAAACATTTCAAATTTTTGGATTTTGCATTAAATGCGAGATGACGTCATCAATTTCGTCATTTAATGCATGTATGCAAACATAGCCTATATCCCGTGACTTTGGATGAATAATTAAGAAAAAAAATCCTAATACCCTATGGTTATGCCAAATCTAGGACGCCCTATACATAGTCCCGTCCTTTGAAAAAGGTCAATTTTACTATTTTCACCCGTTCCATGGGCATGGTTGCTGAAACGGAGGCACACGGCACGCCTGAGCATTTCCAGGGCGCATCTGTGACTTGTTCCCGATTGACACCTGATAGGATAGGTTAGTGACAATTGACAAGAGCACGCGCTGCCAATGCAAGCATACAATTGATTGATCATGAATCCCCCAAGGGAAACAGGTGCTCTCACATTGACATGTCACTCTCTGACTCCATTACCCAATAGATATGCCCAGTCATCACATCAATTTTTCTGGCTCAAACTGTTAGTACTAATTCCGATAGGTTGCGAAAGATGAGCGTTCGTTTAAGATGATCAAAATGCTGTTGCAAAACACAAACTGCTGGGAAAATTATATATGCAATAGCAGACGCCTTCTGTACACGAAAATTCCAGTATATTTTTGAGCTGAGCATACAAGCAACTGTAGCCCGTAGGGTAGGGAATTTATTCCAATGATGAGCAGGAGCGCATGGAGACAAGGCCGGATGTCTTTATTATGCCATGCTTTGAGAAGCGTGCACATCTGTGGTGGTAGGGACAACCGAAATCTGCTACGGTCCTGTTCGTCCACGAGTGAATAATTACCGGTCGGCGTATACTGCTGTTGCTTGTTTTTGTCGTACTTTTCGCCTTTCTTATCATGATAGTAATATAAACTAATGCTATCATGGATGCACATTGACCGCATGATTTTCTCAACTTCTCCTGGGAATTTGTTCAGGAGGAAAGATCTGAGAAATAGAAAAAAGCAGACACTAATTGACAGATTGCTATTGGCGGCACTCGATGTGTTGCTCGTGGAGGTGGCAATAATAATTTGATGGGTGACCGTTCACTGGCACCTTGTTGTTCGTTTACGACGACTCGCCGGTTCCGTAATCATTTGCATGCCCAGATCGCTACACGCCCCTATAGATACAGTGGCGCAACTTTCTTGTGGACAAAACGTACGGCCGTGCTTTCCTGTATATATATGACCTTCCGATTTCGAGGGCGTGCAGACACTTGGTCAGTGTACTGTTTTTATATATTTAGATTAATTTTTGGTCGAAGAAAGAACACGTAAAACGAGAACGCTTTATTAATTTATCCGAATGGAGGGAGTAGCAAACTCTTGTTTATACCAAGAGAGTTGTTGTCAGCCCAATTCTGGAATTGGCTAACTCCACGAGAGTTGTTGTCAGCCCAATTCTCGAATTGGCTAACTCCACGAAATGAAAGGTTGCCGGAAATGATAAGTAGAAGCATTTTACCACTTCACTCGGATCAGTCTACATCTCATGTAAATATGTAATCAGCCGCAACTCTTCTATCGATAGAAAAAATGCAACTGAAACAGATGTATCGACGCGGCGCTCGCAGAAAATGGCGAGGTGTGTGGTAATAGCAACCACCACTGTCGCATATGCGTCTTGTGCATTGTTCCTGACACTGACTAAACCGGACAGAATTAGAGATCCAGTCAAAATCACTGTACGTACTTGCGGGGTCCCAAGCCGTGGCAGCACGATCGATCATATTTACTTGAACTTTACATTGCTTGAGTTAAACTCTGTCTACGCATCTGCGCGTATATAAAATAAAAGGCTCTGATCTGATCTTGTGCGGCAATGTTGCCTGAGGGCTCGTTTCCGTTCCGACATTGTGCACGTCGTCACCGCCCCCACCACGGCACGCGTTTCGGCTGTCAACGCTAGAAAATAATTATTAGAAAGTCAGCCCTAGGCTCGTGCCGCGCTGCAGGCTAAGTTATGATGGCGCAGCGGAAATAGTGTCGTCACAGGGGCAAGCTGCTGCTACCTGAGATGTTGCTTTGTAACATCTAATCGTAGACCCTACTAATCACTTTCAGGCCATGCATGCATGATTTGATGTCACGATCGAGCCATTTCCCAAGTAGATAGCATCTGCGATGCCTGTTGCTGTTGCATGCATGTTTATCGATCTTTAAAAAGATGGCTTGTTAATCGTCCGTAGCAATGATAACAGTCGATCAATGATGGTAATCTGTCGATCTTAAATCAGTTCTTGAAGCAGAACCTCGAGTCTGAGATATGTTCATTCGATATTCCGCATCAACTAATTACCTGTAATCGGGGCGACAAATTGCAGGAACCGGAATAGCTTTTTGTGCCGACGGAGGTTGATCGGAAAAGCGATCGCAGATGCGTGGCGACAGTGATACGGACACGGCACTATATGGTGCGTGCACGGACTCGCATAATGAGGTTGAGCGCCTTCTATTCTGCCTTGCAGATCTCGCATAGTCGCATGCTGCACACATTGATGCCTCGAGTGCATGCATGCAGCTTAGCCTTCTTGTGCGTAAAGCGATCGAGCCAGGGAAGAAAGAAAGTTGGGAGGCATGTTTAAAGACTCGATCGTCCTGTCATCTATCCATGCCGTGCTTTGCATTGCAGCTAGCATGCATGGATGTACATTTTCTTCTCCGGGTTCTGAAGTTGTTGCTTTGCTTTGTCAGGATTCTTCCGGAATTTCTGGCGAGGAAGGCTGCAGCTAACTTTAGCACAATCGAAAGATGGCGCGCGCATGCACGATCGATCATGCTCATGCATGCCTCCCGCTCTACAGATACACATGTGTACCTATGGTTCAGTGGAGAAAACATCTGCAGCAATGTATCATGGGCATTATACTATACACGCAGGCCGGATCGACGCACGGACGTAAACGTAGTATAGCACTGTCGACGCAACCCGCAGCCTGCCTGCAGGCTGCAGCAAGAACGTGCCTCCCAGGCCATGAATGTCGATCCGTAGTAAGTAGTACTTGATCACGCACATGCATGCATGCATTCACCCAGCTACTCTCTCACTCGATCGATCGATCGAATCGTCAACCTCACAATAGTGAGCTGCGAGCGTTTGACCGGCCGGAGGATCGAGTTGTCTGCCGTCCGTCGGCGAGATTTGTCGGCAGGCCGGCACGCACGCACGGAAGAATCTCTTCTTTCATGATGGCCGTTCGTCGTGGTGCACCCCCACCGGGGCCGTGCAAAAGCCCAAGATCGATTAGCCAACACGGACGGACGGGCACAGGAGAAAGCTACTAGCTAGCGCGGCTACGTAGGAAGTAGCTAGGGAGAGAATCCGTCGCGGGCGCCGTGACCGGGACGTATCGAGGACCCGGAAAGGCGCGCCTGATAGGGACAAAACGGCGCGCCATTGCCCTTGGCCTTCGCATACCTTTCTTTGGGTTTCAGTTTGCCGATCGATTGCCAAGTTGTTGCCATGGGCTGTGTGATGTGTCTGATCTGCTTGGCTTGGCTCGGCTCGCATCTGGACTGGACAGACCTAGCTTTTGCTATTTGGAACTGATGCTTGTGAGCAAGGGTTTTGTGGTCCGTCTGAATGCCCTGATGGAATGGTCGCCGCCGCAACCGTGGGGACGGACGGAGTTTGCAAGTGCCGGAGAGATCGAAGAGTGAGAGTCAGAGCTCAGAAGATGCAGCGCTATGCATGGTTGGGTCGGGTGGGTCTCATCGATCGGGTTAAGTTTTGAAATTTGGAACGTCCTT
Source organism: Puccinellia tenuiflora (assembly GCA_012064385.1). Lineage (NCBI taxonomy): Eukaryota > Viridiplantae > Streptophyta > Magnoliopsida > Poales > Poaceae > Puccinellia > Puccinellia tenuiflora. The sequence goes on from QRDG01000419.1 coordinate 578,771, forward strand.
TTTCTCACAGGGACTTTCGGGAACCCTTTTCCTCATGGCTATGCATGCATTTCTATTGTCGCAAGAAAGATAAATTCAGCTGCAGTCAACATTTTCGGACTTTTGAACGATGCCGATGGCCTCAACGACTAAAAGAAGATGATAGGCCTTTATGGACTACGAATTTGTTTAGCATGGTCAATGCATCATGGGCTGCGCAAACGTGTGGACATAATAGGCCGAACATGGCCAGAAAGGCATGTTTAGTTGGCCCACGTACCAAAATACTCGGTAACAGCAATCGGTTAGGCCCAACTAGGAAAACCTTGGCAGTCCCTGAACCGCGCCGCCTCCTTCATCCCCATATTGTGCTCTCTGCTCCGCCTCGGTGGGGGCGTCCGGAACTTCGTGCTACGAGATGCTCCGCTCATGGCGAAATCTGGACCCTTTTTCCCGGTGCGCGTTTTCGTCGTGGAGGCTAGTTAAATTTCGGTCGTTCGAAATCTTATCCGGGCAAGTCTTATTGATGTTTATAGTGGCGAATTGAATTTCCTGTTGCGCTAGATTTAGAACCGGTGACTATATTTGGATTTCCACCCTTCAAATTATATATCACATATAAACTGCTTGGATCTATCTTTTTTGAGTTGGATTCTAAGATTGCTCTTTGGTGATAGATCTGCTTATGGATCCTTTAGCATGGCAACGAACCGTGCAGTACAGGGCCAGACGAAATGGCCCAGACACCTCCCTTGTGGCAATGATTTCTTCCGCACCTTCAGTAATGCCCGAGGTGAGCAATTGGCGAGCACCAAGGGGATGGATGATGCAGAAATGAGGAAGGATACCAAGAACGTCAATGTAGTAACACCGGCCTTCATCCTTGATGATAGCAGCCATCGTGATGATTCCATATACCAAAACTTTCATCTCGAAAATCTGTGTGGTGTGTCTGACCGTCGGGAGAGTAAGTACTGCAAATCTCTTTCCTGTCTTACTCCACTTAATTGTTAGAATATCTGAGAAGTTATGTGATTTATCGATTAAGAGTTTGAGGCTGAAAGTGCATTAACTCGTTTTGCATTATGCAATGCATATTTGATTTTTCTGGTGCAATTCTTTAGTAAAACATAGATCTACATGTCCGACTCTTTGATACATTGAAATGAAAATCCCCTTATCAAAAAAAGATCTACATGTCCGATCTTTTATCTAAAAAAACTGTATAGAAATTTGGTGATAGATCATGCATGTTTAGAATCTGACACTAGTCGTGTTCCCTTATAAATAGGTACAGAGTGACTTAATTGTGATCTGTATGTGATGCTTTAGAGCTGTTAATTAAGAATCACGAGGAGGGTACAAGTCCATGTATTTAGTTCTGAAGTTGTTTTTCTTTGAACTGTAACATCTTTTAGGGTGTGTTTGGTTCATTGGCTATGAAAAAGTGGTTGGGGGCACCCCTAACCACGTGGTTGGTGGTAACCATTTTTCATGTTGGTTGTGTGTGTTGGCTAGCCATGTTTCCTGTTGGTTGAAGTGATAAAAAGTGGTTAGGGGTGGCCATATTTGTGTTTATTTTGAGGGATTAGAAGTGCTTAGAGTGATATGGTCAATTATTTTTAAGATGCTGAGGAAACCCTGTAATATATTTATAAAAGGGAAAAATTTGTTTAAATATCTATACTATACAATAATTTAGAGAGGGAAATTTCTTAATGTGTTGAGGTAAAATATCAGCATCTGAAATAACTTTGCTCAAATATTTAAAAGGAAAGAGTTAGTTCAAATATTTAAAAGTGAATATTTTGTTCAAATAATTACAAGGGAACGTTTCTTCAAATATTCTTAATATATAATAGTAAAATGTTTTCAAATATTTAAAAGCATAAAATTACTTATTATATTTAAAGGGAAATGTTTATTCCAATATTATTAATGTATAAATCAAGAAAAGTTTGTTTAAATATTTAAAAGTGAATATTTTGTTCAAATAATTAAAATATAAAAGTTTCTTCAAATATTGTTAATATATAAAAAAATGTGTTTTCAACTATTTTAGAAGGGTAAATTTGTTATTATATTTAAAGGAAAAGTTTATTCCAATATTTTTAATATATAAAAAGGAAAATTTATTCTAATATTTAAAAGGTAAATGTTTGGTTAATATTTAAAAGGGAAATCTGTCAACTTTTTTTAATATTTATATAATAAGGGAAAGTTTTTTCACATATATAAAAGGGTAAAATGTCTTAATATATTTAATAATGAAAAGTTTTTCAAATATTAAAAAAGGGTAAATTTTCTATTTTTTGAGTATGATGAATATGTCGTAAAATGTTTCGCAGGTGATGGCAGGGACTCGCCCACGGGTGGTTGGCCTCAACCACCACTTTTATAGTGGTTGAGCTCAACCACTTTTTTGAGGGAATATGCCTAAAATTTGGCTACCCCACACACCCGACACCACAAACCAACATGGGCTAACCACTTAAAAAATGGCTACCCACAACCATTTGGTGGGTAGCCACCCAACCAAACACACCCTTAATTGTAAGCTGGTCGAGTATCTCTATAAATAAAGATCACATGGTCCAGTGGCACGATTTTTATGTGAGCACTAATTGCTAATATTGAAAGAAAAAGAGGATTGCTCTACATCTTGACTATTTTTAGCCATGGAGCAGTAATATCTGGCGTTTCTATTATAACCATCTTGAATTTCTTGAAATGCAGAGACTGTTGTTAGAGTTATTTGGCAAACTCATAATTTTCATTTACTTCGATCGAGTATACTGTAGTCTGTCTTAGCAGTTATTGTTCTTTTTTTTTTTGGAAATCACATGAATATAAGTCTCATGTAAACTCCTTATATTCATACAAAAATGGAAATAGTAGATGAGGAGATTGCGATTTGTGCGTAATAAATAGTTTTAGAATTTTCTATTAAGAACAAGTAGGTTCAACCTGTTTTTTTTTTACATTTTTTCTTGCACGAACTGAAACTTATGCTTGGATCTTGGTAAACTTGATCTTTTTTTTATTCATGAATGTTGTACTTTTACCATGTAGCGTTGTTTTATTCTCCTCACTTGTTTGATTAGTGTATTTCTTTTGTTATTCAATAAAAAATGTGAGATTTCTATTCCTGATAAGGAATTTTATCAAGTATAACATAAATTGGTGCACGTAAATCATGATTATACTATTTATGATTAATATCGGTCTAATAGTATATAACTTTTTATGAAGCACGACGAGAGCCAATGATGTTATCAGAGCCCACTAATTGCTTTCCAGACAGGGAAAGGTGTGATGCGCATTATGTATGTTCCATGATGCAAATTCTTTCATTAAAATTGGCTGAACTTGATCCTGTGGTAACGGGCTCGGTACAATTATATGGATATATAGCAGTCCGGGATTATCTGGATACATTGCTTAATTATATTGTCAATCGTAGCAGGGACAATCCCATCATGGCGCAACAGGTGCACACTTTTACCTACACGAAATAATTCATTTGTCTTATGTTGTAAGCTCAATTCCCTCTCATGCATAGCAGACAGATTGAAATATAAACATTTTTATGGCATAATACAAACCACTTAACCTTTTTCCATTCGATGAGATCGGTACAAAAGGTGGAATTCTAAAACCCACCCTGTCTCTTTGATTTCTTATGGAGCAGTATCTAGAATAAAAATACTAGTCATTGTGTTCTTACTAGGGAGGTTTTCTTAATAAATAACACAAGCTCAGTTTACTCGTGTTGCTTAAGTAGGTATTTTGTAAGAGTAAAATACTCAAAACCACAAGTTCAGTGCAAATGTAAAATTGATCTTCTTGACATTTTGATGCAAAATCGCAACTTTTAGACTATTCATCGACAGTGAATAGGGATGGCAATGGGTACCCTGTACCCGCGTACCCTGCGGGTAAAAACCCCATTAGGATAAGGGTTTGAGACTAAAAAATACCCATGGGTATATAAATAGAGAAATTTTGTGTCCATCGGGCAGAGCGGGTACGGGCATGGGATTGCATAACCCATACCCGCGTGCCCTTGTACCCGTATAAATTATGTCAGGTGGGGCTTAGTTTAATTAAACCTAACCTAATTGCTGGATTGCTCGAGTTTATTTTGGTTGAACTTGTTATAGTGTCAAAACTTTATTGTAATGCTTATTTTATGGCCTTATGTATGATTAAATTATTTCTATATTTTGTCGTGAGTTTATGAATTTAACTGTTACAAATACGGGTATTTTTACCCGCGGGTATACATTTACCCTGTCGGGTGAAGGGTATGGGAAAAAATTATACCCGCTTACGGGTATGGGTATGGATGATGGGCAAGCTCAGGACGCACGGCTAAGGGTATGGGGTGGCTCCACCTGCACCCATACCCTGCGGGTGCCATCCCTAACAGTGAATGGTATCAGGCCGCCTAGTTTAACGGTGAATTCTAGCCCATATGAAAGGGTTGATGTGTCAAATAATTAGCACTCGCACCGGGCACATCGGTTACTTACCCCCTAAGATTCCCATGACTTCTCCCTTCCCTCATCACTCTATCCTGTGACAATGCGACGGCTGCAGCAGTAAGAACTTGGTTGTGAAGCAGGTCTTTGGCGGCAGAGAGACAACTTGGATTCGAGTGATGCATTGTCTGTTCTCAAATAGCCTATATTGTCACATCCTCACGACCGTCCTTGAGATAGTATATGCCAGTGCACAGCCTGCATCTAAACCCCACATTCAACCAACAAACTCATAGACAGTTTTGGCCCAAATAGATCCAGTTTTGCCCGACAAGATCCAAAACCTGATTCGTTAAACTAGGCATACCGTGGCAATGGCGACCTTTCCTATGGTTGGATCTCTTCCTTATGGTGTGAAGCTTCGTGGGACGATGGTGACGTCATGGGTTGGGAGGGGGAGAGAAATAGACTAGCCTCTTCCCCGCTTGTTTGGTTGGATGGCAATGGGTGCACCCGACCTGAGCTGTCCATGTGGCGATTGTTTGCCACATCGGCCCTTGCATGTGGACCAAGCCTGTCGGATTCACCATTAAACATGCGAACAGGCACATTTTGGTCTTTGTTAGCGCAAAAGTTTTGGTTTTGCATTAAAATGTCCAGCTGTTGTGGTAAACTTTATCAGTTGTACTGAAGTTGTATATTTTTCTAATTAACTCTTTGTAATACATGATTGTTTACCTATTTAGTAATATTTTGGTGTTATGGGTGAATATTTTCTTTCGTGTCATTAAATCTAGTAACTGTGATATCAAACTCTGTATAATATTATTGTAAAAAATATAGCTATATTGTGAAATTGAGTGATTTATCAGCGAGTAATATGTATTTTAAAAAGTCTAGTGGGATAATTGTTTACCACTATTTTTTTTGTTTCCTAAATGCTACTGAGGGTTGTCATCACAAATGATCTGATCACAGCGAATACCTTGACTCTTAACTACAAAATCCTTTTTGCTGGTTGTTCCTGTAAATGAAATGTTATCTCACGTGTATAAACTTTTGAGGTGTTAGTGATTCTGCACTATGAGGGTCTTAGTCATGCTGCACTATGAGGGTCTTACTCGTATGGATTCTTGAATGGAAATACATGTGCCTTGGAGGATGTTATACAAAGATTGTGTCTTGACTACGTAAGTTTATGGTTTATTATCTCTGCACAGTTTATCGAACATTTAGCTTCATGTGCAGCCGACTTATGTTTGTAGGTGGGTTTAGAATTTGCGCTATAATTTATTTGAGATTATTTGTCAATTGGCTAGAAACTTAGATAACTACTTTTTACTATGAGCTAAGTAGTAATTATTTTGCAGGGTTCTCTCATTGAGATGACTGGCCCTAAGCGGGGCATCACAATGAGCTCCTCTGTCATGGTTGAGTTTGACATGAGGATAAAAAAAGGGGATCATGAGGGAGATGATCTAACATTAATTGACGGCGCAACAAGCTACTGCCACCTAGCGACACCTTTTCGTCCATTCACAAATCGCATTAATGGCGATTGTGGTGCGGTTGACATCACTTTAGCACGTGTTCCGAATGCAGTGGAGGCCACAATAGATGTTATCATATTAGAACTGCAGAGTGGATTCAGTTTATCTCTCAGTTCATTTGTGTTTATCGATGGGTCACATCAGGAAATCCAGCTATTTTGTGGTATTATCCGTGACGAGTCATGTGGTTTAAGGCGAAGATATGTCATTGCTGTAGAGTTGGACACTTGGATACATTTGAACTTCAAGGTTGGTAAAGGCTCTAAATATGATGATCTGGAAAGCTATTGTGACTTCAAAGCAAACAAGCATGGACATGATTGTGAACAAATTATGCTTGAGCATGCCTCTATCTCGATAAAGGTGACTTGGTCGCCTCTGCCAGTATAAAATTGTTGTGTTTAATACTCGAATTTTAGTTGGATTATTTGACCTTGCACTTGATGCATGTCTACTTGGCGCTGCATGGATATGTACTTGTTAACTCATAAAAATTGATGAATATGATAGCGAACATGGTATACCGGAAATCTGCTCTCAACAGGGGTCCGCAACAACTTCGTTATTGGTGGTAGAGTAACGAGTCTCCATTTTCAGGGGTAAAATGCTAGTTCTTACCTTGATTGATTGTATTTGGCAATGACTTGGTTCTTACTATTTTATTTGTCAAATGTGAAAATACCCATGGTATGATTTTCTGGTAAAATTGGATGACAACGGCACTTGTGAATTCTTTCCTTTCTGGATGCGTCGTTGTTGGAGAACCACTTTTATAGATCGGGTGTTACCAATAGTGGTGGTTGGCTCTTGGCGCTACAAATTGTTGATCAGTTTGGCGGGGCCTCTTTTCCTCTTTTTTGGTATGTAATTGGTATGTTTTATATTAATATATTTGCTTTGTCGAAAAGAAATATGCAGCCCTGGCCAAAGTCTTGTGTTACATGCTTGCATATTTTTATCTTGATGTGTGCATAAGGAAAACAAGATCATGTTTGTACCCAAATATTTATTGGATAATTTTGTTTGATTCATGTCCGAGTCTAGTCCCTTTGTGTTCCAAAACAAGATCCTATATAATTAAATTAGAATCCACGTCTGATTATTATTTTAACATGGCAAAACAATGATCAATGATATGGAAAGAGCGTTATCCAATCCGATTGGATCCGGTTACATCCCTATGCACTACATTTAGTCATAAAAGTCCTCCATCTCCATCTATGATGTTTCCTCTTACATCGGGTTGTCTACTAGCTACTCGGGGTGAGGGAACCACATGTCCTTCGCGGGTCGGTGCTAATGTTAGAAAGCTAGTAGTGTCTTCCTTTAGCATCTTTCATCATTGTGGTCTTTTCTTTGTGGGTTCCAGTATGTTGGAATTGTTGTATTTGGCCAACCCATATAAGTTTAACTCAATAATACATAGTGAAAACTCCAATGGCCCATGTGGCATATTAATGCATGGCAAGAGTTGGGACTCCTTAGTCCCACATTGCTAGTTTGAAAGAAGTTGGACCTTTTTATATTTGTCAAAAAAAAATGTACCTCTTTATAAATGAGGCTTTTCAATCTTTGTGTGAGTATGAGAAGAAGAGACTTACACGTGTTGTCTTTCTTTTTGGTACGCATGTCTGAAGCTGAAACATTTTCTTGTTCAACACGTATAGAAAATGAATATGTCTGTCTCATCGGCTTCTCACTGACTATTCATTTCGCCTCCACGGTTTATAAAGAGGTCGCTCCTCGAACTAGACGGACACAAAACACATGAGACTTACTCGTTTCAGAACTTTGCGCCGCGATCCAAATATTCCCATCCTTTTTCCGGTGTGCACCGCGACACGGGACAATAGGCCTTCGAAAACCCGTTTCTCGTGATCTTGTACAGGAAAGAGGCGATTGGATTTTTGGGTACTACAGTCGCGCGACTAGTGGTAACAAAGACTTCCCAATGACAAACATGTTCGGCGACATGGCTAACGACGGCTAGTGCGAGTGGTTCTGCTGGACTGTATGCAGGGGCGGAGGCTGGAAAAATGTTTGAGGGGGGCTGATCCAGGAAACTAGCGTGTTAAATTATTGGGGAGGGTCGAAATGTTTAAATACACAAATCATAGTATGTTTTAGCATAAAAAGCAGGGATATATAAGAAAGTTTTCCTTGTTGGACCTGCTGATCCCACTACTAGGAAACAGGCTATAGGTGGAAACCCTTTTAGTGGCGCACCTATTTGCCGTGCGCCACAGAAATTATTTCTGTGGCACACGTTTTTGGGTGCGCCACAGAATTTTGCAATTATGTGGCGCACCGAAACAACGTGCGCCACAGAAAGTCAGGTTTCTGTGGCGCACGGGGCTGGTGCGCCACAGAAATATGACATTCTGTGGCGCACCATCACCCGTGCGCCACAGAAAGTCATATTTCTATGGCGCACCATCCCCGTGCGCCACAGAAGTAACATGCGCCACAGAAAACAACATTTCTGTGGCGCACCCTACCACATGCGCCACAGAATCCTCTCTCGACCGACACGACATGCGCGCACCCACCACCACCACTGCCTTATCCTCCACTCGTTTCCCTTATCCTCTCCTTCCCTTATCCTCGCTCTCGAGCTGCTCCTTCCCCCCGCACGCCTCGCTCGCTCTCCGGCGTCTCTCTCTGCCGGGAGTCACAACCACGCCGGCGACCACCTAGCTGCTCCCGCTCGCCTCAATCCTCTCCCCCCTCGGTGCGGACCAGCAGGAGGTCCGCCTCGGTGACCGTGGCCCGCACCATCTCCGCGCCGGGCCTGCCGCGCGAGCGCTTCCTGCCCCTGGTCGAGGCAGAGGCCCGCTTCGGGTCGATGCTGGGTGGAGGCGGGGGAGACGGCAGATGCCGAGGCACAGGTGGCGGCGGCGGTGGAGGCAGAGACACGGCCGGTGGTGGCGGCGGTGGCGCTGCAGAGGAGAGGCGGGCGGAGAGGTCATCGAGGTGCTGCTGGGTGAGGCGAAGGCGGTGCGCGAAGTCGGTGTGGTCGTCGGGGGAGGGCTCGAGCTCCCGTCGCAGCGTTGCGCAGATCTCCGCGGTGAGCGGCATCGTCGTCTCGGCCTGGGCAGCGCCATCGGTGTCGGTGTCTGGCTTGGTGGCGGACTCACGGCGGAGCGCGGCGCAGACCCTCTACTTCCTTGCGCCCGTCCTCTCCCTCGATGTCGTGCGCCGCCACACCCAGTCCCAGGCCGTCCTCCTCGCCGTCTTTGACACCCAGCACTGGGCGGCGATGGAGAGGCGCTCCCGCGGCCGCGGCCATGGCCATGGAGGGCGACGGCGGGCGGGGAGGCGGATGCGGGCCATGGCTGCCAGCTTTTTTTTAACTGAAAACAAGAATCTGTGACGCATGGTTTCGTGGTGCGCCACAAAAATCCGAGTCTTTTCTGTGGCGCACGAGCGGGGTGCGCCACAAAAAAAAATTAGTGGCGGAGATTCTGTGGCGCACCGGCCGTGCGGGGTCGGTGCGCCACAGAATTCCAAATCCGTGTGCCACTGATAGGGTATTTTCTACTAGTGTCCCCCTGCCTCCGCCCCTGAGTGTATGTCCTTAATGTTCAAGATCATGCTAGAATTTCTCATATTCGATTTGTTCGTCTACTATACTAGCTTGCATGACTAGTTTTTTTTTTCAATCGTCATATTTTCTCCAGTGTTTATTCCAAAAAAAATTAGTAATTTACTCATATATCCAGCGCGGTATCGAAGCACTTGTTCAACAACCAGCCTTGTGAGGGGAGTGTCCTCACCCACGCGTGTTCATGCGGCTACTCAAAATCTTAGATGTTAGTCAAGCTTGTGCAATAATGCAAGTGTTGTCTTTACCGGGTTTGTTAGAACGCCGGGTTGCGATCGACGGAGCTAGAAGTTCTGATTTTAGAGTGCTTTGACGTAACTAAAGAGGTTGTCAATATTCTTTGTTCGTATTTTTTATTTCTATAATCTGATATAATGTTTTCTCTCAATTAGTAAAGTCCTAAAAAAAAGGCTACACTGCACTATACTTTTGTTCCCATGTCCATGGATAGACGTTCCTGTGCCTCCGCGCCCTTTTACCATTTTCTATCTTTAAAATGAAAGTATTTACAACATAATTACTGCTTTCTATGCCTCTCATTTTTTCATTTTGCAGGTGTGTCATTACTTGCCAATGTCTGCCAAAATTAGGTCGATGGCAATACGGAGAGATATGACTATCCAAATCAGTCGACACAACGAGGCGCAGATGCTCGTAGTCATGCAGATTTCTTAGTGTTGTTCCAAAATAATTTCTTTGGAGAGGACACTCATTGGATACAACGATGTTCCGTATGTCCTTCGCAATAGTATTGTTTATCGATCCTTCTGGCAAGATAATTGCGTACTCGGAGAAGAAGTGTGACACTAAACGCCACCGGTAACAGCATATGCTGCTGCAGTACATCAGTTCCCCTGCAACACAAAACATGAACAGTTGGACGGAGCAGAAACACTCCCAGGTCGTCACGCTTGCAGATTGTGGAAGCCACTCAGAGCTTCTTGCAAGTGCATGACGGCGCCGTTGTAGTTGAGGAAGCCCATGAGCCAGAACTCGTGGTTCTCCACGGACACGAGCTGGATGAACTTCTCCGCGGGCTTCAGGTTGCTGGCCGACGGGCTCGCCGCCCTCAGCCGGTGCAGAGGAATCGCCACCTGCGTCTTCGTCGTCGTCAATCCATCGCTCCAAACTCTCACAGTACACAGCTACTACGAAACACAGCAACGCACATACTGTACCTTGTAGTAGCTCCACTCTGTCCTGTCGCCGGCGGCGGCCTCGTAGGAGAGCGGGGTGTCGCTGCAGAAGGCGACCCTGGCCGTGGAGAGGTACATGACGCCCATGACCGGGCCGGCGGACGTGGAGAGGTAGCAGGCGTAGGACTTGCGGAGCTGCTCGTCCGGCGGGGCGTTGAAGGCCTGCCGGAAGATCCTCTCGTGGCCGCCCTCCGCCAGGACCTTGGTCCCCTGCGCGATCCTCCCTACGGCCGCCTCCGTGATGCTTGGCGCTGTCCGAACTGTACATCAATCACAACGGTACTGAATTAATCGTCAAGATTCATTAAACCAAAAACATGGATTCACTCCGATGATTAGTGGCTTTTAGACTGCTTAGTGGCTGCTGACAGTTGGGGATGAACTGAAGAATTACTCACGGTGCTGCCATGTGTTGCGCGACAAGTCCTCCGCCTTCCTGGTCGCCTCGCCGACCTTGCGACCCCACAGCGACAGCGCGTTCTTCACCGTCTCCTTGGTGCCTGCATGCGTAACAACAGAAGTCGTGCCGATCAGTGGCGGACAGATCAACATTTGAGCCGGTGAACCGCGGGCGAGCGCACGCACTCTTGTGCGCCGGCGGCGGCGTCGCGTAGGGGTTGGCCTCCGTCGCCATGGGCGACCACGTTCTCCCCGCCGCCTGTTGCATAGGTGAACTTGCAGCTGCCATGGGGCCGAGCTTCTTGGAGGCTGGAGCTGGAACCTGGAGTGTTCTCTTCGTGCCTGCCGCTGCCCTCGCGGGTGTCGAAGTGGGCTGGCTGCTTCTGCTCGATGGCTAGCAGCAGCTCAGCACCATGATATAATCCACCGAACGATCGGGATGATGACTGACTGGGTCACCTACCTGCCGTGTTCGTAACGCTTCGGTTGCACCGACTCCTGCGGTAATTGATTATTACACGTAGGGTGCGGCGGTGGGAGTAGCAGCTAGCTACTGGATTTGTTTGTCGGGAGGAAAGTCTGGGGAGTCCTGCCGTGGCGGCCGGAGCGGGGCTTGCGGGTGGACGGAGACTTCGGAGTGGAGGGCGGACGAGTTTTGGGCCGAGCGTACGTTTCCACGTGACGGACGCAGCTGCACCGGACCGGGCCGGAACGGCAGGATAGGATTGACATCGGCCGGCTTGGGTTTTTTGTTTTTCCAATTGAGGAGATCACGCTCGGAAAATTAAATTGATAGACGGACACGACCAAAGTGACTAGGGACGTGTAAATTTTGGTCTCTTTTTGTAGGCTGTAGCTCTCCAAAACTTGGTAGAGGAAAAACATGATCCAAGCCATGTTTTACACTTTGTTTGGTTGCCTACAATTTTTAATGCATGCCCCCATGAACGGACACATTGTATATTTGTGGTTCGTTCGTTTCATCTTTTGTCTACATGGTGAACTTGTCTCACACTACATCTGGCGCTGGTGACAAGTAGGACGGCAACGTGACGTTGTGGTGGTGCGGCGGCGGAGTTTGTGGTGGAGGTTAAAAATGCACGTACACATAGCACAGTCTAATAGCCGCTGCTGCAGGTACAACAGAGTTCAAGGCTATGAGCGACAGCGGCTGAGCGGAAACGACGGAGACTAAAACAATACGTACATCAAGCACAATCTAGTAGTTGCCGCGACGACAGAGTTCGCGGCGGCTGATCCGTCCATTTTACATTACTATTTTGCATATTTTAAAATTATGAGGGGGAGAACACCGAAACAAGAAGAGAAATACCCCAAGAGATGCCCAATTTCTAGTGCCTGGAAAAATCCCAGAAAAATAAGGCGATCAAGTCAAGTCAAAGGAGCCATGTAGCCAAAAGATGCACGCCAAGGGGCAGCCAGAAGGCCATGCGGGTTGGTGCCACTGGTCCCTTGTGACTCGCCAGCCGACGCCCCTTCGTGTATATCTTCTCTGTGACCTAAAACTTTCGAGGGACACTTAACGTTATTTTTTCCGTCGTTGTCTTGGGACGGAAACCAGGCAGAGAGAACAAGCACTCCGGTAGCCATATTCCTGTCGGAGAATCTTCCCTCCCGGAGGGGAGAATCATCGCCATCGTCATCATCATCATGTCGGGCATTATCGAAATCACACTACTAGGAAACTAGTTATATGTGGAATGCTATTATGTGGCGCACCAGTGTTGCATGCGTCACTAAACAAATTTTTGTGGCGCACCTCTCGGCGTGCGCCACTAAATTCTATATTTTTGTGGCGCACTTGGAGGACACCACAGAAATGTGGTGGGTTGGCCATTTCTGCAAATTTCTGTGGCGCATGGGGCCACATGCGCCACAGAAATGTAGATTTTTATGGTGCATGTTGGATGTGTGCCGCAGAAATGTGGCTTTCTGTGGCGCATGTTGCATATGTGCCACAAAAGCTTGAAAAAATCAAAAAAAATCCAAGAAAACTCAAAACATCCAAAAAAATCCAAAAATTCAAAAATAAAAAAAACTCAAAAATCAAAAAAATAAAGAAAACAAAAAATTCAAAAAATCCAAAAAACTCCAAAAAAAAATAAAAATCCAAATAATTCAAAAAATCCAGAAAACTTAAAAAAAATCAACAATTCCAAATAAATATTTTTCTAAAGAAAAGAATTTTTTGAAAATTTTGAAAAAAATTAACTTCTAATTATTTTTTATTTTTTGTCATTTAAAATTTTTTACATTTTTCTTAAATTTTGAATTTTTCGGATTTGTTGAGTGTTTTTGAAGTTTTCGGGATTTTTTCATTTTGTGTGGTTTTTTTAGTTTTTTTTGGATTTTTTTGAAATTTTGGATTTTTTGAGTTTTTGGAATTTTTGGTTTTTTCTGGATTTTTTGAGTTTTCTTTGGATTTTTTGAGTTTTTTTATTTGTTTTGAATTTCTTTGAAGTTATCCGGATTTTTTGAGTTTTTTGAAACTTTTGAATTTCCATTTTATACTTTTGAAGTTTTTGAAATTTAAAAACACATATATACACATACCACACACATCTATACACATACAAGGGATAAGAGGGTTGATATGATATTTATATCAATAAGAATTTAGTAGCATAAGGGTAGCTGAACTGAATAGAACTTAGAAGTTAAGCGTGCTTGGGTTGGAGCAATTTGAGGATGGGTGACCTTGCGGGAATCATCGTTTGAGATGAATTAAAAAAAACACATATATACACATACCACACACATCTATACACATACAAGGGATAAGAGGGTTGATATGATATTTATATCAATAAGAATTTAGTAGCATAAGGGTAGCTGAATTGAATAGAACTTAGAAGTTAAGTGTGCTTGGGTTGGAGCAATTTGAGGATGGGTGACCTAGCGGGAAAGTCATTAAAAATTCAGAAAAATTGGAAAATTTTTAAATAGTTAGGTTTTTTCCAAAATATTTTGTTTTTTCTAGTTTTTTTTGAATTTCTAGGTTCAAAATTTTCCAAAATATTTCTGTGGCGTATGGAGCTGGATGCGCCACAGAAATGTTTCTGTGACGCACCCACCATGCAACCACCATGCGCCACGGAAAGGCAAAATGGTGCGCCACAGATAGGGTTTTCCCTAGTAGTGTCATCATCTCCATGATCAGAACCATCTTCATCTTCACTCCACTCCATCCGGTTATTTGATCTTGGGTTGTAACTTGCATATATCGTTGAGAGTACTTTATCGGTGCTGATTATCTTTTGTAGGTGATGCTACTGAGTTTTATTGGTAAAAGATAATTATGTCTAGATTGTTCATCATATATGTACCATCTCTAATTATGATCCATATGTTGTCTTGTGAGTAGTTCGTTTAGTTTTTAAAAAGATAAGAGAAGTCTTGTTATTAGCAAGCCCGGGCCAGCAGGTGTACGTGCAAACTGTGGAGCCGAACAGTGCCCAAAAATTTCGGGGGCCCATAAATTTTATATAGGCCTATTATAGATCTATAGGCATAGCCTTGAAAACTTGATAATTTTCTAGGCCTTAATGTAACTGTGAAGGTTCTGGGCTTCTTGCAGCCAACAAACCGACATGCCAAGCCTCACAGCAACACAGGCAAGGCCCATCAATTTTTGTTTCAGCCATATTAGTAGAAAAAAACATAAAATATGGTGACCGTGGTCCATGGGGATTCGAAGCATGCTCCAAACCCTCCAATCCAAAACGAACTAACCACCGGGACTGGAATTGACTTGGTTACAATTGATGGAAGTTACTCATATTGACCATTTTAGTTCTTTATTACACTAAAAAAACTATTTTCTTAACGAAGTGTACCATTTTATATTTCCGCACAGGATCCCAAAATTTGCCGGCCCGAACCTGGTTATTAGTAGTCATGTTAAATTGAGTAACATTTAATTGTTTGATATTTAAGATGATATGTTATTTCTCTAGTGGTGTCATGTGAACGTCGACTACTACAACTTTACGAGCATAGGGGGATGCATCGTCTATTGGTTTTCTTATGGTAGGGTTGCCGGAATGATAGAAACATGAACTCCAACTTGCAAACTAGTGCATGAGGGAGCGTAGGATGTTATAATTTGAATGTGTGGTTAGATTTATCTTAGATCTTTTTTGTAGTTGCGGATGCTTGTAACGGGTTTAATTACAAGAGCGTATGAGTCTGAGGAAGGGCGGTACACTAATTTAGGTTCACCTACACAACGTTTATCAAAATAATGAAAGTTAATCAATGCCATGTGACGAAAGTGACTTGAAAATATTTCGGTGTGTCCTCAGGAATGTTAAATCATCAGAAGTATCACAACCGACTTATCCTTTGCTCTCAAAAGTATTAGACCACTTGCTGTAATTTTACTTTACGTATTTTATTTACTTCCTATTAAATTTCTTGTTGCTATAAAACCACCTATAAAATTATCTTACAATATTTATAGTGAAACCTTGCTAAAAACCACTTGTCAACATCTTTTGCGATAGATCAAAAATGCTACGATAGATCCCTATACTTGTGTGTCATGACGACACCCCCTTGGGTGCCTTAGCCGGACGGCCCACTATGGGCCTTGGGCCCATGCGCCCCCATCCCGAGGGCCTTAGGCCATTGGTCAGCCCATGGCCTTACTTATGATTTTGTTTCTCCGCTGTTATTTATCTGATGAGTCCCGGCATGTCCGATACCTCCTATATAAAATCATAAAACATTCCAAACTTATTTATATTTATATTAATAACTCTAGATATCGTATGCCCTCTTATTAAAATCACCAAACAATTCCGCAATCATTAAAACCTATTTTAATGACATCGGGACATCTTATGTCCGGTATATCAATTCTCGGAACTCTTCCGATAATTCTTCGACATCACATGCCACAACCCCCAACTGAAACCAGAATCCTGCCAATTGCGCGCTGCCACCACTCGTCGGGACACCGCCGCCCCACGCGCATCGACGCAAAGTTGATAGCCTCCAAGATCCGGCTCCCGAGGACCCGTCGTCATCATGAGAAGATCTGGTGCCACCACCGTCGGCTGCGCCGGCTTTGTCCAACAGCGTCCTCCGGTTGCGCGCGCGCGGGGGGGGGGGGGGGGGGTGAAGAAGCGACGACGCTAGGATAGAGGTGATGGGGACGCGAGGGCTTTATAGTTCCTATTACTAAGCTCACCGAGTAGTACCAAGGAGTGGATGACATCTGTCATGCTTGTGATACTTATTTTTTGAACAATACATTTTTCTCGGTGGGAAAAGCATATGTCCCATAGCACAAAGTGAATTTGTCGAACAATAATGTGTTTTGACCGTATTGTCGATTCCTTCGAAATCGTAGCCAGAACACAGATTTCATTTTCAGAAAACCAAAATATTTCCGAAACTCTAGAAACCAGATCCTCAAAAACCGAATGGTCCCGTCTAATTAGTAGGATGGCCAACTGATGGTGATGTCCCTTGCATGTTTCACCAAATTGCCGCAATAATTTCCGAGGTTCCCCCAAAGCCGGTCCCCATGGCGCAAAACCTCCATGTCGTGCGGTGATCTCACGGTCCTTCGACTGTGCTGGCAACACGCATGTCCCCCGAGCCGTACGTCGCATCTTGGACACAGCTCCGGTGCAATCCACATACGTACATTCCTCGTGACGGCCCTACCGCCGTTCTGCCGGATCCTGCTGCTCTGCTCGCCCGCTCGTCAGCCAGCCAACAGTGCCACGCCTGTGGTGTGCCGTACGTGGCGGGGACGACGCGTCCAAGACGAAGGCATCGTCACGCCGACGAACGACGGCGACGAATAGTCTCGCCGCGTGATCCCATCTCGCCTTACGCTTTTCACTGGCGCGGTCTTTGGCCGGGCGTGCGTGGCCGGATGATTAGCAGCTAAACTATAGTTGCCGCCGTGCCGTGCCGTGCCACTGTCAGAGGTGAAACTTCAATTAGTTACGGTTGGGGACGACGTGCGTTTATTCCCTGGCTACCGGGGGAAAAAGAAGAAGTAAAAATTGGATGGATCGATCGGCAACTTGGCCTTGGCATCTGCTCGCTTTCGCTCTCTCCTCTTCTCTGATCTTCAGTTCTGAGACTGTAATGCGATGTGCGCGGCATATGTCCTCGGTTCCTTTGGTGGAGAATTTACCGCCAAAGCGGATGGATCGGCTCAGCTGTCGCGCATCTCGAGAGAGAGGGAGGCGCCGGCCGTATGCACGAGAGAATAATTAACTTTGTGGCCCGGTCCAGGTCCATGCGATGCATGCACGCACCTCTCGTGTTCGTGGGGCAGACGCGAATTATACGAGGAAATTATGTGTGCAACCGAGTAGTAATGATGATGATGATGTATATCTTCGATCGGTGTGTGTGGTTGGATCCAAGCAGATATCGCACACTCGTGAAGGAATTCATTGTTGTCCTCGCGCGGCTTGTCCTCCCAAAATGGCAGACGATTCTTGTTTTACAAAAACTTATCATCGCCATGTTTTATGTATTCCTCCAAGGCTTGACCCGGGGGCAGGTTAGGTGGTGCTAACTGCAGCAGATCGAAAACCTTATACAATGCCGACCAAGGCCATAAATACGCAAGCATGTGATGGCCTCTAAGAGTGGGTTTTAGTTAGTAGTACTGACATTTGCCTCTAAGCGCCCGCGCGTGCGAATCGAATCTCGTGCAAACATGCCATTTTGCCGTGCAAACATATGAATGAGCAGGAACTGAGTCTGGATCATACTGTTAGAGTATATATTGTATATTGTAGTTTTCCCATGTGTTAGGGGATTTCCTGTATATTTACATCTGTACATGTACTATATATTGTGGCTTTTGGCCCCCTGGTAATACAAGCATCTATTATCCTAACATGGTATCAGAGCCGTAGGGTTTTTCCTTTCTTCCCCGCGTGGTCGACCTCCCCTGCCGCATCCCTCCTCCCCGTCGCCTCCCCGACCCGCGCCTCCAGCTCGCCGCCGGCCGTCCCACCTCCGGCCCGAGCTCTTCTCCCTCCCCCGGCTCTCTCCCTTCCCCTCTTCCCCCTCAACCCGACGCCTCCCTCCACCGCGTCACCGACCCGCACCAGCACCCGCACGTCCTCGTGCCCGATCCCCTCCACCGTGCCACCTCCCTCGCGTCGTCCTCCCCAAGCTCTGGCCTCCCTGCTCCCCAAGATCCCCTCCTCCGACAACGAGCGCCCTGGCCAGTTTCTTCTCCATCGATCCCGACCCGCTCCAGATCGCCGCCGACCGCCCCGTCCGCGGCCGCCGCCTACCGCCCCGTCCGCGGCCGCCGCCTCCTCCCCGTCCACAGTCGCCGCCTCTCCGTCCACGGCCGCTTGCTTCGCTCGATCTGAGCCCGACGGCTGTTTGCTGGATTGATTCATGAGTTCCAAAAAAAAAAAAAAATTGTGATCGTGAGCTATGTCTTCCTCGTCGGGCTATGTTGCGATTCCTCGCTGCCCGGTGATTTTTGATGGCGCGAATTACCCTGATTTCGCTGCCTTCATGCGCGTCCACATGCGCGGTCTTCGTGTTTGGGGTGTGCTTTCTGGCGACGTCTCCTCTCCGCCGCGCCCCGTTGCTCCTCTGGCACCCATTGCGCCGCCGCCTGTTGCCCTTGCTTCCGATGCTACTCAGGAGGTCAAGGATGCAGCCCAGAGTGCTTATGATACTGCTCTGGCTGATTATAACGGGAAGGTCCAGGAGCATTCTACTGCTGTTGCGACGTACCGGCTGGATCTGACTGACTACGCTCAGTGGATAGATGAGGATGCTCGTGCTGCTGCTGTCCTTACTTCCAGTGTTCTGCCTCAGTATGCTGCTGAGTTCATGGGTCTTCCCACTGCTGCTGCTCAGTGGACTTTTCTTCGTCAGCGCTATCAGCCGTCTGGCGATGCTCTTTACCTGTCCGTGGTTCGTCAGGAGCATGATCTTCAGCAGGGTGATTCCACTATTGATGAGTTCTACACTCAGAGTGCTGCTATATGGCTTCAGCTTGATTCTCTTCGTACTGCTGTGTGTGGCACCCGTCCCTGCTGTCTGACTGTGCGCGCGGATCTGGAGTTTCAGCGCATCTATGAGTTCTTGTCGCGGCTCCGCAAGGAGTTTGAGCCGCGTCGTGCCCAGCTGCTTGCCCGTGGTCGTGTTCCGCTCTCTGAGGTACTAGCTGAGCTTCGGGCTGAGGAGACTCGTCTTCGTGGTGCTGGTCTTCTTGAGGTTCCCTCTGTACTTGCTGCTCGTGGTCCTCCTGTGCCGTCTGCTCGTGGTCCTTCTGTGCCGCCAGCCTCGTTGCGGTCTCCAGGTCCGCCGATACTCTCTCCTCCTCCGGCCCAGGGTCAGAGTCAGCCTCAGCAGCCTCATGCACCTCCTCGTCCTCCCTGCGCCTACTGTAACAAGCCTGGTCATGATATCTCGAGCTGCTGGAAGAGGGATCCCAGCTTACGTCAGCAGTACCATGCTCGTAGGCAGGCTGGTTCTTCAGGATCTTCTGCTGTTGCCCAGGCTGGATTGTCAGGATCTTCTGCTGCTGCACTGTCTGATCAGGACATTATCCGAGGTCTTCGTAGTCTGCTCGCTGCTACAGGCTCTTCCTCGACGGGTACTGCTGGTTCTGTGCCTAGCTCTTCTGGCACCGCGCGACCACCACCTTCTACACAGTCAGGTACGTCATCCCCGTGGTATCTGGATTCTGGAGCTTCTTTTCATATGACTTCTGCGTCTTCTATTCTTTCTGCTCTTCGCTCTTTTATTTCTCCTGTCCGTGTTATCACGGCTGATGGTACCTCTCTTCCTGTTTCCAGTCGAGGCACCCTTTCTACTTGCTCTTTCTCTGTTCCTGATGTTTCTCATGTTCCTAGTCTTAAGATGAACCTGTTTTCTGCTAGTCAGCTTACTAATTCTGGTTGTCGCGTCATTCTTGATGCTGATTCTTGTGCTGTTCAGGACCGTCGTACACAGGCCCTGGTTGGAGCTGGCCCTCGCAGCCTTGAGTCCCCGGGGCTATGGGAGTTAGACTGGCTTCGCGTTCCTTCCGCTGACACTTCATCTGCCAGTACTCCTGCGGTTGCTGCTTCTGTCACTGGCTCCTTTCAGCAGTGGCATCATCGGCTGGGTCACCTTTGTGGCTCCCGTTTATCGTCATTAGTTCGTCGTGGTCTTCTGGGGTCTGTCTCAGGAGATGTGTCTTTACATTCGTGTCAGGGTTGTAGGTTAGGCAAACAGATTCAGCTTCCCTATCCTACTAGTGCGTCTGTATCTCAGCGACCTTTTGATTTAGTTCATTCAGATGTTTGGGGTCCGGCACCCTTTGCTTCTAAAGGGGGCCATCGATACTATATTTTGTTCATTGATGATTTTTCACGGTACACCTGGTTGTTTTTTATGCGCTCTCGCAGTGAGGTGCTCGCTATTTATCAGCGCTTTGTGGCCATGGTTCGTACTCAGTATTCCACTCCTATTCGTGTGTTTCGTGCTGATTCTGCAGGAGAGTATATCTCCCAGCACCTGCGTGGTGTCCTTGCTGAGCAGGGCACCCTTGCTCAGTTCTCGTGTCCCGGCGCCCATGCTCAAAATGGTGTCGCTGAGCGTAAGCATCGTCATATTCTTGAGACTACCCGTGCTATGATGATTGCTTCCTCTCTTCCGCCGCATTTCTGGGCTGAGGCTGTCGCTACGTCGACTTACCTCATTAACATTCAGCCTTCTGCTGCTCATGGTGGCATTCCGCTCGAGCGTCTCTCTGGTAACTCTCCAGACTACTCGACTCTTTGTTCATTTGGTTGTGTTTGCTATGTCCTTCTCCCTCCTCGCGAACGCACCAAACTGACCGCTCAGTATGTTGAGTGTGTTTTTCTCGGATACAGTGATGAGCATAAAGGCTATCGCTGCTGGACCCTGTTGGTCGTCGGATACGCATTTCTCGTGATGTCACGTTTGATGAGACGCGTTCCTTCTATCCTCGCCCCACCTCTGGTACTTACCCGGTGGATGA